>JAKKPZ010000031.1:0-749728 GCA_022814885.1 Ditylenchus destructor | reverse complement strand
TGTAATATGTCACGGTATAACCGTGATATTATGTTGATAAAACATGGGAGTATTACTGACATATTTTCAGAATTTTCGAAAGCGCAATGCATTATGTGGTGAATGTAGTGGTGACCCATATGCGTAACATTAACATCACAGAGATGGAATTAATGGCCCTATTTGGAATGTTTATCTGGAAAGATAGTAAGTATCAGTAATGTTATACAAAGTTATATGTTAACGGAATTATAATTATTATATAAATATGTTATATATATAGAAACTTTCTGTGATCAAAAATGAAATATTACTTTTGTAATCGAATAAGATTAATACTAAGGCACGACGAGATAATTATTTCATGAATTAAGGTTACCAATAATCAATTTATTCAAATTATTCACATTCTTTGAGCGTTTAAACAAAATATTTAGATGAAACGAAATGTATATAATGTATCATTTATTTCAGCTGTCAACACTATTTCACATGAGACAATGGGTGTTGTTTTACGCACTAGAGATAATATCCTGGTCGATCTTCACAACTACTATAGAAGCTTAGGCTTGATAGAGGCCGAAGTCACCGTGAAAACGGCTAATTTATTCTTCTTGATGCCGAAGCTCGAGGTTCGTTTATATTTCTCATATGTCTAGGTGTATGTGTAAACCAGAGAGGAGCTAATTTGTGTTTGCCCAAAATTAATTCTTGTTTTGGTCTTAATATGACCATCACCAGAGAATATTGGCTGAACAAAATATAAAATTTTCTATCTGTGGTTCTCTTATAAGAAAAATGCTGGGAAAATAATACCAGCATGTAGAACAAACAGTTTTTGAATCCACAGGGCGTCGACTATATACCTATTAATGATTAATATTTGTCTTCTTGTGATGTCTCTTACTGTTTTCCGCTTTCCTTAGTTTTGTGGCTCTCATAGACATTTTAATGACAACGAATTAGGGAATTTTTCAGAATTCTGTGAAATTGCTCAAAGAAAATTTCCACATTGCCGAACTCTTTAATATGATGCACCTGGACGTTTGTTGCCGCAAAATCAATAGCTGCAGCTAGACGCTTATAAAAGTATGTCTAAACCTTATCTCTAAACTTCAATTCTATAGAAGTTCCAAACTTAATTTGTCTGAATTAACGTGAAATTCTGTCTTTAACACTTTTACTAATTTTATGTGTTCGTGTAGTAGTAACTCTAACGGTTTAACAGTAATTTTAGCAATAAACGTCACTAACTATATCCTTTGTTTTTAATTTCGCTAATAACATAGCAGAGCTAAAGTGGTACTTGTTCTATAATAACAAATATAGGTTTTGTTATGGGCCTCCTGTGAGGTATATAATACAGTAATAATAACCGATAATGACTGAAAATATTATATTATAATAGTATCTAACACGGAGGTTGCGTTGTAAAAGTATTCCGCTTTATATCTGAATGTGCTGACAGGTTTTAACCCATTCTCAAATCCTGGGTTGTGTGCCAAAACTTCGAACAATACAGTTAGGGTAATGAGATATAAAAGTGTATTTAGAATCTTTACCTGATGATGCAAGAGAACTATAGCATCGCCTCTGTGTTCGGAATGTTGAAACTCACTCACGGTCACCAATGGTGTCAAAAAATCAGCAGCATCATTTTGTCTAAAAGAATGTGATTACATTTTAACCCCTTTGCTAAAGTGAGTGTAGTTTATCAAGTTGATACTTAGAAACAATTGTTGCTGTGTATTACGCCCTTTTTGCCGAGTGATTCTGTATTATCGATGTTTTTCGGCCAAAACTATTTTTAGTGTTAGTAAACAACAGGATCTAACTCGTCAGCACATTCAGATACATGGTAAAATTGTGAGCTAGGCATAGGGCTGTGCAATGAGAACATTCTCATTGCACACCCCTAGCTAGGCAGCAGTGTAACATAAAACTTATCTATTTTTCATTTTTAAATACATTTTAAAATTGATAAACAGCTTCCTCAATTCACATTCCACAAAATAATTTATTATATTTAGCATCTGTATCGAATTATGAAGGAAAACTACAGCGTCGCCTCCGTGTTCGGAATGCTCGACATCAATCCATCGTGCTGTGAAAAGATGAGCAGCATCATAAATAATAGAAATTGATCACATTCCTTAGTACAATATTTTGCCATCATATTATTCTCACTGAACTTACCAAATACTTACCTTTATATATTATGATTGTGATGTGCAAAGTTGACAAATGTAAACAAGGCTAAAATGTTAGAAAGGTTTAATCCGGAATCAGTCAATAATTTTGAAGTGCGTTTTAGAGTCGGCTTCAGTGTCCAAAACAACCTAGGTAGTTTATCCTAATTGTATTAAAATCTAAAAAGGTACTTTGCACAACACCATTGCAAATCACTTCATGTTTTCTTTATGGACCTTTACATTTGATTTTACAGTGAGTTTATGTATATTCCAAAGTTTTTGCGATCCTATCCACACAATTTGTTAATCCTAAATGTTTTACCTACTTATTCCTCTACCAAAAATTTTACACCAAAGCAACAAATACTTAAATTTGTATTAAATTAGTTCCTTATTATGTATCTATTTGCAAAACAAAATTATATGTCATTATACGCTTATATTGTATGCCTCGGTGTTACAAGTCGAATGTGACAATGTCAAATGTGATAATTATCTTTTATTTTGATCTATTCAGTAATAAAGCGAGATAGAGACCATATTTTAATGACACGAGTATAAACAATATTATTTGCTGTTAAAAACGCACCAATAAATAATTTTATGAATTTTTGGGCACCATTAATCAACTTATTTACAATTATCGATAACGATGCAATGATAAATAAGGCCAAGTTCTTGAATAGTTCAAAAATCAAGCAGTTAAATCTGTAAGTTCCTCGGATTCAAACCAAAAACAGAAGGTTGAAATTTTTCGGAATGTAAATTTGATTTTTAAGAATACTTAATTTTACTACTATTTAGTAAAACTTAAAGGAGTCTAAACGTATGCCAAATTCATATTTTGTGCATATAAATCGTTATATATTCAAATGGTTATTACATCACGCGACTCATTAAGAACCATAGCCTTATTCAGCGGAACAAACTAAAAACGACAAAATTGTATCACATTAGCACATCCCCCTCATTGCTGCTGGCGTTGTTTAAAATGAAACTGTTCTCCACTATGAGCGGTTCGTTGGATTTGTTGTTCGGTTTGGCATTTTCGGAGAATATCCGGTTAGTTAATCCCAGTTTTACGCCATTCGACGCATTTACAGGCGCTTTTCTGCGATCTGATGGTGTCCGATTAAACTGTATCAGTTCTTTTGAAGTGGCTATACCGTTGCTCGAAAGTGTTGGGATCACTGCTGAAAAATTTTTTTAAATATGTACAATTATAGACAGTTTTAAATGATTTTATGCATACTAACTGTACTATTTGTTCAGAATGTTATAAGTTGGGAATAACAGTTTTATTTTGCATTGCAATTATATTAAATAAGGAAATATTCAAGTTTACCTTTAAATAAGCCTGCTCCACCATTCGCTATAGACTTTCCAGCTAGGTCATTTGGGGTGGGGCTCGATGTTTTGGAATTTGCCAGCACTATGGGTGAACCATGGAAAGAATGCGCAGAAGAGCACCGTTTCACAGCGCCTTGTTCCGTAGATGTTAAGTTGTTGCCAGCAGTTAAGAGGCGTTCTGAGCTGGCGTTGAAGGAACTATTCATTCTGAAAAGAAATTTTATTGGAACTCCTGCCGAAGATTACCGTCGGAAAAACATATTTATTTGTCCGATTTTTAGATATATTTTAACATTGCCAATTCTTGCCGATGTTAGGGGAGCAATGCCATTCGCGTCTATGAAATCGCGCTCTTTGATATTTTTGTTAATTTTGCTCGTCAAAGTGCACATATAAGGTCAAATTATAATCTATCAAGGTAATTGTCAGCTATCAAATTATATTTTAATAATCAAGTCATGTATACTAAAATCATCCTTATGATGTGTTTAGCCATATAGGATTATTGCCGAAACGACTAACCGAAAATAAGTTTTTCTTTGTAATAAATCACTATCTATATATCTCTCATATCTAATTTCAAATACGATTTTCTATTATGGTATCCACCATCAAACTATAAAAGTCCTCTGTGAATTTACACTTTTAGTAATAAAACTTAGAAATAGAAAATGCGCTTGTTTGAAAATGGGGCGATTGTGGAAGGCACTGTTCCCTTAAATGAATGATGTATCATAATCTAGTTTTTCCTAGTTTCTCTTATTGTAATTTGTTTATCTTGTTGTAACGGGATCTGGTTCCGATAAAATTTTCGGAAAATGTTTCACTTTTTAAATTTAAGTTACATATTAACATATCATTAAAACAAAATCTTACCCCGACGACGTAGGGCACTTCACATACATTGAGGACCTGAACTTTCCATCCCTGATTCCACAATGGCTCTCTTTTCCATTAGCCAGCAAAAGGCTACTACCTGTACCTCCGAGATAACGGCTATCTCCGTCAGCACCGATCATTCTACCTTCTCCATCGACCATCGTTGATTGCTGCCTACCGCTACTCCGCGCCAAAATTCCTCTTTTAGGGCAGAATAGTGACCGAAATGCAGTGCGGAAGTTTTCGGCTTGGATGGCATAAATTAGAGGATTCAACGCGCAGTTCACATAGGGAAATAGATGTATTATATTGACCACCACCCGATCGAATTGAGTTGTGATTCTCAGCCGGAAAATCGAGCTGAATACGTTAAACAACCAAAATGGAGACCTAAAATGGTTTTTTATCAAACCGCATTCTTCGCTCAACCAAATAATTTTCGAACAAAAATTAATTCTAAAAATTTTGTATAGAATTTTATACAGAATTTGGAATTTTGTACACATATTTTGTTTAAAGTTTTGATAAACTGACCAGCAAATGACATGAAAGACTATGACCCATAGCACCAATCGAGTGACCCGATGATAAGGCTGCTTGGAACTTGTGCCCCGTCGCATGCGTTTGCAGCCTTTGAGAGCTTCTCGAAGTTTATTAAGGATGTGATAATAACAAAATAGAATTAGCACCAAAGGTAATGCGAAGATGAGAATCGACGAAAATGTAATATACCTAAATAATACTTCGATAAATATGCTGTAAATTTTAGGTGATTTTTAGAAAGGATAAAAAATTAATCAGCAGGTTCAAAGGCATTATGAAAAAGAATTTTACCATCTCGCTGCATTGGAGCTTGGCCATTTTGCGATACAAATTCTGTGGATGTGTTGAGCTTTTGGCAGCCTCATCAGTGCTACATGGGAAAACGCGTATAACGGAGAGGCCACAACGATCGCCGCTGTCCAAGCCACAAGCGAAATAACAATAGCTGTGCGGTAATTTCGGTATCTGGCACACCAATTTGTTTTGCACATAGCGCAGTACCGGTCAGCTGCCAGCAGAACAACGAACATTACCGATGCGTATTTACCTGAAAAAAGTCAATAGTGTCGTGTTGTTTAAAGCAATTATACTCACCTGTAGTTTCAGTACCGTGATAGACAGTGCACATATAAGAGCCAAAAGGCCACGATTTGTCATTGAGTTGTGTAGCAGCTACCAAAGTCAAGTTAGCGAGATATATGAAATCAGCCAGGCACAATGAGATCATGTAGACATTGGTTATAGAGCGCATATAGGGCCTGACCAGGATCACGAAAATCACCAAAAGGTTCACAGTACCTGAAATGCAAATTTATTATTACTAACAATTACCAGTGTCCTTGTGTTTCAATTTCCAAAAATACCATTCAGTGTGAAGTTAATTTTTATCTGAGACCATTAAATGAATAGAATTTCAGGCTAAAAATTTATTTGTGTATTTGTTATGTTACTCTTCATTACATTAATGTTGCATACTGCTTAATAAATTCTCGATCCATACCTAATGACACCAATAAAAGGTGTGTGATTGTCAAGGCCATCCTCATATGAATCAACGACCCATTACTTGGTGATACTGCTGGCGTGGTCGGAATTGATGACTGAGTTGTCGTTGAGCTGGTCCACCCCAACATTGCCTCAGGTGGAATCATATCGATTGAAGAAGCACTGGTTGGAGAACCCGTATCGGAGTTGTCTTCAAGTTGAGCAAGTACTTTTGAGGCTGTGCCGGCTGCGACTAAGAGAACAGATCGGCACAATGAGTGTGGTAAGAGAGGCTTGCGCATTGAATAACAGCAACGTAATCACCATCGACTAATAGTAATAGAACAGAGTCAAATACATCCTGGATATGTATACGCCTGAAATTTAAATATATTTACATATTTCTAGGAAAAATAAATATTACTAAGCTTATTCTATAAAAATTTATTTTATGGAAAATAGTTTTGGATTGTCTGACCGAAATTTGCACATACGTGGAAAAAGTTTCATAAAACAATTTGTGAAATCCCGATTATTTAAGAGAATATTTTCCATAATTTTTCAAAGACCGTATTTAGATAATCCGTGTTTAAATTTTCAATTAAAATATGGAAATTTAGAAACAAAATATTGAAAAGGAGTGAGAAGGTGGGCATGTAAAGCTGAAACATAAGCCCCGTTAAAATATCTTAGTTTCTGTTTACGAAATTTGCTGCCGGCTTAAATTAAATACAAGATGGGGTCAGGAATTTATTTAGTTCGGGAGGCAATTTAGGAAAACTAATAATTTTCATATCCTAAAAGGTCATAACCTCGGGTATAGAAAGCTTAATCTAGGCACAGGATTTAACTAATGGCTTGTTCCCATTTTCCATGTTCGATGAATTTTTAACTTAGAATTAGTTAAATTGCTTCCAACCAATTTTCAGCACACAAGGGCACTGAATCACGCAATAATACCGGGACAGCTATAAAACAAACTTCCTCGCTCAATATGGTATAGTTAATAAATAATAGTTAGTTTTACGATCTCTCAATTTTATAAATTTGGCTACACAAATACTTTCAAAGATTAATAAAGTATTGTATTCTGATCTCATAATCGTCTGGATTTAATAAAAAATCCAATAGCTCAGACTATCCTTGACATTAGTCTGGCCTTATTTGTTATCCTTTAATCTCCTAGCCATTCCTTAAACAATTTAAATCAAATTTAAAAAGGACCAATAACCATTGAATTCCATATTTTTATTTAATTAAAGGTAATCGTATGCTAAAATTGTAAATCACATAAATGCAGGTATTTAAAAGGTAATTTTTGGGATAACTGCAACTTTATATTATGTATGGAACGAATTCAATACGCCTTCTTTCCACCCGACACGGTCATCTCTTAGTTGTCAAATCTAATACTAAAAAACATTTTCCCATTACCAAAATACATTCTATGTAATTTAAAAATGCTATATTATGATATAAATGTTAAAAATTACATATACAATCGACCCTTGTTAATCGAAAAATTTGTTAATCGGAAACGACTTCACAGGAACGGATTTTTTCGTACAATTTCCCTTGATTATCGGAAACAATTTCGGAAAAAATTTGGTAAAAAACAAAAGGATCCTTATATTGATTAAAAAAATTTTTCCCCGGCCGCCACCGATAGCGGCTGGAGAAAATTTTAAATATTTTCATAGTTTTCAAAATTTCCCATTTTTGGCCAAGTTTCGATTCTTCAAAAAATTCGATTGAAACTCTGTTATCCGAAAATGTTTCTGCGTCAAATATTTTTGCATACAAAATTCTCTCATTTATCTGTAAAAGTTCGTTTATTCGATTGTTTTAGTTAACTTTCTAGTTCGGATAAATTTAAAATGCCAAATCGAAATTGATCAATATAAGCTGGCTTTTAAGCAAAAGAAATTTACACATTTTATTAGGAATTACGAAAAGTGTAGAAAAATTATTTTAGTACCAACAAAACCTATTTAGTTCGAATATGTAGGCCCTGAATAATCGTTCTAGAAGTGTCCCATTCTTCGAAAAATTTTTTCGAAAAAATACATTCTATTAATTTTATCGGAGAAAATTTGGCCGGAAAGGATTCTTCCAAACAAGTTTCCCTCGTTTATGGGAAACAAATCGGCGAAAAAATCACTTCCGATTAACCAGGGTAGACTGTATTTAATATTAAATCATCATTTATGACAATAGTAAAAATTTCCCGGTGGGTAAAATGAGCAGGCAATATAATTGGGAAAATGATACTTGAAGCTGACTAATGTTGCAACCGCAAACTAGACGAGAACGCGGTGGGAAATTTCGATGCATAAAAGAAAAATGTGAGAAATTTGAATGTGGAAACGCCGGAAGTCAAAAGGTTCATTGTTTGGCATGTTTCATTGAAATATCAACCTATGATTTATTAATAATATTTTTATTTCCGTTCGAAACCCGAGAAACTTACCAAAAATAGCACCAGTGTGGCAATGTCTGACTTGAAGCAATATTATAAAATACCAAAGTAATAATCTAGCATCTCGAATGAATGGTTGTAAACGTTCATAGAAAATGTATCAACAAGGAACCTGCAAGAACGAATGATTAATATTCATAAATGTACTCAACTCTACGTCAAAAAATTGTCAATTACACATTTACAATTTATTACAAAATTTTTAAATAAATGATGGAATCTAAGATCGATTCATTTGGCGATTCTAAAATTTTGGTGAGTTGTGTGCATGTTTTTTGGTAGTCTATAGTCTCTCTAGTATAATAACAGTAAAATTAAATGACGAGATAGGAAACGCAAACATTATAAACCATAAATCGCATTCGGATACGGATTCGGTGAAGCCGAGAGGCCAAATGGTATTGGGGCATTGAGAATATATAAAAAAATGCGAGACGTAAGACGACATCGGGTCGGAGTTTATTTGCATAGTAAATACGCCTCTTATGTTTATGTAAATTAATTCCCTGCGGAGAACAAAGGCTAATCTTATGAGATTTAAGCTAAAGCCAATTTCTTAATTCAAACTAAAATTAGTTTGAAACCCATTGGCTTACAGGGATTATTTTTAGAGAATGTTTTCCAATGCTCTGCAAATTTTTGGGAGGTGTGTGAATTCCTGAAAAGTCAAATTCTTAGGCGTTGTAGTATGATGCAAGTAGAAGTATAACTTTTAACAAAACGTCGTATAAACGTATAAAAACGAGTTCTACAAACATTAACTTTCACATTATTTTGTTCAATATGTTTTATGATACTTTTATTATACACATGTTTACAAAGTTGAGACGACTCATTCAAAATCTGCGAATTACTCATACTGAAGCCATGTTACACGATCACAGTTTCGTAAAACAGTGAAAATGTTTTGTTTCGAGGAATACTTTTATCCATTCGAGCACAGTGGAAGGGTGACTCAAACACTTGCGTTGTGGTGGCATTGTAGTCAGCGAGGAAGATGAAATAACGGCGGATTAAGACTCCATTTGTGATAAAGGAAATAACAATAATAATAAAACAATGGCAAAGATTGGTGTGCTTAGTAATAGTAGAAGCGTATTTTATACGCAGTTTTAAAGTAAAAGTTAACTAAATAATAGAGAAAAAGAAAAGTGATTTATTTTAACATGTAATTTTTGTTTAGTCGTTTAAACTCGTAACAATAATAATAAAACAACGGCAAAGATAAAGGTGCGCTTAGTAAAGAGACATATGAACCTGAAGGAATACGGTGGCGTGGGAGAAAACCTAATAGTGTTAGACATCGGAATTTAACAAACTAATAATTCACAGCTTCTATATCCCGAAAAATCTTTGAAAACAAAATAATGGCAAATGGGGAAATGGTGAAGTGAGCATTGGATATGTTATAAGGAACAAATGAGAAGAATTGGTTTAAATTGGAAAATAGAAAATGCCTAAAGTGTCGCTCAGAATGAGAAAAAAGTACATTTTATGTTTTTGCATGAAGTCTACTTAATAATGACATGGTGTCGTTATAAGGATCAGAATTATCCTGGTATGAATACATTCCTGGATTGTGGCCGAAGAATCTAAACAACTCGGAAACTGCAATCGGCAGCCCGTTATTCGATATTTTCAGCTTACTTGGAGCCACTTAAATCGTTAATCAGCAAGTTGTCTTTTGATTTTTATTGACATTGTGTCATCTTTTCCACCGTGACTTATCGCCGATGGCTGTTCCATTTTCTCATGAGGAAATGCAGCTACGAAATGGGTGGGACTACAAACGAAGCCACGGATCCGGCCACCCATATATTGCATAATAGGAATTCCTTTGCTCGACAAATTCAAGTATGAAAAAAAGAGAATAATAACAATACTCTTGATAATTACCATTAAATGAGAATTTGCGCAGAGAAAAACGGAAATGCGTAAAGTTAGCATATACAAATGTTAATGAATCGACTACTCAGAGATTATTAGCAAAAAGTTTAGGAATGGAGAAGCATTTTACGCATTTTGTATAGGAATTTTATTTTCTGTTGACAAAAGAGTAGAGGAGGAGAGTATTAAAGTAACTTCATAAAATAAGCTTTAAAATGTCAAGAAGCGATTCTGTAGTAAAGAATTGTAAAAATCGGTCAAAAATTCCAAATAGAACAATTACAACGCATAGTCGATCCTATAAAATGTTCGAGATCAACACCAACTATCTGGCGATCTTGTGAATGGCTTTACGCAACGGCGAGTCTTGTTTTAAATTTAGAACAGTCATTTAAAATTTTTGCCTCGCACAAACATCTGCAATTTTCCGCGATTTTACTTAATCTAATCCGCGTTCCAATGAAAGTATAAAATATTGGCTAATAGTTATACGGGATTTTGTTAGCTTATATGAAGAGCTTTACATTATTGAGTGGGAGAGTGGGTCGGATAAAAATGTAAATTAAAAATGTTTTAAAGGTGTGCGTGTGCCATATAATCCAATGTAAATGCGATTCTTGCGCGAAAACGTTCGAAAAATTGAAGAATTCGGAGAAATTTAAAGGACTAACGAAAAACGGTGTTTGTGAACTTTCAGAAACTCGTCTTATGTGATTTGCATGATTAGAAAATTTTTGTTAACGTAATAATTTATTTGACGTATTCCTTCAAACAAAACAAAAATTTTCTAGGTTACGTACAACAATTCTAAAACCAATTACTACATTATATAAAACGTACTAATCTTAGTTACTCTAGTTAGTAATAAGTAGTTTGTGTCTTATGTAAATTTGCAAAAAATTTTTAACTTCAAATTAAGAGAATTTTACTACTACTGTGTTGTATACGAGGCAAGTAAGTAATTATATGTGCATAATATTACAATCCCTCTCCACAATTCTTTTTTAGGGCAAACTCGATTTCAAATTAGCGCCAAAACATAATTGCATGCCAAAGGGGTTAAAAGGGGCCGCTGAAAATTTTTTAATGAGAGGGATTACTCGGCAGGGGTCTCCTCTAGATTGGTAAAAAAATTTGAGTGGGGCCTTATTAGAGTAAAAATTTTCACAGTCAACACTTTTCCCTATTAGAGGAGGCTCTGTTCGGCATCAGGAAAAGAGTCTCCTCTAATAGGGAAAAGTTGACTGTGAAAATTTTTACTCTAATAAGGCCCCACTCAATTTTTTTACCAATCGCTAGAGGAGACCCCTGCCGAATAATCCCCCTCATTAAAAATTTTCAGCGGCCCTTTTTAACCCCATTGCCATGCAATTATGTTTTGGCGCTAATTTGAAATCGAGTTTGCCCTAAAAAAGAATTGTGGAGAGGGATTGTATATTGGAATGTGATTGTGAAGTTCGACCATGCGGTAAATTGGAAGGATTAAAGACAAAAGGCGCCTATTCTGAGTTTTGGAGTACCCACAAAAGGAATTCGTGGGAAAGAAATTTCGTCACAACGTTTTGGGACTTATCCAGAAAGTGTTGTTTTGTCAAGAGTGAAGTGGCTGGACAAAACAAGCCAATTGGAATAATTGCTTGCGCAATGTAACGGGATGATGTTCGATTTCTGGAAGTAGAAGCACTGAGCCAGCAAAAAGTATCCACCTGTGGGTAGGATGTTCTTCAAAAAAAACGGACCAAAATTGGAACAACTGAAATATTTGGAGCACCGGAAATGACTGGGAATGAAACAGAAAGGCTACTTCAGACAGAAAAATGCATGTGTTTTTTAGTTTCCAGGAAGAAAAATAGAACAGAGTTAAAGATGGTCGGTGTGGATTAAAAATAACTGTGCTTTATTTACTGTAAAAAAACATGAAGGCTAAAATGCCAAAATCAAACCAAATAAAAAATAACACTGTAAACAGTTTTAGTCTGAATTCCATAGGACTGCACCCGCGGCTCCGCCGCTTGGCGGCGCCCCGCCCATATCAGTATGCCTTGGGTAGATATGTACTGAATTTCGTTATAATTTTCTGAGGTATTAGTGGTAAGCCCGATCGCGACGTCAACGCTCCTCAGATATAGCCATAGAAAGACCAATTCCATGATATTTTCTATGGCTAAAGATCGTGGCAGGACCCCATCTCGATTTGAAGCACATTTGGCTGGGAAAAAGTTTGGAGAAAGTCTGGCCAGGTCGCCCTCCACCTGGCCATATCTCCCGTTCCCGTGCCGTGTCTGGGCCGATTGATACGTCATTCGTCTTCTCTCATCGAGAGCTACAAAATGACGTATCACTCGCCCGGATCACAGCGAACGGGAGAAAGTTGCAATTTCCCAAAATGTTGCATTTTCGGGATTCCACCTGGCCATATCTCCCGTTCCCGTGCCGTGTCCGGGCCGATTGATACGTCATTCGTCTTCTCTAATCGAGAGCTACAAAATGACGTATCACTCGCCCGGATCCCAGCGAACCGGAGAAAGTTGCAATTTCCCAAAATGTTGCATTTTCGGGATTCCACCTGGCCATATCTCCCGTTCCCGTGCCGTGTCCGGGCCGATTGATACGTCATTCGTCTTCTCTAATCGAGAGCTACAAAATGACGTATCACTCGCCCGGATCCCAGCGAACCGGAGAAAGTTGCAATTTCCCAAAATGTTGCATTTTCGGGATTCCACCTGGCCATATCTCCCGTTCCCGTGCCGTGTCCGGGCCGATTGATACGTCATTCGTCTTCTCTAATCGAGAGCTACAAAATGACGTATCACTCGCCCGGATCCCAGCGAACCGGAGAAAGTTGCAATTTCCCAAAATGTTGCATTTTCGGGATTCCACCTGGCCATATCTCCCGTTCCCGTGCCGTGTCCGGGCCGATTGATACGTCATTCGTCTTCTCTCATCGAGAGCTACAAAATGACGTATCACTCGCCCGGATCCCAGCGAACCGGAGAAAGTTGCCCTTTTACGTGACACACGTGACACACAGATGTCACGTTTTCACGTATGTCAACCCCAATTCTGACATTGATAACCCCCCCTAAAATCATGGGTTTTTGGGTGGTACTCGCGAGTTTGGGGTCCGGGACCCCCAAAAAGTGGGTTATTCTATTGGGCGGGGAACAGGGACACCAATCAACTTAGAGGGACCCGAAGTATTCATTGATATATTTAAAACGAGCTTGAAACAGTAAAGCAAATGTATCAGAGCGCTTCGTGGGTTTTCTTATAAGGTTTTCCCTTAAAGTATGGTTTTAGGTATAGTAATGATTTTAAGACTAAATGGGCGACGTTCATGAGAAAATGTACTTTAAAGCTAAATCCGTGGATAATTTCTGAGTACCACATTTATGTTTCAGCGTTAGAAACTCGGATGTGTGGCTCTTAAGAGATTAAATCCAAATTCCTAAAAGAAATCTATCGCAAAAAGAAAGAAGGGCGTTTGGAAATAATTGATGAAGACCGAGAATTTGTTACTGCTGCAAAATATGTGCAAATAAGTCTTTCTATTTGTTTTGCGTAGCGGATTTCTAGTAAAGAAAAAGATAAATGGTAAACAAAAAATTTTGATCCTAGTCTCAACTGCGTCGAGTTATGCGCCAGTTTTTTGAAAATTTGAATCATGTTTAAAAAGTTTTCAGGCGACGACGATTTTGATGTTTGCATCCAAAAGAGAATTGTACCTAACGTTTAGTTTCTAAACTTCACAAATGCTTTAAATAACTTTCGCGCCAAAAATACTAAAAATACCAAATTACGGAATGAAAGTGTAAAATATAGTTCACAATACTTCTTTCAACGGCTCCCAAATATGATCAGATGTGTTTTAGCATATGTGTCTTGTCATTCAGGAAGAGCATGATTGATGACTTGGATATATTGGCGTGACTCCGTTTCCTTGAAAGCACTTAGTTTGCTATAAAACTTTGGGGTATGCTTTCCAAAAGGTTAATATTTTAGGAATAGTGAAGAGTTTTGTAATATCGGTTTATAAGTGTGCAGAATTAATGGGTTTCAACAGCGTAGGCTGTGGTATTTTTGGAATTTATTTTGATCCATCTTCACAAATGAAGTTTCGTCCAATTTTGCAGCTTTGGTATTTATCCGCATTCGAAAATGGTATTCTTACTTAAAGGGCCCTTTAAAGTCCTAAAAATCCCTAAAAGTCATAGTCAGAACTCAAAATCTCTTTACGTATGCCTCAATTATTTTTGGATTCAAATCGGTAGTGGTATGAGTTAAATCACAATGTACACTTTTCGTTCTCGTGTTAGTTTCCTCCCAATTCATGGAATCAAATCATCATCTTGAATCATTTGGGCGAATGCGCAGCGCCTCTCTCAAGCCAAGCGCATGCTTTGCTTTCTTGCTTTTAAGAAATGACGTCGTAGCCCTCCTGAATTGCCCTTTTGTGTGTTCCTGAGGAATGTGTGGGCATATCTCTTCAGTCACAGACTCAACAAAACGGCAGCAGACCTTTGCATTAATTATTCAAGATCTGCGTAAACCACTGCGTAGCAATAGCAAAACAAGCCCAATTAGATCAGCAACGCCTAATTTAATGGTTTTAACATTTTTGCTCGTTGGTTCTCAAAAAGTGGTAACAAAATTTAATTTGAATCGATTCTGCGATTTTTACAAATGCTTTAAAGAGAATCAATTGTGCCAGGATTTAGACCAGAGCTTTGAAATTTAATTACAATTTAGAATTACAAAATTAGAATTACAATAGTAAAAATTTAGTAATAGTTAAAATTCATGGCTATAAAATTAACAAATTCCCGTTGCTCAAGAAGTATTTTCTACGTGACCTTAACTGAGGATAGAAGAGAAGATATTTAGAAAATGAAAGAGATCAAATGTATAGAAATTGAAAATGTATGTGTAATCAGCCGGTAGTTTTTGATTCGTTAGCCAAAAGATGTTTAAATAATGAATTTCTCGACTCTCGGAAAATTTGGGCTAACGTAGAGAATAGATATTTGCCAAAAATCCAGCGTAAGCTAAAGTATGCACCATATTTGGTGTTTGCAGTATTTGAGAAAACCTATTTGAAAATTTTTCGAAATTTATGAATAAATAAAAATTAGTCTATTTTTCAAATATAGACTTGAAATTGCTCGTATGTCCTATTTGAGATACCTTGCAAAATGTTTCTCTTAAAATTTAAGAAAAACGGAATATTTTGATGACATTCGCGATTTTTCGGACTATGTTAAGAAGTACAGGCCAAATTTCGGTATAACGACTAAATAACGAAAATGATAAAATTTTGAAAGGGTATATATTTGTGAAACGAATGGTTTTGACTCTTGAAAATTCATCGAACAAGTGTAATCAAACATACGTAGACACAGTCTGCCAAAAGTACCATAAAATTTGTTTCAGGAATACAAAGGAGCAGTTGGGTCGAGAGAGAAAGAACGCATGTTAACAGGGGTTGAGAGAAAGACGTGGGATAATACCCAGAACAAATTGCTTCTAACTCAGCTTCAATCCAAGAAACAGTAATTTTCCACTCTCCAAATTGGAGACACGCCTAAGAAAGTAGGGTTTATGTTTCGAGTCCAAATGAATTGTATATGAAAGAGAAACGTAAAAAATCAATTCCGTAGCAAACAACTGAAACCTGGAATAAGTTTCAATAATTGATTGGTTTTCATAGAAAAGCTTTGAACTTGGCCCAAAAATGCTAGTCTCAATTCTCATCATACGTCGTTTCGATTCACAGTTTTTCTGTTATTTACTTGAGTGACAACCTTGTTTCATATGTTTTGGGAATTTCTCCCAAAACACCCAAAAGTCGCATTTTCTTGATTGATATAAGTATATATCTATGTATCAAGAAGAGTTTAAAAAGAGGGAAAGATCAGAAAAACGTTTCAGTTTTCGAATGATCGATTATTTAACGGTACACCCCAAAAACGCTAGTATCCATTAACATGCGGTGGATTCTCGAAAATCAAAGAACGTGTCAAGTTCAATCGAAATCAAATTTTAAGATCCATATGAACGGGCTGATACAGGCAAATATAAATTTATCACATACATACGTAAAATCAAAAAAGAAATAAGAGGAAAAAGTATTTCGAAATTGAGAGGAAGTTACTTAATAACTTCGTAAGATTCGAGTCTATTCTGGGTGGTAAACCAAATTTTAAATAATTTGCAGAGATTGAGAATAATGAACGACCAAAAGTCGAAGATAATTACACGCCATAGGATTTTAGGAATGTGCCAATGGGAAGCGTTGAGCGTTCGGCTTTCGTTACTCATCGGCTCATAAATCTGAAACAGATATGAACTTGCTTCGCGGAAGTAGTGCAAATTCACTTTATAAGAAACAAAACAACTTCTGCTCTGTGGATATCTGTCTTCTTTGAGGGATAAGCGGACAACCGCAAATTGGCGGCGGAACAAGAAGACTCTTGTTCGTCAAAAACCTCGTGGGGTGACAACTGCAATGGGCGGTAGGACCTGGAAGGGCACCTTTTCGAGTCAAGGAGGCTCGGGTTTGGATTACCCCTTCTTTTTATGTGTATCAAATCTCGTGCAGAACTGGCCTCTCTGAAAAAAATTTGAGATGGAGCCAAAGACTTTAAACCAATAAAAGGACAAATTCCTAAAATTTCAAACAGTGAAAAAGTCTGATGAGTAGCCGAGTAATTAAAAAAAAAGAATTGCAAAATTTCCAAAAACTCGTAATAATTGATTAAGATCGACGGAGTAAAAATAATTGTGTTACGAAATGAAATGCACTTTAAGAGAGCGATATCAAACAAATATTTTTGTGTTCCAGGGATTTTTTCTCAGATGCTGGGTTTCTCTCGAATACAAACGAAACAAAAAAGGTCACTAAAAGCAAACAACTCATTGTGTATGCTTCGAGCTAAGAAACCGCTAGAGTTCTCTGGATGCGTCTACTGAGCGGTAGAGAGAGCGAAAGGGTTACCCATATTTGAATATTTTATGTGATATTTTGTACGTAATGAGAGCTGTGGGAGAGAAAGGTCAATAACCATATTCTCATGAAAACAATTGGCACCACATTCCAGAAATGATACGAACGGTAGCAAACACTGTTGAAATTTTGTGTAAAAGCAGATGGCCAGCAATTCTGAACAGTGAAGTCAATATCTATGAAAAATATAGTATACAAATAGCAAGCGGCGTGATTATTATTATTTTGAAGATATTTTTCAGACCAATAAATGAAAATCTTACCGAGAAAAATATGCACATTCGTGACTATATAACATTAGCGTCAAGTCGGAAAAGCCAGATATGGTTGGGACTGAACGCAGGAGTATACTTAGTTGTGGCTTCTCTCCACCCTAAGGAAAATTACTCGTCGTCAGAAATGAGCATCGAGAGATGCGCTCTAATCAAAAAGTGTGGCAAATGCCACATTCTGTGTTTTCCTCATCCTTAACAAAGCTAATCAGATTTGTGGATATGTGAGCGATGTGAATAAAGATGTGGGAAAATAAATGCACTCGTGAACATTGCCACAAATGAGTCAATCAAAGCGCTGTAAAACAAAAGTTGGGATGTATTGAGACGGGAATACCGGATACGGAAAACATAGAATCACATCACAAGAATCTCGATCACCGAGCAGGTGGAATTAGCTCAATGAAGTGAAACATAAAATAAACAATTCAAAAAGAAATACATAATTATAAACAAATTATAGACGCGTGACATGCCTGGAAGCATGGGTTGGGTTTTTGATAGATTGAAGCGTATAGGTTACAAACCCTCTTATATAAATCTGCTTAAATCTATAAAAGCTGTTTGGATCCTAACTATAGACAGCTTTTATGGACATATCAAACAACAAAACCGCGATCTTTGTACACTAGCCTTTAAAAAGATTAGGCCAATTTATACTCCTCGTCCACTTTTCAGGAGATACGTCCATTCAGAATTAATCTTTGCCGAAGATGAGCCCATGATATCGGACTTTATCTGCGTCACGACAAAATTGTGGATATATTGGGAGCTCGGATTAGGTCATCTGAAAATCGTGCCAAAAATGCAGCCACCTGGATTTAAAATAAAATAATGACTTCCGGAAAAGAAAAACACTTTTCCATTTCACTGTCTAACTATAAGATCAATTTGGTCTGAATCCGCTGTGTTTGCGCTGGTAACATCATTTGTTTTATATTCACTTGTGTTAAATATTTTCCTTCATATTCCCTAGAGTCGACTGGTAAACTACCGGATGCAACATTAAATTTTGAACGCTAATGCACTAAATTTTGGAGTTTGGTGCAACAAATCAAAAATTTAGCTCACTGCATATTTTAATCACTTAAGTAATCAATGTTTTGCGACACCAAAATTCTTAGTAAATTTTCTCTTTAACCCCCATAATTGTATTTTCTAATTCGAAGGTGGCAAAACAATTTTCTCAAAAATCCTAAATAAATATGGTTGACTTAATAATACGCTATTTTGCTAAGTGAAGTGTATATCTGGAGATCCAAAATTATAATAAGCAAACACACGCCAATAGCACAAATAAAACAAATGCAGTGCTCGTCAAATAGAAGAAATATCCCACATTTGGCCCCATAATTGTCTTCTATAATTGGATTATTAGCGGGGGCCAGAATTTCGTTGCCTTGAAAGCGGCATTTTGCCGGAAGTCAATTCTTTCAGACAAAATCCTAAAATTTTGACAACACAGTTAATTTCATTAGCAAAACAGAGATGCAAAACCTAATTAGGAGTCAAAGCACAATTTTCGGACCAAAAACTAAATCTGCAGAAAATGTCTGTGTTAATTTGTGCTCAGGACCGACTTTTTACAAACTTCAAGTCTGATGCAATTAAGCGCAAAGGTGTGAAAAAGGAAGAAAATTGGTCTCCTCTGTCACGATTTATTTTTCCTTCTTCATTTGGTTTAGTCTTCCAGCTTTGATGTCTGCATAATCATGTTCGGCCATGTGAATAATTAAGACGTGGGGTTGTCTGGCTCAAGAATGCTCAGCATACGAAAGTTTGGCCCACCTTAACATGGAAAAACAAAGGACACCTCATCTGCGGGTGCAGCAAACAACTTTAGAAATTCGGTGTTTACTGGAATCTTAGTCTATCCAATTATTCCAGGAATATGTGAGCTTAGCAATTTGGGAAAAACAAATGGAAGGCAACACAATATTTTTGTAGTTTCAGTTGAACTTTTCTAGAAGAGGAAATGTTTTGAAAATATATTCAGTATACACAATTCGAGGAAAAGAGATATTATTTACGAACAGGTAGAAACTGTGTCCACCGATCTTTCAGACCGTATCCACCCATTTCTTCACCGATAATGATATATAATATCCACGTTTGACCCATTTTTTAATCACGTGAATATAATTTCTTGACATTCTCTTTTGGCTTAGGTACATCTTGCACAGTTACGTCTTCTGTTTCACATGATTTACCCACGCAGATATCGATAAGTTCCGCATTTATCAAAAAAGCACATTGACGTAAAGTGCATGAAAAAGCGAGACCATAAAATCAATCATAATTCCGGAGACCCAAAAATTTTAAAAAGACATTATAGTGGCAAAAAGGTTTCATCTAATAGAATTTTTTTTGTGATCACCTCAGAATTTATATTTTATCAGCCGAAAAAATGTGTACCCCTCCAAGAACTAGGACTCAAGACCATCGACTAATCTAATCCCCCGCCTATGCTCCCGGCCCCACCATGTAGGATTATATGATGAGAGAATATATCCCTCCAAATTATTCTTATTATAGGGAGACGGCATCTGCCCCCAAAAATAATTGCAAATGTCTCCTCCTCCTTCGCGAGAAAAATGAAACACAACAGCCAAAAAAGAGGAATTCTAATCAAATGTAATGAAATGCGAATGGAGAACCATAATCTTATTGTGGTGGAACATTAGTGGCGGAGCCGGGATTAGATGCTTCGAGCAAACGTTTTAAGGAATTGGCGCTGGCCGAATTGGAATTTATCCCCGAATTTTTGGAAAACGAATTACCTTTGCTCCGAGAAATTGACGAGGTAAACAAATGCAGATCTTATTTACCAGTTTTTGGAACCAAACCCTATAACATAGCGTTCAAGTAAGTCCGAAAATCCTCGGAAATAGCTCTTTTTGGGATTCAGATTTTCTGAATGGGATTTTTCCGGAGATAAAGTTTCCGTACAACATTAAAGTCAGTCAAACAATAAACAAAGTTTACCATTATTATGTTTAAATTTTTTGGGACTGCTCTAAAAATTACGTTTGCTGGAAAACAACGATCAACTTCGTTATAAGTGGTCACATTTGCGACACTTGTGACCACCATAATTGTCATAAATCGTACGTTATATGTATGAATATTAATCGTAGTGGTCTGTAATTGTATTTGTCAAGCTTTCAGATTTAGCTTCTTTTTAACGAAAATAAAGCACTAAAAACTTAGACAAGTATTGGATTCTCATAGCGGATGCAAAGTTCACATAGTAAAGATAAGAATTGTGACAATTTTGGTGAGATGCACTGATAAACATCGCCTCGTGATAAAAATTCACTTTTAGCCAAAAATATTTATCCGAAAATATCTTGGTGCCATATTAATGATTATATTGGTTTGGCCGGAAATTCCTGTCGGTATTTTTTATGTCGGCCATTCTTATCAGTGATCAATAATTTCTTGGGAAGGGTTTATACTATTTAATGCACAAGAGAGTCCTTTATTGGAAAATGTGGAAAGCAAGACTTTTATTATTTTCTTTCCTTAAAATTATTAATTCTCAAAACAATCTCCCTCATAACCACCTCCGGCATGTAATTTTTTATGAATATTCCAAAGGCACCAGTGCGGCCCAAACAGCTAAAAATATTAACGCAGTGTACGGCGAAGACTCTATTTCCACCCGAACCTGCGAGAGATGGTTTCCTCGTTTTAAACAAGGAAGTATTGACCTAGAAGATGAACCACACTCTGGAAGACCCTCCGAGCTAAATGAACCAGCACTTTTGGCATTATTAGCAGAAGACAACCGGCAATCAACACGCGATTTTGCAGAGCAGCTTGGGACCAGTCATTCTACAGTAGAAGACCATTTGAAAGCTCTTGGCTATAAGAAAAAGTATGGTGCTTGGATACCGCACCACCTGAACGATGCCGACAAATGGCAGCGAATGTCCATTTCCGCCAATTTATTGTCACGTTACCATCGTAAGTCCTTTTTACCCCGCCTAGTAACAGGGGACGAGAAGTGGATATTTCACGCTAACTTTCGCCGCAAAAGGCAATGGGTGGGCCCAGGAGAAAAGGCAAAACCTGATCCAAAGCCAGATCGCTATGGGAAAAAGTTAATGCTCTCCGTCTGGTGGGATATGGAAGGCGTGATCCATTATGAACTGTTGGGCAGAAAGGAGAGACTCACAGCTGCTACGTACAGTGCTCAGCTTCGCCGGCTTGCACAAGCCATCAGGGAAAAGCGGCCCGAAAAGCCAAAGGTCATCCTTCAGCACGACAACGCTAGACCCCATGTTGCGAAACTAACCAAACAAACACTTCAGGACTTGAGCTGGGAAGTGTTGCCACATCCTGCATACAGCCCAGACTTGGCCCCGTCAGACTACTGGTTGTTCCGGGATTTGGCCAATGAAATCGCAGAAAAACACTTTGAAAATGATGACGATGTCAAAAATCACCTTGATTTGTATTTTGCTCGTAAAAATAAAATTTTCTGGGAAAGAGGCATCCGCCTTTTACCAGTAAGATTGGCACACATTGTAGATCATAATGGTGATTATTATGAAGAACATTGATGAATAAATGTTTGATATATAAACGTTTAAAAACACCGACAAGAATTTCCGGCCAAACCAATATATCATGCGTTATTATTTTATCCCAAATGTTATTCCAAATAGTTCCATATACTATAACCCACTAATAGTTAGCCTCTCTCTCTCTTGCCTACCCGGAACTTGAAACAAAATCCCAGAGGATAACTTGTGAGAGTTCTCACTCAAAGAGTTCTCATGCGGTAATATAAAGAAAATAGTCCTTTATAATAAAGTGACATCGAAATAGGCAACAAATTAAAAATGGAAACAATGCTTTCGGTTTGGTCAGGGGAGCATTAGTTTGAGAAGGAAAGCAATCTGGGCGCACTCCTGAGAGTAATTGGTATTGGCATGTGCCTATCCGAATGTGTCTCTGTTTGAACAGATTGCCACTTTGGAATGTGGGTGGACTCAAGACTTAGGCTTAATAAAGAAGAGCATGCGCTTAATAAATGTCAGACTCGGCTATGAATGAACGGTTCGGCTAACCAATCCATAAATAATTTTCAGAAAAATTTATATAGAGTGATTAAAATCATCGTTTCTTAAATATTTTTACTTGAAAAAGTATAAATAGATTGAAAAAATGCTAAAAATAATACTAAAACTCAAAACACAATAAACACTAATTAAAAATTAAGAAACCTTTTTTTTAATTACGAAAAATAACTGTAATGTAAGAAAATGGTAATTTTTTAATAACGCGAGAGTTTTGCGCAGTATACATTCTTTAATTTTTCATAAGCTTATTTTTCAGATCTCGGAATGTTATGTTATTGTGCTTGGGTGAAAAATTTTCAATGAAATAAGAACATATATTATTGGGAAATAAACTGAAAACTGTAGGAAATGCCGTCTTGTTTTCGAGAATCATTGTCGAACAAACTTTGATTTTGGAGGCAATTGAGATGCTATACTTCCCCGACCAGAGGGGAATTGGCTAATATTACTTCTCCAAAAGATAGGGAAGTAGATATTTTTCTTCTACAAGAACCCGGAATAGCCCTTGTCAAGACCTCACTCACTATATAATTCTATTGGAATGGAATGTAATATATAGGAAGGAAATAATATATGAGTGCAATTCAGCCGAAAATGTGTGAAAACGAGAGCCAAGACTGCGAATTACACGGTCATAATTCATTTTACCTTTTTAGCTCATTCAAAATTCTGAATGTCCACATACTTTGTTCAAATGGCAAAAGGCAAAGTGTGAGAAAATAAATGCCACGTTTATGAGCTAGAAAAAATGCAGCCTTTTCAGATGCAAAATCCCAATTTGGGTTTCTTGACCCAAAAATTACTCTTATTAGATCTTTCATTACTTTTATAATATATCATTTATAATATTCAATTATGTCTGATTTAGTACAAATACTGTGCCTTGAAACATAAAGGAAATTTTCGATTTATAATCTATAGGAATAAACTAACAAGCAAAAAGCAATAAGAACTCTCTGAGAATTGATTTCATACAATTCAGCGAATTTTCGCTGTATTTTTTTCACTCCGTTACGTAGCACTAGGTAAGAAGATACACATTACGTTTTCTTGTTTTGGTTGGATAACTTCCTGTTTTGATAATACTCAAAATTTGTTTTGCTCAGAAAAGAATAGGCGGATGTTTTGGAGTTCTCACTAACCCGAACTGTAGCTAAATCCAATTTAACTTCGGATCATAAATCCTGAAAATAACGGGAACGTCAAAATAATTCCCAAACAAAGTCAAATAAACAAAAGGTGGCTCATTATTTTCTATTCAAAATTACTCATAAATAATGTTGATTTTTCTTCGTGATTTTAGGGATAAATTTGTGTCCATTGTCAGGGTCGGACTTGCTAGAAAATTGGATAAATTTGCTATAATGCAAAACGACCACTTCCCCCTTGAACTTTCAGCAGGGAACGCGGCAGTATAACGGGACACTTTCTTTAGCAGACAATTGAATTACGCCTTTCGTGAAGGGGCTAGATTAAGGACCGAACACACCTACACTCTCTTTGCAAAGTTGAAGTGAATATAGCAGGAGACGGAATTTGCATTTGAATCGTAAAGGAAGAAAGAATTGCTACACAACGATAAAATATGACATAACTACGTCCAATTCGCCGTTCCCAAGTTCCTATATTTAGCCCTCCGGTAAAATTTTAAAGATCGGATACCATTTGCTCAAACATCTAATGATAATAAGGAGTCGGAAATTTATGTTTCACTTCTATGAAAGGTCTCGAAAAAATCAATTGTGTTCAATTCACATACAATCAATTGCGTATGTGTTTAAATCAAATAAAAAGCTGAAAATAAATTAAAAATTACAAATAAGTTTCATGTTGTTACTGCTCCAGTTTTCCAGAAAACAAATCATACAAAATAGCTGAACACACAAAATAAATTCCTACTTGGCTACACATATTCCAGACAATAACCCTTGCTATGCTACTGGAGAACTTAATTATGAATGAGAATAGAATGCAGAGTAGATAAAACATCATAGATCAAAAATCATAGATCCAACATGCATTAGAAAATATTTTATTTTTGAAAACGGCACTCTCAATTTTAATTCCCATTAAAAAATAAGGTTATTATGACTGATCCATCATAATAATGGAGATATTGAAGCGAATATGGCTCGAAGATCAGATATGATTTTACATTTTTAAACGCGAAAATTGCATAACATTTTAAGCAATTATTAATAGCTGCATAATAAACACTCGGAGCCACAAGTTGTTAACCACCTCCCACCAATGTTTCATTAATTGGAAAGAGACCAATTTCTCCATGCCTCATGGGCTTAAACTATTCCAAAACGTTAATCACACGGTATTAGAACTATCACTTAACGGAAAATGCAAAAAAGCAGAAGGAATATATGCTAAAAGTCGACTACATTTGCAGAAGATTTAGTCCTCGAATTCTTCTGGGAATACTAAACTTTTTGAAATAAAAATTATTTCTTTGGTTTGTCAAAGCACGGTTACGCATATACAAAAACGAAACTCTAACAATTCATGGCCAGAAAAAGTTAGCAGAATCCTGAAACCATTGGTTGCTTTAACTATATTTCGATGAAGACTATAAATTTATTTATTGTTCCAATTTCCAAAAACAAAAAATATATTTTTTATGAAATATTTTAGCAACTTCGAATATTTGATAATATATGAGGTTCCAAGAATCTTGACTACGGCCGAATAAACGATAAACAACTGTGCTAAATACCGTCCGACCGTTGTTAATTCCCGATACTGGCCTTGTGTCGGGTCGTCTGATCCTTGGTCCCAAATCTTTTTCGTGCACAAATTAGCTTTGTTAAAGCCTGAAAAACAGAGGGAAATAATGACCGCGCATGCAATTTAACAAATGTGACTTGCAATAAAATTCTACGCATATCCTCTTAGATAGTGCGTTATTTGTCCCGGAGAAAGCCGATGAACGCTGCTGCAGAACCTTTTACTTGGAAGCCAGTTTAAAGGGCATCGCTTAAAAGCTCAGCTTTTGATCAGCGATTCTGAAATGTGCCATAATTTATTCTGAGTTTTTGGTTTTTATATTAAAGGAAACTCATGTTGACCGTAGCTAGTAATGAGTTAGTAATAATTCCCACATTTTATAAATCGATAATATCAATTCAACGTCGTGAACAACTTAGAAGAAGAACTTAGGAAAATAAACTTTTCGTTTTGCATCGATATTTGTAGATTTTATTAAATAATTTTAAAGATAGCTGGCAGCTTAAAGTTGATATTGAAATAAATGTAAAATAAATTATTTACTATTTAATATAATGCTAATTTAATATAAAGCAAACACTGAAGTCGGTTAAGGTAGAAACTTTAATGTTTGAATCAAATTTATCCACATGACAACATTTTTAATGACGAAATTTCAAATCACATGATCACGTAATAGATTTTACTTAAAAATAAGATGCCGTATATTCCCCCAAACAAGAAAGTTGACGGCCTTAAGCGACGACTTTTCACCAGAGGCATTGATTTCATGCTCAGGGGCTTCCAATCGGTGAGATAAGACCCCCGGAACAAAAAATTTTGAAATTCGCATGTTAACCCCCTGTTTTTACCCCCTAAAAGGTCAGGCCACGCCCCCTTTTTTTCCTGAGGGAGACAATTGTTTAGAAATATCCAGCATGCGCCCAGAGGCGTATGATACGTCAAACGATTCCTCTCAATGAGTAGGCGAAGGGAAAATTGTCAGATTCGAGATCGGACCACCCACGACGGAGTTATGGGCCCTGAGGGCATTTGTCGAGATCTGGCGATCCCGACCACCTCCAAATGCGAATGAGGCGTCAAATGATAGCTCTCGGTGAGCCAGGACGAATGGCACAAAAATTTTCGAGATCGGACCACACACATTGACGAAATTTACCCTGAGGGCATTTCTCGGGATTTTGGGTTTCTGACCACCTCCAATGGCGAGTGAGGTGTCAAATGATAGCTCTCGGTGAGACAAAATGAATGGCACAACAATTTCAGAAATCGGACCACACACGTCGACGAAATTTGCCCTGAGGGCATTTCTCGGGATTTTAGGTTCCTGACCACCTCCAGAGGCGAGTGAGGTGTCAAACGATAGCTCTCGGTGAGACAAAACGAATGGGACAAACTTTTCAGAGATCGGACCACACATGTCAAAGTTTTTGCCCTCAGGGCATTTAGCTGTTTTTGGTCGTTTGTGGTCGGGCGCGTAGCGCCCGACCCTCCCCCTTGGAATGTGAGGGAACTTAGAGCACGCAAGGTATAACTCAATCCAACCCCATAAACAATACGAGCCACCGCAGGTGGCGAGCCAGTCCTGTGGTCGGGCGCGGAGCGCCCGACCTTCCCCCTTGGAATGTGAGGGTACTTAGAACATAAGTATATCTGTATTATACCCTTTAAAATCTATGCCGTTTTCTAGACGGCCGAAGGCCGAGTTCTTTTCGCGTAGCGAATAAGAAAAATGCACCTCCCCATTTTACACATATTCTTAGTATAGACTCCCGATTTAAAAATAAGATGCCGTATATTCATAGCAATTTGAGTTTTCGAGAACATGCTATTTTGGAATATGATGCAAACAGTACAATGGTTTTGCAAATTTTGAACAGCCAAATAGATTTGTTCTGTGTTTAATGGTTGTTATTAGTCGTATTGGGTAAAGCTTAAACTTTACCCAATACTTTCCATTTTACGCTTCGCCGTAAGTTCGCTGTACATTTCCAACATAAGAAAATTGTGTTTTCAATATTTAACTTTCTTTAACTAAAAAAGCGTATTTGAAGAGTGCCCACTATTAATTTCCATGCGAGACGAATTTTTCTTAAACGTAATTTTGCATAGTTGCATCATTGGATTTTGTTGAACCATATTGTCCGTTGCAAAAGCTTATTTGTCTCTTTTCCTATTTTGTGCATTCCGGGCTCACCCGTGAGAATGCCGAACCATATCTCCGTTGTTGACGCTGAAAGCTTACTAGCGATTTTGGATCAGAGGGAGAGGTTTCGTAGCGATGAATTGGCTCAAGAAGCAGGAGTGGATCACCAGAAAATTATCGGATTCATCAAAAGTCTCCAAACATATGAAGGAGTAAGTTTTTTGTAATATTCATTTCTCAAATGACATTATGAATTCTTGTACTAATTCCATTATTTTACGGAAATAACTGAGTTTGTGAAAATTAATTAATACTAAAAAGTTGATATACTGACGCAACGAATTAAAGTTATTTGTTAAAGATGATAGAAGTCACAGTCGAAGACATCAACTCCTATGAGCTGACAGAAGAAGGCGCGCTGATAGCGAAAAGTGGCTCTCACGAATATAACGTATTCCAGTTTGTTGGCGAAAATGGTGTGCCTCAAAAAGAAGTTCTTGTAAGTCCTTAACACTTTTACGATAATTTTCATTGTACTGAACTGTGATTTGTAGACATAAGCTGAAATTTTTGTTCCTCATAACAATTTAGAAGAATTTCAGTAAATGTGTTTTATTTCACTGAAATTTATTTCGGATAGAATTTTCACTGTTTTGCTACACAATTTTCCATAAAGCGGATATCAAAATATTGAGTCTGGAAGTTGCTAATATTTAGAAACTGTCGTTCGGTAATCTCGGATTTGGAAAAGCCAAGCTAAACGGATGGGTTGAAATGAAGAAGTCGGAAGGCGGAGAAGTAATGGTGGTTCGCAAAGCTGTTCAAGTTGAAGATACTATAAGAAAAGAATTGAATGCCATACGTGAAGGACAAGTCAGCACTCTCGCAAAAGGCGCCATTACAGCCCTCAAGAAACGCAAACTGGTGACCGAAATGTAAGTCCTTTTCCATGTAACTCCAATGATACAGCGAAGATTATGTGAGTGTAAAGGATCTTTAATTTAGTTCAATACAAAATTAATTTGTGGTGCAATTTTTTATATTGCTTATTTTGTTAATACAACAAATGGTTTTAGAACAAGGAAGATAATGAATGTCACAAAAGGTCCGGATTTCAAAAAGACACTAGTGAAACCGGAGACTGAACTCACGATGGAAATGCTCGCAACGTTAGTTTCATTTATTTTATGAAGTTCCAGTGAGTTATTTGGTATATTGGCAAGTAGCATAAACATATAGCGCTTTCGAAATTTAGCACTACTGCAAGAAAGTGTTTCGAAGTAGATTGTAATTTGAATATGAGTAACATTGTAATGGGCGCATTTCTTACTTTTTTTAAACTCGTATAATTGCTATAATGTTGAAATTATATAATATAACAAAAATTGTTTGAATGATAAAATGCAAATTATCACGAATAAGTAATCTCAATAGTACATTGCAGCGGTTCCTGGCGCAACAAAACTTTTAAAAAGTACAACTTCGAAGCGCTTGGCGTACCACCTGCAAGCGGTCATTTGCATCCGTTGTTGAAAGTGCGATCCGAATTCCGTGATATTTTCTTCCAAATGGGTTTTACTGAGATGCCGACAAATCGTTATGTGGAAAGTTCATTCTGGAATTTTGATGCTCTGTTCCAGCCACAGCAACATCCGGCCAGGGATTCTCATGACACATTCTTTGTTTCAGGTATGTATTTAATGTTCTCATCGATAATTGACAAATTTATGAATTAATATTTCTTTTGTATCGTGTTTACTTTAGAGCCTGCCGTATCAACCAAATTTCCGGAAGAATATTTGGAAAAAGTGAAAAAAGTTCATTCGAAAGGCGGATATGGTTCAGTGGGGTAAGATGGATTATTTATTGAATCTCATTATTGTTGATTGATTTGTTAGATATCAATATGACTGGAAAATCGAAGAGGCACAAAAGAATGTTCTCCGTACGCATACAACTGCAATCTCCGCCCGAATGCTTTACCAATTTGCTCAAAGGGTAAGTGTATTGGTTTTTGTTTTATTCAGCACAGCTATAATGACGGATATGGTTGAAAGCAAGGCATAATTTTTATATGATAGTACGTGATGTTATATGATAGATATACTATTCACATATAACGAGAAAATACAGATGTAATAAAACGTAATGCCGATAAGTCATTCTACTAACATTTTACAGGAATTCAAACCACTGAAAATGTTCAGCATTGACCGCGTATTCCGCAATGAAACATTGGATGCAACTCATTTGGCGGAATTTCATCAAGTAGAAGGAGTGATAGCGGAAAGAAATCTCTCACTTGCGCATGTCATTGGGCTTTTCACAGAGTTTTTCAGAAAATGTGGTAAATTTTACTTGTAATTAATTTTATACACGATAATTTTCAAAATATAGGAATAGAAAATCTGCGCTTTAAGCCAACCTACAACCCATATACTGAACCATCGATGGAGATTTTCGCATGGCACGCTGGCCTCCAGAAATGGGTCGAGATCGGAAATTCAGGAATATTCCGTCCTGAAATGTTGTTGCCTATGGGATTACCGGAGGATGTTAATGTTGCTGGATTCGGGTTGTCGCTTGAGAGGTAATTTTATCATTTTACAAAATATTTTGAATTATAAGAAAATTTTTGTTATGGCTTTGTAAATTTCTTTTTCTAACTATGAGAAATAATACTTTTCAAGTTCGTTTTTGGGTCGAAAGTTTTTTCTTTCCGATAATGCAATTTAAGCAAAATAATGTCGCAGCGTTTTATATAAAAATATACAAAGAAAGCCAAACAAAGTATTATATTTGATTACCCATTTTAGGCCAACGATGATTCGTTATGGTATCTCAAATATTCGCGAGCTTTTTGGTCATAAAATCAATTTGGAGATGGTCTACAAAAACCCTATCTGTATGCTCGACCAGAAATTATAAAATTTAAAAAATGTGTTGTTATTATGTGGTGACGAATAAATTGTTATGATAATATGTACAACAATGAAAAGAAACAACATGTTTTATAAACGATAAAAAGCAAACAAAACAGTAACAAAACAATGAGTTTTAACTACTTTTGTTATGACATTGAGAGTTTTATCCACTCCTCACTGAAATCTTCAAGCAACTCGGGCGACAAATTTACTTGTGCTCTCTAAAACATTGCGGAATTTATAATCATTATCACAAGAATGTCTGTTCATGTCTCTCAAACTTCTCAACTTTTTCAAAACTGAATATACAGTCGAATCTCGGAAGAACGCGGATTTTATTTTTCGTCCTATGCTTAAACACAGCGTCTGCTTTGTTTGCACACTATTTCCCTTGTAAATAAAGTGTCTTTTCAGATGCTTTTATCATTGGAACCTCAGAAGAACGCGGATTTTCACAAAGAACATTTTCTGTGCATTTTTGTTCTTTGTGAAAATCGGCGTTCTTCTGAGGTTCCAATGTTAAAGCGTCTGAAAAGACACTTTATTTTACAAAGGATACGTGTGCAAACAAAGGAGGTGCTGTGTTTGCAAACAAAGCATAGGACGTAAAATAAATACCATGATACACGTTCTTCCGAGATTCTACTGTATAATCTAATTTTATATTTATTCATATTTCAGAAAGTAAGTTTAATGAAAGGAAATTACATACCGCATTAACAGATCCGACACGTTCCGGGGAAGTTTTTAGAAGAAATTGCAGGTATTTAATCCAGCAATCCACTGATTCTTGTCCGAATTCAACTATGGCGTTTTCGAACGCAGACTCGATTAATTTTCGATTGGGTGTGGTTTGTTTCTCTTCCAGTTCGATTAATTTGAAATGAAGTGATATTCTAAAGATTTAAGTATTTTTGCAATATCATTAAAACGTCAAAAATTGTATTTTGCCTAGTATTGCCTGTGAAAAATTACTGTTCTACCAGTTTTTGTAGTATTACTAAAAATATATGTTAATGATTTATAAAGAATTTTATACAAAGAGTGATAATTTTCATAGCGATGATTTAAAGACAACGACTCACGATGTTGGGAGCATTGAGCTCATTTTCTTATAAGCATCTCTATAGATTTGTGGATCGTTTGGATTGGCTTCGCTCAGAATGTTCAAGCGGATAGCTTTTAACTCAGCGGCAACTGATGCTGGAGCACGAACAAAGGCTTTTTGGAAGATTTTCTCCACTTTTCCCATGGATCCGGCATCTAAAGCTCTGTCGATCAATTCCATCCAGAATTCGATGCCTTGATCGCTGTTTTGTGCTTTCTAAAAAGGAATGGTAAAATATACAAACAACAGATTAAGCATTGAAATTTTGACCTCTACATTTTCGGTCACATGAGGCTCTGGTACGGCACCGTTATCTTCTCCATATTTTTCTTTCGCGTCGATAAGTGTCTTCTCTAACCCTTCAGGTAAGGTTACGCAAGATGTTTTTGCTGCGTTCAGAAATTTACGAACAAGCTCTAAAAATAATGTATAATAAACAGTAAACTACGTTTTAGACTTATGCTTTCTCATCGTCGTTTCAGACAAATAAGGCAACATTTTTCGCTTTCATTGCATGGTATGTCCAACCAAATGTGTTAATTTTATTCACATCCATGTTACAATTATGTCTTGAAATACTATAATGGCAACGAAAAGTAACAGCTAACTAGCATTTAAAAACTGACTTAGTTGCTGTTACTTCACAAATATACCTTATGGAAACCCCAACCAAAAACCATTACCCTGACAGAATGTAATGTGGGTAAACTTTTTAGATACTATTAATTTATTCTGATCTTACGGCTAAAAGATCAATTAAGGTAAAGCTTTAAAATTTTAGTTTGAATACTTGTAAGATGCATGTCTTCATTTCATTATATGATGCCTACTCTTTTTTAATTAAAAACTATGGTAGTATATTCAAAGCGTACTGGTTAGTTATTTGATAAAATTATCCGTACTACGACAGGCAATATTGATATGTTGTGAAAACATTTTTTCTGGTGGGTGTATCAATAAGAAATTGTACATGTTCGAAAGAATAGTATATACCTGGGCGTTTTTCCTCTGGCACAGTCGTTAAAGCTTGCGTGCATACAATTTCAGCAAGTTTCATCATTAGTACATCATCATTTGGCGCTTCAATCACTTCAGGCACTTCGCGTTTTCTTTTCCGTGCTTTCTGTTGGTTTTTGCCTTCGCCAATGAGCTTTTTCTTTCTCTCTAGCAGACTAAAATAACAGTTTTACCATTTGTTGATTGTCGGGTCCCTCTAAGTTGATAGGTGAAGCTCCGCACTCAATAGAATAGGGGGCAAGCTCCGCTCGGATTTGGGCGTGTGATATGTCAATCGCTTCGTCTCGACGAGAGAAGACGAATGGTACCATTTTCAGCCCCCAGACGACCCTCTGTGGCCCTCTACGACCCCTTTACCCCCCAGAGGGGGCTAAATGGAAACTTTTCACGCCCCGCTCGGATTTGGGCGTGTGATACGTCAATCGCTTCCTCTCGACGATAGAAGACGAATGGTACCATTTTCAGCCCCTAGACGACCCCCTACGCCCCCCTGGATGACCAGGGCGCCGCCGTGCGGCGAAGCCGCTGGGGCTCCTATGGAATACCTTCTAATTCAATAGTACTGCCGATAGAAATAAAAGGCATTACTGAAAATTTAAAGAAAAATTATATTACATTAAAAATTTGGGAATTGTTCGCAAAAATAACTTTAGTAATAGCTTGGTTTATTATATAATTGCATAATATAAATATACCAAAATTGAGCAAATCAATTAATGCTCCGGGTAATCCATAAATAATATTATTTCTAAATTATTTTCGAAACACTTACTATTTTACGTAATTGATCTCCATGTCGAACAATGCCACCCACAGGTCGACATCTTTCGGGTACTTTCGCAATGCCATTTGAAAAATCGTCCTGGAGTTATCTGCGCTTTTGTTTTCGAAAAATTCAAATCTGGCGGCTTCTTCGTGGAGTCGCGGATCATAACTGTGCATCTAAATTTTTATAATTTAAAAACATTTCCATTAGAAGATAAATACCTGCAGTAATCGGGTATAGGCTTGGCTGCACACGCCTAATATTTTGGCGCTTCTTGCATAGTCAATTTCTTGTCGGAAATACTCCAATTTCTTAAAATATAATTGTGTATATTGCCGGATACAGCATAAAACCTAATTTACCTTGTATCGTTCACTGCAGCATCTGTAAGTGAAGGCACACTTGTATTTTAGCGGCAAATCGATTTTGTGGTATTTGTCATCGAACATTTTCAAGTGCTTTCTCTGTGATTCAATACGTTCCAATGTGTTGGAAATGAACGTGGCATACGCTTGAAAGTCCTCAGGTGTTTTTCTCTAAAATATTGCTATAAGTAAAGCTTGCAAACACATTATTTTACGAAAAGGGTATAAAATCCCAAATATTCGCAAAAATAGTTACTTCACCTTGCTTAGACTTGGAAAACGGTAAGTGTAAAAAGTCCAAGAGTTCGTTTTACCTTCATGTTTTTATGAGAAGAATAGAACTTGTTAGCCTCATGTTCAGCTTTATGTAAACTCACACCGGTTTTGCTATCCTGTACTCATGTTGTCGAAATTCTGTGATGATATCATTCAGTTCATCGGATGGAAGCAACTCTATAGCTTGAATATTCTCGAAAACTGGCAAGAGCTTTTCCAAGTTAATCTCAACGAATTCAGCCATTGTTCAATTTCTGAAACAGATGGAAACGGAAATTAAACATTCGAAAAGGGGGGAAGACCGTCCCCCTTCCAAAAACACTCATTTTGACTATATTTCACCAAAAATCGCATCAGATACCCATTGTACCATTGTAAAAGTTGCTCAGCACATCGAGTTCTACACAACGGTGTACTTTTTTCCACGAAAATATTTTTTAGTAAAATATAGTCAAAAATGAGTGTGTCTGACGGAGTGCATTTTTCAGCGAAAAAATGAAACTTCTAAAAAATACGATGAAATCAGGACAAAAAAATGAGATAGAGTTGGTGGCATCAGATTTATGGCCTTTCCTTTTGTTTTATTGATAATTCGCATTTTCGTTTCAAATTGTAGACACTTTGGATGAAAATGCATTTTCGTCGAAAAATAATTTCCACCAAACATCAATCTCTATTGGAGCCCGAGCATAACAACAAGTCAAAAAATTGCAGGATCAAATTTTAAGAAGTTATGGCAATGATGTGCTATAGCTATGGTAAATTAGAGACAAATATTTAGCGTCTCAACATACTACTCAACAACAATTACTTTTAACTAATGAACCTCTATAATTCCATCAAAAATTGAACATAAATTTGTTTGTTTCATTATTATACAAAAAATTCAGTATGCCATTTCCTAGTCTTGAAAGTATAAGTACACCCGAAGGTTTCATTCAAAAGGGCAGCCTGAAAGCATTCATTTTAATAGACACCAAAATTGGCTCCAATTCAAAATCCAATTTGCTGGAAAGTCAACTGGTTGGGTTCCTTCCAATTCCATGTAGAGGAGATATCCATTCTACCCGCCCCTTAGGGACGACTTTCTTGTATTCCCGTCTTTGCGTGATGAATTATTGATGTGCTCAAAATTATATAATTCGGAGTCGGTTTATGATATTACGTCACACTAATTATAACACAACTTTGTATCATTTACTTTATCGATTTTCGGTATTAATGCAAATTAACGTTATCGTTAGTATTGAAATTCGGAAATATATTTTGAAAAAATCATAAATAGAAAAATGTAATATTTTCTCCTTGAATTTGTTTCATTTTGAAATTTCATTGGACATACCCAGCTGTTTTTTCAATTATCTATTTCGTGCACCAGTTTTGTAAATCCGAGTTGTTAATAAAATCAATCCGTAATATTTCAGGCACGGGATGAGCGACATATTCCGCTCTGCATTCTCCTACCTGAGCCAAGCTGCGCCAATTCGTGCCGGTTCGTCCAGCTCGGGCCAATCCATAGCTGGTGGCACAACGGACCATCCTTTAGTTGGCTCGACGGTAGATATAACGGGCAACAAGTACAAAATTCGCGCACTTTTAGCTGAAGGTGGTTATGCTTTGGTGTTTGCAGTTCAAGATGCTCATGGCAACTGGTTTGCGTTGAAGAGACAATTGGCAGCGGATAAGCAGGCAGCCGATGCTATCATACAAGAAATTAAATTCTTGAAAGAGGTAAATCTTTTGTAAAGTACGGGAAACAAAATAGAGACAGTTCCTGATGCCTTAAACATTTTGAGGTTTTATAATATTTTAACAGTAATTAGATTTTTCTTAAGCTATTCTATGAAAGTACATTGATAAAATATCAATCAATATTTTTAGATGTTTCAAGTAAAATATCATAAATGTTTTAATAGAACTCCGGGGTTGTATTCATTCGCAAGGGCATTTATTTGAGTTGTCAGTTCTATTAGAACATTTACGGTAGTATGTATTTTTAAAGCATTAGAAATCATAAATCTATTTCACAAGTTACACCGAATTGTATTAATTTTTTGTGTCAGCGAAATTTTTGATAGAATAAATTGAACCATTTTAATGGTAGTTAAAATCTTAGTTACAGATTAAAACGCTATGAGTTGTTTGTAAAGAGGGCACCAAAATTATAATTATTTTCTTAAGCTAAAGGCCAGATTGAGCTAAGATAATTGTTGAAGAAGAAGAAGAATCCGCTTTTCGTACGAAATAACTGCGTTAATTATATTCCTTCAGCCAATTTTAGAACATAGTCATAAGAAAATAGTCCTAGCTCTTAGTAAAATTCCACAAATATATTTAAACTACAAATAAGTTCTAAGGATATGTTTCTTTCAGCTCAACGGTCATCCCTCAATTATCACCTTCACCCAAGCGTCTCAATTATCTCCAAAACAAACATCTCATGGAAGGGCGGAATTCTTGATGCTTACGGAATTATGTGCAGGTAATTTGATCTTAGTCAGCAGATACAATTCATCGGAATTTAATTGGCTTTCCAAATCACCCAGTAATTTAGGAGGACCGCTAATCAGCATCCTGCAGAAACACGTGCTTTCACCGGAGCAAATATGCAAAATATTCCATAACGCAGCGTCGGCTGTTTGTCACATGCACGATAGGAATCCACCAATTACCCACAGAGACATAAAGGTTGGCATTTATTTTGGAGCAATAGAAAATTTAGTTCCGAAATATAGACTGCAAAATGTAAAATGTGAATTTAGATTGAAAACCTATTGTTTGACGCAAATGGATTCGTCAAGTTATGCGATTTCGGGAGTGCTACAACGGATATATACCGACCAAATGACGATTGGAGTGTAATGAAGAGAAATCAGTTAGAAGAAGAGGTTCTTCGTTATTTCGAGAGATTTTTTAAATATAGAATTTACAGATGGCCCAATACACGACTCCAATGTATCGCGCACCAGAAATCCTAGATACATACCAGAATTTTCCAATTGGACCTGCACAGGATGTTTGGGTATGATTTTACGCATAGGCATTATGAGTAATTTAGGAAGGGAAATACATTCTCTGCTCTAATCATAGTCCGTTTGGTTTTATATTAAAGTTCAATTTTCTGCCTAATCAAATTTCAGAGAGTATTATGCACCAGATTTTATGGAAGTTTTGCTACGAAATAATTTTAAGCGGGAAAACTCACGCTACATCAACCCGCTGCTATGATTACTAGGGCTCGGATTTTTAGGTGCGCACCTAAAAAAACCTAAAATAGTTTTTTTTAGGTGGGGCACCTAAAAACACCTAAAATGGGCTTCTTCACCTATTTTAGGTTTTTGCACCTAAAATGGCCTTTTTCGAAGATTTTTTGTATAATTTGTCACATTTCGACAAATTTTCTCAAATTTTTTTGGATTTTTCTGAATTTTTTCAAAATTTTTCGAAGATTTTTACAGTTTTTTTGCACGTTGTCTTGATGTAATTATGCAGGTTCAATTGTAATAATGTCGTATTTATCTGCGAAAATGTAGTTTACTATTTCGTTAAGATTAGATCTTAAGATTACACCATTCAAGAGCAAACACTGTATGGCCTTGGCTTGTGTCCGATTTCTTTTTAGTTGTTTTGTAATGTTTTCTTTTTTTTAATGTTCTGCTTTGTTGTATTCATCCAAATCTTATTTTAGCAATGCGGCCGGCAAAGCCAAAACATTACTTGATTCGCGATTGGATTAAACCATTTCCAGAAGGAATTTACACAACGGATGGAAAGATAATTGTTTGCCATGCGGAAAAAAGGTTTTAAGAAAACCGTTCGCAGCTTTTATAACATTCTTAAATTTCCAGACAACAAGCAAGGCGGTGCACATCAGCTAGCCTACATCCAATGCAATTTCTCGATCTTGCCCAAGGCAATTACAAAGCTGGAGTCACAAGGTTTGCGCACACTTTACAGGTATTCCTAACTTTATATCCGTCTTTACAGGTCTCACTCTGTCGCAAAATTTGGAAGTTCTTGCAGAAGTCAAAACAGCAATCTGGAATGCCGGTGGACATATTGGACAGAAGATTCAAACCAAACTGGACTTTGTGATGCAAAACAATCCTGGGCTCTCGAAAATGGCAGAAATGGCGAAGAAGCAGAAATGGCGAAGAAGCAGAGCTGGAGGTCGAAACAATGGCACCGAAGCAATTGGCCGTAATGAAGTACGCTCCGATGGTCAATTGCGATGTGGAAAGATCTTTCTCAATTTACAAAAATATTTTAGCAGATAACAGAGCAAGCTTTAGTGAAGTTAACTAGAAAAAGCACCGCCGCTATCGCGGCGTCCCGCGCCCAAAAAAAATTTTTGTCTAAAAAATTTTGTCTATATTTTGTCTAAATTTTTTGAAAATCTGTATCAGCACATCCGTACGAACATTTTAAGCTATCACTTGCCCGGAAATGAGCAGGGGAAGGGGTCTAAACGCCAGTGGACGCACCAGGCAGGGACGGACAGACACTTCTTAGTAAAGTAACATTTGGAAATGTACATTATATGCAATTATGAAACTCGTGAATAAAAGGTTTCCAAGGACTTATGCAATGCTCTTGTTGGCGCCAATATTCCATTCTACAAGGTTAACAATCCAAGCTTCAATGATTTTCTATCAAAATACTGCAACCGCTCTGTTCCGGTTGAGTCGACTTTACGCAAGCACTATTTGAAAGTGTGCTATGAATTTTGTTAATTTGGAAATGTACATTATATGCAATTATGAAACTCGTGAATAAAAGGTTCAAATGCAATAAAATTAGTGTCTTTTTTTGCAAAAATGTTTAAAATAGCTAATAATAGCATAAAAACACAAAAAACGAGCGTTTTGGGCCATTTTTGTGCCAAAAACCATGAAAACCTAAAATACCTTTTTTTCGGTTTTTGGCACCTATTTTGGACTTTTAGCGCACCTTTTTAGGTACCTAAAACGAGATTTAGCGCACCTAAAAATCCGAGCCCTAATGATTACTAACCTCAGTATACAAAAATTATAGATAACTATTATTAGGACCAATATTACATTTTTTACGTTTTATTATTATAGTACTCCAAATGCAGAAATTTGTATTTATTTAGTTGACATAATATCTGAACTACGAAATAATAATATGACTCCTACCCCATGTGCAATAAATTTTGTGTACTTGACTTTATTTTGGACCTCAATTAGATACTACTCATTTCATGTTGAATTTTAACACAGTGAAATGTTTGTACAGTGTAGTAAGCTCATACTTTAACTGATTACTAATTTTCACATTCAGGCTCTTGGTTGTATACTCTACTATCTTTGCTACCGGCAGCACCCATTTGAAGACAGTGCCAAATTGCGCATCATTAACGCCAAATACACCCTACCAGAAGATGATACACCCTACTCAATTTTTCATTCGCTGATTCGTAAGTGTATTCTTACACAAAGAAAAATTATAAATTCATTTATAGGAAATATTCTTCATCCGAATCCTTACTCTCGCCCTTCAATCCAGGATTTGTGCGAACGAATCGATGCACTTGCATTTACGTTGAAAGTCGATTTGTCACAACCTGTAAGTGATTTGGAGCTGTCTACTTTACCAATTTCTACGACGCCGGCTACTGCTGCAGGAACCGATCTTTCTTCTGCGAGAACTTCGCCGCCCATTGGATCTCAACCGAATTCTGGGAGAGCATCTGAGGTTTGTGACTGAATTTTTTGCACAATCCAGGTCCTGTTTACGTTCTGTTACATATTACACTCGATATTGATGAGGATTTCGCTTATGCAACATGAATTACTTGTATGTGCTATATCTTTTTTATTTGTGCAAAAGATAATAATTTATAAGAACTAAATTTTGCACCTTCATTTTACTAACGTTATTATTGAATAATTAATTTTATCCCATTTCCCAATTCGTACCATTTATCAGTCCCTGGGACATTTTTTCTCGTAATATGTCATACCTTTACTAGTAGTCATAATAACGTACGAACAAATATGTTTATTATCATTATTTTCGCTTTATATAACATATTTCAGGCTACTCAGGCGTCGGAAATGTTTGCACAACTCAAAGGTCAAGGCATGTCATTGTTCAAAAATTTAAAGGACAAATCAGCTGCTGTGGTACAAACTGTGCAGGTTGATAGAATCAATTTGCGTTCATGGAGTTATCATTTATTTTAGTCCACGTATGGCTCTAAGGGACCCGACATTACATGGATCAGTGGCAAACTTGCAATGTCTATTCTTGCGGAAGGAATTCCTGAAGCTTTGGCTTACTCGGCAGAAGACGCCATGCGCACTGCAATTTTTGAGAATAATAAAAGGAATTTTGCAGTTTTTAATTTGGCGCAAAGGTTTGAATTATACTCATGCTCTGTTTAATTAGTTGAGTCTTGTATTAGATTTTATTTTTAAAATCTTCGATTTTTGTTGTCTAAGAAGGTTCGACACTTCGTCCTCGGAACACTTCGTCCCCTAGTACAAAAAGGGGGACGAAATGTCCGAGGGACGAAATATCGCGTATCCATTATTAGAGTTATTAGTATTTTATCTTACTATCACTTACTAACTAGACGCTTCGCGTCTAGTTAGACTCGCCGCGCGAGGAAGCGCCACAGCGGCGCTTAAAAACCACCACTTCCCATGCCCAGAACCCTCAAAAACACGTTTTTCGGTTTTGGCGCGAATTCAAATATTCAAATTTTGGGTCTGAAAGTTTTGTCGGGACCTACAGCCTCAGGGCTTTCAAATGAGCCATCACTCGCCCCGGTCTGTCCACGGAAAGGTGCCGAACATTTACCTGTCGGACGGACGGAGTGACAACACGATGCCGCTTATTATATAGGGATATTAGTTGAAACATGTTTGTAGCTGTTACATGCAATATAACACATTGTTTTCAGAAAATTACGTCTGGATTATAACAGACGACTGAGCGAAATGTCAATGATGCCAGCAAGTTCTGGAATACCTCCTGCTATTCGCTTCATCATTATATTGTGCAGAAATATGTCGACATTTTTGGGAAAAGACCGCGATGGATTCATAGTGATCACAGGATCCGAAAGTAAGTGATATAGATTTTTGAGGTTGATATTTTCTTGAGCTTATGCATCCCATAAATCGATATTTCGACATGAAAATCTTATACGGATAATTTTATTATGAATAAATGAAATTGCAAATGTAAATATATCAAATACTATATAAGATAAACACCAAACTAACTATTTATTGTCATTTAAAATTTTAGCAACCCCTTTTCATTTAAAACTTTTGTTAAGTACCTTCAAATAATATTTTCTGCTTTAGCGGTTAAAATTATTTTCGGTTTAGCTCAATGTGTGTTAGTCGCCTCTGCGTTGCTTATTTTCCTCAGAATAGCTCAAAGTGCAAAACAAGCTTTGGAATTTGTATGGCGACAAAGGGAGTCTCAAATTGGCACTGCGCGAACTCCACTCCCGCCATCCTATTTGAGGCAATTGGATTTGCTGCATACAATAGTCAGTTGCGAATTAGCCGAGCTTAGACTGGTATGTTTTCTATTACCTTATCTCCCATGTTTTCATCTTATGTTCAGATGATTCATAACCGGCCAGTTTATGTTGAATCGATCTACATGGAACCTTTGCCTATAGTAAATCGAATGCGAACAGGATGCCGACCGTTTTTCGAAGTGTATAGCGCTGGCAACAAAAGATGGTCGACAATGAAGGAATATGATCAACTCAGGTTAGTAACTTTTACAGCGAATTTCGTTGGGTTAGTTTTAAATAACAAAACATATTTAAGAACCTAAACACTTTATTCAGTGCTAATTTTTACAATCATTCATGAATGCCTCAATTTTTTTCAAACACTGGCTGAAGGCAATTGATTTAAAAAATAAAAAATTGGACCGTTTTGTTTCTAACAAATACTCGCTATAGCTTTTTGATTAAATGTATGATAATATGAATAGAAAACTGTTCTCAGGTCTTATGAAGTGTCCACGGACTCTAGCGGTATTTCCGTAAATCTTGGTGAGGTTCCCGTTTCCGACGACGTCGTTATTTGCTGTTATCACGCTCGATGGAATCGCATACAAAATCGGGTGCAGCAAGTTCTTATATTCTCGTGTGGATTTCATACCCACTTCCTCGACCCAAATGCCGATCATTTGGCTTTCGATTTTCCAGAGTTGGACAGAAATACAACCGATGGCGGAGAGGTTGCATTAGCTCAAAATTTCAGGTTTTTTAAATATTTTTGGCTGTTCGACAAATTTGATTTTCAGAGCATTAGTTGGTATCAGGATATCGAGTGTGGACAGAGGATTTAATCCAGGCGAAGATCTTCCCATTTATTTGACTAACGAGCATCAAGTGGTATCTCCAAAATCGATAGCAGCGAGCCAAGAAGAATATGGTAAATTTTTACCGGATATTGTAATTTGACACATTTTAAGTTCGCCAGGAATAACGAAAATAATTTAATAAAAAATAACAATGTTTTATACGATTTATAAAAATCGTGAAGAAAATTCAATCTCTGTGTTTAATTTTGCGCCAATTAGAACAAGCCAATTTTCTTCTTTTTCGCCTACGAGCTGCAAGAAATCAAAAGCAATTGGCTTCTCCCAAATTAAACAGAGTGATTTAATTTTTCACAATTTTAATCTCCATATTCTAGATCGCGTATGTTTGCAACTTTCATGCTGCACCGAATCAGCGCAGCCACAAAGTGCAGTTCAGAGTAATCCTCGTGCAGCACCACCACCAAGGCCACCGGCGCCCAAACACGGAAATCCGGAACAAAGTTTTTCGAATCCAAGGCAAACGCACAATCCGGTGGACTTGCTAAATCCTTTTGGTGAAAGGACAACGAAGGATGTAGGAAAGGAAGCGCCGAGCTCTAATACTGACTTCTTTGCGAATTTGGATTGGAACTCCGCTGAAATGATAAATGTTAAGGTATGTTTAGATCAAAGAGAAACATAAACTTCCTAAATAATTATTTTTAGCCGCCGTCACCTCCAACAAGACCACAGCAGTCGCCGCTAATAAGACCACAACAGTCGCCAGTTTTTGAAAGCAGTAAAAGGAATGAACCAAAAATGGATCAGGCTGAGCTTTGTGAACGAATGTATGGAATTCGTGTAAACGATGAGCCGGAAGCAAATGATGCCGATCAATATAAATTTGACTGTGATAAAAAGGAAAAAATTCCTAAAGCAAATGACCAGATAGATGATCTAGTCAACGAAGTAGAAGACTTGCTTGGATTGGGAGATGAAGGTAAGAAAAATTCTTTTTCAGACATAATTAGAAATGCACCTGCTTAAAATATTTTGTGATACTTAAATTTAGGCAGACCAGCATCCCAAAATGTTGCAACTGCGAATTTCTTTGATCCATTCTCTCCAGTTACAAATGGTTCCAGTGGAAATTTCCCGAACACATTACTTGGAGCGGGCAGTACAGGAATGCACCGGAATGTTTCGGCACCAGCCTTTAATCAACAACAAAAGAAAAGCGGCAATACAGATTTTGATGATCAGTTTGAGCAATTCCTTGCATCCTCCTCCATGTCGAACTCGGCTAGCAAGCTTTCTTCGGCCCAACAAACTGGTATGTTATTTGAACTATCAGAATAGTAAGGATAATCATTAGAAAGGCCAAGATATATTGTTATACTATTAGAAACCCTACGCATCCATGTCCGTTAGGGGAATGTAAAGTGAGTATAAAATCGCAAAGGGCATTTACAACCCTGATTATAATTTGCTTAATTTTCACAATATTTTAATATGCACTTCTTTAGTAGTTGAGATTTACAAGCGCCCACGGCGCTTGTAAAAGTGTGTAAATGGGGAAGCCTATTAGCTAGCAAAAGCACCGCCGCTATTGCGGCGTTTCGCGACGAAAAAAAAAATTTTTGTCTAAAAAATGGTCTAAAAAATTTTGTCTAAATTTTTTGAAAATCTGCATCAGCACATCCGTACGAACATTTTAAGCTATCACTTGCCCGGAAATGAGCAGTGGAAGGGGTCTAAACGTCACCCCACTGACGGACGGACGGACAGACAGACACTGGCTTCTTAGTAAAGTAACATATTTTTGTAAGTGCGTCGTTAGTTTGCTTGGTGTAAAGTTGAAGATATTAAAAACAAGATTTTAATTTTCAGCCACAAACAATCGCCACAACAACACACCATCACCAACTATTTCTAGCAGGCCCCATTATAATCGTTCATATTTCGAGGAACCAACAAGTTTGTTAATAACTATTTGCGATTATTTAACAGCAACATAGTTCAGGTACCAAAACGAAAGTAACGGAGAACGCTTTTGACGACCTGCTTAGTTCAACAGGATTCTCATCCACAGCAAAAAATTCGAACCGAACACTTGCTGATTTGCGGCGGGAAGAGGAAATTAAAGAAATGAGTCCAGTTGCGATAAAAGTATTTTTAGCTTCTGTAAATAATAAGCTATGTCGAAACTATTTTAGGTTCGAGATTGGACGAAAGGAAAAGAATGCAACATTCGCGCACTGCTCGGCTCACTCCATGAAATAATTTGGGAAGATGTTAGCGGAAAATGGACTCAACCTTCAATGGCGGACTTGCTTTCTGATGTGCAGGTATTATATAATCTTATATTATGGATTTATTTGGTAGAAATTATCGAATAATGACGTCATGAGGAAATGGCAATTCAGTCTCGCTTTTGTTTCTCTTATTTTCGCATCATTACGTTTTTCCTAGTCATTCTTTTCCAGTGATATTCTTTATGATGAACGTTTGTAAAATCACTTGGGGATTCAATTACTACAAATTATTATGTGTCCTTTTAGATAAAGAAACAATACCGCAAAGCGATTCTCGTAGTGCACCCAGACAAGCTTAACGGCCAGCCAAATGAAGCATTAGCTAAAGCAATCTTTACCGAACTTAACGACGCATGGACCGCTTTCGAAGCCACAAAGGACACCCAATGATAACATGTGAAACTGATTCGTGTCACTTGTCCAACTTTTACTCATGTGATGATTTAATGATAATTAGCACCGACTATGCTCGGGATTTTGAGGTGGTTTAAAAAGTCATAACTTTTGCGAAATACAAATATTTGATGACAATCGCTAGAATTCATTATGTAATTATATTTGATTTCTAAAAGTTAAAAATTTTATCATGTGATCACATAAATTTTCCATTAACATTCCAAAAATTTCGGAGACTTAAAACTTTTAAGCCACCTTTTTGTATGTAATTAATTGTGCGTTATTATTTATAATGAAGTAAATATTGATTCGATTTATTACAACATTAAAATTGTGAATTACAATTTGGCGTGAAAACTTTTATTGCCTGCATTTTTACACAATGGCGTTTGAGCTCTTCTGAATAAGTTGTCTTTCGTATGTGTTTGGAAACGCAACTAACAATAATGAGGCATCGATTCGATTTTAAATTTGTTTAGGTTGTAATATAATTATTAAACTTTTCTGCGCTAACCTTTTGGTAAATAAATTATTGGAAATAAGCTGTAAATCAAAATAACATGAGAATTGCTTAAAAATCGTCAGTTTGCATCTTTCAATTCGATTTTTAGCCATGTTGGTAGATGATTACCAATGATGCCGAAGAAACGTTTTTCTCAATAAGCTAAAATATATAATGGAATTCAGAGCAAGCAAAAATATCTGCTATCTACAAATCACATATTTTATTGAATCGTCTAAATTTATAACGTATGTTTTTACGTAACACTTTTACACTATTGGATATAAATTACTTTTGTCTAATACCTTTATCTTTAAAGTGTCTTTAAAGTGCACATATTCTAGAAGTGTTTTATTATTATTGACAAGGTATACATTAAAACATTTGTACTGACAAATATAATTAAGAGAGTACTAAAAATATTATTAACAATACTCCTTTAAAATTTATAGATTTACACGTTTTACATATCCTGGCTCTAAGGGAAGATTATTTGACTAACATTGATACGACCGGGCGACCAACAGGGCGCGACAGAATCGGCAGAGAATGGAAATGAAAATCTTCGAATATCCTATTTTACCATTGCAAAATGTAGGGAAGTGACAAATGAACTAAAACTATATTGCGTTCATTTGCCGTCCACCTTCTATTTTGCAATGGTAAAAGGTTCATTTCGAAGATTTCGATTGCCATTTCTTTGCTAACTATTATGTCGCGTCGCGCTTCATTGGGCGTCTGGCCTGAAAAATAAAATATAAACAAGTGCGCGAAAATGAAAAGACAAATCAAAGTTAGTCACAGGAAAATTAAAAGATAAAATAAAACTATTGAAACCCACTGCTACGAGGTTCATCCATGCAGATGTCGCACTTCGTAATCAGGCGGGAAGTCGTCCGTCAGCAGGCCTGTCAGCTGGCGGATGATCCTTTGCCTCTCGCTGTCGATGTGAAGATTCTCCAGGAATGTCTTGCCACCGTTCTGAATGTAGCTTTCGGCGATAAGCATGCAGTGTACGCCGCAGTTGACCAAATCCGTTTGCGAATTGTATAGCGACGAATGGACCTTTTGAACATGGATTGCTTGCATGCAGGACAACTCCTCAATCGCCTGAACGATGCGGTTTTCGATCTGAAATTAGTGACAATGAAAATGCATTGTGAAACAAAAGTTTTTGTTATTATTTGTTTTGACTATGACAGAATTAGGAATTGCTTAGTGTAATGATTTGTAAGTTTTTACTTTATAAGGAAAATTTGAGGAAATTAGGACAACGAAATCTTCACCTAAATACATAAAATGTGTTCCTTTCTTCAGTGATGTTCAAATTTATGTTTAGATTGCAATGTTCTGTCCTCTTTTGACACAGGATTATTTATGTTGCCCTATCTCGCAACTGACACAAAGTCAGGCCGCTCCTGTGATTCATCTCCATTGTTAGTTCAACACAAGTGCGTTCAGCGAAAATTCGTGTCTTCATTTCTATTATGAATGCATTGATATGTTTATGTTGCCATGAAAATTTGCAATATATTTAATATATAACTTCAGACATTCTTGACAAGCCCTTATTTACGATTGTGTGAATTAGAACCGGCAGTCCTTTAATTTTTAACGGGATTAAAAGTTAACGTTTAAAAATTTGCCATTTTGCTTCTATTATAGCAATGCAAGCATTCCGTTAAAAGAATATTTTAATCACTTCGTTTTATTGCATAGGCCTTTTGTGGAATTAATTTTAGCATTTATTACATCGACAGCTCTAACGATTGGATCGTTTTGTTCAGTAAATAAAATGCTGAATTTTAGTCAAAAATATACCATAAGATAAAATCATTCCATCGTGTACTATTTCTTCTAGTTAACTGCGGTCCCCCCCCCCCCCACTCCACCACCCCTCCCCGCAGTTTTCCTGTATTCATTTTATATTGAATTTTAAATATGTTATGCTACAAAAAATGTTTGTCGTTTCTTACCTTTGTAGTGATACTTCCTCCAGGAAGAGGGTCGTAATATTGGATAGCTTCGCCATATTCTTGAATTGCAATTGTCCAGTGTTCACGGCTCTTCATCACCGGAATGATCGCCAGTTCGTATGGTCCTTCTTCAAAGTTACGGTATGCCCCTAGATTGACTAATTCAATGAGGAAATTGATAGATTATTAAAATATTACCTTCTAAAGCCGGTGCCTCATGGTTCCGGGTTGTTGGCACGTCAAGAAGACACGCAGTGTAGAGTGGCGAGACAACAATAATTCTACGGGGACTTCGAATTGCTATGGAGCTGATGAAGGCAAAAAGAGCGATCTGTAATAAAGGATATTCAGGTTGACATTTTTATATATCATTACCCCTTTTAGTGACATAGGGATGGAATAAGCTAAACTGACATTCATGCACCCTTTAAAAATGGAAACATTGGAAAAATTGCAATATAAAATCTCTGGAAGAGTACATTAGGCATCTCGAACTATACAATCCCAGTATTTAGGGTACCCTATACAGTTTGAAGAAATTGGGTAACTCAAAACAGGAGGAATTATGTCGTTCGAATGTTGGCTATATTTTCTACCTATTTCTATTGGCCTTTTCCACAATAACTTGAAACAGTATTTTGAACTTAGAAGGCTTTTTTAGTAGGACACACGCGGTGAAACATAATTAAAAATGAAACTCAGCGAATCCTGTTTCAAGTTATTGTGGAAAAATCCAATAAAAAACATGCGTATTTTTCGAAAACCGCTATTTTATGAAAACTTTTTGTCAAAGTAGATTACGTCGTCAATCCATATTTCGCGGGACTTTGTCATCTCCTTGATTTCGCTCTTGCTCAGGTGCGTCAATGTTCTTATGGTCGCGGCCGGGTATGCTTCCTGAGGAATAAACTCGGCACGCTCTTCATCAGAAAGACTAGATGATGCTCGGTGTACAGATACCTTCCGGGAAGCACTTTTATCGCCGCGTGATTCTGAAATGATTCCAATTGTTAACTGCGGTTAAAAATGAAGTAAAATACCTCTGGATATCCGATTTCCTTCGGTAGAATTTCGCGAAGAATTTTGTTCATTTGAATTCTGATTTTTGGTTGGCTGCGACTCGTTTTCTTTTCTGCTTCGTTTTTCGGTTTGCTCCTTGCTAGAAGTTGAGTTTTGTTGGATTGCACGCGCAATGCTACCAACATTATCATTGTCGTCTTCGTCATCGCTGTCGAGTGTAATAACCTCAGCATCCGGTTTGCAAGTGTCAACCACGGGTCTTTTTGCCGCTGGCTCTTGGTTTATAGCTGGCTCACAGCTTCTGCTACGACTTCGGCTCCTACAGCGCTTTCTATCCGGTCGTCCATCTGTGTGGCAAAATATGAGAAATTAAGCTGACATTCGCAGTCGCATGAAAGTTATACTAATCAAAGTTTTTTTGCCAAGCCATATTGGATTCAATTTTTATCATGAACACAGATTTGAATATATCCAAGATATAAAACGGGTTTAGGACGCAAAGGTGACACAAATACTGTGACAGGTGACAGTATTTAGAGCATGATAATTTTCACTTGTCACTTAAAAATTCTTATTGAGACATTTTTAGTTCTCATATTTAGGCGAAATATTTGGAGAAGTTATGGACTGTTCACTCACCAGAAATTTGCTGGAACCGATTTTCGAGAAACTCCTTCATCTTTTCACCCTCTATTTTCTCCAACTTCAAATTGTTCGTGAGCCGGGCAAACTTCCTTTGATGCATTTCACATTTCTTCAGCTCTAAGAATAAAAAAACATAAAATTCCATATAGTAATAAAAGTGAAGAAAACCTTTGTCGAGTATCCCTATCTTGATCTTGTACTTGTTTAAAGTTCTCTGGAGCTCGTCTTTAGCTTTCTGAGCTTCTGCATTCTGTAAGAAAAATTTTGTGATTATGGAATTGAAATTTCTAAGTTTCATTTTTTGTCCAAACCAAATTCTCGATGTTTTTACGTATAATACGTACATTCTTTAATTTTTTAAAGCAGTTGGAATAATCAATGAGAAATGTTTGTATGTAATTACATGTCTCTCGATCTCTCCTGTATCATATTTCACATCGTCCTTCTTGAGCGCTGATTTTTCCTCTTTCAACCTTCGTGCCTCGACCTGATGCTTTTTCTGAAACCGGAAGGATTATCATTTCGGAAATTTCGTTCCATTAGGGAATTTGCCACTAACTGGTGAAATTTCATAGAATTAATTTATGCTTTTTACAAAATGGTAATTTCATGCGATATGCCACTGCGATTAAAAATATTCCTGAAGTTTTATTCGTGTTACTTTTTACTAGTATTTCGCTAATTTCAATATTGGCTTTAAATCAGTCCGGTCCGTACTGGGGAGAGTGCTAGCTCTTTTTATTTTTATTATACATTTGTAATAAATTTGTACGCTCACAAACCTTACCTCTTGTGATTTCAAGTCCTCCTTCATCTGAACGATTTTGGCATGGAGAGAATCGTTTTCTTCTTGGAGTTTAGCCTTCTCTTCTTTAAATTCCAGCCCTGCTTGCTCGCGCTTATGTTCCGAATCGTCGAAAAGATAGGATTGCTGTTGAATTTCTCGTCGGAGAAATTCAACATCTTTCTTTGCTCTTGCGAGTTCTGCATTTAGGCTTTCAATTTCCTGGTCAGGTCTAAAATGAAAATTTTAAACATATGATTAATTTTATGTTTTCATTTTATTATCATATTATATATGCCTACATCTTTAAATATTCTTTAATAATCTTTAAACAATGTTTGTGTGAAAGTAATTTAAACCCAATGTATATTTAATTCCACTTTTTCTTCAGTAAAAATATTACCCAAAGATCATGAGAATTCAAAACAAGATTACTTCCAGAATTATCCTGAACCTAGATATTCTGATAATTTATAATCAAAATTTATACCTGGACGGTATGCTTGGTTGATTTTTCAGTTCGAGATTCCTCAGACGCAAACGCTGAATTTCTTCTTTGTTTAAAGTTTCCTGACGTTTACTATTTGCCCGTTCATCTCTTAGATCATCTTGGCATTGCGCTAAGCTGGCACGCTCCCGTCGTAGTAGTCCCTCTAGATCTTTTATAGTTTGCTTCAGACTGGCCGTCTCAGGTCCGTCAGGTGGTCGCTGAAAAAAATAATTAATCATTTCCATATATTATACAATATCTGTGTATATGTATTTTCTTTAAAAAAGGTTGGGGAGGGGGATTATGAGAGGTGTCATGCTATCAGGTTGCAACCCTATTTTTAGCTCTCTTTTCAAGCTAGCTTAAGTGTTATGATACATTTCGCTTTGGCAAGAAGCTCTGGTTTACAGAAGTCGCCCTATTTGACTCCCAACAAAAATGTGGGAGAAACATAACTAATGTGAAGTGTTACTCGAAGAGTAGAAATTTTAGTGTATAGGTTATGTACAATGTTCCCACTAAACCCCGTTCTAAAGGTGATTTTTGATCAAACTTCAAAATTTAGCAATTTAGGTGCCCATTTCTTCATTTCCAAAAATGCGCTCAAGTACATTCAAATTATTATTCGAAGATTTACCTGAATAACTGGAAAGTTGTTTGGTTGAACTGGTGCTGGCGCCAGGTAATGCGGTGGTGGCTGGATGATCCTGTTCACGGTTTCTGACGGTGTACTGGCGGCGAAAGAGCGATGCTGTAAGAAGATTATTACAATAATGAGCAGTGTATAAATTAAACTGTCATGTTACTTTACTAAGAAGCCAGTGTCTGTCTGAAATGCGTCCGTCCCTGCGTCCACTGACGTTTAGACCCCTTCCACTGCTCATTTCCGGGCAAGTGATAGCTTAAAATGTTCGTACGGATGTGCTGATGCAGATTTTCGTAAAATTTAGATGAAATATAGACAAAAATTTTTTTTTGAAAAATGGGGCATACTGATGGCGGGGGGGGGGGGACGCCGCGAGAGCGGCGGCGTAGGACAGCTTTTATTAACAGTTGTACAGATCTGTCACAAAATTTAATTTCTGTCACGCTCTTTTGCGACTACCATAATTTCTATGTTTTTTACGGTTCGGACCTGGGTTTTATTTCAAATCCCACTAACTTGCACTAAGGCAAATTTCGCAAAAATTACATGAGTGGTGTGTTGAGTGACGATAGACTTTTTAAATTTGACGTTATTTTCGACCGTGAGTTAGGAAGAACAGGTCAAAAATTCGCCAAAAAAAGCAACAATACATATTTTATGATCAGAAAATAGTTTCTGTATCCATAAGCATGAAGATCAATTAAAAAATTATGCGAATTATCCTCTTAAATTCGTGTGTTCTCTAAGAGAATCAGGGCTGCCTTTTTAAGTGCTCATTTTAACTAACAAATTTCCGGTGGCATTGACAGGAAACTGATTTGAAAACGTTAATCTACCAAATTGAACAGAGCAATTGCGTGAGCACGTTTTAGGGTATATAAATTTGAAAGAGGAAATGGCAGGTAAAACTATTCTGATCAAAAATAATCATGCTCCCAATTTCCCAAATTCACCAGAGCATTGAATATGTAGAATTTTTATAAATGACTCATTCTTTTCGCATGGAATGGTTTATATGACCAATTCTGGAGCCAGCCTTGGAAAATGAAAAGGTACCTCAGAGTGAATGTTTATAACAAAAAATTCATAAAAATTTTTATAGCTCGTTTCATGTTTTTGAAAATTCACGATATGTGGCGCACTTATTTCTTCCGGCGCGTGTTTGGATATCTCAACACATTCGCTCATATCACAGTATTAAATCTCACCTGAATGTTCACGGCGTTGAGCCTCTGCATTGTATTGTGAGTGGGTACTGGAGCTGGACGCATTTGTTGCATTGCTCCGGTTGACGATCTGTTCATTGAGGCTGAGGAATTGAGCGTGGCATGGCTCTGAAATAAAATTTATTTTATTTAAAAATTCATTATGTTATTCATATGCTCTATGTGTCTATAAATTGTTCTGTAAATTTTAAAGTCCATATTAAACCCTAGAAGAGTATTCATATACTAGCCGATGTAGGGTAAGTACATACCAGGGGTGGGCTTCGGATTCGGTACTTTTGGCCATTCGGGATTCGGCCTTCGGGATTTTAAAATCTCAATTCGGCATTCGGTATTCGGGAATTCGTCAAATTTTCCCGGATAAGCACTGGATAAAATGACCTCGCCCGACCGCGCCCGATAGGGCGCGGTCGGGCGAAAATTTTTTAAAGTTTTGGGAAAATAGTGAAAATTTTCATTGTCAGGTGACTCCAAATTTTAAAATTTTCGCCTGCGGCGCAATTTTTGCTTATGTTTTTTCTTATTAGTTAATTTCCTTATTATTATCGGATCCCTCTAAGTCGCAAGGTGTCTTTCCGTTTCCCCCCCCCCCCCCCCAGCAGAATAACCCACTTTTTGGGGGTCCCGGACCCCAAACTCGCGAGTACCCCCCCCAAAACCCATGATTTTAGGGGGGTTATCAATGTCAGATTTGAGGTTGACATACGTGAAACGTGACTTACGTGTGTCACGTAAAAGGGCAACTTTCCAGTCGGCACTCGGATCCGGGCGTGTGATACGTCAATCGCTTCGTCTCGGCGAGACAAGACGATTGGTACCGGTCTCGCCGACAAAGATCGATTCTGCCGGGATTTATGGCTTCCGGAAATCCGGAAAATCCTGGATTTGGGGCGGGGCTAACTTTCCAGTCGGCACTCGGATCCGGGCGTGTGATACGTCAATCGCTTCGTCTCGGCGAGACAAGACGATTGGTACCGGTCTCGCCGACAAAGATCGATTCTGCCGGGATTTATGGCTTCCGGAAATCCTGGATGACGTGGGCGCCGCCGTGCGGCGAAGCCGCTGGGCAGTCCTATGGAATTCTTGTTCTAAACGGCATCCAAATAGCGCCGCAGGCGAAAATTTTCTAATTTTGGAATGGTGGTTCATTAAAATTTTCTAAAATTTTTCCCGGCCGCGCCCTATCGGGCACGGCCGGCGGGAATTGAAATTTGAATCCGCGGATTCTTAGGAGTGCTTGGAACGGATCGGAAATAGCCAAAAAAACCGATCGGATCCGAACCCCGAAAAACCCGATATTTCCGATCCGATCTCCCAGCCCTGGTGTGAACCTTGAATCTTGCTTGCATTCTTGTTTAGAATGCGGAAAAGTAAGAAGAAAAATAGCGCCGTTTAAAATTTACAGGCAGATAATAGTACTGAATAATATGCGAAATTTTTCGCCCATCGGTAGGCAAATTTGCTGAGAAATTGTAATAAAATAAGGAAAAATATGACAAAATGGCTAAAAAAGTTAAAAAATGGTCAAAAACCGTTTTTTCGTGGATAATATCAATGGAATTTGATAATAAATGACGTATATGTAAATTGAAACAATAATTGATAATATAAATGCACCGAAAATTGTAAAAAAAATGTAGATAACAGGCAAAAATTTGAAAAAAGTTGATTTTTGAGATTTGATTCGGATTCGGTAAATTCAGGAAAATTCGGTACTTTTGGCCATTCGGGATTCGGCCTTCGGGATTTTAAAATCTCAATTCGGCATTCGGGATTTTAAAATCTCAATTCGGCATTCAGGATTCGGGCTTCGGGATTTCAAAATCGTCCCGAAGCCCACCCCTGGTACATACAGTATCTATCTAGAGTTGTTTATAAAATTCAGGAAAATTCGGTACTTTTGGCCATTCGGGATTCGGCCTTCGGGATTTTAAAATCTCAATTCGGCATTCGGGATTCGGGCTTCGGGATTTCAAAATCGTCCCGAAGCCCACCCCTGGTACATACAGTATCTATCTAGAGTTGTTTATGGTTAAAACTACACTCTATGTGGACAAATAAATAATTTTAAAAAATTCAAAAAAAGTTTATTCGTCTAGGAATAAACTTTTAGGATCAGGGTCGAAACGGATAAACAATTTTATTCGTCAAAAAATCACTTCCCCTTTCCTCTCTATTTAGACCTAAAAATCTATGTTTTCTGTCAATGTACCATATACAATTTTTCTACTTCCTCTTACTATTATCTTCAGTTGAATTATTCAGGAGAAAAATGAAGAAAATTATTTAGAATTATAAAACGGAATTAAGCTTATTTAACGAAGGCCATTTCTGGAAGAATTTGAAATGGGACATTTTATGAGTTTAGCAAAATTTAATAGCGAGGAAATATGGATATATAAAATTCATAACGAATGAATAAAGTTCAATGTTTGAGAAAGTACGTAGATAGTATAAATCTTGGGCATAAAATCCTTCCAACAATACCCTTCAGCATACAAATCTTTACTGGGCAAAAACGAAGACATAAACACACTTTCCTTGGCTTAAATGCAAATGAGCTTTTTGGGCGGCAAAAATCGTAATAAGAGAGAAGATAAGTACTAAAAATGTTTCTTTAATTCCATTATTTCCGTAATACCGTATGTAAGTATGAGTCAGATTAAACGCCACCAAATTGTTTAAGATAAAACGGGACTATTTAACTACACTATGCTAGTGGTTCTGAAAATTCATGCTTTTGAGCACGAATAAAGTAAAGTAGCCTAAAAATGTACTCACTCAATTGTGTGTCTCATTAACTAGAGAACAGCAAATACCGCCTAGTAACTTCAACTGATATTATTCCAAAACAAGAGCGGTGGTATTGTTTCCAACATTTCTCAGACAATTAAAAACGAAGGTAATCATTTTATGGGATAATTCCGAATTGGATGAGCCATTATTAACATTATTAAAATTTACTGTATCTTTAATGTTATTTAGTGAAAATGTATTGTTTGTCAAATTCGGTCTAGTTTTAATTGAATTTCAATTTTTTAATCGTAGCTAGTATTTAATTTGTAATTTTGTAATTTTATCAGCATTACTTCTAGCTAAAAAGCGGAAATACCTAATCATCATTACTACTAAAATACTGTAATAAAATTATTAGCCTTTATGGGAAAAAACAAGGAGATATAAAATGGGAAGGTACCTCCTTTTTGTTGTAGATATTTGGCGAGTGTACTGGAATCTGTTGCACAACGGCGCCGGAGCGGACATAATGTGTCCGAAAACTCCGAAATGCCCGGGAAATCCGACCTACCCCCCTAAATCGACCCCGGGGAGTTCAAATCCGGGCTCAGATTTGGGGTGGTCCCGCCACGAAAGTTGGGAAAATCGCATTTTTGGTACAAAATGGCCCAAAAATGACCATTTTTGACGCGTCACGTTAAAAATAATTGCAGATTCGGACTCAGCGCATCAAAATATCCCTAAAAAAAAATTTGCTGACATTCCGAAAAAATTTCATTTTTTGGCCATTTTTGACCATAGGGGTACCACATGGATTTTGGAAAAAATCGATTTTTTGAAAATGTGGAAAATATTTCTGCAATGAGCGTTTTTAGGGGTAATTCGATGCGCTGATTCCGAATCTGCAATTATTTTTTTCATATCACGTCAAAAATGGCCATTTTCGGACGATCTGTTGGGGGTTTTTCGTCTCAAGTTCGAACCCCAGGTCCGTCAATCAATTTTTTTCTCGCGAAAATACCGAATTTTCTTAAAAATAACCACAAATTCTTGTTTACCGGACCACAATTGATTAAAAATTTGGAATTGTAAAATGAAACACCATCAATACGAATTTTCTTGCACCATTTTGTGATAATTTTCGCCCAAAAACGTCAAAAAACGCAAATTTCCCAATTTTCGTGGCGGGACCACCCCCAATCTGAGGTCAAATTCGGATTCGCCGTATCCGAAATAGGGTAAGTACCAAAAATCCCAGTCGATTTCTGACGTACTAATTCGCATTTTCTCCAAAATACACGAAAATGGGCATTTTTGGGCAAAAAAATCGTAAAAATTTACGGCCATACCCCAATTTCCTCACAGGCTAGATTTTTTATGAAATTGTAAATATTCAGGACCTGACCGATGGCCCCTGAAAAGGAAATTCAAATCCCAACATTTTTTATTGAAATATCGTGTCTCAAAGTTGACACTTTTTACAGGGAAAAACGCAAAGTGTACCAACTTTGGACCCCAATATTTGACCAAAAAATGTTGGGATTTGAAAATGAACCACCAGGTATGATAGAGCAACATCTGAAGTTGCATCCTGGCAAAAAAAATTTTTGATAAGAGGAAATTTGATTTTTGCCTGTATTTCGGTCCGGACATTTTATGTCCGCCTTTATAAGGGAGCGGCGCCGTCGTGTTTGGCTATAAGTCAGTGGTTTGAGACCAATTTTTTGTGCCAAATGATGTCAATAAAATATTTAACCGGATAACTAATATGCCGCTACACAGGAACAGCGCACTTAGAAACGAATAAATCGGGATAGAGAGGAGCATGATAGTAAATGTAGGCGCGCGTTAACTAAGCCAGAAAATTTATGAGTTTCTTAATATTCCTGGGATCCCCATTCATAATCTTTACTTGCCTCTTGACTCTTGTTTGTTCCGTAATGAAAACTTGGTTTTGGGATCCTAGAAAATTACTCTCCTGCCAAAAAATATGGAGAATCGGTATTCAAACTCAGTTTTGCCCCATTTCCTATAAAATTGCCGAAAAACAGTTGTTTTTGTTCCTATGGCAAAAGATGATTCCCAATTTTTGAACTTTTGTCTATTAATTTTGACGCCCCGTTTTCTGCTCTTTCTCGAACATGCCGCTGAGATCTTTTTAAACAAAATAGGAACACTTCAGACTTCCAAATGTGTATATACTTATGCATTTATAGAGCAAATTTAAAATTATTTTAAAAATAAATTATCGAAAATAATTTAAACACTAATTAATAACTTGTCTTGAATTGCGTACATTATGTTCTTGACGGTTCAGGCGAGCTGTTGCGGAAGCAATGGTAGGGCCTAAAATAATCACAAATTACCACACGGAGCAAAATATATCTGTCGAGAGATACAATAAAATAGCATAGAAAATATTGGTAGATAATAACTGGAATATTCGCTAGGCTGTCGTCGCCACTTAATACTTCAAGCATGAATATCACGTCATATATATACTTTCCATCGCTTTTGGATACTTCCTTGGCCGACATTATGGTAAACATTAAAGAATTCGATCATTCGTGACCCCATTTTATGAAAACAATTCCAAATAAAAATTGTTCGACCGCTTGCGACCCATTTTTGGCCAATTTGTCCCGGTAGAAAAAATGTTCGACCTCATTACAACGAGGTTCGACCATGTTCGACCCCGATTTTACAATGTTCGACCCCATTAAAACAAGTTTCGACCACTTTCGACCCCGATTTTTCAATGTTCGACCCCATTAAAACAAGTTTCGACCACTTTCGACCCCATTAAACAAGTTTCGACCACTTTCGACCCCGAGTTTACCATGTTCGACCCCACTAAAACAAGTTTCGACCACTTTCGACCCCGATTTTACAATGTTTAACCCCATTAAAACAAGTTTCGACCAGGACAATATTTACGACTAGCGGAATGTGGGGTCTCCGGGCCCGAAAAATGGCACCTCTGGGAAATGAAGCCCCCAGTGATAAGAGCGACACAGCGATAAAATGGACATAGCGATAAAATCGTCTAAGCGATAAAATGGACACAGCGATAAAATGGACACAGTGGTTAAGTATTTTTGTGTTTGTCAGTGAAACTCACGGCCTTCGGCCGATCGAAATAAATATTTCAGAAAAATTTTTTTCAAAAACATATTTTCAAAAATTTTTTTCGTATCCCGGGGGTACGCCTGGAATTGTTTTGACCCAGGATTCGGATTCCCCACACTCGAAAACCCCCGGGTGGAAAAAACAGCACCAGAAACGGCAAAATACCTTAAAAAATAATTTTGAAAAATTTCATACCCCGGAATACCCTACCTAAAAATTTTTTTTTGGATTCAGGACCTCTGAATACCCCCAGAGGTAAAAAATCCCGATGTCAAAAAATGATTTTTCACCCACGCGGAATCGAACCTTCATCGGCGCCTCATCTCACCTGCGCCTCATCTCACAATAAAATTAGACCGTTACATAGTCAGCCGGCCGAATTTGCGGATTACTATATAAAGGATACGCATTAGGGCGGCATATAGTAATTAATAAATTAAATAATAATTTATATAAATAATACAGACTTTTTCATATTTCAAAATCATATAGGTAATTTTATACATTTAATATGTAAATTAATATATACGTCATACACTTAACCAACCTGTGCGAAGACGTGGATCAGCCGGTTTCCCTTGAGGCATTTGCGGGCGTTTTTCGGACATTTGCAGGTAATCTAAAATTTATGGTTAATATTTTCCTGCTGAAGGATATTACACAGCGATAATAACGACACACCGATATTAACGACACAGCGATAATAAAGACACACCGTACAACAACGATATATCTCAACATAATGCCATATCGATCTGGCCTATATCACAACAAAGAAAATAACATAAGCGAAACAATGTCGTTGAATTGAAAAGATTAAAATTGAAAGCGAATGGCCTCGGCAAATAAATTCTGGATTTATATAGGGCCATAAACGGGCGGAGCAAACCACAATGGGCGTTTCTACCATGGGGCTACATAGGCGAAGACAGGAAGCCACAGGCTGAAAACTGCTATAGATTGTACAGAGACACAGATACGTTGTGTGGCATCAAATGTCAGACACTGAATGCAAAAGAGACAGGCAGGCAATTGTTTTAAGAGGCTAGAGAAGGGACGCCTTCCTCTCCTCTCCCATCCCTTCCCTTCCCCTTCATTTCAAATAGGCGGGCCAATAAACGGACGCCACCTAAGCAATAAATCACGGGAGGAAATCCCAACCGTCAGTTTCGAAACATGTTTTCCCTCTAAATTTTTCATTTGAGTCAATGGACATTTGAGACGCAGCACATCATCAGTCATCAACAAATCCTGGCTAGCAGAGGGAAATCAAGAATCGGCCGGCTTCAACAACATTCTCGTCCTTTCTATTTTCGTCAATAACATTGCGTTGCTCGAGAAATGTGTAACGACTATTCCTGTTTTGCCAAACGAAAAAATTTTTCACATTTAGGAATGGTTTTCTAAAAGGACGAGCCATAGCAGTCTGCGCGAAATGTCGCTCTGCAAGGACAATTCCCAATTGCGGAATTGATATTTAATAATTCAAGGAGAATTGCTGAATGATATCTGCTGATCATCAGTCTATAATGCTCGTTTTATTGTGTATAAAATTTGGAAATAAAATTTTTAATACGTGATGTTAACTTAATTTTAAAATAGTAATTATATTATGACATATGATTATTATAAATTTTATATATTTGATTAGCTCGGTGGAAGAGCACGTTGCATGTATCCGCTGTTTGATTCAGTCTGCAAGGCTAATTTTTCGTTGAATATTCGATTAACCATTGGAATATTCCAATGGTTTTGAAAAATATTTTAATTGCCTGCCAAACAATTTCATGGGTCTTACAATATGGTATTCCTTCCATTACAGCTTAAAATTAATTGCACGTGATTTGGCCGTCAAAAATAATGCCAACGATTTACTTTTTTACTACATGTTATGTGCAATTTGTACCATATAAACTGAATACAAATTCATCATTCAATCAAATTCGTATATAAAACATTTTTATATCAAATATAATGTATATTATATATTTTCCGATATTTTATCCAGCAGCGAATTTATGATGCATTTGGCTATGAACGCAAAGTACAACATTGCATCCGGCACAAGCAGGCCTAACTATTGCATCCTTTCTCTTATTCCATTCACCAGCGACACTAATTTATTATTGTGGAGCAGACCAAAGTACAACGACGCCTCTCTCATTTTTCTTTCAATATTTTGAAAGATAAGTCCAAGGTATAGGTTTTTCCAATTCCACGTCATCCATTACATCAATCGATAATTGCATATTATGGCTGCGAAATGGTTACGAGATTAATTTCCTTTTGCCAAGCCACCAATGAATAGTATGCTGAAAATGTAAAGTATATTTAGTGACAATTCTCTGCGCATCATAAATAATAACGAGCTTGGATTTCTATAACATAAATTGGTCCTGTCTGGATTTGCCTGAGAAAATTTTTTCTCTTCGCTAAACACTATTGCTGTACACTCAATTGATTTTGCTGATCATAACTCGATAAACCGTTTCCCTTCGAAGCAATGTCATCAGAATTTTGTGCACAAGCAAATTTAAACTCGTTATTAATTCTGTTACGCGGAGAATTATATATTGATTTGGTCAAACTGATCTCCAATTTACAGTTTTGGGATCTCAGCACAAGCTTAAGCCTTAAATGATGAGTCAAATAAAATCAATACTTCGTCTAAGCGTATGTTATTGGGCCGCTTAAGCATAATGTCTACAATATTCAACAAAAACGTTCTATAAAGTATGAAGAAAATCGAAAAACTTACTGAACAGGAAATACGGGAATGTTCCACAAATAACATCTCCAGCAACGATCGACAGTCTTTTCATCAACGCGATAGCACTCTACGATTGGCGAGATCACATGATCATTTATTTCACAAAGAGATCACTTTACCGCCGCTTATAAAGTGACATATCCGTTGCTTTCATTTTTTATAAGGAACAATGAAGACGCGGATAAGGGTCTCAGTCCGCGATTTTAGTTTCCCCTGGTAGAATATTGAGTCCGTCTTTGTTTGACTGAAAATGAGCACACCTTATCGAAAACGAGCTCACTAGAACTACAAATGTGATAATCTTAGTGCTAGAGGTTTTTAAAGTCTTAATTATATGGCACTATCTATACGATTATGACTTGCGGAATCACTTTTGACAAACAAGAGATATGATATGAAAGACGTCTACGTTTTAGCACAACAATTGCACAAAGTTAGCGACTACTTGCAATTGAAATTGGGCCATATCAGAAAATTCGTACATTTATTACAATTTATACATTCACAACATTTGATACATTTTAGACGGTTTGGATTTCAAATTCGGCTTGTGCGACCTCGAAAACCATCGTATAAAAAATTGGGTAAGACACTATAATATATTTGTATTAACTTATACGCATGGATTTTGTTACCTGTGAATTATTGAAATGCCTGAACAAGCAATGTATTGGAAAATTACTTGATTTCAAATTTAATTACTTGCTTGGCGTAGGCAACAGCTGCTTTCTTGGTTTAAAACATGATTTATTATAGATTGTTTCCTTCCTCTTGATCTATACTATAGCTCAAACGAGATCAAATCTCGTTTGTTGCCTCGCTATATAACACATATTAATTATTCTGCTGCACAAATTATATCACGATATTCAAAATGACTTCAAAATTTGGTAAAAAGGTTCCCGGCGGAACTTTTCGATTATTGGACGGCAATGAAATGCCAATGATCGGATTAGGAACATACGATTTGCGCGATCAAGACGAGGTTGATTTCGCGGTGAATGCAGCCTTGGAGCACGGTTATAGATTATTTGACACAGCCAATTACTATAGAAATGAAACGCAGCTGGGAAATGCGTTCAAGGTGGTTTTCATTTTCGATCTAAAAAATCTCACACCTAACATTTCAGAAAGTTCTGCCGACGCATAATTTAACTCGTGAGAATATTTTCATTACAACAAAAGCGAATATAAGGTCGGGAGACGTGGAACGTAACGCTCGTGCAATGATTGACAATTCCCTGCGATGTCTGCAAACAAGGTGTTTTTAAAATATTCCCATGAAATTTAATACAATACAGTGTAATTTACTCAGAATAAAAAGTATTCATTTGTGGCCAAACTGACTGAAATATTACGATTATACATATGAATCCTATCGGGTATCTAAACCAAAAGGGTTATGCTTCGTCTACGCAAGCATGGATTCTGGACTGGGTTTTGTATTTTTCTTTTCCCTAGCCTATGTTTTACCACAGCGCTGTAGTCTCTACAGAATGGGTTGCGTTGTAAAGCAGACATGAAACACGTCTTTTCGACAGAGACAAAGGCATACACAAACCCATTCTCGTGTCTGCGCTGTAATGCTCTTTGCAGTGAAGACAAATTCATTTTATTTCATTTGGGTTTAAACAAAGAAGAACAAGTCTGTCTGGCAGCACAGCGAGCTTTGTGCAGACTGGATTTACGAAATGAGCTGCTCGCTAAGTTTTGTAGAGAGCACTGAAATACACAAAACAAAGAAGAGACTGTGATTAAACTAGAGACTGGGAAGAGAATAATACACAAAACCCAGTCCAGTTTCCATTCTTTGCGTAGACATAGTGTTAGTCTCGATTTATCTGAGACCTCAATTTACTCGGCATCCTGAAGGATGCCAAATATAAAAGTAAGCAATGTAAAATGACTCTTATTTATATGCAATCTCACTGCTACAATACAAATTAAACGAAACTTACGCTCAGTGATAGTATATTGATTTGAAAAATGTAACCCTCACGTGTCCAGCACCTTGAGTGAGATTTTAGGCGATACCAAACATTTCATAGCTGACTATAATTTTCAGTTACATCGATCTCGTGTTAATCCACTATCCCAAAGATTGGGGTGTTCCTGACAATAATCCGTCAAATCCTCAGGATCGGCAAAGGATGTACAAGGTTCTCGAGGAATACAAAGGTTTATAAAACTCTGTTATCAAGAAAATAAACAGCCAACATTTAGATTCTGGCAAAGCTCGTTCAATTGGTGTGTCAAATTATGAAACGCGTCATATTGAAGAAATATGGAACACATCCAGACATCGTCCAACCGTAAACCAATGCGAGTTTCATCCACATTTAACGAGAAGAGAATTGGTGGATTATTGCAAAACAAAAGGCATATTCTTTCAGGTTAGTTTCTTTAAAATATTTCCAACTGAACACTGATAACATAAACAAATAAGAATCGCGTTTCTGCTGAACACTTTATTTTTTATCATGACTGCCCTTTACGTTAATCTCTTAATAAATAATCTACAGAGAAAACTTCAGATTAGGAAGTTTATATATTACGTTACAGGTGTAAACCTGTAAGCCTCTCAGAATTTTAAATTTTTACCGGAAATTCCCCAAATAATTTATTACCAAAACAATTCTTTGCTTTTAGAATCTACGGTACAATGAAATAAATTTAAACGAGCCTTAAAATTAATTGTGAATCTGATCGTGAAAGTTATTGTATAATTCATTGCACTATCTTAGTTTATAGTAAGCTGTCGTCCGCCACCCTCATTTATCTCTCACCCTAAAGCTGATCGTTTGCGTAGCGACTAATATTTTATTGTGCTTTAGGCGCACACCTCATTAGCCAAGCAATCCAGATCGCTATATGAGGACCGAACAGTGAATGAAATTGCTGGGAAGCATGACGTCACAATACCGGTAGGATTCTGACTGCTTACGCATTAAATATTGTTAAAAGGCATAAATATTTGAAGGCACAATAAGTAAATGAATTTTGATATGTGATTAAAAGAAAATACACATAGTCATATTTTGTTTCGACTGTAGTCCTATACAGCAAGACTGAGTTACGAGGTCGAGTCATTCTCAGTAAGAATCCTCACAACTTACAATTAATAAAAATTAACTTACAATTAATAAAAATTAATTAATGAAAATTGTAAATTCAATTGAACAAAAATGTCTGAATTTTAGCAACTCCTGCTCGCCTTTGCACATTTCCAAGGCATCGGAGTGATTCCTAAGTCTGCAGATGAAGAGCGCATTATATTAAACCTCAAATTATTACACGCGCCTTTGACCCATCCCGAGATTCTAAAGCTCAACGCGCTGAATTGCAACAGATCCTATTCGGATTGTGATGGTTGGAATGTACTCTGATGCATTCCAAAATAATGATAAAACGATAGTGATATTCAAGTGCCATTAGAAATAAGCTTTCATTTTTAATTGTAATGAACATTGCACAAATTTTGAGCATCATTTGTGTATATAATAAATATAATAATATGTAAGTAAATATTTATAAGCTTATATTTAAGCTAAATGCCATTTTGAAGTATCTCTGCATAAAATCACTTTCATTGTTAAAAGGACGACAATGTCATAAAAGGTGAATATTTTAGAAACATGCGGAATTTTGCGACGTTACGAATAACAAAATGAATGATATTGTCGAGACACAATTTTATTGTGTTAATAAGAATACCTACCTGCGCTGCCAAAGGCTCAGTTTTAGAGACTTGCAAAAAATGATTCACGTACAATCGATTTATGTCCCTCGCGTTTTCACCTGTAAATACTTTCCGCGCAAGGTCAGATCAGATGGCAGAAATATCGATTTGGTCTGTTGAAATGTCTCAATTCTTTTATGTTTACGTTAAAACCTATTGTTATACTTTGGGGCTATTTTTGTCCAAGTATTTAACGGTACTATCTCGTGGTCTTTTTGGTTTACCTTTTTGGGCACTAATTTTTATTTCATGAATTAGCTTGGAATTAATGTTCAATAAATCAGAAAAGGAAAAACGTTGCCCATAATTTCATTACAATAATTTCACTATAACCTCATAAAGTTTGAGTCATAAAATTTTTATCATGTCTCAGAATAAATTTTGAGTAGTGCTGAGAATTTTTGTTAAGAAGACACATTGTTTGATTAAATATTTACTGCGCGTGCAATAAATATTCGTGATTGTCTGATAGATTTCGGTTCGGACAAAATTTATGGCTGTCCTTATTTGGTGTTTGCTTTTGAAAAACAAGCGAAACTAGGTCCCTAAAAAGGAAAACATATAGGTATGAGTCAATGTTCCTCCACTTCTTTACACTCCTCGAGGAGGCAATTTTTCAGTTATTCCATGTATGTGTCGTCTATGTGGGAGTTCAGTTCAATCAGCACTCCTCGAACGCAAATATATTTTGCGTGAATGCATATAACTGCTATCGATATTTGACGGTATTGAATTCCGGGAATAGTTCGAAGCGAATTTAACATAGCGACAGGAAATGGAAAATGAGGACACGAAGGAGGAAGAAAAGGATGTGGGCGGGCACCAAGAAATCAGGTAAATATTTGAGAGTCGAAATACGAGAATTTTATTGACTTTCCATAAATTCAATTCCAGAACAACTCTTAGATTTCCAAACTTTCGTCTGCTTGCTTGATCTATGCAACATAAAAGAGAATTGGACTTTGCAAACTTAGTGACGTGTTAATACACAAAATTAAAGGGCTAGATCTACATAGAGTACTGTTTTAGACCGTACAACTATAGCTATAGGAATACAGCCCAGATTTTAAACTTTAGTAACGGATACAGTATTTACCTTACATTATTTTCTTAAAGTAGTTGTGAAATTTTAAACTTAAACTTTATATCGCAAAATATTAATTATTTTAGCATCTGATATATTAGCTAACAAGTACTGTGAAAATGTAAGAGCGACATAAACCTCTTTTTAATCCAAATTAATCATTAACCTATTGCTACCATTCCTTTTTTACCTCTTTGAAACAGCATTGCGAAACATTTACGCAATCAATCTCATTTATAAAAGCGTTATTACAAAATGGTGCACATTTCTAGCAAAAATATTCTGTATTTTGTAAAAAATAAATTTCCGAAATAACGTAAAATCGGTAAAAATAAAATGATAATTCTATATGAGAAATTTTTTATCAACAAGTTAAAAATTCGCTAAAAATTAGGCATACGGGCATAATTTTAAAATAGATAACACATGCTTTTAACTGGCTGTCGCAGAGTTGAATGGTTAGTGTTGTAACAATTATATTGTAAACATCCTCTTCCTCAACATTGTTCTTGACTTCGAGTGGGTGCCTTTTCGATCACTCTTGACTTTTTATTTTGGAGTCTATTTTTCGCTGGTTTGAGAACATTACTTTTCTTACAAAAATTCCAAAATACATGTAATATTTTATTGCGATTGCAATTATCAATGACAATACTAGTTTTCATTTCAGCCCCGTGAACTTGAGTTGTACTTTAACCCATCCGGAAGAGCGAGCTATGGGTAATCAAACTGATGACGCAATAGTCGAAAAATTTCGCAGTATTCGCATTCCAACATGGTTAAAAATGCTCTCTATGAAATCAGTGGCTAGTCCCCTACTCTCTTGTTTCGCATTGAGCTCCATCTACACTGTTTTCCACTTTTACATTGCAGTTGTAAGTTTTCATTTTACGTGCCTGCTGATTAGGTCCGACGGCCTTTTTTAGGCTTAATATGAACCCTTATATGGGTCTTAAGTTTCTTCTTTTCTCTATTATTTCTCTGCGCATCATTGCAAAAAAACCGTTGGCCGTTCAGCTGAATTTACCAGCTGAATTTATAAGCTCCGTTCCAGCCTGTTGCTGACTTGGGTTGGAAATTCCAACCCGAGTCAGATAGGATTCCAACTTGGAATCCTATCTGAGCCGATTTTCAGTTTAAACTAATACTAATAACGGACGCACTTAAAAATAATGGAAATTTTTAGCTTCCTAGAAAGGGAAGCTATAACCCATAACGATAGCCAAGATATTCCTTGGCTATCGTCCAGAGTTTGTTGCATTGAAAATTTAGTTTGGCTAAATATCCGAAAGTCAACTAACGCTAAAACACTTAATATGACATTATTTCAGATATACCTCACAAAAAATAATGTTGGCTTAAATCAATTAGCTCTCATCTTCCTGGGCGTGATAACTCTGAGGCTTGTGATTTATCCTGTTTCATACTTTCTTCTGGTAATGTTTTAAACTTTCTGAACTTTTATGAACAAATATTTTCTTATTAATATTTTTTAAATCTAACATGTATTCCATATATATTTTATTATAGCAACTTATTCAAAAACGACATTAAAACAACTTTTAGTATATAACAAAGTTTTCTAAATTATGCTAAATTGCGAAAGAAGAAAAATATAATTATGTAAAGTTATAGTTTTTCATAAAATCGTTTATCAAACCTATAAGCATTGATAATATTAACGAAGTAGACTCCTCATCAGCTTTGATATTATTATAGAACTCATGGAAGAAATCCCGAGAAAGCATGAAGAATCACTTCATAATATTGTTTGGATTCTTAGCTTCCATATCATTCGGATTTTTATGGCATCCAATGTAAGCACTTATTTCTCGATCCTAATCAATCCTATACTAGTATTTGGCTACTGTGTCGTGTTAGTGGACAATTTTTGGCAATGCATTCTTAGGGGTGCTTATTTTTAAATGTACCTATTATAGGGTGACTTTTTGCGGGCAATCCCAATTTGAGGTCTAAATTTACTTAAAATGTACCTAAATTTTTGGAAAGGTCATTTTATCCAGTGTAAATTCTCGGTCAGAAAAGTGCCCCGAATTTTTCTTCCCTTTTTTCCTGGGTATACCTCAAGATAAAGGTATAGCTTGGAGATCAAATAATAATTAAGGCCGAGTGATAACACCCCCCCCCATATAAGTGCCGAAGGCACTCCCTCATGGCTAGTAAATGTGTATTTAATTTTATGTGCTCTAAATTATACCTGTGAAATTTCAGGAACCCTACTTACATAGGACTTCAGCTTTGTTTGGCTGTCGTTTGTTTGGAAGTGTCGGTGGAGTGCCTAATTTCCGAACTCAGCAGGTATTTTATATACAATATGAAAATTTTCACACATTTCTGGAATAGGATGAAACCAGAGCCGAGTTCAATAAAACCAAATACAAAAATACGTTTACCTTTATTAATATATGTTACCTCTAAGACAGAAACGTTTTACAAAGGCTAGCCTAGAGAAATTTACCCATCAGAGTGGCTGTCTCTATTTTTTGTCTATTTATGCCACATTGCAGAAGAGAAAAAGTCACTTTCTAAAATAAAATTTCCTAAAATTTGTTTCTGTTTTGTAATTTGTCACAAAAATTGTGAAAAATAGAGACAGCTACACAGATTATTATTCACTGTGTCTCTACAGTTACATATTTTCTCAGAATATGTATCATAATAACTAAAATGGACCAGAACAACCAAAATAGTTCAATCACTGATGAACTCTCTATTTCAGGACATTCGAAGCTCATTACTTGATCCTGAAAAATTCTGCACAACTCGCCTGGTTGATAGAAATTATCTTTACTTCAGGTTGCCTTTAACATATACTATTATTTATATGCATATTTCATATTATTTTTGCAGGCGTTCTAATAATTCTCGTCGTCCAATTTTTCACCAATAATGCGACTCTTTTAATTGGTTTTGAAGTCGCTTGTCTCGTCGTTGCTATTGTCGCATTTGGCAGCTTTCTAATATCATATATATTCTATCCCAACTCTGTCTCTGTGCTAAAGAAAGGAAGACGTGCTATATCTAACGTGTCGCAGCTCAGTCGAGAAATATCCGACAGAATAACAAGTGTAGTGCATTCCCCGACAAAAAGTGGTGAAAAAGAAACGAACAAAGATTCGTTGGTAATTTTATTGTAAATCATAAAAAACTGAAAACTGTAATTTAGCGCATTTAAGATGAATTTTGAAATTTGCGTTTCAGACTTTTTTCTAATTTGTCTATAAAACTCATTTTTGAACTTTTTTGAATTATTGCAAATTTTATAAAAGGACTACCAGTTTTCTCGGTTGCGTTATCATCATTTTATTTTCAGTTGTGCTTGTTGTCGAGATTTATGACTGATCCGCAATTCATATGTCCTTTAATTGGCAAAGCCGCGCGACAAGCGAGAATAGCATTCAATACAGTGTTTCTATATTTATTTGTGCAACTTTTTCTGATGACGTTCGAGAGGTTTTCTGAAACAGGATTTGGCGTCAATTTTTATTTTGTCGCATGCCTCACTGTTCACTTGGTATGCTGGATTGTAAATTAATAATTTCATTCACAAATTGATAAAAATTTATCTTTTGACGAATCTCATGCAATTCTCATTTAGATAATAACAAAATTACTACTTACGACATTGCGCGACTCGGGGCCTGCTGTTGTAAATATAATGCTCGCGTTGTTGTCACTTGCAAGCAATATTCTCATTTTGATATTCGGACGAAGCATTTATTTCTTTACGATATGTTACATTTTCTTCGAAAAGTAGGACCACTCATTTACGGATTAATTTTATTCTAGCGTACTATTTTAGTGTATTGTCAAGAGCATGCAGCCAAGCAACGTACGCCATGCTACAAACGCGATTTGTTGAAAACATGAGTAAAGATCAGTCAAATAGGTAAGCTAAAATGCTAATATTTCATCTAATTACATTCTCTACTATTTCTGATATAATTACTTTAGAAAATTGATCTCAAGACGCCGCTTGGCATTTATCGGGAACCTTGTTTCTGGTTCTACTGAATATTTTGTATTGGCAATAGCTTTAATTATTCTCAACTATTCTTCACGGGATTTACAGGTGAGTTACTGACTGACCAAACTCATCGAATATCTCTAGAATGATTAAATTATCACCAATCATTTCAGAATTTCTTACAAAATTCGGCACCGCTGGCGGTGAAATGCGAGCAAACAATAATTGATACAACTGACATGGCTATAAAATACAACAATACTAATGATGCACATTTTTTTAACTTGTTAAGTCAATCGGCATCAGCGACTCATTTAATATTGAACATCTCTGCGCAACCCGACAATATTACTTCCGACGAGACAAAATCCGCTCGTAGGGAAAAGCGGAACGCAAATGATATAAATGACTCAAGTGTTGAAAAGGTATTGCTTTAACTGATTCTGATAGAGATGGATAGATTTTACTAATAAATATTAAAAACTATATGAATAACCAATTTTCTTGGTTTAGTATATTTATTTAGGAAGATAAACATCGCTCTCAGTTGGAAGCCAAAACAAAGCGCCTATGCGATCATATGGTGGATGTTACGTTCGTTCTCGTTGTACTGATTTCCACTAGCTTGGCCTCTATCGAATTGTTAGCAATGAATCTCCTAAGGCGCCATTCCAAATGGACAATTGATAAAAGTTCCAGGAGTAGCAGACAATCGTCATTCAGTTTCCATTAGGATTTTGAATGTCTTACTTGTCTGGTTTGTTTCATGTGGAATAGTTGTACATAAATTAAACAATTTTGACATAAATAAATGCCATGCGGAACCATGAATCTAGAGAATTTTTAAAATTTGCATTTTTCCTTACGTTGAATTTGTTTAAGCGAACGTCACGTTCACTTCTACAATGCTACCCGATGACTACCCCTCATACCATAGTATATTTGTCTAGAAAAATCAGGAGAGCTATTCACATGGAAGCTGGGTCGAACGTATAATTATAAATTCGGTGTACTGAAACACATTTTTAACTCTATGTTTTAGTTAAAAGTGCAATATAGCGTTATACAATGAGAATAATTAAATCCTTGTAATCATGTAGCGAAATATAAAAAGAACCATCGAAAAATGCTGGAAGTAGAGCTTTGCTATAATATGATCTTTCATGATATCCCTAAATTCGTACATGTGTGTTATTTGCTTTGTGATGAAAATACACGCATTCTTAATGTGAAACGAAGGACTTGTTCTCCTGCGTCTTCTTGGTCATTCATAGCTCGTGTTAAAAATAGTACGAGCTCGTAATACCGAAATGGACACACGAGCACTTCATTGATCTTTTCTCGCGGAAAGAATAGCGCGCTATGTCCCTCCAATACATTCCTTTGTTTGTTTGTTTTTTGTTGCGAGTGGACCCAATGACCACTAAGTCAATGATCTTTTTCTATGAACTCTTGGACGACAATGTCATTAGGTGGGTTACATTTTTCGACTCTCGAATGTGCAAATCCTTTGCGAAGATAATTACTGTCTATATAATAGAGTACGACATGTCAATGTTTAATTAGGATTCCTGTCATATTTAAAATTAATCAGAAGGCCTTAGATAAAAGGTAAGTCAATTAAACCTTGAAAGTATTGAACACTTATCCACAAAGCCTACGGCGTTAAGAAACATGGCATTAGAAGCATGCGCTGATATTTCCTCTTTTACTATGTTCATATTTTAAAAATTTTAGGTTATTAAATGTTGTATTTCTCTTTATTTCTATCCTCGTGGCGAGGAATTATTTCCGATCATTTTATTCCTAAAGAATGACTAATGTCTGTCGCCAAAGTCACCCTACCTCCACAAATCGTCAGTATTATTCATGTGATTCTCTCAGCATTTACTGCATAATTATTTTTATCTGCTCAGGATTCATACAGGTATTATTACCTGAAATTGTTTTACGTTTATAAAACAGACTGTAGAATTTTGGACAATTTCAGATGAGTTCACCAATGATACTTCGGTTGCACTCGGGCGGCTTACAGGACTTAGCTGAATATACTCGCACATGGATGCATTCCACTGTTGGAAACATGCGCGTTGAGGATTATAGTCATAGGATACACCACAAGTTGGCCACGGGAGAATTAGAGCTCGTCAATATTTCTATAAACCACTTTCTACCTCCGACGATCCGCTATAGACCAAACGAGAATTCCTTCTTGTACATGGACACTGATGGCGGCTCAGCAGAGGTAAGCTGGTGGAAAATGAATAGCGAACTCACATTAAAATATTCTTAATTTGGCAAACTAAAATACAAAATTTTAGATTTCTGCCAAATGGACGCTCTACTCGAAATTTTTGTCAATGCTAGGCTTACCGCTACATGGAAGTGTACATGGACACATCACCGGCTTCACATCTGATGTTGCAATTCGGGTATTAGAGTTACATCAAATCTTAAAACCTATTCTTTGAAACATTTGAGGAAAATATTACCTTTTAGGAGTTAATTGGTGCCAACATATGTAATAACACAATTACATTTTTTAGGTATTACCAGTCACTAATCAGCTTGAAATGGATCAATGTGTTGCGCGGTTTGATCGCTTTGAACTCAGCCTCTCAGGCAGCTTAGCAGCCGACATTCTGCATTGGTTCCGAGAGTCCTTAGCTAAGGCAATGCAAAGTCGAATTGAACAGGTAATTATGGCATTTATTATACCCTCCCAAATTTGTAGAATAGCCATATATGAATAAAAAGCAGTGGGAATGGCTTCGATTACATGAATGATTAATCGTTATGGCAAAATTCAAAGTCAAATATTTCTAATGTTTATTGTAGACTTATTGTGCACTGATGGGCGAGAGGTTGTTGCCTTGGCTTCGGCAACAATTAGACAAATTCCCTCAAAAGCTGCAGTTCAATTTTGGGCGCAATGTTCGTCTCGTGCAAATATTACATTCTGTACACACAGGTGCTGATTATGTGGAATTGGAGATGAGAAATAGTCTGCAGGCGAATCCAAAAGCTTCGATGGATGTGTTTGACACTCTGTCCTTGTTACCGGATGAGCCGCCGCATGTTGGTAAGGAAATTCGTTATTAATAGTTATATTGTGATGATTTACCTGGAATCTTGTTTCAGAATCAGCCCGGAAAAACCGTGTTGTTGAGCTCTTCATTGACGAAATGACAATGCAAGAATTGGTAACGGCGGGTCACCGAAATGGGCTTTTTACTAGCAACTTTACATCACCATTCTTTCGGACACAGTGCGATTTACTTTGTATTGGCAAACTGGTTCCAGAACTCGGTAGAATATATGGCAATACCTCACTTTACGCAATGGTTAGTTTTATAAGTTCACATAAATTCTAAGTATGAGTTACCGTTAAAATTGACATAGTTAAAGTTTTGAACGTTTTAACTATAATTTTTTCATTTAGGTTCGCACGCAAGATCCCCCACTAGTGCGTTTATTGAGAAAACAAGTTCAGTTATCTGTGAATACATCATTTGAGATTTTTGGAGTACCAAACAATATAAAACAACATAGATATCGTCGTACGAGAACGCCTAAATCAACTCAACCCATCCCTCTATCTGATTCACTACCGAAGTTCTTCTATGGTGAATTAAGATCAGACGGTTCAAAAGAAGAATTAACACAGAGGTATAAGGAAACTATTTTTAGTTTATTTTTGCGTAAACAAACATTTTGGCTAAAGTTTCTTCAAATAATTTGAATAATTAAAATGTAGTCTCAACCAAAAAAATTTGAAATTATTATTAATGTTTGTATTACAGCGACTTTGAAAGCCATGATTCTCAGTCACCTGATTCCCGATTAATACCTCAAGAAAAGTCTGATAACATGGACTGGCCGAGTGCACTTGTATATCCTTCTCAACAAATCTTATCTAGAGGTGCGTCTGAAGAGGGAGATGAGCTGGACGTCCAAACCCAACCTGCGCGGAGCTCAAGAATGAACCCAGGTCGGCCTTTACTCAGGATCGAAATTTCTGCAGAAGCAGAAATCTCACTCTCAATGCACAACAAAAAAGTCGAATCGGAATTGAAGGTGCGCAATTCCAGAGCTGTACTCAGGGAGCATCAAATGGAACGCGTTGAACAGACGGTAGGAAAATTGTGATACTAAAGTCGAACCTTCGAATAACGCGGGTCTCGGGACCGGAAAAAATCCGCGTTATTCGGAGGGTGGCGTTATTCGGAAGTTTTTAACCAAAAATTTGTTAAATCGGCGTTAATCGGAGGTTTTTGAATGTTTCGGCAGTAAATTTGAATTTATTGGCGCGAATTTGAACTTTTTCACAAAATTTTGATATTTTTCACCGAATTATGTAAAACTTTTGGCAAAAACGCCAAAAATATTTCAAAAATTTTTTTAAATTTTGTTAAAAATTTTGTAAAAGTGTTAAAATTTCGAAATTTTCTTCAAATATTTGAATCAGCGTTATTCGGAGGGCCATTTAGAAGGCAAGTTTCAAAAAAAATCCGCGTTATTCGGGGGGCGACGTTATTGGGAGGGGCGTTATTCGGGAGGTCAAACCCATACAATTTCTTTGGCGACCAACCGAGACCGAAAAAATCCGCGTTATTCGGAGGGCCGCGTTATTCGAAGGCACGTTATTCGGAGGTTCGACTGTATTTATTTTTGTGAAAGAAATTATTAAGATAAATAAATACGCTAAACAATATTTACATGGATTATTATATTGTCGAAAAACGATGGTTGAAACAAGCAATATACATTCAATTTGTCTGAGGAAATCTCATTATCGTAATTTTCAAAATTTCAGACAATTGACAAACTGGTGGACACCTGCATTCCATTTGTGGAGAACACAATGCGTATTATCCTTCAGAACGGCATCCACATAAATAGGCTTTTTGAACCGCATATAGAGACTCACAACGAATCGATGAGTGTGGAAGACGGCTATATCCGCCTGAGTGCCGACTTAAATGTCCAAACTTTGCTCACATCTTTGTAATTATATCATGACATGTTATTAAGTATAAACTACCGTAAATCCTCCAATAAGTCCCCCCTCAATTAAGTCCCCCCCTCAAATAAGTCCCCCCTCAAACAGAATGCCAAACGTACTTGCGGTCTCGCCCGAAAAAAACTAAGTGCATATTCGAGTAGATCTCGTCGAGTTACGTAAGAAAAACCCCAATGCCAAAACTTTGTCATTGAAAATATCGGAGAAAATTTTTTTGAAAACCCTTACGAAACAATAAGTCCCCCGGGGGACTTATTGGAGGATTTACGGTAATCATTAGTCTGGCAATGCTGTTTGTAATGCACAAAATTTATTTTTTGAGGCCGAAAATTATCAAAATCATATAATATTAAGGTTCCTGTAGTGCCTGATATATTTTTACACAAAAGGAGCAAACGCTTGTGTGATGTAATGTTGCAATAAACAAATACATTTTTGAAATTTGGGTGATCATTGCAACTGAATTGATATCCCTTTTTATCTGTTTATTCTGTTTCTCCATAAAAGGCATGCATGCATGCTGTAAATGAAAAATTTATAACTGTTTTTCTACCAAGCTTTTCCTCTCTCTTGGGACACGGACAATTAATCAAATGGACAATTCATCACATGGGACAATTCATCACATGGACAATTCATCACATGGGACAATTCATCACATATTGTGAAAAATGGCCAATTTTTATAAAATTTTTTGTTTTTATGCTATTTTTACCATTCTTATATACTTTTTAATTAAAATTACGCTATTTTACCTTAATTTACCGAATATGTGGTTACTTATAAAAATTTGGATTTTAGGCTCATATGCCATTACATTTTTCGCGCACCTTATAAGGCGCCAAACAAGGATTTAGGCTTGCGGCTCGAACAACCTGGGGCCAAAGCAAGACTTAGTCTTAGGCTTAAGCTCCCGAACAACCCTTATAAGGGCTGCGCGACTTTTGGTTCAAGCCAGTCGACAGTCACTGAAAGAATGAAGAATTTTAAGGTAAAATAGCGTAATTTTAATTAAAAAGTATATAAGAATGGTAAAAATAGCATAAAAACACAAATTTTTATAAAAATTGGCCTTTTTACAATATGTGATGAATTGTCCCATGTGATGAATTGTCCATGTGATGAATTGTCCCATGTGATGAATTGTCCCATGTGATGAATTGTCCATTTGATGAATTGTCCCGCACCCTCTCTCACTATTGACTTGGGCTAGTTACTCGCCAGAAAGTGATGTACGAGAGTATGGTTTCCTGAGAATAGTTTGTGGCGATTTTTTTTAACGATTCTTAGAAATTAGAATAACCTGCTACTCTACATCGAACATGTTTGGCAAAAATTGTACTTTTAAACATGCCACGCAATTTTCAAAGCCCGAAAAATGGGTGACACAGTGTCACTGATTTTGGTAGCATTTGGCGTCATTTATTCCTATAAGCGGTACCTCCTTGAAGATACGCGCATCGCATGAATTTGCTACGCTCGAATTTGGTTGGGGTATTAATCGAGGAAGCAATTTCCAAGCTTCGTTAGTCAACAACGAAAAAGCGTCCCAAAATAGTGCCAAAAAATTGTTGTGAAAACTGCCCTGATGGCTGTCTTTATGTGTGAATAGCTCAATTTTTCGTGTATTTCTGTTTTTTCTATGAGTATAAAACAAACCTAATGTTTCGGGATTATTCAAATTTAAACATAGTTATGTAATTACATTACGCAAATAAAAATAGCATACTGGAAAATAAAAGGTGTTTATTTCACCACGATTAGTAATGCTAGCCTTACAATCAGGGGCGATTCTGATGTGTGATGAAATTTCATCACACATCAGATTTCCCCTGATTGTACGCACGCCCATGCCCTCTTACAATCAGGAAATATCTGATGAAATTAATTTTCATCAGATTTTCCGATGAAATTTCATCACACATCACCCGCTTACAATAGCGAAAAATTTGATGAAATATTCCAGTGTTAAATATAGCAGTTATTTTATCTACATATTTTATTTCCATTTTTGGACCGTGTTTCGCTATGTTCGTTATAAATCTGATGTTACTCACACTATATCAACTTTTTGTCTAGATTTCAACGCAATTTTTCTGACTTTTCATTTTTTCACTCAAAAATCCACTTTTTATGGATGTTATGGCTATATTACGCAAAATATCACGATTTTTTCAAAATTATGCCATGTTTTGTCAAATATTTTTATTTTCGAGGAAAGACAAAAGAGAACAGAGAAAAAGACAAAAAGAGAGAGACAACGCAAAGAGATAAGATATGGAAATAAATCGTCCCTTAAAATCGTCTCTTAAAAGTGAAACAATATGTTAGAGACACCAGAAGACACTACAAACCGCAAAGGAATTATGAAATTAAGCTACAAATTTCACTTTTGTACCAAAGAACAAAAAAATTTTACACAAAAACACAATATATTTGCAAGACATATGATAACCACAATGAAAAAGCTCGAAAAATGCACCCAAAATCTGATGAAAATTAGGGTGGTTGAAAAAAGTGCATTTTTGAGTGAAAAAATGAAAAGTTAGAAAAATTCTGAAAAATGCGTTGAAATCTAGACAAAAAGTTGACATAGAGTGAGTAACATCAGATTTATGACCAACATAGCGAAAAACGCTCCAAAAATGGAAATGAAATCTGATGAAAAAAATCTCCCCACAAATCTGATCAAACTTTTGTTTGATCAGAATCACCCATCAGATTTTTCATCACACATCAGATATTTCGCTATTGTAAGCACCCGATGAAAATTTCATCGCCCGATGAAATTTCATCAGATTTTTCATCAGAATTTTCATCAGATTTTTCGCTATTGTACGCGGGTGATGTGTGATGAAATTTCATCACACATCAGATATTTCGCTATTGTAAGGCCAGCATAAGCAATTATACATTGAAACGGAAATGACCCACACGTGAAGAATCTCAACGGTCCACTTTTACTTCCTCTTCACTGCCCAAAAATATTCTCCTCCTGCGGGCTTAGCTGGAGTGACCACCTCGGGTTCCGACTTTTCATATCCCTCACCGGATGCAGGCGGGCTTGGCTCCGAATCTCCTATATGGCTCGGTGCGAGAATTTGCGACACTCCACAGTCTGATGGACAGTAAGAAGATGGCTGGCCTGAAATATATGAATTTTAGGTATATGAAATTTCAGTAATACAAATTACCTGGCTCGCCTGGTGGGCCCCAAGGACCAACTTCGCCAGGTTCTCCAATAAGACCTGTTACGCCAATGGGACCAATTGGGCCGGGTTTTCCAGGCATGCCTTGTTCTTTGGACGATTTTCCGGATACACCAGGTGGTCCCTAAAATATATCAGAGTAAAAATATTTAACTGCCTGTGAAAGAGATATCTTTTAAACAAACTTACTAAAATGTTTTGAGTCATTCTAACAATTTTTATGCTTTTTGTTTTAGTTTCAATCAAATTTCAATTTTAGTTCTCGTCTAATTCGAACTTTAAGATAAATATAAATCTTAAAATACCTTTGGCCCAGGAGGTCCGGGTGGACCTTGCGATCCTTTAATTCCTGTGCCGGCCACTGCAGTACCGCCCGGTGGTCCAGCGTGCCCCATTTCACCTAAAGATCAAACATGCTACAAAATAATAGTTATGGACATAAAAATATTATACCCTTAGGTCCGGGTGCTCCATGTGGACCAGCATATCCAGGTGGCCCGCCAACTCCCTGCTGACCTGCAAAGCAAAATATTTCACAATTCTAAATGAGATTAGAGTTACCATTCGGGCCTTTCTCTCCCGGAACTCCAGGTGCACCAGCTACAATAATAAATAAAAAAGTACAATTGAATGCTATAATAATAAATACAAAAAAGTGCAAAGTTGTACCTAAGCCACGTTCTCCTTGTGGTCCCCTGAACATGAATGTTGCGTTTTAGTAATATTTAGCTAGTTATTTTAAATTATTACCGTTGTCCTGGAGGTCCGGCCGGGCAGATAACGCATGGCAAATCATGTTCTGACTCGAGTTGAACGTCAAATCCGTCCTCTCCACTTTTTCCTTGTTTTCCGGATTCGCCCGGTGTACTGAAACTATTGAATAAGAGAACACTCATTGAGATCACTATTAAAGCTTTCGCATAATAACTACCGTGTGTCCCCAAAAGGTAGTACAAGAAAGCTGCTATCAGGTAATTTTTAGTGAATAAATATAAAAGTTAAGGTTGATTTTATGTAGGCAATACATCGAAACAAAAATACTATATCAATACAAAAAAAGATCTTTAACACCCGGACGGTCATGCGTGGTAAATGTGCAGTTGGATAGTACTCCTTGAGTACTTGCTAGATATACAAAAAAATCGGAATCGCTCAGTTGAGTGATATGCATTTTTGCCCGATTTTCTATCGCGACCCCCAAATTTTGAGTCATCATGTTTGGGGACTTTTTTAGGTATCATCCTGATGGTACTTATAGCCAAGTAATATGTTGTTAGAACGGGCATGTCTTCTAGTTTCAAGAACATATTGCAGGTTTTTCTGACCATTCTGGAATTTTGAGATTTTGAAGAAAATGTGAAATTTTTGCAAGAGGCAAAATTGACTGGTTTTCAAACCCACATAGTCATGTCTTCGATAAACGTTAATTTTGATTAAAACGAGTAAAAAATCGGATTCAGGACAGAAAACTACCCTAGATAGTGATTTTATATTAGATAATTGTATAGACAATATGAAAAACTTTTCGACTAACAGAATCCATAAAAAATCAGAATTTTGGAAAATTTGAAATTTTCGCGCAATTTATGACTCCAAATGACAAAAATAAGCAGAAAATCGGCATTTTCACCACAAAATTAACATACTAGGGTGTTTTCAGTAAAAAATCGAAAAATAAAATTTTCGCGGATTTTGGGTTTTTGACTGAGGAATTATTCATTTAAAAGCAATGGATTTTTTACTCAAACATGCAATATGTTCTAGAAACTAGAAGACATGCCCGTTCTAACAACATATTATCTGGCTATAAGTACTATCAGGATGATACCTAAAAAAGTCCCCAAATATGATGACTCAAAATTTGGGGGTCGCGATAGAAAATCGGGCAAAAATGCATATCACTCAACTGAGCGATTCCGATTTTTTTGTATATCTAGCAAGTACTCAACGAGTACTATCCAACTGCACATTTACCACGCATGACCGTCCGGGTGTTAATGAAAAACTAGTAGTCGTCTAAAATTTTTCGGAATGAATAGTATAATCAATCAAATAAATATTTGTAAGCAAACATTAAAGTCCATTAATACTAACCCGTCCTGGCCAGGTGGTCCACTTGGTCCGGGAGTTCCCATTGGGCAGGAAAGCGTGTGACAACCTTAAAATTACGTTTTTTATGCAGACAATGACATGCAACTTACCATGGCATAGGTGTTTGTTCCAAGGCGAGCGGCGAGCTCTGCTAAAGAATTGCAACAGTTTAGCATCATTTTCCCCAATCGGGGCTTGTAGCTGTGGTTCGGACAGACTTAGCATCTGATTCCACAACTTGTCTGATCTGTGCTTAAATATGGAACGGTAAATCTATACTGAGACCATAAGGATGGAAACTTCAGCACAGTTTCCTAGCATTTCACGCTCTTCCCCATAAAAGAATATGTAAAAAATACTAAAACTCTTACTTTACACGCTTAAAACATTTTCGCTTTTTTTCTTGAAATATCTTAATCTAAAGAAATATCTCATGTACCCAAAACGAAAATTGAAATAAAACACCAAATGTTTTTAACACGTAAGACCCTGGTCGGCAAGTGCTGCACGTTGGATAGGCCCAAGTGCTCTCTACAAGAATATACCAGAAAAAAATTTTTGGTCTTGAGAAAATAAAAAGTTTTTGATTTTTTTGGCAAAATTTCCCGAGTTTGACCTCTTTTATTTGACAAAATATTTGTACATTGTTTTGATTCGATAGAAATATGCTTAATATCTTAAATTAACGAATTAATAAATTAATGAAACGAGAAACAGCATCACGAGAAACTCTCATTTTATCAGATCATGTTGCAGAGCTAATGCTCACTTTTTGCATTTTTTGGTTGTTAACCTAAAATATTTTTGCATATTCATTAACAGCAGAGTCGGCTACACTATCGCAAAAACAGAATTAGCATATCAACACTTTACAAAAATTTCTCAATTAACTATCTTTTACAACAAAAATTTTGGCTAAAAATTTTGACAAAACCTATTTGTAAAAATTTTATTTTTCCAATATTGGCAATCAAAATTTTATTTTTTATTGAAGTCCGATTTCTTGCGATTAATTTAAGATATTAAGCATATTTCTATCGAATCAAAACAATGTACAAATATTTTGTGAAATAAAAGAGGTCAAACTCGGGAAATTTTGCCAAAAAAATCAAAAACTTTTTATTTTCTCAAGACCTAAAATTTTTTTCTGGTATATTCTTGTAGAGAGCACTTGGGCCTATCCAACGTGCAGCGCTTGCCGACCAGGGTCTTACGTGTTAACGTTTTGAGCATGTGGTTTTTTAAATAAATGTAAGATTACTGTCGAGATGAAAGAAAACGCCGAAAGGGCTCATTAGAATGGTTTATCCATATTTCAACGTTACCTAAATTATGACTTTTTCGACTGCCTAGGTTTTCATCAACCCACCTTTTTGAGCTGTTTTATCTACGCAGCTTTTAAAAATTGAAGAGCCTTGAAAGAGAAAACTTGCTTTAAAGTGCAAAGAGCGCTCTTCTATTTCACTCCTTAGTGAATTGGCTTTGAAAACAATCACAGGGACTAGGAATAAGATCGAGGTGAGAGTCACCAAGCTGACTATAATGCTGAATATGGCTATATAATGCGGTGAGCCAATGTAGTTCGCCATTTAGAGGAAAGTTAAAACAAACTGTCTACACCAAAAATAAAACTGCTGCACCGAATTTATCCACCGGATGAGAATGTGTCAATTAACACACTTTCTCACAGGTCGGAGAAAATAGGTTTTAATTATCGGCAGGTGGAATTTGCAACCAACTGGTGATAAAATTGGATTACGTCAGTAATTTTCTCGAACTTGCGCTTCTTTGATTTCGTTTTTCGCCGTGGGAATCTTCTTCACTTCATTTCCGTTGTCTTATTGCAGAGTATGACCTAATTTTTTCGAACAACCAGAAATTCCTTTATATCACTTATGTCCTTCTATCCCTTCGGGCGCTTCCGCACAGTCAAGATAAAGTTCCAGAAAAATAATCAGTTATTTGAATTATTGATACGAAATAAGAAAATGTGAAAATTTGCATTTTATATTACAAGAGCTCATCAAACATATGGCTTTATAATGGTTTAAAACTTTAAATTATGAAACTACTATGTTAAGACAGAGCTAACAATGATTGATTTATGTATTCTTGAATTTAATATTACTACTTTTTCTTACTGCATTTAATTTATTTCCTGCTGGTAAATTTGATTTAATATGCCGATTCTGTACTTCCAAAATTTGGGCGGGAAAAGATAATTTTTGAACATTACTTTTGAATTGTGATGATTGTTACAAGGCGATGAGTTAGGCTTATAAGTTGGTTGAGGTCAAACAGTGCGCTTTCAATAATCGAGAAATTAGACGGGATTGGCTTTTGGAATGGTACTAAGTTTTCGTAATATATCAATAGTCAGGTTCTCGTATGCAATAAATTAGCATTTCAAATCTTACCTAAGCCGCTATGGAGACACTGCGGTTTAGGTAAGAGTGGATCAAATAAACGTTTCGAACGCTGAGCAATTTTCAACCATTCATTTAATATCATTTGAGATTTATTTTACAAGAAACTTTGATTCGATCCCATTGACTTCGATGGGTGCACTCCTATTTGCACCCATTTCATTCAATACAATGAGTTTTGAAAAAGGCATCACGCAAAAATTTCGACTGAGAATGGTACTTTTCTAGAATTTTTGTGAGAGCATTTGCTGCTGAGTGTTATCAGATTTTGCGACAGTATCTCACCAAATAGCCACTGCAAATTTATTTCTTCATCTAATCATGATTTTAACGAATTTCTTCATTTTCGTTTTGACCAAAACACTACGAAATTGGCTACTTTCTGAAAAATCAAGGCTTTATTATCAATTTATTGTTCGTTTCGATATACAACTAGAAAAGAAGCTAAATTTTCTGGTGAAATTTCTGACGTTAACAATTTATAGATAAGTATGAACACCAGTGCGATAGCCAGTGAGGAGCCGGGAGAGATTTATCAAACTCCGAAGAATGTTCGAGATCATCTTCATGAGGAATCGGTATGTGTTTAGTTTGAGAATGCTAGAAAATGTATTAATTAAGCATTAACACAATTCCTTGCTTAAGTTATTTTCGACTTTATATCTATAGAAAATTTATTTCTGTCAAATTATTTCTAATCAAATAATTTGTTTAGCGTTTTTGGACAGAGCCAAGAGATGAATTAAATAGAAAACAGCTGCACACTATTCGCCATAAACTGGATCAGAAGTGGTTTCTATGGTATTTGACTGAGGAAAAGCGTGGATTGACTTGGAATGACCGACTTCGTCCGGTGCATCCCGTCACTACTATCGAGCAATTTTGGGCGTAAGATGATTTCACGCCAAGGCGAATAATGCAATCTTATGATATTAAATTTAGACTTTATGCTTACGTCAAGCGTCCAAGTCATTTGCCAACGACAACTGGTTATGCGTTCTTTTGTGATGGTTTAAGCCCCAAGCATAACAATACAGAAGGTATAATTTCGTAACTAAAACCTATCGATCACTTAATATATACAGATATGTTTTCGTCGCTTATTTCACGAGTTGTATATACATAACACCCAGTACTAGCCAAATATATAGCCAAATATCTTTACTGCCATACATATAATTTTTTTTGGAAATACAGTATTAGTGTAAATAAGTACTAATCTACCCCTAAATTCTAATTTCCATATGGGAATATATTATATAGTTATTAAACGAAATACTATGTTCCCTTAGCACCCGGGCAGAATTTTTTCAGGGTTGCTTTTTGCTAAAATTTTTAGCTTTAGGTCCATGCCATAACCACGTCTAGGAGGTATAAAGATTTAAAAAGTAAATCGATGGTTATCTAACATAATCTGAACTAACAGAGGTCGGAGTTTTGAGTGGAATCAAACCAAGCTTTACACTATTTTTAATCATATTGTTATTAGAGAGAATATTGTATTACGTATGCAATTGTTATTGTATCATGAGTACAAAAATATTCATGCAAGATGTGCATTATGATTTACCAAAGCATTTATTTTCCAGAAAATGCTAGCGAAGGCCAATTGATTATGAGCATTCGAAACACATCCAAGATGACAAAGAAGGACATCCATTTGCAACTCAACGACTATTGGAAGCGCCTGATTATTGCCTTAGCCGGTGTCCAATTCAATGACTACCAAGAGTATATTTGTGGTGCAATGGTTATTGTGGATTACTACAGTAACGATGTTAGTTTTTATTCATTTTCAAAATTTTTGTCGTCAAAACTTTAACGGAAATACCGTACTATTGGAATAAATACCAAACTTTAATCGCACACACATACACATTACGATGTTGCCAATATGGATTTATTATAAAACACTTTACTATTCCGTGTATTGCAGCTCTCTCTCTGGGTTCGCAATGCTTCTGATGATATCTTACAAGAATTAGAAAATAGATTCCGTGCCGTTGTTTCGTTAAATGGAGAATCCGTCACCTGGCCAATTTCATATGTGAAACATCCCGCGGATATTTCTCCAGTTCTCCAAATTTATGGCGTCCATCAAAAGCACTTTAGCTGCGACACTATCTTCAATCTTGTCTGTTCGTTTGGTGATTGTTTGAAGGTTAAGAATGATATTTAATTATAAATAGTAACTCATTTGTTTTAGATACTCTTTCCCGTTCCCAATAACGGAATGTGCCTGATACAAATGCGAAATGAGATGGACTCTCGAAAGTAATTTTCTCTGTTTTCTAGCTACGATACTATCATATTGATAGATATAGCCTCTTAAGATTTTCAACATTTGTTTAAGGAATCTTCTGATTGAGAATGCATGAGATCATATACATAGGATATTCTCATAGAATCTTGATTAGCCGGTATTCCTCAAATAACGTTACTTAGGTTACAACCCTCATCTGAGTTATCATGAATTTTCTGAGTAAATGTAATAACTCTTTAGTGTTATTGATCGGCTTAATGGCTGTCCTGGCGTTGGCAAACCATTGGTGTTTATGCCTTGGCGTAAAACGGTATTTTTACTTTTTAATGTTTCATTACCTAAAGCTACGGTTTTAGGCAATCGATGAACCATCAGTTTCGGATATATACACGTTACCGGCTGGGTCGCAATCTTACCAGTGCTATGTGGAAAGCCCACTTTTGCGTTTCAGTGATCCGCTCTTCGCAAACAAGAATAAGATAGTCGGCCCTACGCATCAATTGCACTTTTTCAACGCTCCTCAGACTATGACTACGCGACATTTGCGTAAGGTTGGTGAGAAATTTATTACTTCAGAATATTAGTCAATAAAACTTGAATAATAAATCTGTCGGTATTTTCTCAACGCTTCCACTTTGGTCTACATTACTTCAATTTTGGGAGTTTTAAACTGGAATATAACCTTGTTTTAAAACTTGACCATATTGACTTGGTTTAATTAAAATTTCTATTGCGAAAATCTGTATATAAAATTTTCGAGGTGACAAATGAATAAAACCGTGAATAAAACTGTTAAATACTTGTAATTGTTTTATGCAGCTATTGAAAATCTGAATAAATTATTTATCCTTTTACTTAAAGTTCAAAATCCGATCTATTTGCGTGGTGGACATATAGTTACGTATTCTCGGATATCTATTGCATTATAGAAACCCATTGTTAATATGATTTGCTATATGGTGGTTTTGGATATACCATTGCAAATTTCAGTTGTTCGAAAATGTACACATCAAGCCGAAGTATGTGCAGATTTCAAATAAAACACAGCGTAATTGCTCAGGATTTGTGACGTTTAACAGCACCGAGGAAGCGGTCACGGCTCTAATGCAATGCAATCACACCCAGATCGGAGTGCCTCATGTGAAGCTTCCGTATATCGTCAAATTGTGCTTTGCTCACGAGCCCAGTCAGTCAGAACAGCGACGGCGTTGACATTTGTGCCTAAGCCTCAATCCAATTTTGACCAGTTTTATCAGTGTTGATTTGTAGTTAAGCATGTTGTATAAACTTTGTTGTAAATCGATTTGATATGAGTTATTTCTTTGCTGCATTGAAATTTTGTCGTTTGAAACAAAGTATTCATTTGTAAGATCGCTATAAATATTTGTTCGACTTTTATGATCCCGCAATTTCTATCAACAAATATTTCAAAATGTAATTTTGTATTCGTTTCGTATATTCACCCAATATTTTTGGCGTTCTGGTTCCTTCCTAAATTTGGAATTCTTTCCATTGAATAACAGTTTGTGGCTCGTAAAGCAATTATAACCACAATTCAGACATGAGCGACGGCCCCAGTTTTGTTGGAATAAAGTTCTGTCCCGAATGGTAAGTTTTAAATTTATTATTTTAGTCCTAACTATTGTTTTAGCAATAACATGCTATATCCACGAGAGGACAAGAATAATCGTCAATTGCTTTATTCGTGCAGGAACTGCGAGCACAGTCAAGTGGCAGACAATCCATGCATATATGTCAATAAGCTAAACCATGAAGTCGAGTAAGTTATTCTTTTTAAAGAAGCTAAGCAAAAGTGTTATATAACTTATGCCTATTTGTTTATTAGCAAAAATTGTTCTGCCAATCATTTTTTGACCGCTTAGATTACCATGGTTGAAAATGTAAAACCTCTAATTTAAACAAATAAAAGCCTTATCGTTTCATTATAATTTCGTATCCTTTACTTCAAGTCTCAATATGTGATTTTTCGAATGAATGGGATTTTTAGTGAGCTGACTCAAATTGTGGCCGATGTCATACACGATCCCACTTTGCCGAAGACGCAAGAGCACCCCTGTCCGAAGTGTGGTCATGAAGAGGCAGTTTTCTTCCAAGCGCAATCCAGGAGAGCCGAAGTAAGTCCTACACTTTAGTTTAATACATTACCGTATTCCCTCTAATTGCTACCCCCTGAAATTATTTCCCCCCTCTAATTATTCCTCCCCTGGAGCTCGAACGATTTATTATTACCCCCCTCTAATTATTACCCCCCCAAATGTGCCAAAAATAAGCTAAATTTTCTGTTTTTGTTGTGTTTTTTGCTATGATTTCGTATTTCAAACATAAATAGACAAAATATAGACAGTTTAGTCTATTTTTTACTGTTTTTAGCTTAAATTTAGATTATTGCCATATTTTTTTGCAAAATTTTCCTAAATGTGGCCAAAACTTGGCCAAATTTTGAGAAAACAAGAGAATGACGATGGAAACCACCGTTATTTCTTTTCTCGTTTTTATTATTTAGACATTTCAGTACTATTTTGTACTATTTTTTAGATATTATTGCCATATTTTTTCCAAATTGTGGTTAAAAGTTGCAGAATATTGCAAAAATAGCAAAATTTTAGGAAGTTTTGCTTTTTAGTTTTAACTTCAACTAAAGGTAAAACTTTCGTGAAAAATTCCTTTACAAAACTGTTATGTAAAGGTTAATTTTAGGGATTTAAATCTGATATTATTATTCAAAATTTTGGCAAATTTAAGCAAAATATTTAAAAATCTCCTGAAAATTGCTAAAAAATCAAATTAAAATCAAATTTAGGTTTAAAAAATAGTGTTTAATTAAAGTTTAAATTTTTAGAACTTTTTAGAATTCCGTTTTTGTATTATTTTTACTAGACCTGAATTATTTTTACTAAACTTGAATTTGGATTCAAAATGTTTTTTTGAGATGAATTCTTTAAAAAATTCGAAAAATTAGATATTTTTGTATAGAACTTTCCATTTTCGATTTAGTCATTTTTATATCATTTTCATATTTATATTGAAATTTATTTTTTATAAACTAGAATCATTTATCCTGCATTTTCAAGATTTTTTGAGAAAAATATTATCCATGGCTTTAGCCTTCAGTCAAATTATAAAAACATGAAAAAATTGTGAAAACTGAAAGGAAAAAATCGGTTTAAATTCTGAAAATTATTTGAGAAATATAGCTAAAAAAGTAAAATTCATAGTCAACAATGATTCAGAGCAATAAATGCGCTTAAAAATTTAGAGATTTATTTTAAAATCATTCAGAAAATGGAAAGTTTTCATAAAAATCTCACGAAAATTCGTAAAATATTGATAATAAATTAGAAAAATTCAAATCTTGTCCAAATATTTTCGGCCGCCAATTCAAAATGGTTTAAATTTTGAAAATTATTCGAGAAACTTTGACAAAAATCCGAAAAAGTTTCAGAAATTTAGCTAAAAAGGTAAATTTTGACGATAAATTTTCGAAATATTCAACCCCAGAACACTGAAAATTTTTAGTTTTTCGTAAAAAATTCTCAAAATTTTCGCCGCGCCTCCGGCGCGGCGACATTGAAATATTATTACCCCTCTAATTATTACCCCCCTGGAGCTCATTTGAAAAATTATTACCCCGGGGTAGTAATTACAGGGAATACGGTATATGTGTTGTAATAAAAGATATATAATAGAATAAAACAGGTAATATAATAATAGATGTAATAAGATCAAAATTATTTCAAATTATGATTCCCGGAACCATTACACTTTGGTAATTTCTGTATTCTATCCGTTTTCATCAGGGTTTCCATCGGGGCGGCTCCAAAAATAAGGACATTTGCCCCAAAAACTAAGATTTCGGAGTCAAAAATAAGGACATTTTTATAATTTTTTCAAACCATAGGGTCCCCCCTATGGTTTTTTAGCAAAAATTTTTTCCAAGTGCATTCTTAGGGGTGCGTTTTTTCAAATTTTTAAAATTCGCGCCGAAACTATAATGCCAATATTTTATTCTGCATGAATGAAAAAATAGCGCCGCAGGCGAAAATTTTTCAATTTTAGGCGATATTCATAAAAATTTACACTATTTTTTAAAATACTTGGAGGAGAAATGGCATCCAAATAGCGCCGCAGGCGAAAATTTTTAGGAAAAGTTGCTTTTATTTCAAAAATTCCCATTTGAAATTGGATATTGCGTGAAATAAGGACAAAATAAGGACATTGGCCGAAAATAAGGACAAATCTTAGAAATAAGGACATTTTATTTTTCTAAGATTTGGACCCTCAAAATAAGGACAAATCTTAGAAATAAGGACAAATGGAAACCCTGGTTTTCATGAAGATTAGTTCTTAAAATAGAGACATTATCCTAAACATGAATACTCCATAATAATATTTTCTGAAATAAGTATATAAATGACTGTATACTATGAATATTATTTTCAAATTTCATTGAGAACAGGAAGGTTTCATGCGTCAGCATGGAAATTTTTAAAATAAAAATAAAATTATATTTAAAAATTTCAGGAGGAAATGCGACTGTACTACGTGTGCACCGAACCGACCTGTACTCACAGATGGACTGACTGAGAACACATCTCCGTTCTATCATGTTTTATAATGTATCATATCTTTATGCTGTTGTTATTTTTGATGATGTTGCGTCATTTTGTATAAATTTATTTGAAAATTACGTGTGAGATAACGCTAAAGTTTGACAAAGTTATTATACAACTATGATTACTTTTCCGTTGTGAATAGTCCATATTTTTATTGTATCACACGTTTAATATAATACAACTTTAGTTTGTGCGAAAATCGAAATGAAGCTGAACCCATTTGTGTCGTCTTCTGCCCGAAAGTCGCGAAAGCGCCATTACAACGCTCCATCGCATGTCCGCAGAAAGATTATGTCAGCACCGCTGTCCAAGGAGCTGCGCACCAAGCACGGTGTCCGATCTATGCCTATTCGAATCGAAGATGAAGTGGTCGTGACTCGTGGGCATCACAAAGGAAATGCTGGGCGTGTCATGCGCGTTTACCGAAAGAAATTCGTTGTGCACGTCGACAAAATCACTCGAGAGAAGGCCAACGGTGCAACAGTTCACATTGGTATCAACTCTTCCAACGTTGCCATAACCAAGCTAAAGCTGGATAAGGACCGAAAAGCGTTGCTCGAGCGAAAAGCCGTTGGACGTGCGCGCGTGACCGGAGTTCTCAAAGGAAAGCACACCGAGGAAACTATCGAGGAATAAGTCCACAAAATTTGTTCTGAATTTATGTTTCCAGTTGTTTGCTATGTTGTGTTTGAAATAAATATTGTTAAATGTATGCGAACTTTTACGAGAATTGACTGATTAACGATATATTATGCCATACACAAGGAACGTAATATGGGTTTTCAAAGTATATGTGAATCCATTACAATTAATGCGAAAAAGCAACAAGTGAATTTTAAAAGCATGTGAGCTTTTTGACTCAAAATTTGTGTTATTATTGAAATACCAATCTTGTGATAAGTTTTCCAAAATTTTGATGAATATTTAATGTTACATTCATATGAACTTTTACGATAGTTGACTGATTATCAAATTCTAAATAAATTGTACATTTTTCGTATCAGTTCATACGGTACTGAATTTTATACCGGGTCAAATCCAATTTCTAGCATGCATTGACGAAATTTTTAATAAAAACCTAAACATTTTTGAGATTTTGGTCTCTAAAGTTGTATTTAAGTTGTCTTATAATTTGAGTTGGATGAAGATTTGTTCTATATGTTCCGATTTTGAGATTAGTTTTCACTAATTTTCAATGTTTGGTTTTTTAAATATCTCCGAAATTTAAAAAAAATAAAAAAGTTTTTCAGATATCTCAGAAACCTGCATTGATTCCCTAAGGAACAATTTTGCATCTTTGCCTTGATTTCGTTAAATTCATTTTGGATTGCCGGCAAAATATTTGTTGCCACCACAAAAGCGCCCGTTGTTGTTTCTCTGTCATGTGAAATACACTTGCGCATAGCAATTCTGAATAAACTGTCAGTTTTATAATACTTATTGTTAATTACAGATGTCGTCTGCTCCCGAACTAGTGGGAGAATCCTCAAAATCTACAGCGCGCAAACCAATGCTTGTTGTTGACGATTCGTCTGCAAAGCCGGATCTATCAAAATTTAAAGAACGATTTCGCGCACTGCATCAGAAACGAGTGAGTATTAATGAAATAGAGAAATTGGAATTGAGTTTGATTGGGAATTATTAAAATTTGTGTAGGGGTCAGCAGTAATCATTTTCGAATTTTGAACCATTCCTAAAATGTGAACTTTAATGTCTTTCTTGTCTTCGTAGATTAAGTTCTCAAACGTAATGTAGCATAGTCTCATTGGAAACAAAATATTTTTTTATCAAAAATAATATATTTGTAACCTTTCAGGAGGAATCCAGAAAATTAAACCATGAACAAGTCGTCGAAGAAGACAGGCTTTCGAAATTACCGAAAAATTTCGAAGCGAAACGCAAACGTCAAGAATGGGAGCTGCATGAGATGACTGCGAGAAAGGTAGTTAGTTTTTATTAGACCAATGCATTTATTTTTTTGACTTTAGGAAGCAGAAGAGAAGAACTTGGATTATGATCGAATCAAAGCCTTGGAGACTCAAGCGGACGTAGCTGATAAACTCGACGCAGCTAAGAGGCGCAAGACCAGACCTGATACTGGCTTTGCAAGTAAGTATAGTTCCACTACTCTCCTGACTTTTTAATTAGTCCATGAAATACATATCGCCTGGAATATTAGTGGTAATTATCGTTAAAAATTAAAAAAAAGGAAATTATTTCCATGTTGCTATTTTTTAAAGTGGTTAGGATGTCAAAGAAACGACAAAGATTAAATAAGAATCTAAAAATGTGTAGAAATTTGATAAAGCAAGTAATACTTAAAAGAAGGGTAGAATAAGAAAAAATATCTCCTTCTTTATCTTGAAACAGTTAACGATAAAGAGATCCTAATGATTAGGATTCTTAACAAAATAATACTAGCCGTATAGAACTTGGATCGAAATGGCTTGCTAGAAATAACAGTTTGTTTATGAAAATACAGTCAGACCTCGATTTAATGCGCGCCTTGGGACCGGGCTTAGACGCGCATTACATCGAGGGACGCATTAAATAAAGGTAACTTTAATGGGAAAATGCGCGTCGGGACCGGGGCCAGACGCGCATTAAATCGAGGTTTGACTGTATATCATTATACAAAACTTGACATTTCTATCCTCTATCTCTTTTTGCCTTTAATTCGCTAAATCAAACCTTGCTTACAGCGAATAAGCATTACATTGGCTTTACCTTTGCATTTTTATTATATATAGCAAATTATACATATTATTAAGGTTGTGTTATTATAAATTTGTATTATTTAGGTTATGAACAGATGTCGATGCGTCAATACGAGCGTTTGACCAATTCCGTGAAACCTGATATGGAATCGTATAGCAAAATGAAGGAAGTCGTGTAAGTGGTTTGAAAACATTGAAATATTAAATTATACATAAAGTTACTTTCGCACGTGAAACGTTTATAACATTACAAATCAGTGCATAGCATACCGAATTTTAGACCGCGAAATTCCTTTTCTACTATACTAATGAAAATATTTATAAAATTATATTAATTGAAGGAAATATTAGCAATAACAAACACGAAAGCAAATAGTTCAAACGCTCTCTTCAAACGCGCCTACAAAATAATGAGTAAATAATGTTTTGCCACAGAGAGAAAAGAATGACTATAATTTATTTGAGTCATTTTATAATCATTCTTTTTCTCTCTTTGGCAAAACATTATTTACTCATTTTTTGTTGGCGCGTTTGAAGAGAACATTTGAACTATTTGCTTCCTTGTTTGTTATGGCTAATATTTTTGAAGAAAATTTTTGTCAAAATACCGCGTCCAGTCTTCATCTAAAATCAATCCCGGGCCATCAGCTACCATCACCACTTCAGCTAGTTGGAACAGTTTCTACTCAGAATTATTTTCCGATTCTGAGTGAATTTTGATCAACATACACATTTCACAAATTTTATTTTAAATTATGACATTTTTAGCGGTGAAGAACAATTCTATCCGAGTGCAGATACTTTAATTCAAGGCTCGCATTACCCTACTGATAATGCTCTTAATAAATTATCGGATGATGTCAGAAAACAGATGAAGAAACGTGATCAATATCATCGTCGGCGAATGTTTGATCCGGAAGCACCGATCGACTTCATCAACGAACGCAATCGCCGGTTCAACCAAAAATTGGAAAGATACTTCGGGAAATATACAGAAGATATCAAAGAGGACTTGGAACGTGGAACAGCTATATAAGCTGTGTTTATGTATGTGGCTTTCTTGTATACCACTGAATTATGTTCTTGAATTTTATTTGAAAATAAATGTTTTAATTTGTTTAATTTACTCACAATTATATGAAATAATGAATTTTAATAAATTTAGAAAGCTTAACATACTTTAATACATTTTAGGAGAATATACAAGCAGATTGGGGCTTCGCCCCAATCTGCTTGTAAAAATGGTGGAGTGTGAGTTGTTCGGGAGATTGGGTTCTTCATCGCTTCGCGCACCGCCATCAGCGGTCAGGGTTGAGTTCGTCCTTAGTCCATCCTCGATTTTGGCCAAAATCCAGGATCCTGAAAAACTCAAAAATTTCGAGATAGGTTCCGGCTAAATTATAGCGCATATTGCTTGGCACATCGAGAGCTATCGTTTGGTGTATCACACGCGTCATATGGTGCGGAGCGTAAAAAGTTTTCGATGTAGATGCTCCATTTTGGCGAAAATCCAGGATGTGCCATCCTGAAAAACTCGAAAATTTCGAGATAGGTTCCGGCTAAATTATAGCGCATATTGCTTGGCACATCGAGAGCTATCGTTTGGTGTATCACACGCCGCATATGGTGCGGAGCGTAAAAAGTTAGGTTTTGGGGACAGGGGGTTCGTGACGTAACCACTGCGGTTTAGGTAAGAGTGGAAACAGTTCCCTAGCAAAACGCAAATTAATACAAAACGATGTTTATGCAGAGATGAGGTTCAGTTATGTTACTACTTGTGAAGATACGATTCTATTTAGAATAGTTTTGTCTTAGGATGAATAATATTTTCTACAATGAATTATAAATGATAATGTATGTAAGCGCAGGCCCGTAGCCAGGGAGGTTAGGGGGTTGTAACCCCCCCCCGAAATTCGGAAGCTAAAAAAAGCAATAGGGTCCCCCTATGGTTTTAAAAATTTTCGAGAAAATTTTGAAAAATGCACCCCTAAGAATGCATTTTTTTCACTTCTCAACCCCCCTGAAATCTCAACCCCCCCCCCGAAATTTTTTCTGGCTACGGGCCTGTGTAAGCGTAAAACGTGTTATCAAACTTACTGTATTTTCTCTATAAAGGTATATGAATTTGTACTACCGTACAAGATATCTTCAAGTGTGTTCAGTGGTTGGCCGAACAGTATTTTATTGACGTGATGGAAATGGATGTTTTTATAAATTTGTAAACCGTCTTCTTATATGACTCCATCCGTAACTAGCAGTTTAGTTGGCTTTGTGGATGATCGAGTCGTCAGCTGTCGCAGAAAATCGGTCGTTAAAGCCAAGAGAGGGTCCACTACTGCCCTTTCTCTTATATGAGAGCTTGTCTTCCTAGGGCTGTTTCTCGTCCTAGCCAGAGTGCTTATTTATTCCGGCTGTGCATTATGGCATCTTTATGCAAAAAGTATGTGAGCTGTGGGAAAATGACAACCATTTGGCGACAACTTGGTAATTATTCTCGCTTATGGTAATTAAAGTTAAATTACCATCTTTTAGTCAAATGGCTGACGATTTTCCTTCTTATCGAGATCTCCGATACAAGTCGCTATGCGGATCAATTATATGAGGATCTCATGTATTTTTATAATAAAAACGTCAGACCAGTAAAGAATACGAGCGAACCGCTTCGGGTCAAATTTGGAGCCTCTTTAATCCGGATTATCGACGTGGTATGAAATATTTTATTAAAGTCGCGTACATTTTACGACAATTAATCATTCACAAATGATTTCCGTGAACTTCTTAGAATAGTTTATGCCAAAGTATTAAAAACGCAATTCCTCGAAAATTAGTTATATCTGTATCGATATCCCATTTTCGCTGTGACCATTTCTGGAACGACCATGTCCGGATGTATGGCAGGAGCGGCCCCTTCCTCCTGCGGTCGAGCAGGCTGCTCTTGGCTATTTCCATATCCTCCACCACCTTGTGATTGAGACTCAGATTCTGACTCGCCTTGAGCAGCCATGCCTGGCATAACAATGTGCGAGATCCCACAGTCCGATGGGCAGTAAGAAGACGGTTGGCCTGAAGCAAATAGTCAAGTAGATATGCCTACGTGCAGTAATGTATATTACCTGGCTCTCCTGGAGGTCCCCAAGGTCCTTCTTCACCTGGCTTTCCGATAAGACCTGTGACACCCATGGGTCCACTAGGACCGGGCTTTCCTGGCATGCCTTGTTCCTTCGATGATTTACCCGCAGGTCCAGGAGGACCCTAAATATAAAAAAAATTCATTGTTTGACTGTATGAAATAAAAGTACCTTTGGCCCTGCTGGCCCAGGTGGTCCCTTCGGTCCTTTAATGCCGACTCCAGCAATAGTAGTATCACCAGGTGGACCTGCAGATCCGAGATCGCCTGCAGATAAATTAGTTAATTCTATATGCTTTGTTATGAACCCAAAATTTTAAAACACAATTTGGAAGTTAAAATTATACCTTTCGGTCCCATATTTCCTGAAGGCCCTAGATTTCCTGGCGGGCCATCTACACCTGGCTGACCGGGTGGTCCGCCTTGTCCACCAGTTCCTGATTCACCTGGTTGACCTCTCTCACCCTGTGGGCCTCTGTAATGTCGCTGGTATACTTAAAGATTGAGATTGTGCAAAATGAGTACCAACCTCTGGCCTGGAGGTCCTGCTGGGCAAATCACGCAAGGCATATCATTCTCAGGTTCAACCTCTACATCATAACCGTCCTCGCCTGTTTTTCCTGGCATTCCAGAGTCACCGGGTGTACCATCCTCTCCCGGTGGACCGGGTAAACCTGGTGTTCCGGACTGACAACTCAACATATTGCAACCTGAAAGAAATATTAAAACACCAAAAATGGGAGCATAGTAAATACCTGAGCATACGTGTTTGCTCCATGGAGATCGGGCTTTTCGAGTGAAATATTGGATGGAAGGAGTGATTTGTGGACTTTCATGCGGAATGCTTGGATCTTTTTGATCTGCATGTAGAGTGGCCCAAACGCGATTTGAATCTTCCTGGAAGTTGTAAAACAAAATAAAAAATCAAATTCGCATTTTTCGAGGCTAAAAGGAGCTTTTCGATTCTCGATTAAAACAAATTTAATGTACCTTGAATTGCTGTGACCGCTGAGCTACGAGTTCTCTCTCAAAACTTGCCCTGAGAAAGATCAGTGGCACGGCTACTGCAATAATGATAGTAGTTATAGCGCTGACCACCGATGACCCAATCGCCAATTTGTGAAACAATTCACTTGTTTGGGAATTACCTGCTCTCATCGTACCTTAAATTGAGCCGATTGAAACATTTATGTAATTTTCTGCAAAATATAAAGCGTTTTTGTTCTATTAACAAGATCAGCTTTTCGATCGAATTTAGTTTTGTCCTAAAATTTTGAGTAAACCGAATATCTCTCTAAAAATAAATTACCGCTTTCGTTGATACGAAAGCGAAAGTTCCGACGAACCAAATTCCCTAATGAGATAATAAACTCTCTTTCCTTAACTATTTATAAGGATATTCCGCACAAAGCATTTTAATCCAATTCCAAAAATCGGCGTTCCGTATTGCGCTCTCTTTTAAGTCAGTTGTCATTTGCGCGAAGGAAGGATAGCGCAATTTCACTAGAAGAATTGGGTTAGAGATGACATTAAACGATTGCTTTGTACTGAGTTTAAAAAATTGAATGAAACGCGTGGGATATTCTTTTAATACAGTCGGGTGATCAATGAATTAAATGATGCAAACTTCATATACTATCATAATATAAAAATTGATACAGTTAATATGCGAATAACAACCAACCAAAGAATACTGTTAGATATATTCCCTGAACAAAATAACAAAACAGCGGTGAAGTGTCATTTTCGGATTTTTCATTTATATTCAATTTCAGGATGAAGTGAACCAAGTATTGACTACGAATCTTTGGCTTGAAATGGTATGTAATTGCAACAATAGTAATTCCGTAAAGTGATAACAGGCTATAAAGCTGTAAAACATATTTTTTGTGTTTGGTTACATCAGACAAACTTGGGTATGGAGTAACTTTTTGCATTTTCCGCGCATGTTTTAAGTCTCGTCCGCTTTTTTGAAGTTAATACACCTTAAAATAAATCATACATGTCCAATTGAGTTAAAAACGAGTGTGTGCTACTGATTCATGATCTCATTTTACGGCATTCTTGCAGTTACGTTTTAGCAATGGATTGATTACAAGCTCAATTGGGACCCAGATAAGTTCAACAACATCAAGAAGTTGCATATACCCTCGGATCAGATTTGGATTCCAGACATTATACTATACAATAAGTAATTTTTGAGCCAATTTTACATTGCAATTGACATAACGAAGTAATAACTAGTTTAGCGCAGATGGTGAGCCACACATATCAATAATGAGTGACGCCATTGTATACCACACGGGATTGGTTGTATGGAAACCACCCAGCATCTATAAATCCTTCTGCACTGTAAGTATATCCGAAGTATATGGAAGGAAATCTGGGACTGCATTCAAACGATCGCAAGCCACCCCATAACATGCTTTTTTATTTGCGATATTTATGACAGACTATTCAAAAATGTAATTATGATTAAAAAGTGGAAGTTCTTGTAGTGGATCACAATTTTGCACACATTAACTAGTTATAAACATCAAAAATTAAGGAAAATTGTCCTTGATCCTTTTGCTACTGGCTCAGAACTAGCCTCCCCTCGAAATATCTTAAATATTGTTCATAGATATGTGAACTATAGAATTATTCTCAGTGCCTTGACGAATTCCTGTAAAAATATGTAACCACTCTCTTGTGAATTTCAATACTCCTAAGAGAATACGCTCTAAAGGTGAAGATACAGTTTTGTTTATCGCTAGAAAGCTAGCCCCCCAGGTGCAGATGCCCCCAGGTGAAGATGCCCCCCCAGGTGCAGATGCCCCCAGGTGCAGATGCCCCAGGTGCAGATGCCCCCAGGTGCAGATGCCCCCCAGGTGCAGATGCCCCAGGTGCAAGGTTTTTATACTAACGAAGATGCTAGAAGCAGCTTAATGCGCGTCAGCGCATTCAAATACAGAAACGCTTATCACACGTAACCACAAACAAAGACTCCACCAAAAATTTATAAATTTATTTTTTTACTAGCACCGAAGGTGCTAGTAAAATCCCCCAGTATAGAAACGAAACTGGGTTTTTCGGGGGGATTTCCGTAAACCGACTTTTAGGCGTAAACCGACTCCCAGGCTCGCGGGTACCCCCTAAATCGGCCACGCTGAGTCGATTGGCGCTAAAATTTTTCACGTTTTGTCACGTGAAACGTGACATACGTGTGTCACGTAAAAGGGCAACATTGCACTGCCCCTCGATGTTCCGGGCGAGTGATAGCTCATTTTGTAGCTCTTCCCTAGCTGAGTCGAGCGCCCCCGGTTTCAGCCCCCATACGTTTGGGCTAAGCGAGATATGGCCTGAGGCAATCTCGACTTTGGCCGATTTTCCCACGGTCATATCTCCCGGTGCCCCTCGATGTTCCGGGCGAGTGATAGCTCATTTTGTAGCCCTGGCCGAGCTGAGTAAACTGGGAAAGTTTTTGGCGCTAAAATTTTTCACGTTTTGTCACGTGAAACGTGACATACGTGTGTCACGTAAAAGGGCAACATGGCCCTGCCCCTCGATGTTCCGGGCGAGTCATAGCTCATTTTGTAGCTCTGCCCGAGCTGAGTCGAGCGCCGCCGGTTTCAGCCCCCATACGTTTGGGCTAAGCGAGATATGGCCTGAGGCAATCTCGACTTTGGCCGATTTTCCCACGGTAATATCTCCCTGTGCCCCTCGATGTTCCGGGCGAGTAATAGCTCGCCGGTGCAGATGCCCCCAGGTGCAGATGCCCCCCAGGTGCAGATGCCCCCAAGTGAAGATGCCCCAGGTGCAGATGCCCCCAGGTGAAGATGCCCCCAGGTGCAGATGCCCCCAGGTGCAGATGCCCCCAGGTGCAGATGCCCCCAGGTGCAGATGCCCCAGGTGCAGATGCCCCCAGGTGCAGATGCCCCCAGGTGCAGATGCCCCCAGGTGCAGATGCCCCCCAGGTGCAGATGCCCCAGGTGCAAGGTTTTTCATACTAACGAAGATGCTAGAAGCAGCTTAATGCGCGTCAGCGCATTCAAATACAGAAACGCTTATCACACGTAACCACAAACAAAGACTCCACCAAAAATTTATAAATTTATTTTTTTACTAGCACCGAAGGTGCTAGTAATCCGAAATATTATATAAACGAATTTATTATATTTTTATTTATTTATTCGTCTTAAAGCTAATTTTATTTTCAGATCGACATTGAATATTTTCCGTTTGATAAACAATCGTGCCAAATGAAATTCGGTGGATGGTCTTATAACGGATTCCTGTTGGAGGTGTCTCACTTACCTGTAAGTTTCATTATCATACGTTGCATTTATAACACGGCACCAACTGAAACTCTGCTGGATTTAGCCTCGGCCTGAAGATGTGATCGAGACTTTGTATGACAAGGAAGGCAAAGAATACCAGTATCTGAAACAAGGAATGGACCTCTCCTCATTTTATCCGTAATTCGCATTTATTCGTTAGAATTATATATAATCCCATATTTAGAAGTTTGGAATGGGATCTGATGTCATTAACGTCCAAACGGCACAGCCAACTGTATCCCGGATGCTGTGGCCAGGATTTTTACATAGACATAACTTTCGAAGTGGCTCTCAGGCGAAAGGCACTCTTTTACACAGTCAACCTGGTCATACCTTGCATGCTTATAGGTATGTTTTTCTCACTTGCGAGCTATATTGATATTGAATCCATTTCCGTGTGTATAATATATCTTCATACTTTAGCCATCCTGACAATATTTGTGTTCTATATACCGGCCTGCGAACACAAAATAACGTATTCCATCTCTATTTTGGTCACATTAACTGTGTTTTACTTGGTCTTGATCGAGCTCATTCCACCGACATCTTTGGTTATTCCACTGATTGGAAAGTATTTGTTGTTTACAATGTTCCTCGTATCGTTTTCAATCGCAATTTCTGTGGTGACGCTCAATTTTCACAGACGGTTTGTCTTACTTTTTTTGCGTTCAATATGTGACTTAATTATTAGTTACCATAAGGAAAACGATATATTATCATGTTTGAAGGAGTTCTTACAAAATAGAGTGGTAGTAAGCGTGATGTTTGTAGCCTTCTTTTTGACTTAAAATCATAGGTAACATTTTTGTTATGGTTTAGCCTTTCAGTGATACATAAAATAACTAAAAATCTCCTAAAATCCCTCTTTTGCCAAGACATTGATTTCTTATTAAATTCTTTTTAAGAGACGGAACGTTGCACACAATGCCCAATTGGATTTATCAAATATTCATACGAATGCTACCTCGACTTTTGTGCATGAGTCCTCCACATGACGACGATGCTGCATCAGAAAACGAGGACAGTACCATATCCGGTAAGCATTATTCCTTCTGATTATTGTAACTCAAGGGGAGCTGAGATATATTTTTTGTTCTACCTTACATGAGCTATCTACATTGCAACTTCCTAGTTTATGTTGATGCAATTTATAGAGACGCAACCATCCGGCGGCAACAATTCACGCCGGCCTTCGCCATTTTTCATGTCCATTGGCGGGAATATGGTGGATACGGAAATGCGTTTGTCTCAATTGGCCCAGCTACGTGGGATGCATCCTGACGTGATTCGACGTATGATCGACAACGTGTGCTTTATTGCAGACCATTTCAAAGCTCAACAGAAACACGACAAGGTTGGCTAATTTTAATTTCCAAAACATTCATTTGAAACAAGGCGTCAGCTGCCCACTGAACAAACTAAATCGCAAAAAAATTAACTACACGGTGTGGAAAAATTTTAATTAGCAGGACTTCGTCTTATAAACAATTGAATAATCTCTTTTCCATGAATCATTAGCATATTCGATGAACATTCTGCTCAAATTTATCCATTTCATTGTAAAACAATTCGCTATTCTGTATGTTTTTCAACACTTTTGCAGGGCAGACATCGTGAAATATTGTGTGTATGTGAAATATTATTATTTTCAGAGCTTTTCGTTTCATTCTTCTCATGTGACATTTCATCACAGGATAATTAGCTTAGTTCATTATAGTTTCTTGTAACATTAACCGGAAGGCATGACATTTATAAGAAAAATAATTGTATCAAAAATACTCCTTTCAACCTATCACGTATTTCATTTTTTACCTTAGCGAGTATCATTATAATAAAAACCTACTCCAAAACAACAATGTAAAATTTGTTGAAATCTAAAAATCTGCGATATATTAAATAAACATTTTCAAAAAAACGCACATAACTGCAATTTGCAAGTAAATTTTATGGTAACTTAAAGCATTGCAGCTATTTATCTGTTTCAGATCTCGGAAAACTGGTCATATGTTGCAATGGTGTTGGACCGCCTTTTATTGATACTGTTCTCAACTGTGAATATTCTCGGCACAATTCTCATTTTAACACAATCTCCGTCTTTAACAGACACTCGAGAACCGCTCAAGATAATGCCGGCAACGAAGCCGCTCAGCGGTGACACATACGAACACGTGCTCAGGAGTGGGAATTTCAGTCAGCTGTTCGGATACAATTGAATTTATTTTAGGAATTGTTTAACACAAACGTGACCAATAAAAATTGACTTATTGTACAGATTAAAGAACAGAAAGCGTTAAGCAACAAATTATAATAAAAATGTAGTATATGGTACAAATTGAAAGGTAATATGAAACAGAAATTTTAGAATCAATCCAAATTAACGATGAAGAGATTTAAGCTAGTGGATTCCCATAAGGATCTTTTTGATCGCTGCGCTGAACGAATCCTGTGACAATCGGAAGGTAGTCGGCAACTATAAAAGTATAATATTACGTATGCAACAATGCAAACAGTCGAGAATATTTTCGATCCCTTAAAATTGCAAAAAGTTAATAAATGGATGTTTGTAATTATTTTATTGCTTTACAACTCAAAGTACGTCTTTGAAAATTTATTAGGTTCGAAAACATATAATACTTACTTGACCAGGTTCAGTGCTGTCCATTGTTTCCCATAGTGATGCGGCCGCACTCTTTGGTCTGTTCCCGCGATCAGAATTCTCTGTAGTGCGGACCAGAATGTTTCCTCCGAGGAGATTGTGCATCTGCAAAGGATTCGTGATATTATTTGGAGGAATGACTGAAGAAATCATTGATAACAGAGTATTTTATTTCTTCTATCCTGTTTCCTAAGCCTTAACTAAAGTGTTTGGGATTTGTGATTTTAAAAAAATTGCATTTACACATATTTTAGACCAAAAATCGCATGGAATTAAAGATGTTCTATCGAATTCTATAAAACTTTCGCCATTATTAGACAATGTAAAATATTGGACTCACCTTGATTGGGTTCGGCACTTGCGAAACTTTTGATCCTCTTGACGAAGATATCGAGGAGGATGCTGAGCTAACACTTCCCAAAGCCATCAATTCCTTTGACTTTTGGTTAGGCGATTGCATGTGAATAAGACCCGGCGGCATGTAACGATTGATGAGAATATTGGAGCTGCGAGGTTCGCCGAATTGATCACCCATTATTTCAGGTTGGATATCGTCGGAGTAAGCACCGAGCGGCATCACATCCACGGGGGCACCCGAGGTCACGGAATTGCTACTAAAAGTATTTTTGTATTACATGTCTGGGAAATGTCTATGGTTGGTGAATGAAACGTTAAAAGCTTTGGATTATACTTTGGTCAGTTAACAGTTTCTAGAAGACGATAACAGAAGATGAAACTATCGTAGAACTTACATAAAGGCGCATATAACGGCTGCGATCAGAAGGCAAGTCATATTCCTGTTCATCGTTCTCGTTACTGGAATCGGGATTGCGCTAGCGAATTCATATGTCATTTCTGCCGGTCTGAAAATGTAATACTTTTATTTTTGGGAATGTTTTTTGATTCCACTTTGGAATGGAATTGCAAAAAAGATCGCAACAATTTATACAAAAATAAATATATGTTAGCAATAACGTCAACGGGAAATTTAAAATTTATGAACGTTTATATATTTATTGGTTGATATTCTTAATAATTTATACATCCGCTTTAACAGTTTGCGCAAACTAAAATTTAGCACGCACACATCCGGGACACATTATGACATACTTTTTAGGGGTGGTTTGAAATGTTATAAAAGAAAAATATTCTCGCATTTTCAAGACCAAACTGGTTTTCTGAAGTTGTCCATTTATTCATAAATTAGTAAGTGGATTGTGCTTTAATGACGAATCCGGAGAAAAGAAAAGACAGTAATCGCTTAATTTTTGCGTTTTGGTTTATTATGCAATTACTATAATCACTTTAATCAGTCGGTATATGAGTGACTTGCCTTAACAGTTATACACCTCTAAAACATGAATCATTTTACATTCACCACAGATGTTCGGAGAACGAAATCTCGTAATGATTCCTAGGTAAAAGGTTAATTTCGTATCCTTTAGAATGTTTGTCTCAAGCATCAAATATACAATGATGGAACAGCCGAAAATTTTTTTGTTCCACATATGAAACAATATAAATTGGAACATTACGTACCGTCGATAAAAAATATGTATTTTTTGATAGGACATGCGTTTCTGGAGAACATATAATGACCAGATGGTCATCCAATAGGTCAACCAAAATAGAACAGTTTCGTGTGTCAAAAGAATATTATTTAAAATATATTCTGCCCAACATTTTTAGTTTTAATTAACAAAGCTGTCATTGCCAGACCATTGAACTGTTTCGAATATAAATTCTGAAATTGCTTATTTTTCTCTGCTTTGGCCTGTGATTTGTAAATATTAGGTCTGCTTTTCCCGACCTTACTTCAATATTTACTCTATCTGTGGCTCTCGCCTTCGGCCATCTAAAACTTTTCAAGCAAAACAGGAATTATGCAAAACTATGTTATTGTTCAATCAAAAATAGCAATCTGCTTGTACTTAATTAATCAAACAGTATCCTAATTCTCATAATAAATATCACAAGTTAATGACACATGAGCTTCAATGACGCTTTACGTTATACAAAGCTCATGAACAATATCTTATTTACATTACACTGCAAAAAAAATAACTATAATAAATAATACTCCCGATGAAACCAAATTGACTGCCGGAATTTTTTCCTGCACAATCCGTTAAGAAATGCCGTAAAACCTAACAAAGTTAAGAAAGGAAGACTATGTGAATCTCAGCACCTTATTTATATATTCTCCAGAGCAAAATTATACTTGACCGCCTCCCTTTGTTGCAATTATTACTCTCGGGATTATGGCTTATTAAAAATGCTGACGTCCCATGTCCCCGTCCGAACTCCCGAAAACCTTCTGCTTTGCCAAATCCCAGCTCAAATTAGAGACATGGAAATTTGCATTTGATGCCCTGGAGGCAAATTGCTATACAAAGAACAGTTGCAGAAATAAAATGAATGAGTGGACAAAAAGAGCAACGGTCAGAAAATGGACAAAAAATTGGCGGAAATGATACTGAAATCCCAGACGTACTTGGACTTTTGACTTCAAAAACGGAGTTCGTGCTTTTACCGGAAACAATTTTTTGCATCTAAAGTTCAAAAAGGACGTGGCAAGCTGTCTACATTTCATATGAGGCATATAATGAGAAAGTTTGCCATTTCATACCGTAAGTTGCTTTTTCTAAAGCGCGAGTATATTAACGCTACAAAATAGATTGACTTTTATATCTGAATAGTTTACATCGGGATAATAATTAGCATATGTGCAAAACCGCAATTTTCTCACGCCTTTTATGAAAGCAATCATTATTTTGATTCCAATCGTGGGCGGGGTTTCTGATGTTTGCATGGATACAGCAGTAAAGCTGCAAACATTTACTGGCACTTGACATGTTTCGATTTTTCGCATAAGTGATTCAAGAATTTCCTATCATCAAGCCATAACACCGAGAATGATAGAAAAGATCAGCCTAGTACAATATCGAAATTTTGCCTAACAGATGAGAACTCCACATTATGTTTCATGGAATCCAGTCACGAAAACTTGCTGAGAAATGTGAATGGTAATTTTTGCAGAGAATATATTGAAGCTACGGTAATAAATTTAGAGTTACTATAGAAATATCTTTTTTGAACGAGAATCACATATACTTTAAAATTGCAAGTTCGGTTTTGAAAACTCATATGCCTACTGTTCTCTAAAGTTCAATTATTGAGACATGACTCTCAATTCTTTGGTTTCATATATCTAAAATTATCATATGCCAAATGTCATGCAATTATTGGAGAGTGCTATCAAAGCAAACAGAACAAGGATCAAAAGTGTGAAAAATTACTAACGGAAAGATGACATTTAATCTCAATTCTGATTGGCTTTGGTTTGCATTACTAAAAACTTGTGTTCAAGCACAAGTTTGAGGCTCTTAAAGGTTTTTGCTGACAACACAAACTTATCAATTTGCGTGGAATTGTGTCATTATTAATTTATGCATATTTTTTTCTCTTTCCACGACGCAACTAAAAATTAAGTTAGGCAGGTAATTCGCCATTTTTCTAATCAACCAAACCAGAAAATGTCATGAACAAGATACGGTCCAACCAAGAATTGTCTTGAGAATATAATTCTGCGCAATCACGATAAGACTTAGGAATGCAAATTGAATCAGCAGCAGATTTTTGGAAATCTGACTAATCTGTAATGGGAAAAGAAACAAATGACAAATAACAGATTCTCATGGGAAAAGTTTTATTTTATTACGGATAACAAAGCATGTTTACATGCTTGGAAATCGTAATGTGAGAAAAAGTGCATGTCACATAATTCGCAGCTAGCCGGAAGTTAAAAATAATTGACAGACACAAATTTATGTGGAAGTAATGAAAATAGCCAAACTTGTAAGCAGTGGGTGCCCTTTTTAGTTTTTTATTTGGCAATGTCCCTAGAAATGGGTTGCAATTGCACATAAATTCGACAAAAGATTTGATATCTATTCAGGAAGAGTAATGATTAAAATCGCAAAAGGTCAGGCAATTTGGATTATTACTTGAATAACTACAAGAAGGAATATTTATGTGTCTATTATGTCGTTTCTACTGAGTCATTTGAATTAAGCTCGCTTTGAAAGGCTTCCTAAAGTGCTTGCAATCCTCTCTTTAGGAAATGCTGATAGGGTCATCGTCTGCCTCAAGCCGAACTCAGAAGTGATGACATGAGTACTCTCACGAGATCCTGAAGTATATTTACGTCCCAATCTTGAATTGTTTCTTGATAAATTCTGCGATTTAGCGGAAATGGGCAGTTAAAGTGTTTTCCAAAGGAGCAAGAAACGTGGATATGGTTGGCTCTTTACTCAAGTTTGTTGCTTTGAGTTAAATATTCGCGTCTAGGGACAAGTGTTTTCAGTATATTTTGTTTTTAACAAATTTGCCAACTTATTTTTAAAATGTAGAATCTTGTTTATCTCGATTGGTATGGAGTTACAAAGCCAAGCACTTCCGGCTGATTATGGAACTGGTTAAATGACATCATTGTATGTCACCGAAATAAATAAGGAAATTAGCATGCACCATTTCGAAGTCATTCCAGGAATAGTCGCGCAACCATTCTGATGAACACTCAAAGGCGTAATATATGGGTTCAAATAGGCTCCATTAGGAATTGAGTATAACGGAGGTATGCGGGAACATGACTCGTTAGAACACGAGCGCTAAATTTATGATATTCAATTATTATAAAGGTTTAAAAATATGTGTGATGTATTCTAACCAGAAATGTGTAGTAAAAATTAGACATCATGAATACATTATATGAAAATGGTTAAAATTCTTTTTTAATTTGTCAATGGTTCCTTGAAATCCAAGTTTTGATCTATATCGTTTCCTGACCTTCCCGTTTCTACCTATATTAAAATATGGGCATGATTACAACGTAAATACCTTTATCGAATTACCACCAAACAATAACCTCAAAACGACCTCTCAGACCGTCCATGACATATTGGTCTATCAAATATTAGTAAACATTTAAGTTGTTTTTTAATCATTTCAAAGATTTATTATATCAAGCCTGTGAATTGTCTTCATCAAATATCTTCAAACAATTGAGCTGTGGCATCGACGAATTTTGGGTCCAGTCTTGTCAAAAGTTGTCCCAAAAATTCAAACTAGAGAAATGATTTGTTTGTCCGTTAGAGTATATGCCAAACTTTAACTTCGAAACATGAAATTTGTACAAATGTCTGCATTGTGTCTCATTGGTGCCGTAAAGCCGAAACAGGAAGAGGGAATAACGGAACGATGAATGCTTGTGAGTCATTATCGATGTGCAAGACGGCGATATTCTCGCACAAAATTAGAAAGGGAACGCATTTTGGTAGTACTTTTGCAAATTTCTATGTAATAAATTTCCAGATATGATTTATGTAAAATTTCATCTCGTGTTTTTCAGAAATATTAGTGGAATGAGCACCAACATCGAGTGAATTTACATTAAAATCCTTGTCGTGTTCCAAAATACAGTTAAAACTCAGATTCTAAATATTTTGGAAAAAGTTATTTTTAATGGGAAGTCACAAATAAGTTTCATCCTTATTGGGTTTTCCTCTTAAATAAGTAACAATCGAATACTGAATAATCCATGCGAAAAACGCAACTATTCGCAATCCTTGTATTGAAGCCTGCAAAATATTGCCATATAATTATACATGAAACATGCTTTCCATATGATAACTATAATAACCGTTAACTTTTTCGATGCTATCCATGCCAAATATGGCGAGCAAAAACACATATTAAATTTTCTCCGTATTGTGTTTTTCGAGCCATGTTCTGCAAACAAAGTACATCAACTGATGAGACTCGACCTTACACACACGTCTCGTGTCTTGCTGTATTGATTTAGAGTCGAAACAGCAAGACTTAACTCCTAATGTTAAAATACTCTTTCGTATTTTCCTCTGTAGTTTTCTCATATTTTGTATGCAATTAACTTGTACTCTAGCATTTTATAAAAATGCAATTTTATTTTTACTAGACTTATCGTTAGAAATAAGTTTTATGTGATCCTTCCATTATTTTGATTATTAGCTCTCACACTCGATTGATTGGTCGAGACGGGTGGCTGATGTGTCAATATATCGAGCAGTACATATTGGTATTGCATTTTTTATAAATTCCCTATTTCTTTCTATATATTTTCGTCTTTTTCACCATCGATTCAAGAATGTTTAATGCCCTTACTAAGCTAGTGGGCTATCTATATGATGATGGTGATTGCAGCTAACAAAGGATGCATACAATTCAAACATTTGTCGCCAAATATTTCTTTGTTCAAAGAAAAATTCGAAGAAAACAACGTATATGAAACGTTTTGTATTCCACAAAACGAAAAATTCAATAGCAAAGGCATGGAGAAATAGGAATAATAACAGTACTTATAAAAAGAGCTTTAAATGTTTATGAACCGTGTTGTTATGATTACGAAACTCTCAGCAGTGATTGCCAAACGATTATGTATAGCCCAGAAAAGACTAATAACACATTGTACATATTTTTAGTCTGGAAAATCTTTGCCTGGAAGGAGTTAACGGTTAATTTCCATTGGGAATGTTTATGGATTCAACTTTTCAGTTATATAATCGTTTCCATTGCTTCCTTGCTTTTACTAAGCCCTCGACATAACGCCAAAATCAACCCTTCTTGTTTGAAAAACCGTTAGATGAGTCTATCCAGACGGGTGGTCACAATGATTTTTATCGCATGTTTATTACTTTGGTTCCTTTCAATCAAAATGCGTTCACAAAAACAGTAACACTTACAAGAAAAAGCGCGTTGAACATTTAGATCAAAATTGATTCTTTTGTGAAAGTCATATAGATATACTCCGGAAAAGCCGTTATCGAAAACGAGAGTTGTATTACAAAATTTGGGAGAAACAATAAGAAGAATAGATGCAAGACAGCGCCGATGTGATTTTTCATGATTTCATGCTTCTTGTTATCTTATCCGAATTTCCTCCGCCTACCGGGCGGATCAATACGACTCAAGGATATTAATTCCTTATACATTCAAAAGCATCTGATAAAGATTTGTGTATCCAGGATTATAATTTCTCTCCTTCATTTTAGCCGACGTAAGCACTTTTATTAAAACTAGTATCTCTTTTTATGAAAAACAATATTTTCCACAACTTTTACTACCTCTTATCGTTTTTATCATATTCTCAATTCTTTTCACTACTGGTACTTCTCTGTCGGTACATCGTTTGGGTTGTCATGGTGTCCTTTTATGAGATATAAATTGTGTTAAACAACGTGTGTGTGTGTGTGGTCTCGATCGCCTTATAAGTTAGATCACATATGATATTTATTATCATGTTTAAAATTTTTTGGAATATACTAAAGCGTTTCATCATTTAAATTAGTTAAAACAATTTTTGATTCAATTTGCACTACTCTCAATATTCGCTTAAAATTGAAAATATAACTTATTAGTATTCGGCCTTATTGTTTAAAGTATGTTCAAATTTTAAATAATCATCCAAAAAGTTTTTTTCGATACACCTCATCTTAATTGCGCCGTTATGCTTCCGGCATGTAATATTGTGATCCTATATTACTATTTGTCTGCTGTGTCGTATCGGTGTACAATTTTCTATTTGGTGTCTTATTTTCTCTCTGATTTTTTTGCCCAAAATTTTTGACTACAAAAATTTGCAGTTTATTATTTTTTTGCCATTTCAGGTCGAAATTTTTGGCACCCGGGGGTTTTCGGGGAATCCGAATCCGTGGTCAGATTTTGGGTATCTAGATTCAGAATCCCGGATTCTGATGCACCGATGACTTAGCGTGAAAATGGTACCAAGTCAGATTTTGGACCTAACAATTGTGTCCACTGGAGCGACCGAAAGCCGCGACGGGTGTACAAACTCAACCCCGGAAAAATAGTGGAAAAAATAATGTGTCGAAAGCACACCCCCATGGCTAGTATTGAAATCGCTGGCACCCATTTTTTAACAATTCGCAATTTTACAGACTTTTGTATTAATATTACATAATTCTTCTTTGTATATTGATTAGTAGACTGAGGATTTTTAGGTACGTACCTAAAAAACCTAAAATAGGTATTTCTAGGTACGGTACCTATAAAAACCTAAAATGGGAGTTTGTACCTATTTTAGGTTTTTATACCTAAAATGGCCTTTTTCGAAGATTTTTAAAACAATTTTCAAAAATTTTTGGAAATTTTGAAAAATTTTTCTGAAATTTTTTGGGAAATGTATAAAATTTATGAAATTTTTTTGAAAAACTCGTGAATAAATTGTTCAAATGGAATTGTAATACACATAAATTGCAAAATAAATGAAAAACGGGTAAATACCGACGATTTTGCCTAAAAACCAAGAAAACCTAAAATACCTTTTTTTAGGTTTTTCATACCTATTTTGGACTTTTGCCGTACCTTTTTAGGTACCTAAAACGAGATTTTTCGTACCTAAAAATCCTCACTCTATTGATTAGTAATTATGTGCACTAAAACTTCAACTTTTTGTAACAGTTTATATTTTCAGGATTTAACTGCCTTCACTAGCCGATTAACTACCTTTTGAAAACTTGCCATCTCAACGAGGCGAACAATATAAAGCTTCTCTACACAACCCAACAATATTTCTTACTCAGTTTATATTAACACTATAGCAATCTGAACATTTGATCAACATCCTACCTACAGTAATGGTTGAGTCTGTCAGCACCGAAGACTTTGATTTGATGTTACTAGACGAGGTTAGCGAAGGCGAGTGTTCCGTCGTCGATATTTCCGATGTGTCAGAGGTGAGGATGGTTTACAACTAATGCAAAAAACATATATTTGAAACCGGAGAGTGATTGTAATAAGACTAATGCAACGACAGAATGGTATTTTCTAAATTTCGATAACCTATTATAACTCACATAAAACATATTAGAACGAATCGCCAAATTTGCACTAAAAACATGCACTGTTGTCAATCAATTACCTGCCAGTACGCACCCGTTTTAAAGGGTTAAATGGACCCTTTCAATGATTAACCCATGGTTAGCCAATATATTTATCGTTTGGGTCAATCTTCCAAAGGACTGCATAAGTTTATAGTACTTTTCCAATCCGTATAACCAGCCACCCTCTCCCATCGTTTAGGCATTAACGTTATTGATTAACCATTTGCACGGCTTTATTAATGCTAGTTTTGACAGAAAAGGTGAAAATTTCCGCAGAACGATGAAAACCATTTTAATTAATGGTGGCGTTAATTATATTTCATCTAGTGCGCCTGAATTTTAATTATCTTAACAACTATAGGAACTATGAGAGTATATAACAGGTTTTCAACTAATAAATTTCATCATCTCTATACTTCTCTTCTGGCTAACTATCGAGTCTTTTTTATTCATAATAAAAAGACTCAGAGCGCTTAAATATAATGGAAGCGCTAGATTGGTTAGCTTTCAGATTTAAAAAATTATGACATTACAAAATTAGTATATTTTTGAATCCGCAGCAGCGTTAAACATACAATTATTAATAACTTGAAAGCAAACGCTCATTTTGTACACATTTCATTTTTAGCACACTTTAAAATTTAATTCAGTTGATACGTTTGGAAACGGAATCTCGTTATTATTAAACAGAAATTATTTTGTCCTTAAGTATTTTCTGTATTCTCAATCCTACTCCGAAGGCGTGTTAAAAATATAACAGTCCGATCTCTCTTTAGTATTTTAAACTCCAGTTGTTTTCCATAGCAGTTGTTTGCAACACTCTCCTCTGCAAATTTGTATCTTTTATCTCTTAGGTCGCCTCAAATTGAAAGAAGAGCCGTTGTCCATCGGCAGCCGGGCAAAATATTGATTTTAAAATGCGCATCTGGCGATATTTATAAAGGCGTAAATTGTGCAATAATTGCAGTGTTTTTTAGCAAAGCATTAGAATGAACATAAATATAACTTTAACGCTATTTCCGCTCATAACTTCCCATTTTTAGTTTTGCTATTTGCACTTTACTGAACTTGGCATTTCTTTCACCCGCTCCTCCTCAATTTTTACCTTATCGAAGTTTGTCCATTATTGCTCGTCATTAACGTCTCAAACAAAAATTCCTAACACGCAGAGTTACGTTTCGCAAATTTTATGAGCCTTTTTTCCTATCGTTTTGCAACTTGCGTTTTCACTATTACAAACATTGTTTTTTGACCAGTTTCTTACAGCAAGGACATATTTTTACTGCTCCTTTATCATGCATTGTTCTTGAAATTTTAAGTTTTACAGTAAGAAATTTTGCATCGTAAGCAATTTGTGCATGTTGTGCCTGCCGTCGAAAAATGTTGCATGTTTTTGGTTATTTTGCTAGTTATTATTTCTTTGGAATGACCTTGGATTTATTCGCGAATAATAAACTTTGAGGAATTATGACATTACAAAATTAGTAAATCTTGAATCCGCAGCATTGTTAAACAATATACAATTATTAGTTACTTTTGAAAGCAAACGCTCGTAATTCCATCATTCAAAAACCTCGAAAACAGACATGTCATAGTTTATTGTTCTTAGGTGTCTTCCTCTAAAAATAAAATGTTATGTATGATTTTGTTTTGATTTCCTGCCACAACAGGTTTAGAACCCAATACACAGGCTCACACGCACTCATTGCTTGATCGAGAAATGTTTTTCATATAACTATTTTTATCATAGTTATGTTTATAAATTTGATAATTTTCTTTGGGGCTCTGTTTTGCTTATGGGATAATTATGTAATGCGGAATAAAGAAATTCAATCTTGATGGTGCCTCTGACCAACAACATAAAATTATGACGGCTGTATAATTACATGGATATAAAATTAAAAACCAACTTAAATATACTAATTATATAACCAACTTATTACTCTCCTACTCCTATATAAAAATTCATAATTTGAACAAGATAAAAATTAAATCATTTCTTTTTAACGCAACAATTTCAGGAAGATCTCCAAACATCATCGATCAACAGTGAAAACAACTCCGATTCTAAGAAAGATTGTCACAACGGTCCAGATCCGTCAGTTCGTATTGCCAAACATCCCAGGATTCGCCCGGTTTCGCGCTCGCCCTCACCTCCTCCATCACTCATCACCTTAATGAAGCAAGGAATTAGCGTTCTTGAGAAAGCATTTTGGACAGGTCGCTCAGAGGATGGTCAAAAACGGAATATTTCTAGCAACGAATGTTCAGCCAAAACACTGATAGATTCGCGGGAACGGCGGATTTGCTATGACAGAGACAAAGTAACTAAATTTTTCTGATATACTCTATAACTTCATTAATTTAAACTCGAAAAATTTCAATTTCCGGTACAAAATTAGTGTATTCTCCATTAAAAGTTACAACTTTCATTATGTAAACTATTTTGCAGGAATCTCAACGAAGGAGTGCTTCAAAATCTCGTGACAGAAGTCGAAATCACACTTCCAAACCATCTGACTCTCACAGTTCTACAGAGAGGACATACAACGAGACCCGTAGTTCTCGTAGAATAGGTTCTCGACATAGAAATTCCCGAGAAAGCAACACTCGTCGAAGTCGGCGAGAAAGACGCTATGGGACCGATGACTCAGAGAGTTCTAGACGTTCAAGATCAAAATCATCAAATTACAGCTCATCTTCTATAGGAATCTCACAAAAGCGCAATGAAAATTATTCACTTCAAAATATTTCGCCATATAAAATTAATGCAAATCCATGTAACCAGAATCGATCAACTAACATCACTGCCACAACACAACGACGCCACTCAATACCGTCAATTTCTAAAGGAGGGACACGAAATTACCGATCCATTTCCCCGCAGATGGAAGGAAGAGTGAATTCTGGCTTACGCACAGAGAACTGTGATTTTTCTCAAAATGATCATTCAAACGAAACGAATAGAGGAATACACATAAATTATAACAGGTTGGTACCTTTTATACGTTACTAATAAAAACTGAGGCTAAACAAATTTTTATTCGATGAATTTCTTAAGTTAATAACATAATTGTCTGCATTTTTCAAAACATTCGATATTGATTTCCTCCTCCTGAGTTTCTTACCCTTTTTGCGTAGATCATTAGTATAATGTATGTCATTTCACACACATTGTACGCTTCCTTTAATGACTTAATCCAATTTGAGATAACAGTAACATATCTTTCCATAGAGTCATGCATTTTACCTTTATCTCAGTTATTATTTCCTACTCATTACTTACTCTTGCCTTTACTTCATTATTTATCCTCGCCTTCGTTATCAGCAAAAGAAAACTTACTCTAAGGATTGTAATTATGATTCCGGGCTAGGATTTCAACTTTTAGTCAGGAGATCATTGGCTCTTTGCAGACAGTGATAATACAACATATCACCATGGGTTTATTAATTCCGCATGTTAAATTTTCTATTCAAATTTCACTCATACGGGATTATAAGTTACTTTCGCATTGCATTCCAGTTACTGATTATTGAGCAAAGAATGTTTAAAGTACCCTTTTTTCTCGTTTTATCACACAAACACCTCTGAAAGGGGTCAGCTCCTATTGTGTTAGTATAGTAATCCTCCTCTTGTGTTGTTATACTGGCTTTTAATTATACAAAATAATCCGATTATGAGTTTCATTGTACGACTAAATTATCGAAGAACCAATCGATAAGCAACTCTTGCACCGCATTTTTTCAAATATGAATAATGTTTGCTCGTAGACTTTCGTATTCTGTCTTTCGCATAATTTCTTGTAAAATATTTTTTAACCTTTCCTCTTTTTCAAGCCATTTTGTTGTAATTACCAGTTACACCATGTTTCTACTTTAGGGAACGAATGGTAACTGGGGATCACCAGCGATCCGAATAAGTAGCTTAAGCTGTGTTGTTAAACAAAGTCAAAACCTTTACTCTGTAGCATTTTAGTTTTACGAAATTTTGTTTAAAACAACTTTGTTCTAACAATTTTTAACAAAATTTTCTGGATTGGGCCCGTTTGTAAACAAAAATAGCAAAACCAATGTCCCTCTGTTCAAACACATATATTGAATCTGTCCAGTATCAAACCTATCTTTTTCAATTGATCCATTTTCATTCGATTTTATAGCTTTTTCAAATATAAACCAAAGGTGTATTGCTTCCACATCGCATTGCCTTCATATGAAAACACATTTTCTTTGTTTGTTTTAATATTTTCACGGATTGAGAATGTTATAGGATAAACTGATGATAAAATAAGGAATATATCAGTATGCTGAGAAGAATCAATGACATTTTTTATTGAATAATAGATAAAATTCATTTTGCTACTATAATACTTGGACTTATTGATTAACTTTTCTGATTTTGTGATCTCTTCTCATTTTAGCTTTTTGTTTATTTAGCTGAGTATCAGTCAAGCTGACCTCTATTTTGGCCTTCAAATTACGTGGAATATTTGGACAATCAAAGGTTAGACTAAGGAATGAGACCTTTAACTGTAAATTTGTCAAAACTTTCCTTCATTATTTAGGTATTACATTCTTACAGTGAACACAATAGTTGTCGTAGTGCACCAGTTTTTATTCTCCAGATTATGCATGGTTTTCATTACATTGCAGTCACCGAATAAGCTTAGGTTTTCTTTATCCATTTTCATTCTTCTCTAAATTTGGGTAGGAAACCAGGTGCCTTTTGTGATTTACACCATTGTTATATCGACTAGTTTAAATTATTTAATTCCATAGGACTGCCCAGCGGCTTCGCCGCACGGCGGCGCCCACGGTCATCCAGGATTTCCGGAAGCCATAAATCCCGGCAGAATCGATCTTTGTCGGCGAGACCGGTGTCAATCGTCTTGTCTCGCTGAGACGAAGCGATTGACGTATCACACGCCCGGAACCGAGCGGCTATTAGAAAGTTAGCCCCTGGCCAAATCCAGGATTTTCCGGATTTCCGGAAGCCATAAATCCCGGTACTCGCAAATCTTGTCGGCGAGACCGGTACCAATCGTCTTGTCTCGTCGAGAGGAAGCGATTGACGTATCGCACGCCCGGATCCGAGCGCCTATTAGAAACTTGCCCTTTTACGTGACACACGGATGTCACGTATATCAAGCCCAAGTCTGACATTGATAACCCCCCCTAAAATCATGGGTTTTGGGGGGGGGGTTCCCGCGAGTTTGGGGTCCGGGACACCCAAAAAGTGGGTTATTCTATTGGGGGGAAGGACGGAATGACACCTATCAACTTAGAGGGACCCGATTTTATTGCGTTTTTATATCAAAAAACGCGACATAAACACATGTGGATAAATGCATAAAATTGAGAGATACACGAGATAAAGAGAATATTCAAGGAGGATATACGAAAGAGTTTGTGTAATTATAAGATTAGACTAGTCTTTTAGTAGTTAAATTCAGTTAAAATGAGTGAGTTAAAATAAATCAGATACATAGGGGTGGGTATACATTGACCAAGAATATGCATGCAGATGTGCATACCAGGGGTGGGCGTCGGGACGATTTTGAAATCCCGAAGCCCGAATCCCGAATGCCGAATTGAGATTTTAAAATCCCGAAGGCCGAATCCCGAATCCCGAATTGAGATTTTAAAATCCCGAAGGCCGAATCCCGAATGGCCAAAAGTACCGAATTTTCCCGAATTTACCGAATCCGAATCCCGAATCCGAATCAAATCTCAAAAATCAACTTTTTTTCAAATTTTTGCCTGTCATCTATATTTTTTTACAATTTTTGGTGCATTTATATTATCAATTATTGTTTCAATTTGCATAAACGTCATTTGTTATCAAGTTGCATTGATATTATCTACGAAAAAACGGTTTTTGACCATTTTTTTTAACTTTTTTAGCCTTTTTGTCATATTTTTACTTATTTTATTACAATTTTCACAAAATATTGACCAATTTTCGCGAAATTTTGGCAAAAATTTTAGACCAAAAATTAAAATTCTTGATGCGATACGGAAAAAATAATTGCAGATTCGTAATCAGCGCATCGAATACCCTAAAAGCACCTTTACAAAAAAATTGTGAAAAAATCTCGGCGCTACCGAAGGTAGCGCGGCGAAAACTTTTTGACCTTTTATAGACCGGACCGGACTGGAAAAATTTTAATGAACCACCATTCCAAAATGAGAAAATTTTCGTCTGCGGCGCAATTTGGCTACCGTTCTCCTTCAAAATTAAATCTGAAACTTAACTCTCCTCCTATTAAATGCTATAATTCGTTTCAATGATTTTTTAGCCAATTTTTAAAGAGAGAGCAAATTTTTTGAAGAATTTATAACATTGAAATATTTTTCGCTATTTTATTACGCGTTTTTTCGCATATCTTTCCTGAAAACTTTGGTTTTTTGAGCAAAAGTTTGCGGATTGGGGCTGTTTTGCCACAATCCGCAATCTGTAAGCACCCCTAAGAATGATTAAGCTCTCGCTGTTTTCCAAAATGTTGGGCCAAAAATTTTTAAAATTTTCAATAAATATTTAAAAATTTCAATGTTATAATTTATTTCATTGATTTATTTTAGTCGATTTTTATAGAGAAAGCCAATTTTTTTCAAAAATTTGCCTGCGGCGCTTTTTTATTGCCCTATACCATTGTCTTTAGTCAGAAATAGGGAAAAACTCGCGGTAATAAAAGCGCCGCAGGCAAAAATTATTGAAAAAATGGGCTTTTTCTTTAAAAATTGACTAAAATAAATCAATGAAATCAATTATAACATTGAAATTTTTAATTATTTATTGAAAATTTAACAAATTTTCAGCCAAAAATTTTGGAAAACAATGAGACATACTACAAAACTAAGGAGAAAAGAGCGCCGTGGAAAGGGAAAAGAGAGAAATCAGCGTAATTTTTCGAAAAATTTCGCCTGCGGCGCTAATTTTCCTTCTTCACCAATGGTCCTACACTCAAGAATAAGAGATTAATTTTATATGCTAATAGTGCTTAACGAGACAAAAGTTGTCTAAAACAAGTTTTATGTTGTTTAGAAACAAAATGTTGTTTAAAACAAAAACAAGCATAATAATAATAAAATTAACTAATAAGAAGAATTCTAAAAAAATAGCGCCGCAGGCGAAAATTTTGAAGTTTGGAGTTACCTGACAATGAAAATTTTCACTATTTTCCCAAAATTTTAAAAAATTTGCGCCCGACCGCGCCCGACAGGGCGCGGTCGGGCGAGGTCATTTTATCCAGTGCTTATTCGGGAAAATTCGGGAAAATTTGACAAATTCCCGAATACCGAATCCCGAATCCCGAATTGAGATTTTAAAATCCCGAAGGCCGAATCCCGAATGGCCAAAAGTACCGAATTTTCCCGAATCCGAATCCCGAATCCGAAGCCCACCCCTGGTGCAAATGTTGCAGTTAATATAGATTTTCAGTTAATATAGATGCTAACTAGTTAATATAGATGCTAACTGAAAAGTCAGTTAATATAGATGCTAACTAGTTAACATAGATGCTAACTAGTTAATATAGATGCTAACTAGTTAATATAGATCAAGGATATAAGCATTGCAATTGCTTGCAAGGATGTAAAACTGGAAAATGCAACTGCCGGTCTCATGGACGCCTTTGCAACAGTCGATGCCACAACAGTACCAGTTACAAAAACAAATAATTTATTGTACACGTTGTTATTTCTGTACAAAATAGTTGAAAAATAAAATTGTTTTACTATTTTCTTATTTATATAGAGGGAATAACATCAGATTTATAGTCAACATAGTGAAAAATGCTCAAAACGAACAAAAAGTTTGAAAAATGAAACAAAATAACCAAAATAATCTATATTAACTAGTTAGCATCTATATTAACTAGTTAGCATCTATATTAACTGACTTTTTCAGTTAGCATCTATATTAACTAGTTAGCATCTATATTAACTGACTTTTTCAGTTAGCATCTATATTAACTAGTTAGCATCTATATTAACTGAAAATCTATATTAACTGCAACACATACATTAATTAAAGACAACTATTGAAGTGAAGAAGAGTAAAATTGGTTCGAAGTTTAAAACAGTGCACATCCAGAACAAAACCTGTTTAGAAACTTTAAAACCAAAATTTGATTAACGAACAAAGTGAACACGCATTCGGCAAAAGGCGAGAACGTTTGGCACCGGCGTCGTTGTTCAATTCCCCACAACTCTTTGGACATTTTTTACATGACTGTTCTCTTCCTCGCTCGCCTGCCAATCAATGAAGAAACGATTGGAGCAGCAGAAAGCAAAAAACGCCTGCCTTGTGATAAATTATAAAGGACCGGTTATAGCGAGAGGGCAGAGACAAAAATGTGTGAAGAACTGTGGCCAGTCTTCAAACGATCAAGAATGGCAACTTATGGACATTTATTTAATTTTGTGCTGTAATACAAAGTGTGTTTCACAGTTGCGTGATTTGTTATTTGTCAATCTGCAGAATTATTTAAGAGAATTTCAGATCAAACATATAATTTTATATTTTGTATATAATTTCAATTATTTCATAAAATATCTAGTAAGTAGTGATAGTTTGACTAGTAGTATTATCTCGAAATATAAACGTGAATTGGCGCATTTAATGGTATCCAGTTATTTCAAATTTTTGGCTTTATATCAATTTTATCTACAACTTAGAAAGCACAAGCATTATTTCGCGAGTGCATTCGATTCTTTTATTTCTCTTACTTTCTTCCAAACTCCTTTGCTCTTTGTCCTTGGATAATAAATTTATTAATTTCATTAAAGTTTTTATATAAATATTTGCTTTGTATATTTGTAGTCAAAATTGAAATGAACTGTTTTAAATTGGCCCGCACTACCAAGACCCGATTTTTAACCCTTTGACCAAATTCGAAAATTCCTTGCTGCAGGAACGAAAATCGGGTCAAATCGTTTGGCCCGAGGCCCGATTCGGTCCTTTCCGTATTATCTTTAAACTAAAGCCTACATTTTTAATTACGTTTCGTTTTTCATAATTGCTAATTTTCAATCAATTTAATACGTGTACTCATATTATAGCTGGGTAGCTAAAAGTGGTAGCTAATAACATTTACTCTCCCACGTATAATTTTGTTCTTCCGTGTATAATATACTCTTCAACGTTAGTCCATACCTTTAGATAACTCCATGGCTTACTGGGAGGAAAAATGATTTTAACTGATCTTATAACTTATTGAAAATTAATGAAAGAAATTTTGCGACGAACGCCCTTCCGAACAGAGTTGCACGCAATTGCGGATTGCGGAATTGCGGCAATTTTGGCGTTGCGGATTGCGGATTGGGCCTGTCTTTGCCGCAATCCGCAATTATTAAGCACCCCTAAGAATGGCCTCGGCCGTGCCCGATAGGGCGCGGCCGAGGAAAAAATTTTGAAAAATTTGCCTCAACATTGAAAATTTTGAAAGGAAATTTTCTCCAAGCCCACTAAATTTTTGAAAAATTTTCGCCCGCGGCGCTATTTTTTCTTCGATTTTCCCTTTGTATCCAACATTTTTTCTAAATTTTTTCGCCAGCGGCGCGTTTTTTTCCTGTTTTTTTAGTGCAATTTTAGATGACATTTTCTCCGGTGACAGTAATAATTTTATAGACAGTTTGCCGGAAAATTACGCAGTTTGCCGGGAAATTTTTCTAGCAGAGTTAATTTTCAATGAAATTTGACTCTATTTTTCCAAATTTCTAAAAATTTTCGCCTGCGGCGCTGTTTTTGCTTCTTAATCCATTGATTTTGAACTTTTCGCATTAATTTTATAGTAATTTAATGCATTTAATTCAATAAAAATTGATCCTAGGCTGTAAACACTATAAACTGGCAAAATTTGGAAAAAATTTTGGAAAAAAATTGAAAAAATTGAAAAATTGCGGATTGCGGATTGCGGCAAATTGCGGCAATTTTTCGATTGCGGATTGCGGAATCCGCAATTTTAATTTTTTTTGCGGATTGCGGATTGGGAAATGCCGATTGCGTGCAACTCTGCTTCCGAAGACGCCTAATTTCAAAGAGAATTGACATGAGATTTTTTATTTGTTTTTTGCACTTCTCCTTTCCGTCTTGCACCCCTTCTATGAGACAGGTGAAAGAGTGACTGGAATTCGAATTGATTGTGCAGTGTTTTGGCTAATTGCCACTTTGATGTTTGAACAAAACGTGTGTGTTTTTTGTTGTTGATTTGAGAGGTTAAAAGGGTTTTTAATTTTAAGTTATGCGATGTCCTGTGCGTTTATTAACAAAATTTTTGAAGAAAATGCTTTTTCCCTCACAGAATAAATTTTTGTCGTATTTTAGTGTGGTTAGAAAAAATTGTATTTCCCTCACAAGAAAATGTATTTAGACTGGAATTAACAGAATTTTTCTTGCCCCTTTTGACATGATTTTTTTGTTGCGCACATGCTTCTCAGTTTTCCGAAATTAAGAGGATATTTTTAGTGCGTTTTTTAGTTGATTGATCAAACGTAATTGACATAAGGTTTTTTGTTTGCTCTTTTCTCACTTCTATTTTCCATCTTGCATCCCATTCCTTGAGGTAGGTGGGAAGAGCGGCTGACACTCGAATGGATTGTGGATTGTTTTGGCTATTTGAATGTTAATGTTGGCAGCAAACGCGACTGTTTTTGTTGATTTGTGTGAGTAAAAGGACAAAAGCTTTAAATTATGCGATATCCTAAGCGTTGATTAATCCGATTCTTGAATTAAAATGAAAAAGAGTTCTTTTTACTCACAGAATAGAATTTTTGTCATGTTTAGAAATGTTTTCCCTCACAAGTAACAACTTATTTGTATTGAAATTTAATGTATTTTTTTCTTGCCCTTTTTTTCGCCTACATGCTTCTCAGTTTTTTCTTAAAGTAAGAGGATATTTTTAGTGTTTTTTTGTGCAGTTATAAGTGCAGAAGTGTCACAGGGAATAAGAGGAACTCCACACAAACTGAATTGGACAGCCAGTTCAATTTTAAGTCTCGTCCCGAAAGAGACTGAAATAACACTAAAGCGCTCTCTCAGTCTGCAGTATTCTTTGGTCACTAGCGCCTTGTCAACCTAAGCCAACGTGTCTTTGTTTCATTTGCTCTCGCTTAGCTTAAATTTTCCTGGCTAGTACAGAAACCAATTTAATTTCTATTAGAATGAACTTATTTTGTTCCATTAACTTAAAGGTAATTCAAATTCCATCATACAGACAAGTTTTTAAAAGAAAATTGGAACATAAAATAATCTAAGCTCAAACCTGTCCTTGCACCCACTTGATCATATGAACATTAACTCACCTTGCGACTTCCATTAAAACATGCTGCATTATACGCCTTTTTATATTTCAAAAGGTTTGATTGCCTGTGTTTTAACGCTTGGCGCCTATTTTTCTCCTCTTATCCATAACGTTCATCTGTGCGTTTTTTTCTTTTCCATTATGAATTTTAACGAGAATTGGTGGAGCATGATGTTTACAAGATCAATTTATCTTGTCTCATATTTAATCTTATTTGGCAACATTTTAACATAAGAACAATAATCAACTAACTGTTCCTCAAATAGTCTCGTGTCGTTAACCTTTTACAACCCCTTGCTATTTTTGAAAACGTTTAAATAAATTTTACATTGCTGTACAGACACAATCGATTAGTAGACATGTATTAGATAGGTAGATCATCGATTTCGTTTGAAGAGCAAGGATGAGCTTTGCATAAATTAGAAGTTGACATAAAAATTTGGGATCGAAATATTCTATCGCAGAATTATTATCCGTAGTGGAAGGAGTCGATATAAAATTTAATTTATATTATTTGAAATTTAATGTCGATAATCTCCAAGGATTTCTATACTATGTAACATATTGAATTGTTTTTTAAATAAACTAATGCTGCACGTCTATTAACGTCTACTCTTTTCCCAGTAATTTGTATAAAAATTACTTCCACTAATAAATATATTGTGTAGGTGATCACGCAGTGACTCTCTGATTGCCTCACTCTCCTAGTCAAACTTGAATTTATTGGATTTTTATTTATTCCATATTTATATTTACAACAGTGTGAACTTTCTTAAGCTTTTGTACTTCTTTGCACTTTATTTGATCTGCGTCGCGTTTTTGTGTTCTATTCTATTTAAAGAATTTTCTTTAGGCCATATAAATCTACTACTAGGGCATTAGAAGTAAACTGAAAATGAACAATAAAAACCATTATGTTCCCCGATTTTTAAGCTCCGACTGGCAGCCTCCGACATTTCCACAAGCTGGTACAAGTTCAAACTTCCCAATGTTTTGGCCAAACCGACCGCAGGTGGCTCAGTTAACTCCAGCAGGATATTTGCAACCGTTTGGACCACAATCACAACACCGTAAGTTCATATTTTGATAGAGAATGAATTGGCCTGTGTCGGAAAATAAAAGGTCTTTGGATGTATGTTTATGAAAACCTAGTAATTTTTCGAAACAAATGTGAGAGTCAAATATTTAAGATGCTAATTTTTGCTGTTAGTCCTCCTTTATCATCTGGCGTAAAACATAATTGCAGCATGTATGAAAGCCCAACGATTTCTGCTTCCAGAGAATTAAATTTATTTTTTCCATTAGTAGCTTTAACTTTTTTAATAAATAACTAAAACGTTTTACAGATTTTTTTCTCCAAGGACCTCATCCACGTTATATACCTCCACCACCGCTGCCGCCCATATTTCATATCAGACAACCTCAACCGGGAATCACCAATCCACAAGGTCAATTTGAATATCCGCCTGAAGTACTTCAAAGCACATCTGCTGCGACATTTTCTGAGGCGAGAGCCGCCAACTCTTCGGACACCAAAAGTGACACTGCTCTGAATAGCAGCAGGTCAATTGACGGATCCCAGACCAAGGCCGTTATGGACAACACAGACAGAGAGCCTGAAAAGAATGAAAATAGCGCTGGAGCAACAAGGAAGAAAACGTCAGGAGAGAAGGAGAACGCAGCAAATAAGCCTCATACACAACAAGGCCACTCCTCCCAGCAAAAGGCCGGTTGTGCTGAGGTAATTTTTCAAATAAAGCATCGTAGTAGCGCTAATAACGTTCTGATGTATAGTAAATTTGGAACTTGAAATTTCAATACTTGTCACTTTTATGATCGCTAAAAATAGATTACCTAGTCGTATTATATCAAACATTGGCTTGAAAGTGGCCTAATATTGATTTTATTACTAGCAATTTGTAGTAGTAAGTAACAAAGTAACGCTTCGCAAAAATATTAGAGCTATAGGGAAAACTTTAGTCCAACAAAGACTACAGAATTTGATAATTTGACTATCTATGTTTCGTTCAAATAATAAAACTACCCAGTTATTCCAAATGGCAACATTATTTATTTCTATTAATAATCGTAATCATTTTGCAAAATCCCATAATTACTATAGTGATCCACAAACTCATTTAAACCAACATGTATGACCTATTCTTTCGAATAAGTTGACCTTACATTTATGTGCTAGAATTTAAAAATTTTATGTAGCTAAACATTCGAACAATATATCTGATGGTTAACTCTAAAGAGATGGTAGTAATTTTTTGTTTTAGATTATTACCATCAATTCGCCGAATACATCGGATATTTCTAATGCTTTGAATGAGCAAAATCAACCAAACTCACTACCAACTATACAGGTAAAATTATACTTAAATCCAAAATCAGTTCTCAGAATATATTTTGATATATATTCTGAGAACTAATCAGAACTATGCCTTCTGTATATTTGACATTTTAATGCAGATTAACCGCCATTAACAGAATTTATTATTGGAATTTTGCATGAAAATTTACAGGTAAGTAAATATATAGTTCGAAAAAACTATTTCGAACCAACCTTATCCATAAATTATCTTACACTCTGAAAATTGAAGGTTGAGCCATGTAAATAAGATTTATCAATAAGGAACATATCAGGAATTATTTTATGTTTACATTAAGATTTTCATGGTTAGTTCAGGGCTTTTACGGTTATATCACCCTTCAATATAACGGCGCAAATGTATATATTGCTATTACGTAATGCGGCAAACAGCTCTGCCCTAACACAATCGCACTTAAATGCATTTAACGGAGATAATCCCGTGTTTTATACTTGTAACTTATGCCAACAAAAGATAACCTGAAAAATAAAAGCGTATATTAAACTTTCTTTTTGTTGCGCTACGTACCATATAATGCAATACAGCGAGAGATACAGGAAAGTCAAGCATTATTTGGCATGTAACTGTTGAGAGTCAGTCTTGGAGTCATTTTTTATTTACATATAATTTTCAGGACAACGCGAGAGAATCAAACTTAAATCGAGGGCCACAGAAACAGCAGCACGGCGGATCGAATCGACAATCGTCTCTTATTGCTAATGTTGAAGACAATACTCCGGCTAATTCGTCTCCAAATAACTCGGAACAAAATTTGAACACCTCAACCAACATAACGTCAGAACAGGAAATGGGCTCAAATTCTGACTTTAACGAGGAGTACAAAGAAACCATTCAGAAATTGAAGAAACAATTCCCCGAATACGGTAGCATCCTTGCCGACATCGACGAGAACAGACCACTCGCATCTATTACTCAACCATTGCTCTCGTCGAATATTGATAGTGTCCATTCTATTCTAAGAAATATACGCGAAAACCGTCAAGAACAGCAACAGGTAAGAATATTATATGTTTCTCTGAAAATGAAACACCTTTGCTTTGCTATTGCAACTTCTTACGTCTTTTCTTTTATGCAATGCTTTCAAAAATTAGAAATATATTGAATGAATGTAAGTTTCTTGGATAATAAAAATATATGGTGGTTTACCAACAATGGCATGTTTGATTAATATTTGAGAGAAAATTTTGGCAAATATGATAAATGGGCCCTTTTATTCTTCTACATTGTACAAAGCAATTTTTAGCCTTTAAATGTTCAATGATTCACTCTTTTGTTCAGTGATTAAGATTCCCTCCTAGTATCGAATCTAAACAAATAGCCAATCTCTCCAATTATTCGTCAAATATCCACCTATTGGCAAACCGTCAATATTCCGTGGTTATACTATAAAATTTTTGAAGACTCTGCTTTTATCTATCTGCCTCACTTAACACGTTTTATTGTATTGTATCTTATACCAACTATAGGGTCATCTGACTGATGAGCGCAGCTCTATAGTTATTAAAATTAGTTTCATTGTCTCAGATTAAGCGCGAAACGATGAAATTCCTCTATCATTTTCTCCAAAAATCTATTAGGATATTGCTTTTGTTGTTAACCGTACCACAAAAATATAGCAATCTTTTAACATTTATGGTGGTGTGCACTTACAAAAGGCTACCGAATTGATTACAACGCCAGTGAAGTACCATTTAGTATTACTTAAAAAACATTTTTCTGATCTTTTATAAGTATTTTAATGGCTTTGTAACCATTTTAAGTTAGTTTTAATAATACGTATCTTTATTCTTGTGGTATCATTAATTTCGTACACAGTTATGTTTCATGTAAACTTATAGAATAAAATTTAACCGAATAAGTCAAAATTGGAATAGTTAAGCAAGTAGTTTATTGAGACGTGCAAATTTTTCGCTTTGTGGTGTTTCACATTATCTCTATATCTATATGTATGACAATTGTACACTTGCAAAACTCCATTGAGATGCCATACATTACAACAGAAACTTCATAGAGGAGAAATTATTTAAATCAGTTTGCCGTTAATTATTAGTGAACCAATTGCATCAAATGAAGATAAACGAATATAATATTATGATATGGAAAACATCCACCCTTAACTAAACCGCAATGTCTGTGTTACGAGTCCTGTCGTTCACTTTTCTAAGCTCCACCCCGTTTGGGGCGAGTTTGGTGTCAATCGACAGCCAAGCTCAAAAGAAAACGATTCCCACAAAAATCAGCCGGATATTGAGATTGGATCGAGAGTTATCGACGCTCGAAGTTCCCTGAGGGCATGTATAGCCGTTTTTTTTGGCTTCATCCCGTTTGGGGCGAGTTTGGTGTCAATCAACAGCCAAGCTCAAAAGAAAACGATTCCCACAAAAATCAGCCGGATATTGATATTGGATCGAAAGTTATCGACTCTCGAAGGTCCCTGAGGGCATACTCACTCAGGGAAACTCAGACAAACTCCATAACGACATGATAAGCGGCGCGATGGCCGCGAGAACCCCTATCGAACGCTCTCGCGGCGAAGCCGCGGGTTTTCCCTCCTCGTTTATATACTATGTGAATATATAGTCTAAACGTTTGAATTCTACATACAAATGTTTTCTTATTGTTGCTTTTCCTATGCAAAGCTCCCCAGTCTCTTTAGCAGTAACATAATTAAATTCTATTTACTTGGACGATGAGTAGGATGATAGGAGAATTACGTTTTATGCCCCATAACTATGGTTTACGAAAATGAGCACTCCCCTTGTGAATGTTAGTACTGTTTAGCATCTTCGCGTCGGTCGTTTGTTTCCTTCTCAATTCCAACACATTACCACATTCATTTCACTGAGATCAAGCGGCCTATACTCATACCATTGCACTATAAAACATTATTATAAACAACAATGTTCGTCCAGTGTTGAGCTGTATCTCAATAATCGTAAACTCGCAATTGTTTTTTGTTTTATTCTCAACATAAACGGGTGTATTATTGCGCGTTATTAGATGAGACCGAATTTATTATTTACACAATTTATTGGATAATAAAAAATAATAAAAATTAATTCCAGGCACCTATCCAATCTGACGAAACTGAATTTAATCTGGCCGTCGCAGAGGAGGACCCATCCCCCAGCAACATGAATCATCACAGGAGCACAGATGAGATGACAACTCCCGTCACACCTGAGTCCGCACCAGAAAGCCAAGAAGAAGACGCTACAGTGCCACCGGGCCTAATCCAGCCGAGAAGGAATGCCGAAAACCCTGGATCAAAACTTGGAGATCCTAGAATAATGCGTGTGTCAGGTCAAAGTGAACGATCTTTAACCGACTCGACTATTACAGGTATTTATTATTACTCAGAAAACGCAACATAATAGGAAAATAATTGTATAAAATTAATGCTTGGCTTTTAGCATAAATTGTAACTCGCTAAATCTAAAACTATTTTTTAAAAGTAAACGTTAATAATGCCTAAAATACTTTTGACACTTTTTGTATAATAATAAGAAAGTAGAGACCCAAACCTTTAGCAATGTTTTTTACATAGTCGTTATTCAAAGGCGGAAAAAATCATAAGCACAAAACGAAATAATTCCGATTATAATTTTGTCATTAGTATGTGAAGTTTATATTTAATACACCAAAATGGTTCAAATAAGAGCACATAAAAATTGCTGGAGTATTTTTAAATATGTTGTGATTATTATAGACTCCGTATATATTAGTTATAGTTTTTAAGTCTATTTTATGGGTGAATGCAATTTATGATTGAAAATCAATAACACTCGCGATATCATATGAATCAATATTTGGTTAACTGCCCATCTCTCCAATATATGGCAATTTCAAAGCATAAATGTACTTTTTCTGTTATAAAATACTTAAAAGCCAAGTTTATTTTCTTGTTAGCTGAATATTGGGTTAACAAATTCCTTAAAAATTTCCTGCTCAAAAACACACAACAATCTCCTGTTTCAACCATTAATCAAACACAATAAAATTATTTTTAGCTTCACAAAACACGCCGTCATGCTCAAATTCAACAGCAACAGTTACGCAGTTTGGCGGGATTATATTCAAGCCATTACAAAATCCTGTACAACCTCGTCCGAAATCACCTCACCCTTCTACCTCGAATTCGAACTCCTTGACAATTTCACCTTCTTTAAACGCGATATTCCCCGAAGCTCCCACTACAGTGGCGTCCAAAAAGTCGCAGATTTCCGTCAAGTTGGGCCAGAATAGCGTCATGACCGATGCGCAAGGAGCGAAGAAGAATGCTCTTTGGGATAATTTCAAACAACAAATTACTGGTTCCTCATCGTCCAATTTGAACTCAACCTCTTTGTCTGATGAGCTGACTCCAGGAGAGCATTCACCTTCAAGTGGGTTTTACTTTTTGTTAAAAACAACAAAATTGTTGGATTAAGTCATTGAACAGGCAGAAATTTAGTTTTTCAAGGCCTGACATTAAAATTCGGGTTGGATTTTGGGGTTGAAAGGTGTGTTTCTATTATTTCATGGGAACAACCGAGGACTGTTTTATACGCAAATGCGTTAACTCAGATTGAACGGTTTTTCTGAATTTACATAGATATTTGTAATTTGAGTAGTCCATTTTAATCCTGTTTTCTGGGTAATTTCCCTTTTTCTGGCACAATTTTCTTTCTTTGACAGTCATTTGGCTGTATTTTCTCTATTAAAAAGAAAGTCTTTCATCTGTGAGGAGCATTCTGGGATATTATAAAATATTTTTGAGCGTTATAATTTTTATTCATAAACAGTATACTTTCCATTTCGAATTTTGATGATAAAAATCATTAATGTATAAACTGTTACACTTCTGAAGATTAATTGGTATCAATGTGTGTCACCGTAAATAACCTCAAAAGAAGAGTTTTTGCATTTGAGTATTCCGTGATTTAAAACGTGATTCCGTGATTGGAAACCACTTGAGAGGAACGTTCAAATCAGTCATTGAGACAGAAATATTCGAAATGCATTTTAGTTATGCAAATAGCTCAGCGGTTATTATCAAAGGATTTTGGCTTTCAAAACTGCCGCCATTTGATAACCGTTTGCTTGTTGGAAGGGTTTCAATATCATAATCCAAGATACATGGGTTGCTGCATTTAGAAGCTAATTATCAAATATTATATGCAATGAATCAAGACACTTAGCAGCAAGTTACCAACCAGATTAGTTTGTACAATGGACATCTTTTTACATTGAATGCATCATGAAGTTTTGCGAGGAATTCGGTTGAGAAAGTTTCGTGCACAAAGTTGCATACATAAACAGAAAGTAAGCGTTAATCTTCGTCGTAAATTCGAAATCATTCGATGTGGGAGGTAATTCGCTTATACAAATTCTTTTTGAATTTCCGCCAAAATGCCTCTACGTAACAACACTACGATACTACGGGGCATATCGATCAAGACATTAGAAAGGAAGCGGAACAGAACAATCGATGAATGACAATCAGCAAAATTAACTGACAGCCTTCCTTTCCATTCTGTTGGAAACCTTTGTCGGTCTCATTCGCATTTTTGATTTGCTTCATTTCAAACATTCGAACTTACAGCTGGCACCACAGGCCAAAGTTTTTGGTGCGTACCAAACCAATATAAAATTTTCAAGACTTTCAAGAATTTACGACACATTTTTACAATTTACGACACAATTTTACAACACCCTTTATGCTTCCCAGATTGTCGCTAGATTATTATGCCTAGCATATTACTGCACTACACTGGCAGCATTTGGTGCATCCTTCTCAAATTGTTTAGAGTGCGTTTTTATTCAAATGACAGCGACTAGATAGTCCATCATTTGCCAACGGCTCGGTCAAAATAACGCTCCCAGCCCTTACAGAGAAACAGAATGTTCGTTTGGCAAAGGATGAACAGGACTTCGTGTCCTAGCACCAATTTTATGCTGCACAGCTGAGTTTGTGAACCGTTTTCGATCCCCCATCGACACCGTCGAAGGTCCAGCGTGTGCGCTCTTCATTGATAAGCGTTAAAATGCGTATAACGTTTTGCATTGCTGATAAAGCAAGTTGATAGATAACACCAACTTGAAGATCGGCCGCTTGAAAAACTGGACATATACAAATAATTATCTGTTTTAATATGGATATAGTAAGAATTATATATTAGAATTTCTCGTAAACCATTTATTCCCATATTCGCGCATTGCTCTCATTTATTTGCACGTGTCAGTTTGCACGTGTCAGTCATATTAACCATCATATTTCTTAGTTAATCCAATAGAAGACTACCTGAACGTGATGCCAGGTCACAATTATTCCGATTCGACTTCGTCAGCAGGCTATTCATTTCCGCCTCCACCGGTACCTCCTCGCTTTCCTAAGCTGAGATTAATACTATCTCCAAATAAGCCCGTTCCTCTGAACCGACTCATAGTTAGCGATCCTCGCAAAACTGGCAAAGAAGGTTGGTTTATTATACAAATATGAGAGTTTAGTCAGGAAAGATTTAGTAAGTGCGAAAAGAATTGTTGCTTAAGAAGCTTGCAGCTTGGCAAATGAAATGATTAACAATAAATAAACTTTAAACTGTTCAATCAACATATAAAACGGGGATACATTAATTAAAATAAAACCAGATTTGATTTGTATTGTGTTCTTGGAAGTGATAAATTAAAAGGCTTGTAAAGTTTTTCATGCTCTAACATTTGAACTCGACAGTTTAATATCCTTGAACTTTAAAGTACATTTTTCTACAACTTTCCGATATCAGTCCATCTCAAGGCCCAGTCCATCTCCAACCACGATTTGTTATCCCTTAAACCTAAGTGCAATGGCGCGGCTTTTTCACAATACCTATTTAACCACGGGCAGCTATTTCTGCAGACTAATGGTAGCGGGCTCTGCTCCATAGCTGGCACAATGCAAAGTTGAAAGCTATCGGAGTCAGAAATGCCTAATGCTGTTGTTTTGCAGGACTTTGCTGCTGACATTGTTTGAACTTCAACGGCCATGCTCTTTACGCAATCTGTGCCGGCCATAACTAATGCTAAGTGCGAGTGCTCTAAAAATAAAAAGGTAAAACCCCAATAGCCACCAAAAATTTCCTGCAAATGGTAAAATAGTAATAGATCCAGACGTATAAATAAAAAGAGAAAGCAATTTTATTTCGAATTGCGATTATCTAAAATTAAAGCGGTGGAAAGTATATACTTAATACTAACCCACCGTCTAGCTCAGTTTTCATATTGCCTTTTATCCTATATATTCCCTTAATTATCTGGAGTGCCCCGTTTATTTTGGTGGCTATATCACCTATAGCATAATTCCTAATTCCTTTAGGATACCCTGTCGAAGCAATAATTTATCAATGGGGAGTCCAGGAGAACTGACAGGCAGAGCAAAACGTAGAGCGGCTAATAAGTCTATATTTTTATGCTGCAGCGGATTCGCAAATCTTCGGCTGTAGCTAGAGCGCGCCCCTATATACTATCCACCGCACTAAAACGGGCACCCATAATCCTCACATACCTCCTGTTTTTTACTCTTATATTGTATCCTTATTTCTCCCCATTCCTGCACCGTTTTTGATAAAATAACGTCTTTAACAAAAAGAAAAAGAAGATGAATCTGCTAACTTTTTGCCAAAAATTCTTGTAATGAACTAGTTTTTGTGGCCAAAAATTGGAAATTTCGACGTTCATGCCGTTTTCGATAGCAAAAATATAATTTTTCTTTTGGGTTTTGCAGAACTAAAATTTCAATAATCCAAAAATTTCCTCAATTTTACAATTTTTATCTCTTCCCAATCCTCTTGCTCTTGTCACCTAATCTCTTCTCACCCATTTCCCTCTTCCGCTCTCTTCACCCACCATAAAAAAGAATCCCCGGGTCGCCCCTGGGAAGTATCCAAAAGCGGTGGAAAGTATATATGTTGTTGGGGCGCGTATAGCATGGAGGCGCACCTGGCCAGAGGCCAAATTAAAAAAAAATAAATTTGGGGAAATTTAAAATATTTTTTTTGAAAAATGCATGCTTTTTTTGAATTGTGAATTTTGGGTAAAATTCAGGGAACTGAAATTTTGGACTAAATAAAAAAATAAAAAATAAGTGAATTTTTTTAAGAAATTGAAAACCGAAATTTATAAAAATCGCTAGAGATCAGACTGAGCCGACCAAAAAATGACGGAAAATACAAAATGTGGAACGGAAGCTGGTGACGAACCAATGAAACAGGTTCCTTTTTAGCTATAATTTTAGACACCAGCAAAGTTATAATAAATTAGTAAATTTGTAAATTTTCGGAAAGCATAAAATCTGCATAATAATTGCTTGGATATATCTCATTGATAGTTTCTGAAAAGATAGATTTTCTCTTCTCGAAAATGTTCGTTTCTTAGACGCTCTAAATCAATATTCTTGATTTCTCTAAAATAAATCAGTAACCAGTATCAAAACAAAAATCTGAGTCCGCACGTTGGTCTGTCGAAATAGCTAAATTCCCTAACCGATGTTTGCTCGCTATTGCACGTTGTCCCGTTTACTGCTTACTTTATGTAAAACTTCCACCTTGCGCCTTGGACCTATGATGGACTAATTGTTCCTTTATATTCTTCATATGTCAAGTGTCTTTAGTCTAATTAAAATTATTGACCTTGGGCGGAAATGGGTTATGTTCACATGATTTTTATTTGGTGAAGGGTTTGTTGAAGCTTTAACCTTCATTTCCCAGTGTATCCGTTCGGATATGATTTTGATTTGCTAAAGACTTCACAAAAAGAAAGAAACGAATGAGTGTTCATTATTCATACAAAGAGTGTGTCTGTAAATAGATCACATAGAAAAGAGAAATAAACAATGGCAGCCATAATGATCTTGATAAAGACAGCTCACCAAAAGGAAAGCTAATGGTAATGCAGACATTCGGCCTTTTGTTTATGGCTCGGGCAATGAAGCTTTAAAAGCAGAAAAACGAAAATATAGGCATTCCGATAATTGCTTTAGAATTGTATAAAATCGCGATTTGGATATTAGTAAAAAATTCTTCAATCTTAAGAAAATTTGAGATTTTTGCAATTTTATTATGGTTCTTATTCAATGACTTAGTAAAACTTTATACGCGAAAAGATTATGGAAAATTTGCTGCCTAAAAGGCCTAAGAATTTTTATTATATAAAATAGTTCCTCAATAAGCATAAAAATTTAATTTGAAACTGGCATTAGCTTTAATTCCCAATTTATAGTTTACGATCAAAACGAATTTCGCTATAATTTTCAAGGTAACCAAATTTTAAGAAGACGACGATTCATAAATTTCTGACTAGAATATATAAATTACAAGTTATATTACTTAGATAACCATTTAGAATTTTAAGTTCTGATAAGAATCGATACTACACGACAATTTAGGTGGGTCTGCGTCATCGAGCACTGCAAAAGTTCCAAGGGCTGATGGCAGCCACATGGATGAATCGAGAAATAAGACAGTCAAAGTAGCGCCTCCACCAGTTCCGGCGCCTTTACAACTGAATTTGACAGGTCAAAATACGAAAAGCACTTCAAAAGTCAATCCGATCGAAAAACCGGTGAACAAAGAAATTCCGCCGCTCCCGCAAGATATGCCACCCAACAAGAGACCGCGGGATGTAATTCCGCCGCCACCAGAAAGAAGAGAAGTAAGTCTCAGTTTGCATTAATTTTGAATATAATGTTAAACTTCGAAACATAAATTTTGTATGTAAGGCTCATTTCTGTCAAAAAGTTTTTCTTCTGAAATTTCAGAAGGAAATGAACTCGGGTTCAAATTGATTTTTGTTCTGCAAAATTTTTTATTGGTTTAACAAAATTTCACTCGAAAATGTAAAAAGTTTCTTATATATTTCGACTTACTATTGCATTTTTACCCGAAGATCCAAATAAAATATATTTAAAGCAAAATGCAGATGCTGTTTGAAAAATCTTTCTAGCGCCTTCAATTATTTTTGTCTAACACGACTTGTCTAATTACACTAGATTTTATAACACTGATACCTGATGGAAATCTTCGGAAAAGTAGAAAATTGACTAAAATCTATAAGATACTATGAAAGTAAAGCTTTGGATTCCATATAAAAGTTACGACCATTGTTTTATGTTCAAAGATCCTTCAAAGCCATATGGGAGAGATTATTTCCTTTACTTTTAATTTTTGTTATTAAAACATAATCAAATTTTTATTCAGGAGCGAGATCGAAGGCGTGGCAAAACAGTTGACCCAAGGAATCATAAACCTGGACCGGTTTCTAACTCTAATTGCAGTCGCGACAGCTCAGAGAACAAATCACCTAAAGGAAATGAAAGCGGAAGCAACCATGACGAGGTAAAATTTGATTATGCAGTGAAAATAAATAATAAGAGTTTGATATTCTAAAGGACGAAAGAGAAATAATGATCAATAATTTAGAGTAGAGACCGTAAGCGAGACAAATCCAGGGACGACCCAAGGAATCCTAAGCCTAGACCAGCTACAGTTTCAGTATCAAATCGCAGCAGTGGAAGCAGCGAATTTTTATCCATTTCTGGCGAAGGTCGTGATGGCAGTACCAATCCTAATGAGGTAAGCCAAGTTGTCGTCAAAAGATAGTCTCCAAAATATAGACACGATTATAGTGGATGAAGGCAGTTTGTGGCTATATAAGTTGGGGTGAACGGTTAATTCACTGCGCCAAATATTTCGAAGTACCATGATGCTGAAAATTCACGGGTGTTTTTAAAACAAGTCTATAAGTATGCTCTTCAAATTTGGGCCACGAAAAGGAAACCTAAGAAAATACGCAATTTCAATGCCGTTGCTTATAGTGCCACACCTTGCCTTCCACTTATAACTTTGAATTTGCGCCAAAACGTTGAAATGCTGGCGTTTCGTTTCAATTTATTTGAAAGAGTTTTCCTTTCTTTTATATGATAGGTTTCTAGCACAAATGTCCTTTAAAAGTGAGTAATCAATAATGAAAACTAAAGCAATACGATAAACCTATTACACAAAGCAAATGGCACGATTTATTATTTAGCAGTAAGCATCGGTATATACTTTATACGAATACAACATTGAAAACTGATTTTGTTAAAATTTCTAATGTTTATAAATTTGGCAACCGATTGAGAATTCATTTAAATGTATTTTTCGACGCAAGTTTCAAAGAAAACCCTTTAAAACGCTAAGTCGAAATTTTAAACCCAATTTCTGTGAGTTTAAGTTTTTGAGTTTTAATCAATCCCAAGGCCATACTTAGAATGAAGCTTAGGATTGGTGCATTCCGTCGCCAAAAATTAGAAAAACGCTGAGTTAAAGAGCTTGGTATGATGAAAGCTGAGTTGGCCTTGTCCAGATTGGATAATGAGTTAAAATTACATTAGATTTAAAACTAATTCTTAAATTGACCGTCACAGCTCAGTTTATTGCCTACGATTTAGGTTGAAACGATGAGGAGTGGTCAAAATGAGAAAGTGGCTAGAAGGGAACGCCACATCAGTGGAAATCCGCAAATTTCTCCCGCATTCACTGCATCATCGTCAGAATCTTCGGCTGAGTGGCGCTCTCCTCGTGCTCTCATCGAGCCGTGCTCCGCCCGCACACAAAAGGAACTTCAGAAGCCTATTAAACCACGTGATGCTGATGAGGAGAAGAAATTCAAGGTAATTTTTTATTTAAGAACGGAGCGTATAAAACATAGAAGGATATTTTATTGATTAAACTGTTTCCTGACGAAAACTTTAGATAATTAGGAATTTTATCATAATATTCCACAGTTTACTTTTATGTGAAAATGTACCAATTAAACATTCAGGAGAATTTGTGCGACTTTCAATGCTTGAAAACAGCTGAAATGGATTTGCGATGGCGCCGTCTTATGAAAGAAACTCTCGCCAAATCAGAGTTTGAAAAGCAGGAATTGGAACGTATTTTAACTGAAAAATGGAAAGAAGAAAGATTTCAATTACTACGACAATATGATAATGAGAAGAAAACTAAAGAAAATCTAGTTGGCAGACTCAATACATTGCAGGCCGAAAAGGGTGACTTGGAGAGGACAATTACTGAAACGAGAACTAACTGCACGGTATTTATTTAGTTTTATAACTATATGTCTATCACTATGAATGTTATGTGTTACATTACGGAAAAGGAAAAATCTTTTAGCATTGGCTTTCAATCTGATTGAAATATTCTATCGGAAATATTTAACTTTAGAAATTTCTCTTACATGTATATGTTTTCGATAGCAAAATGCGCAGGGCACGAAAAGATCAAACAAAATCTTTTTATTTTGTATTATAAGCTTAATGGTATTTTTACAGCATCTTTCACGTTATTTTATTCATCTGAAAATAGAAACTAGATAGAACACAACGGCGCCGGACGCGACAGATTGTGTGAAATCGTCTCCCCGGATTTCCTGGTTGACACCTACCCCCCTAAATCGACCCCGGGGAACTCGAATCCGGGCTCAGATTTGGGGTGGTCCCGCCACGAAAGTTGGGAAACTCCAGTTTTTTGCCGTTTTTGACCGGTTTCTCACTAAATTAGTATTGGGTATATGGTTTTCGACCCCGGCGAGTTCAAATCCGAGCTCAGATTCGGGGTGGTCCCGCCACGAAAGTTGGGAATTTCCTGTTTTTTGCTCTTTTTGGCCGATTTGACTCAAATTTGGTAGGGGGATATGGTTTTCGACCCCGGGGAGTTCAAATTTTTGATTTTTTTGCGCTTGGTCCCGCCACGAAAATTGGGAATTTCCCGTTTTTTGCTGTTTTTGGCCCTAATCATAAGAAATCTTACCGGATTCGACCGTTTCCACCGGGATGCGTTCCAATTTGACGGTTTCCAGGGCCCTGCGATCATTACCTATAACAAAATTTATTACGGCGAGTACCATAAAGTTCGTTTTAACTTACCGCCGGCTTCCAGCCGGCCGCCACATCCATTCCATCGTCGATTCCATCTTCCAGTCCATCGTTCCAGCGGCCAGTGGAAGGCTAAAATAAAGTTATTAGTCAACTTTTCTTGGTTTATTTTTGCAATTTTCATATTTTTTGAAATTATTTGAATTTTTATAAATAATAAAAAGGTTTTCGAAAATTTCTGGCTCTGAGGGGCCAAAAAAAAAAGGACCCCCATTCCCTGGACAAATGTCCAATGAATGGGGGTCCTTGCGGACTTTTTAACACAAATTTTCAATTTTAGAAAAATATTTCACAAAAATATCAACTTTTAACAAAAAAAAACTAACCTCTTCCTGAGGATATAGCGGATTGAAACACGGCACCAAATCCAGAGCACTTTCCTGGCGGCGAAGTTGAGGTCTTGCCTAAAACAATGCCAAATTTTATATAGCATACCTGTATAAAAACATACCTGTCTAACAAGTTGTAAGTTGGGCATTCCTCCTTGTTGCTGGCGCAGCGATTGCCTTGCCTAAAATTATTTATGCAAAAAAGTCAAAAATTGCTTAAAATTTGTCTTACCTGCTTCGCTGCAGCGGCGAGTCCATTTCGAGCGGCGAGTCCATTCAGCGGCGAGTCCATTTCGAGCGTTCTATTTCACATTTTCAGCAAAATACACGAAAATGGCCATTTTTGGGCAAAAAAACCGAAAAAAAGTCGAAATGGGCTCAAATTTCCTCTTGTCCAAGATTTTTTATGAAAAAGTAAAGTTTGAGGTGTTGTTCGATCATACTGTACAAGTGAAATGTTCATAAGTCTGTCAATTATTAAAATCTGGGCTCTCAAAGTTGACTCATTTAACACTGAAAAACGCAAAGTGTACCAACTTTGCGGCCCAAAATCTGAATAATTGACAGACTTATGAATATTTCACCCACCAGGTATGATAGAGGAACACCTGAACTTGCTTCCTGGCAAAAAAAATCTTTCATAAGAGGAGATTTGATTTTTGCCTGTATTTCGGGTTTCACACTTTTTGTCGCCTCCTTCAGCCTGTGGCGCCGTCGTGAGAAGCCTTACAGTTGGGGGAATTATCAAATTTAAGACAATTTATTTTCAACATGTTTTCCCAATCTGAACATTGTTTGTGTGAAAATTTATAAAAATATTGGTTTTTCTATAAATCCTTAATTTCTGTAATATGGTTTTTATTTTATTTTATAGACGCTGCTAGAACGTTATCGTGAGGTAGAGAGGGAACGCGACTGTGCGAAGGCTCAATTGGAAACAATACAGAACCAGCCAAGCACATCCACGGCATCTCCATCACACGTAGACGAACTCGTAAGACAATTGCAGGAATATCGAAATGACTCGCTCAACAGCTTGAATAGGTTGCAGGATGCCACAAGAAAGGTAAAAAATTCTCACTGATGTATAATATATTAAATGTTTTAGCATGAAGAAGAATTGGAATCGATCAATAAACATGTAAGTAGTTTTCGCCAACAGATGTATGGGAAGCCCGAATTATGGGCGCATAAGCTGCAGCATCTTTTATTTTATTACGCTTATTCCCAACATAATTCGTGAGCCCTCATAATTTGTACTCCCATACATCAGTCTGCGTTTTCACTTATATAAAACTTTATAAAAGCAATTGTTTTAAGCATATGGAAAGATTGGCGTCAATAACAGCGGAGGTAAGAAATAATTATAAGCTAGTTAAATCGGGTCCCTCTAAGTTGATAGGTGAAGCTCTGTCCCCACCCAATAGAATAACCCACTTTTTGGGGGTCCCGGACCCCAAACTCGCGAGTACCACCCAAAAACCCATGATTTTAGGGGGGGTTATCAATGTCAGATTTGGGGTTGACATACGTGAAAACGTGACATCCGTGTGTCACGTGTGTCACGTAAAAGGGCAAAACCACTTTGCCGGTGAGCTACAGGGGTGTGTGATAGCTCATTTTGTAGGCCTGGCCGAGCTAATACCGAATCCGCAAAAAAAGTTTGGGGCACCGGCCGGAATTTTCAAATTTTGGCCAAAAATGTGTTTTTTTGGCCCATTTTTGGAAAACCACTTTGCCGGTGAGCTACGGGGGTGTGTGATAGCTCATTTTGTAGGCCTGGCCGAGCTAATACCGAATCCGCAAAAAAAGTTTGGGGCACCGGCCGGAATTTTCAAATTTTGGCCAAAACTGTGTTTTTTTGGCCCATTTTTGGAAAACCACTTTGCCGGTGAGCTACAGGGGTGTGTGATAGCTCATTTTGTAGGCCTGGCCGAGCTAATACCGAATCCGCAAAAAAAGTTTGGGGCACCGGCCGGAATTTTCAAATTTTGGCCAAAAATGTGTTTTTTTGGCCCATTTTTGGAAAACCACTTTGCCGGTGAGCTACGGGGGTGTGTGATAGCTCATTTTGTAGGCCTGGCCGAGCTAATACCGAATCCGCAAAAAAAGTTTGGGGCACCGGCCGGAATTTTCAAATTTTGGCCAAAACTGTGTTTTTTTGGCCCATTTTTGGAAAACCACTTTGCCGGCGAGCTACAGGGGTGTGTGATAGCTCATTTTGTAGGCCTGGCCGAGCTAATACCGAATCCGCAAAAAAAGTTTGGGGCACCGGCCGGAATTTTCAAATTTTGGCCAAAAATGTGTTTTTTTGGCCCATTTTTGGAAAACCACTTTGCCGGTGAGCTACGGGGGTGTGTGATAGCTCATTTTGTAGGTCTCGACGAGAGAAGACGATTGGTACCATTTTCAGCCCCCAGACGACCCCCTGTGGCCCCCTACGACCCCCTTTACCCCCCCCGTGGATGATCATGGGCGCCGCCATGCGGCGTAGCCGCTGGGTGGTCCTATGGAATAACTATAAGCTAATTTCTTTTAGCATGATGAAGCGCTGAGAGAGAATCACAACAGATGGAAAGCTAATTCGGAGTCCTTGAGCAAAGCCTTGGCCAAATCCAAAGTGGGTATTTGTCGCTTTAGAAATGGCCTTCATTTTCATATGTGATCAAAATTTTCCATACAATCACATTTCTCTAATTTTGCCACTTATCAATACCATTTTTAGGAAAAGAACGCTGATCTCGAAAAACGACTTAAATCGACAGCAGAAAAACCTGTCACAAAGGATCAAGAAACCAATACAGAGTTCTCGCCTGTCGATACAACATGCCTACAAAATGCGGTTAGTTTTTATAACAATAATCGCAACTATAGAATAACGATAATGATATAATACCGTATAAAATGGTAAGGTTATATATTTCTGAGATTGTCATTCATGCAAATATATTGAACTATAAGCGATCATTTTAGTTGAAATTTTGCTGTGCTATTTGTTTTTGGTATTTGGGTATTAAATTAGGAAAATTTGTTTGTAGGTTCGAAATCACAGTACCACGATTTTATAAAATGGGACATTTTTTACTATGAATAATGAGTACAAATTCGTTACTTTTGCGAGGAAATTTTACCATAAAATAACCTGATTTTTGCTTATTATAGCTTAATTATTTATGGCTTAATAGAAGAATAACGATATGATAATTATCTTGTCTCAATAGCAATGTTCTGACAGAACAATTTATTTATTTTATATATAATACATTTCAGGTAAATGAGACCAATGCACTAAAAGCGAGCCTTCAAGAAACGCTACAACTTTATAAGGACAAAGTTCTCCACGAAAACAAAGGTTTGTTTAATTCCTGTTCCTATTATTCCAATGATTTGTATTTTAGAGAGCATCGAAAACGAAAGTTTGAAAATTCGCCTTGCAAAAATGAAGATCAAGTCAACAAGATCTCAGGATGAGACGGAGCAGCTCAAATTTGAGATTGAAGAACTAAAGGAAAAATTTGGTAAGTTATGCGCTAAGGATACTTTTTTGATATCTGTGTCTTATTTGTATGTATCTGTGTCCAAGAAAGAGAACAAATAGTAGGAAAGTATGACATAAGTATCATAAGAGACATACGTACACTTTTCTAAATTTTTTATTCTGTGAAATACGAATAGTACTATGTTGTAATTATACCACGGTTTCCATACACATTTAAAGTTTTGGTTTTTACAATGTAAAATATTACTTTATCGAACGTATTAATAGCTTCTTGTCAACAAATTAGTTGGGCAAATTTAATTTAAAATAACTAAATTTTTCCGTCTGCCTGTCATTAATTTTTTTTTCAAATATAATGTTTCATTTAGCTGCACTGACTTGCCGTCAGACCGCCTCTGCTACTACACAAACTGAAACGGGACAGGACACAACAACATCCGAAAAACAGAGTTATTCTCTTGTGCATATTGGAACTCAAACTCCACCTCAACGACCACGACGACGCGATGGCTCAATACCCAGCTCAACACCAAGTCGCTCAAGTAGTCAAGAATCACAGCTTCCAGCGGCAGTGCTTCGTGTAAGAGCAAATCTCACAAATACGTCGTGTCGTCCACTCACTGTAAACGCTCAAGGACCGTCACACAACTCAGAACAGAAAATTGCGGAAACTATTCGAGCTCGGGACAACAGTGAAGGAAACCCAGATATTATCGTTCTAAGTGACGATGATTCTCCGGCAGCAACAGAGTCTCAACCAAGTGCTTCTGAAAGCTCTGTTCAACAAGCATCAACAGCTGGGCCATCACAAAAGCGTAAAGCTAATATATCAGCTAATAAAGGTATTATTTTTGTAAATATATATAATCGATTTTGGCAGATATGTCCTTATAGATCATAATTAGTCTTTCCCTACTTTTGGTAAAAAATTATTAAGATACAAAAAATGAACTTTTATTTTGCATTTTGCGCAATCTGAATATTTATTAGCCAGTTTATCCCATTCTGCTTAGCGTGAAATGTTTGATATATATAAAAGATTCCACGTTTATGCAGCAGGGAGACCATTTTATTTTTGTCATTAACTCTTCATTTCCCAGTGTTCCAAATTTGGAACAATATCGAATTAGAAAATACTTCACAAGAAGAAAGAATCGAATGACTGTTTATTACACAAAGAAAGAGAGCGTCTATGAAAAAGCTGTGGCGGCCATGTTGTTTTTGATAAAGACAGCTCACCAAAATGAAAGCTAATGGTAACGTAGACATTTTGCCTTTTGTCTATGGCTCGGGCAATGAAGAGTTAAACATACACTAAAATGTTCTGAGACACTACGATATCCACTCCACCTATCTTATACTCTTTTTATGGTGTTCCAGAATGTTTCAAGATATGTTCGTAAAATTTATTGGGTCATCCAAGTAGAAATGTCGTTTTCGCCTTATCAGCAGATCACATCTATCGAGTTAAATAGATTTTGCCCCGCCACGATCGGACTGATCTGGCTCTCTCTCTTCGGTCGAATGAAGAGAGAGGGAAGAGACGAGAGACAAACAGAGCATATTATTTGTAGCTAGTGTGTGGCGCACGCTCTGTTTGTCTCTCGTCTCTTCCCTCTCTCTTCATTCGACCGAAGAGAGAGCCAGATCAGTCCGATCGTGGCGGGGCAAAATCTGTTTAACTCGATAGATGTGATCTGCTGATAAGGCGAAAACGACATTTCTACTTGGATGACCCAATAGAAAGAATTTTGTTCCATAAAGGATCCTTCAAATTTTAGCCTTACCACAAAAATGATTACCGCTAAGCAGATAAACGGTCATCTGATTTAAATTTGTGTTTAACAAATCTTACGAGAAATAAACATCAGCAAAACAATGTTCGAAGAACTGCTTTAAATCAGATTTCATTACAGACGGGCCAATGACAGATTTTTCGGTAAGCGCCGCAAAAAGAAGTTGCAATTCGGATAAGCCCCAGGGGTCTCAAAACAGAGTTCTTGATTCATTGCCTCTACAAAGCGTAATGTCTCAAACGTCTCCACCCCAGATCCAGTCGCAAGCCACAGTCAACGCTCCGAATACATCGGCTTCGGTTGAAGCTCCAGTGGCAATCTCACCTCCCGCGGTTACTCAAAACCACTTGGAGGCAGCTCCAGCTAGCTCACAGAATAGTGCACCCGTTGTACTGGGATTTGCAGTCGCCCAAAATCCAACGACAGGAAAAGAGGCAGGTTTTATATTTAATTTCATATTTAAAAGCCGCTTTTTACGGGCCATGTTAAAGACTTATCACTTCTTTTGGCTTTCCTTTCCACTTGTACGATAAAATGTTCTATACTTTTCAACTTTTGTGTTTAATGAAAAATCCAAATCTGCTAGCCTTAGGCGCGAGAAATAAAATATAAAAGAGGCTAATGTTAACGAAATATATAATTGATAATATAATAATATAATGTATAGATAATATAATATATAATAGAATGTCATTTTAAGCTAGACGGAAAACAAGCAAGTTAATGAAAGGTGAAGATCATTTATTTCATATCAGTTTGTCAAGCTTTGTCCTTGCAAGTTTCCTTCAACTCAGAGTTTTACTAATCGTTCTGCACGTATAAATATTATTGTTTGTTGCTTTCATTTCACCCTTAAAAGCTTAATTAACATTTTCCTCTTCTCGCATCTTACACGGCACATTTAGGATGATGCCGTGAAAAAGGAGGCGCAAGAAGAAGACGATGACGAAGTTACGTTTATAAGAACGAGTAAAAAGGGAAAGAACACAGTCCAGGTGCTTTTTCTATAAGGAAGATAACTTGGGTTTTAAACTGAGTATATTTATAGAAAGCCAGAAATTCCGATAAGAAGAAAAATTGAGCAACATACTTAAATGCATATCCTCTTTGCTGAATTTCTATGCTTTTACTTATTTTTGTTTCTGCCATATTTTTGACTGATATGAAATAAATGACTTTTACCTTTGATTAACTCGTTTATTTTAACTTCTAGCTTAAAATGACAAAAGTCTGATCTAAAATAAGTATTTCGTGAACCTCAGTCTCGTTTAAATTTTCATATGTTATTTCGAATATTTAACTTTTCTGAGATAAATGTTTCACCTATGACAGAAAACTCAAAGATTATATCTTTAAGTTTTGATTAATACCTTGATCTTAATTAACGGTAATTTTTAACTGATAATAATGTCATCAATAGTGTCACGGAAATTATCCTACCTATGTTAGCTAACTTTTAAGTATGGGTCACGAATTTTCTTGCATGTATTTATTATGAAAGGTGCTAGTATTTCGTGCCTTGGTTACGGGCTTATTACTTTAAAGGTGCTTGATGCTCTGTTATTCTCGTTATTGATACAACGTGCGATATATATTTTTCTAGAAAGTTTGTTGTTCTCACGTAGGAATTTCTATAAAACCAAGAGCCAAAACTTTAAATTTACGTTGTAACTAAATACTAAATTCTCTATACTTTTCTAGCCCACAATTGCTCCCGCTGAATCGACTTCTGCTGAATCGCCACCTCTTCTTGTGCCGAGTACAGAAGAATTCACCGCCCCACCTCGATCTCCAACAGGTGTTTGCGATTCTACTGAGCCGGGCAATCGCGGTCGACATTCATCTGGTATAGGAAACTCGTCAATCCAGCCATGCCGTCAGCTTCAGCCACAAATTTCACGAATAGGAAATTTCACCAATCCCGGCCAGCAACAAAATGTCAATTTGTCCGGAATCCAGTCTGGAACTCAATCCATGAACATTGCTGTTATCGCTCTTCAGAATGCTCTCACCGGTTTGTATTCGTTTAATTTTGCAAGATTTTATGGAAACGTAATAATATGCTAGGTAAATTTGTAATGACAAAAATTGTGAGAAATACAATTTGCAAGAAATATCATTAAATGGTATGCATAGAAACCAATTTAGAAATATAAGATTGAGTGATATTTCAAAATTTTCTGATAAATATTCCTTTAACTTGTATTCTTAAACTAATTTTATTGTATTGAAGAACTTAACATAAAAATGTTAATTTGTGATTTCCGAACTTGAGACTGACTTCTGTTATGTTTAGAAAGTGGAACCGCATCTTCCAATCAGCAAAACCAGTACAATACTAATGCAACTCCGGTAGTACAGATGAATCCCGCCTTAATGAGCAATAATCCATGGGCAAGTGTAGTGCACCAAAACCAAATTCCATTTCCTCAGAGCCAGCCTCGTCCAATTGCACAACAAATGGGCACTGTACAACCTGGAATGATAATATCACCTCAAAATTTACCAAACCAGCCGACTAATATTCCGGGAACTCACATAATTCAACCACAGGTTCGGTTTTCGTTAACACCAATAATAGCCAAAATCAGAAATACTTTACTGTTTCGTTTATGAATTTTAGCTATCAATGAATGAAACTAGTGAACGGTTTAAAAATTTTTATATCCATTTTCAATTTTTTCTGAAAAGGTCCCATCTTTAATTAAATAGAAACGTTGAAATGGGGCTGATAATATTAAAAAAGGATCCAGAACTAAAAATCTTGTGAATCAATAATATATATTGGTTTGGCGGGAAAGTCTTTTCGGTTTTTGAAAGCCAATTTTTATTCATCCAGAGCAAAGCTTTTCTTGAGTGTTATATACCGTTGGATAGCCCATTCATTTCTCTGTTAGACTGTCAATAACTTCTTTTTCAATTATAAGTAAAATATTGAATTACGATAGCTCAAATGAAACACACTCAAAATATTAATTTTTGGTTATTTTTGGCAACTTTCATCGACAAAATACCTGAAATCTTGGCAGTGCACAAACCAATGGCATTGCGGCTTTTGTAGACAAGGTCTAACTCTATAACATACTTTTTACAGAATAAAATATGCTTTGAAATTCTGCGAGATATGTTCGCTCAAAGTTGATACATAACCGAAAAAATCGCAAAAATCGAAATTTTCCATTTTTCTGGTGGTGTCATTCACTAAAATTGTCATATCTCAGCAACCATCAAACGAAAAAATATTCTGTAAAAGGTAAGTATTAGAGCTGAAATTGCTCTACAATATTGCACAATTGGAAATAGAATACCTAAGTTTTTTGCATACAAAAGATCTAAAAATAGCTCAAAAATCTGTGATGTCAATTTGTCTCAGGTAATCATAGATATTCATTCATTTTCTTTGGAACAAAAATAAAACCTTAGCATTGTTGTACAGACAAAAGTCTTGGCTATCATATGGTATATAACACTCATAGGCACTCTTGCGTTATGTGAGAAAAAAATAGATAAAACAAAACCGAAAAGACTTTCCCGCCAAACCAATATTTTACATTGTAAGTTACGTTTTGGTTTAAACATAATTTCAGACAAAATAGTACACAATACCTGAGCAAGTAATGCAAACTAATTTTTACAATATGTCATTTTTTGCATTCATTTGATGAAAATAAATAGGATAATTAACTCGGAATTATCATTGCATTTGTAAGAGGTACTAGAAAGTACCATTATGCGAAGTAAATAATTGGTTGTAATTTCAGCGAACATTTAACGCTGCAATTCTGAACCACTTTCGTCATCTTCCTCACAATCAGGCACAAATGGATCCTTCGGCGCAGTACATACAGCAGACTCGGAATGCGCCAAATGTACAACTAAATGGAACAGGCCCGACTGGATATGGAAGTCAGCAACCCAATAGTTCATCGTAGGTATTATTCGTAAAGTAGCAAGTTAAGTAAAGTAGCAACAATGGTTTCTAGATATTTGAAGATTTTTATAGGTATTTGAAGATTTTTATAGATACTTTCTAGATATTCGAAACACCAATTCATAAAATAAATTTTTGCTATACCATAAATTTATTTCAGATCTTGCCAGGCTGCCGCAGAGCAACGAATAGTGCAATCATTTTGTATATTTCTTAAACAACATAGAAGCTTCGCATCTGTTAGCCGCTCTGATCTTTTGATAGAATTTTGCAACCAACAACAAATTGCACGAGAAGTTCAACCCGACATCATTCGTCAGCTAGAGCCTTTGGTCGATGCGTTTAACGCTATGTTACAGGAAAACTCTGCAGTTGTTTTCAATCGACAGAAGAATCAATCTGGCTAAGTATATTTGTTTTCTCCATAATTGTTATTTCTGCAATCCCTAGGAGTCATTCGTTTTAATTTTATAATAAATCTGTTTGGCTGCGTGCTTCTGATAACAAATTGTTTAGAAAACAAAAATGTATCTAACAGGAATAAACAGTAATGTATCAAAATTTAGCACAAATTTATTCCCAATAATAATACATATTTGGATATAAGTTATAATTTGATAACTAAAATTTCAAAACGATCATGCTTTTCAAGGAGTTTTCGACCATAGGAGTACTGTTCCACTAAATGTTGAGCTTCCAAAATTCGACAATAATTACACAACAGTTATCGAGAAGTGCGCTGTCATTACTCTTTTTGTTGCCTTACTGTGCAATCTGTAAAGTGTATTATCTTATTCGGACATTTCACTCTTAGTTCCACCTGCCTTCATTTTTAAACTACTTCTCCTTCAATACATTACGGTTCAATCAGAGGTTTTTCACATATTTCTTTGACATGTTAAGGAGTTTCCTGAATACAGTTATATTGGTGCTCAAATAATTGCCTAAATGTCTCACTTGGTTGTATCTCGCAAAAATTTGATTTGAATTTATATCTTGCTCGATTGCCATATTTTTGTTGTACTCGAACACTTTGTATTTCATAGCCACTAACAAGGTCGTAAATAAAATCGTAAAGAAGGGTGATTCAAAACAGAAAATTAAAAACAAAAGTTATAATTTGGAACATGATATGTAAAAAGCTTAGGTCAAAGTAAAAAAGAGAAAATTCTGAATGAAAAATTCGCCCTATATAATGATAAAAAAATTTGTCGACTAATTTACCTGTCTAGTTTCAAATTGTGAAAGCTATTCTCATACTAAATAACCCAATTTGATTTACTTTATTGCCATATAACACAGAATAAATTACATAAATTAAAAATAATTTGTAAAAATTTATTCTCTTCGAGAATAGAAAAATTAACTCTACTTCGTTTCATTTATACTATTCCTTGGCTGGCATGGCATAACATGAGTCCAAATAGAGATATGCAACTTCGTCGACTAGGGATTTATCGGGAATTTGTGCGGCCATTCCGTATATCGCAGCCTGAAATATTGCAGACATAATTTAATCTAAGTAACGTTAACATAAGATAAAATTTACATATTTAAGGTCACTTCAAAATTTTATTTTGTGAAGCTTTATAATGGACATCTGTTACCATATATCAACTATAGTATTTAGTTAAATCTGCTAATACTCGATACTTATAACTGACTTACAATGTATCAATATATGCTGAAACTTACAGTATGTGAATCTTTTCCTTTGTCCTCCAGTTTGGCCACTTCTTCTGTCACGAATTTCAGATCGTTAACGAAGCCGGTGATCACTTCATCTGATGCTTGATTATACGTGAGACAAAAATGGATTCTAAATATTGCCTGCATCAAACAAAGTAAAAAGTCTTAGAAAAACTCACGAATCTGGCATTTGCAATGTGTTTAGATTCCATCCCAACTTGTTAAGTTTGTCACCAACAGCATAGATGTTGACATCTGGTGAACGAAAAGCCACAACTGACACATCCGGCCTCCCCACAACCTGATACGAATAAAATAAAATGAGAGATTTAACCCTTCATTGCCGGAGCTATAGACAAAAGGCAGAATGTCTGCATTACCATTAGCTTTCCTTTTGGAGAGCTGTCTTTATCAAAATCATGATGTCTGCCATTGTTTATTTCTATTTTCTATGTGATCAATTTACAGACACACTCTTTGTATGAATAATGAACACTCATTCGTTTCTTTCTTTTTGTGAAGTCTTTAGAAAATCAAAAACGTATCCGATCGGATACACTCGGCAATGAAAGGTTAAACGTGATTTTTACGTGAAGTACTTTACTATAAAACAATTAAATTTTTGAACAATTTGTGTGTAATTTTAGTACTTGCAAGGTTTAATTGCCGCAGATTTTTATCAAAATGATTCTAGCATGACAGAATGGATCAGGATGTATTTAAATTTGCGTTATTACCTCCAATCCTGGTACTTTTGCGATGGCATCAGCTAACTGCCTCGTAGCTGCGGTAATTTTTCTGGCTCTGCTAACATACTCCCCTCTTCCGAAATGGAGAAGCGTTGCCCAAGTCAAAGCGATATTCAGCCCTGCTCGACTTCCTAAATTATTTACGCTTGCATTTCATATAAATCATTAACGTCACACAAAACAAACCGGCAAGTGTTGGTGTTGCATATATACCCCCAGGCCACTCAGTCACGCTGAAATATTGGTGATGGAGAAACTCCGCTGAACGGTACAGAATGGTAGACGTGCCTTTGGGAGCATAACCATACTAAAATGCAACACTTGTTACTATGAAAGTAAATTACAGAAAAAAGGTTCAAAACGGCGTTTCTCGTGATTCTGATCCCGATGAAATTTGAAGTGTCCCATTTTTAACTTTTTCAGACAGTTACGTTAAGTTCAGATAAAATTTGCCAAAAATTTCGAACCAAAAGATTTCCATACCGAAAAAGATTTTAATCAGGTCAATGAGTAAAAACATACCTTATGTGTGTCACAGGAAATCGAGGTAACACCTGGCAGTCTAAAATCGAACACTGGCACTTGTATGTCCGCCTCTTCTGCAAATGCCACCAGAAATCCCCCTAGACAGCAGTCAACGTGCACTGGGATGCCTCTTTGTTCACCGATCTGCAAATGAACGTGTTGATAAGTGACAGAATTATTATATTTAACAATACCTTCGCAATTGCGGGAATATTGTCAACAGTTCCGAACGGGAAATTTGGAGCGGATCCCACAATCTAAAGTGGCCTTTCCGATGTTGTTATTAAAAAATTTTGCATATTAGCTTTATCAAATAATTCAGAGAAATGATTGTAATGGTATCAATAGATAAAAACATACAAGAATACTGTTACAAATAAAATAAAAAATATATTGTAACACAAGGAATTATAGCAGAGCGTTCCGAAACCTTAACTGAACTTAAACCTAAACCTAAACCGAAACCTAAACTGAACTTACCAAACACGTGCTCCTCGTAACAGCTTTCTTCAAAAGATTTACGTCGACTTCCGAAGTAACCGGGTCAACAGGAACATGCCGGATACGGATTCCCAAAAGGCTGGCTGCCTACAATATGTTACGTTCATATTATTTTTATAATATATTAAAATATTACATAAATTATGTAACTGACTAAGGCACATCATTTGAGATTAAACCAATACAAAATTTACCAGGCTAAGATTTACCAGACATTTAGACAAATGTAAAATATTCACCTTATCAAATCCTGCATGAGCTGTAACTGGCACAACGATTACCGGTTCATCGATTCCTTTGGCAATAGCTCGATTTCGACTAGCCAAGCATACCAAGATAAGAGATTCCGTGCCACCGCTGGTCATCTAAATTGTGCAGAAAATAACGAATAAGAATTTTTATAACTCAAATTCCGAATTTTAGTATATAAAATAATCTATAATATTTTTCTAATCGTATTTTCTAATGCGGCTCTTTTACCAATAAGCAATTTTCATGTTATGCAATGACATTGGATAAGAGTAAATAGTAGTTTTGTAAAGAAAATTCTTGCATTTTTATAGATTCGAGGATCTCACCGTTCCACAAGATTCAGGCGGACCATGAAAGAGATTTGCGACCATGCGAATCACTTCCGCTTCCATTTTGCGGCAGCCTGGAAAAACGTCGGGATGGAGTGGGTTCGAGAACGCGTAACGTTTGAACACCTGAAAATGTTGTTTGAAAGATTATAGCACTTAAAAATTAACGGAAATCTTTTAAAATCAGTGAATAGATCTGATCTGAAGAGTAAAATTGATGGGTCCCAACCAACTAACCCACTCTCGGGAGATAGTAAACATGATTACTTACTTCGGTCAAAACTTCGATGTGATCTTCAGCCAAATTTGTATAGACTGCTCCACTCACTCGACCTGCAATGTAGTCAAATTGTTTATTCATCGCTTGATACTCTTCTGCTACAGCAATAATTTGAGCGTGAGAGATCGGCTCATGCGGTATTTCCTTCAGAAACACAAGTTTTTCATCGCAGCTGTGAATTGTGCGCTCCAGTGAAGCTTTGGTTTGGGCCAATTCCTTCTCGATTTTTCGTCTAACCCAAGGCAAACAACAAATCCAGGAGAACGCATAGGTTACAGTCCTACAATAAAGAGAAGGGATAGGAATTTTTCTCCGAGTCTGAGTGATTCCGAGCCCAGACTCGGATTCGGTAAGATTCCAATATTAGTTCCAAATTGGAACTTCCAATATCACCAGGTCTGGACTCGGACTCGTAAGCAGTAACCGAATCCGTTAGAATTTTATTTTTCCGCCAATTGGTGTTGTTTTTGCTTGTTTTTTTCTGTTTTAAAGAGTATTTCATATGAACACACAAATGACAAAATTTTGACGATTTAGTCTATTTTAGCTATTTTAGATTTTTATGGAATTTTACATGCAAAATCAAATTTTACCCGTATTTTTTCAAAACGTTATAGTATAAATAAACCGGTCTTGATCGACTATTCAGGTCCTGAATAAGCGCTCTTGGTGGGTCCTATTTCAACTCTAAAATATTTTCGGGCTTGGTATTTTTTCGGAAAAATTTGAAAATTCATAAAAAATTTGAAGATTTTGGACAAAAATTCTGAAAATTTTCTCCGTGCGACGAAGTGGCGGGGCGCAAGAAATAATGGGCGTTCGTTATATCGTAGCCTATTTCCATACATTTTGCACATTAGGGACCGGAGCAAGTTTTTTGTGGGATTTCTTAGTAACGCTATCGAAGGTTTAATTCAATCGAAGGTTGAACGTAGTTCAAAATTTTCGCTGTAGCACAGCTATGGCGTATTTTGCGCATTAGAGAAAGTGAGTAGAAAACCATGAAGGCAAATAAATTGCCATGAAGGCGCAGGAGGCCGAAAAATTTTAGAAACATAACAAAGTAGATGTTGAAAATTTTGTAATTCTTCTAAAAATTTCAAAAAATTTCGCTCGGATAAGTGCGTCGAGTATGTCGGACGAGTTCGAAACCTAGTCCGGATCCGGATTCGTCACAATTCCATTTTCACCGAGTCCATTTTGGACTCGTACTCGGCGATCCCTAATAAAGAGCTTGTACAATTTAAAACCAATAAAAGTTAACTTTAAACCACCAAAATTACCTTTTATGGAGTGGCCGATCCGATCTCCTCCATATTTTGCGGACTTTCAGCAGCACGACAGTCCCTCCAACACTACCTGCCACAAGCCAGACAGGGTTTACTCGAGCCAATCGCGAATTAAGGTCGTCCCATGCCGATACAATGTTAGAAGTCAAACTTTTCGTTAAACTCATTCTTTTTCTTTTGCCTGCAAATATTTACGTGGACATTAAAATAATAAAATTTGAATCACAAGCATAACATATTTCAATGAGATCGCTTCAAGACTAAACTCTGTGGTTCAGCTAAACGCACATACTGCGATGTGCAACCATAAGAAAATTGTTGCCTATAAAGTGGTTCAGAAGACAAAATTAGTCTCGACCTTATTCCCATTCTCAAACTATTCACCGTTTCAATCTCATTTTGCATGACGTATAGGACGTAAAAGAATTTATTTTCAATGGGTATATACCAGGGCTGGGCGAGTTTGGGATTTTCCGATTCGAGTTTCGGGTTTCGAGTTACGAGTTCGCAAAAAAATTTCGAGTTTCGGGTTTCGAGTTTCGAGTTGGCAAAAAAATTTCGAGTTTCGGGTTTCGAGTTTCGAGTTGCCAAAAATACCGAGTTTCGAGCGAGTTTCGAGTTTCGAGCTGGAGGAATATTTTTCTAAGGCAATTTTTTAAAAATTTTTTTTCGTCATTTTTTTTGCATTTTTTGCCGGTTGTTTTCAAGTTTTTCATAATTCTTATTAGATGTAACAAATTTGACGAAGTAAGGCTTTTTTTGGACTCTTTTTCCGCGAAATTTTTGAGAATGATTGGGAAAATTGTTTAAAATTTTAAATATTTCCCAAAAATTTGTGCTTTTTCGGCAAAATATTGCAAATTTACGTATTTGAAAGCGAAAATTGTTCAACTTCTGCCGATTTTAGTTACCAAAACACAAGAAACAACTTTACTCAAAACCAAAAAACTGCGCCGCAGGCGGAAATTTTTCAATTTTTGCGGTTTTACTATAAAAATTTGCATTATATTAAAAAATACATGAATAAAAATGGTGTCGAAATAGCGCCGCAGGCAAAAATTTTGCGTGAAAAAGTTGGATGTTCACTAAAAATTTCCAAAAATTTTCCTCGGCCGCGCCCTCTCGGGCACGGCCGCGCCCTCTCGGGCACGGCCGACCAAGTGCATTCTTAGGGGTGTCTGGCTCGAAACTCGGTTTTTTTGCCTCATTTTCGAGTTTCGAGTTGCCAAAAATACCGAGACTCGCGAGTTTCGAGTTTCGAGTTTCGAGTCTCGCCCACCCCTGGTATATACAAACTTTTAGCGTTGTAAAGCAATTTTGCTTTTCTTGTAGTGGAATTTCGGGAATGGGAATATTCCAAATGAGAAAACTTTAGTTTCACAAAAGAGAACTTTCTTTGACAGTCACAGAATACAGAGGGAGAAAAACAAATAATTTTCAATGTAAGTGGCGATTTTGGGAATTGCTCTTCTCTAAATTCATATGCTGCTTCATTAGAACTCATAACAAAAATAGTAGGGAGCAGCTGAGTGCTATATTATTAAAACACCCAAGGCGACTTTTACTTTTTCGACTTTAGTCGAGAATCAATCCATCACATGTGGATTTTTAATGGAACTGTGTGGATGAATTTTATTTATGTTGTTGCCTTTCTTTATCTAACATTTATTATATGACAATTCGAGGAACTTATGACAATGAACAAAGGCACTGGGAATTCATGAGCTAGAGTAAATGTAAAAATGAACTAATTACAATTAACTTTGGTAAATTTGTAATAAAATTTCAGGATAATACACAATACGAACCTATAAGAAATAAACAAATTATGGCATAGAGAGACCCGAATAAAGCGCTATAATGATATTAGAGTCGGTAAATACAGAGAGGACAATACATTAGGCGATGTTATCAATGTGATAGGGCGACGCGACGTATCGATTTGCTTTCTTGCCTCCGTTCATTTCCAATTGCTCCCGCAAGTGTCGGAAGTAAAGAAAACAGCCCACGGTCACTTTTGTCCACCAAAGAGTTATCAGAGCCACAAGTGATAACATCACAGCGGAGAATGCCGTTATTATTTTGGCAACTGAAATTAAAAATTGCTAAAGTGAACAAAGCTTTGCTGGAATTGTTTCGCAAAAAACGTTTATACTTTGGAGAACTGAATTCATGGCGTTCAGATTTCTACTCTAACTAAGTCGCATGTCTGCGGCTATGTTTGAGGCTGAAAAATTTTTTCGCTCCCCTCCCCCTTTCCTGGCAAGTTTGGTACTAAAATGCTCCCCAGGATGTGTAGAGTTGTATCCCGAAGGAACTGGGGCCGGCACGCTCCATCTGCGCGAGATATGCCTTCCGGAAAATGTCACATTTTCAGGATTTTTGGCATTTTTTGCCTAAAAACCCAGGTTGAGGCCCGTACTCGCGGCGAAGGCCGCGGCGCGTCTCTATTTTAAGAAACTGTTGTGCAAAATAAACATAGAATTTTTTTTTGAAAAATTGACAACTTTTGAGGTAAGCTGAGCTAATTAAATGCACCTTCTGCATCCATCGGTTCGATATTAATACTCTTAGTTGCAACGTCGTCTATCATGGCGGAATCAACAAAATATTCCACAAGAATTTTGCTGACTTCACTCCGGGGATTGATATAACCATAAACTGAGAGAAACGCACCGGACGTAAAACACACGAGGTAGAAAATCTGAAATAAAAAATAATAATGATGTTTCTTATATTGTAATATCAAAGTGCTAACTTCGATGACAATGAACGGCAATAATTGATATGGTTTCTCTGTGTGATGTGCTCGAAATAAAAATGCAATAGCAATGAGATCAACGAGTAGAAAGAATAGTTCCAGGAAAAATATGTAGGACCTGTCCGGGGTAGAGAATGGCAAAGTGCAGAGGGAGAATACGAATACTACAGCCGAAACTATGCCGATGAGCAGGACGCCTTGCTAAAAATAAATGCTAAAGATTGCTTAAGATATTTAAGAAGTTTCGAAACACTTAAGCAACATTTAAATTTTTGTGATGTTCATTGTTATCATACGAGATAAAAAGAAAAATATGTATTTTAAATTCGGAAAATATTTAATATTTTCTGTTCATTATAATAAATAGTCTGCTAGTTAAATTTTGTATGAGGAGTACAAAAATATCTTCAGTTTTCTCAAATAAGTATTTCCTAAAAACGTCACAAAATTTCACAGCATTATTCTTTAGAACAGAGGCGTTTTTTTTCTAACAAACCTTGACGTGAATGGAACTGCAACAACACATATAGGAGACGTCATTTTGGTCGAAGACGCGACTTGTTTTGTCTTGGCTGCTATCATCTCCACTTCTGTTCGTCAAAGATTTGTGCTTGAACATTTTCGGCCTGGAATTTAAAGAAAAGGATAAAAAGTTTATGATGGTTAGGATTAACGAATTAAATATCTTTAATTATACAGTTGCGATATAGCTTAACAAGCAAATATGGATGTAATTGCTAACAATGCGATGAATAAGAGAATGAGGATTGATAAGGCGGAAACTGTGAAAGATATTTTATGAAATATTTATCTCAAAATTATAAACCGTACTTTAGGCGTGGTTTGTGAATCAAGGAGGGGAATACAAATGGTACTGTTATGTGAAAGCAAATAAACAAAATAAGCAAACAAAAGTCGCAAATGCAACAAAAATTTCAAATATCCATGAGCAGGAAATTGGCTAATTAAATAATTAATATGACCAGAAATGCATGATTATTCTTCAATGCTAAAGGTATTCCTCAGGTAAAGCAGAAAACCAATAATATTGGATGCTTGTTTTCCCAGAGGAATGGTTTGCAGAGTAACAATGAGAGTGTGGATTTGCGACGCTTTCACTCCCACTAACGCCCTTGAATTGACTCCAAATACCATTTCATCCCATTTAACACTCGCGGTATATTTATTACATTCTTTTCACCTATACACTAAAGCGAGTGAGGGAATTAATGAGAAAAAACTGAAAACTTATTCTGAAACTTATTACTTACTGTTATTCCTTCCGCGTTGGAGTTGCAATTTTTAAACCAAAAAATGATAATATTTATTTCACCTATTATTTTACAATGTGAATCTATTAACGTATTTTCCGAAATTCTCACGTAAGTGTATAAAAATGCATGAGCCCTCTCCAAGCGGTATATTTCACAAAGTTTAACTTTTTCAACTATTGAAAAGTAATGATTACAAAATGTAATAAATGAGACTAAAATTATATGATTGCAATATAAAAAGCTTCAGGCAATCCATCTTATTTCTACATTTGGGCAATATATGGAATCTTTCAGATTTGAAACACATCACAAACCAGAAATCGAAGGCATCCTTCCTTTTACTATACAAGTTTCCGTTACTATAAATTTCTGTCCCACCTCTACCTTCTTCAACGAACTTTACTTCGTCAAAGTCGAAAAAGTTCGCAGGTGCATTACCTGGCGAGGTGTCCAAAACCAAAGGGCCTTTTGGGCGCACAGACAAATAAAAAAAACCGCGTCAATCTCTCTTTCCCACGTTGAGTTGTTTCTCGATTATTCCATCAAAGAACTTCTTCCGCCATAGATAATTGGGTGAAGTTTGGGCGGATAAGCGACAAATCACTGTCGCTTATCACATTACTCTCGTTCAAAAAGCAGTTAATTACATATTGATATTATTTATTCCATTGTGACAAACAATTTTTTCACGAATGTTTTAGTAATGTACTTTTTAGGTCATATTTAGTTAAACAGGCTCCTTTGGTTCTCTAGAATGATTGAAAATAAATGGGCCTCGAACGATTACCTAAAACATTCTGAGGAAAGATAGTTTCTGTAGGTATTTTGTATTAATTCTTTGGCCATTTTTAACTATGGTCCGTGCCGTTGGTGAAATGCATTGAAATAATAAAAATAAATTCTCGAAAAGGGGTGACATCATTAATCAAAACCTGCTAGAAATTGTGACAAAAATAAATTTGGGAACATTATGCGAAAAATAAGAGTAAGTATTATTATAAATATTGCTTTCAAAAAGGTCGCATCATTACGTGGCAATCAAAATATTGGCCGTCGGCCAATGCCAAAATGGAATTAAAAACCTCTGATTTCTAACAATTCCAAAATCACCTTCATTTTATACAATCCTTAACGACACGACAGCGCAATTTGTGTAGTGTGTGCCTTCCGTTAATTTTAACAGAGGAGCGACCTTCCCAATTTTTTATACACACAAACGTTAACCAATATTTCACTTCAGGCTACAGTCCTTTGAACAGACCTTGGTAGGGTTTTGTCTTTGTATGTTTTGCGGTTTCGAGTTTAGCGACAAATATCAGTCTCTGTCGTCGTACCTGGAGTTTGATCTGAAAAATGCAAAAAAGTTAATTGCCTGCTGGAATAAGGAATCAATCAAAATCATTATTTTCTTTGGACTTGGCCGAACCAGGACTCAAAGTAATTACACAATATATTTCCGTTGCATTTATACAAAACTGACCTGAATGGTTAAAAGATACAAATTTAATTTTAACTTAGATTACTGACAGAATGTTAAGACTCATTTTAAGAAGGTTTTCAGTTTACTTATAGTAGTTTTTTATAAGAAGCAATTAAACTTGAAGGAGAAATCAACCCTTCGACATACGCAATACCGGCACGCAACTCTACCACTAAGCTGTACCCGGCAAAGTAACTAAGCAGGGTACATGCCTTGAGTAAGCAAATTAAGGCCTAGCCAAGACCTGTGAGCTATGGTTTGTCAAAAAATACCTTACACCTGATTTGTATTTGGCAGTCAAATATTTTCTATGACACCATAGGGCCCTCCCTGTTAAAGTCACAAGAGAGAAGTGTGGAGTAATAAGCCTTACTAAAAATAGTAGAAAGCATATCCATACACTTTTACCTAAATGGCAGGCTATGCGTCACGATCAGTGTTGCAACGCCTCCGCCTCCGGATGCTCGGAGGCGCCTCCGGAGGCGGAGGCGGAGCCGGAGGCGACTCTCAAAATATGCCGGAGGCGCCTCCGGAGGCGCCTCCGGCAGGCGAAAATTTAATGAAAACTTGACAAAAACAAGAAAAATTTTGGAATTTTTTTCAAAATTTGACAAATTTTTTTCCAAAAAATTTTCAAAAAATTTTTCCAAAAAATTTTTTGGCGCCAAAAAATTTTTTCAAAAATTTTTTTGAAAATTTTGGGAAAATTTTTTTCAAACATGCCTAAAATGGGCATTTTAGGCGATTTTTGGTCGGAGGCGACCCGGAGGCGGAGGCGACGTTCGGAAAATTGCCCGGAGGCGGAGGCGACTTTTGAAAAAGTTGCAACACTGGTGACGATCCCCTATGTCCGATGCCGTATCTCACGCTCCACTCTCTATATCGGGACGAGTGAGATGGTTTTGGATAGGTTGGCTGTCGGTCATGGAATTTCGGAACTTCCATAATTATTGTAATTGTTGCATCGTATATATTGTTGTCACTTTACCTTTTATTTTCGTCCCATTTTCAATGCGTAAAAGTTAAAAATTTTTTTGGTAATTGAAATATAAATATAAATTCGAGCCAAAAGCGGAAAACGTGTTTTTTGGGGTTTTACAAAGGGAAATTTTTTAGCCCACACGGATTTGACTGATTTTAGTGTCAATTGACAACTTAGCTCACGGGAAAGCGATCGTCACCAAAATAAGATAACGGAGTTTGACCATCTTTTAGCAGTGTATGCTCTATAACGGCACCCCGAGCGGCGCTAAGCGCCACAAGCGTTCCCTATCGCACATTTCCACGACGAATGCCGTGGGGTTTCCACTCCTGTCGGGTCCCTCTAACTCGGGAGGTGCCCGAGGTGCTAATTTTTTTCCAGCTGGCCGCCAAATTTCTTTCTGGATAACTTTGAAGGGCCTCGTCCACAGAGCTTAAGTTTTCCCCCTTTTAATTCTGTTCTGAGTTTTTTTCAAAAAACGCTAATGGTCGAAAATCACGGATTTCTCAGGCAAAATGGCGCCAATTCAAAACATATTTTTCGATTTTGAATGTTTTTGCAGCTTTTACTTCGGAATTTCTCTCTGTTTTTGTTATTTATGTGTTCCTCAGTCATTGTATTTTATTTGTACAAATTTTCTGAATAAAATTGACATACATAAAAGACAATTTGATAGTAAAACTAACAGAAGAGAACCAAAATTGCATGCATAGTAAGCTGACAAGGAAGACTCACCGATTGCGGAAAAAATGATGGATAGGAATTTACCCCATCTGGTGGGCATTCAAACGGTACAAAGCTTTTTTCCCCATACATTACGAAAAAAAAATTAGTCTGATACGGAAAAACGGATTTTTACAAGGAAAATGCGAAAAAATCCGACTTCAGAAGCCGTTTTCGGGCGATTTTGTCTATGAAAGTGGCAAAAATAATGTCATATTCGTGTTCCCCGTAACTTTTTGGGTATGATAGCACATTTTTCAGAATTTTTTGAGAAAAAAAATTTTTTACGATTTTTTGCTACCGGGTGAAAAATCGTAAAAAATTTTTTTTCTCAAAAAATTCTGAAAAATGTGCTATCATACCCAAAAAGTTACGGGGAACACGAATATGACATTATTTTTGCCACTTTCATAGACAAAATCGCCCGAAAACGGCTTCTGAAGTCGGATTTTTTCGCATTTTCCTTGTAAAAATCCGTTTTTCCGTATCAGACTAATTTTTTTTCGTAATGTATGGGGAAAAAAGCTTTGTATCGTTTGAATGCCCACCAGATGGGCCATCATTTTTTCCGCAATCGGTGAGTCTTCCTTGTCAGCTTACTATGCATGCAATTTTGGTTCTCTTCTGTTAGTTTTACTATCAAATTGTCTTTTATGTATGTCAATTTTATTCAGAAAATTTGTACAAATAAAATACAATGACTGAGGAACACATAAATAACAAAAACAGAGAGAAATTCCGAAGTAAAAGCTGCAAAAACATTCAAAATCGAAAAATATGTTTTGAATTGGCGCCATTTTGCCTGAGAAATCCGTGATTTTCGACCATTAGCGTTTTTTGAAAAAAACTCAGAACAGAATTAAAAGGGGGAAAACTTAAGCTCTGTGGACGAGGCCCTTCAAAGTTATCCAGAAAGAAATTTGGCGGCCAGCTGGAAAAAAATTAGCACCTCGGGCACCTCCCGAGTAAGTTGATAGGTGTCTGTACCCCCCCCCCCCCCCAATAGAATCTTTCTGTGTTGAGCTCCTACAGGGGCGTGTGATACGTCAAAATGCTCCTCTGGAAATTCTAAGAACGAATCCGCAAAAAAAAGTTTGCGCACTTCTCAAAAAATGGCTTTTTTGGCCAAAAATGTGTCATTTTTGGCACTTTTTTGGGCTACAAAGGAAACTTTCTGTGTTGAGCCCCTACAGGGCGTGTGATACGTCAAAATGCTCCTCTGGAAATTCTAAGAACGATTCTCTTTCTTTCTCTGCCGCTCCCCCACACCAGCGTTCTTTTAGTCCGCAAATAACATAAAGGAGCGAGGCGTGCATGGGCGCCGCCGTGCGGCGAAGCCGCTGGGGTTCCTATGGAATCTATCCTAAACAGATGCTTGAATTGTTCTATTCATACCTGTGAAAAGGTGTAGGTTAGCGCGTCATAGTGCGCCTTTATTAAACACTCAGTATTAAAATGAAAAATGTTTGGTCTTGATAATCAGATTTTAGAGTGTACGGTAGATTTGGTCTTAAGAGTGCTAGTTTTTCCCTGATAGTACTAAGTAAGCAAATGCTCAAACCCGACCTTTACCATAGTTTAGTATCGATTTCATTTTCATATTTGGCGTCTCTTTTAACTTGGGATAGCTTTTAGCTAGTAAACCACAAAACATCATATCTTCCTTACAAAAGAACATGTTTTACATTAAAAAAAATTAAATTTGTGAAAATTAGTTTTAATCATTTTGTTTAAAAATTTGATTATATCATAAAATGTTTGCCTGATGATATCGGAAGCCGAAGAACAAATATTGAAAAACCCCTTATTAGATCACAAAAATAGTGCAAAATTTCTTCTATTGAATCAAAATAACAACTTCCTTGTTAAAGATAAAATCTAAGCACATACGAATTAAATATTTGAACAGTGTCTGATAGTAAAATCTGGCAATTTATACCGTATCCAGATACACAAGACCTAGTATTTCAACATTCTAGCAATTTCTAACAGAATGCCCGCCTACACGTAATTTGGCGTACAATCCAAAAACGAATTCCTGACATGTTTTCTCGCTTTTTACACAAGTACTAATCTTTCAAGTCACTTCGCCGAATTCCGCACACAGAATTCGTTCAATTGCAAAAAGCAATTCACCGAATTCTTGCATGAAACGATGCTGCTTTTTAATAAACATATTTCGCATTGGCAACGAAAGTTTGCTTTTCTGTTTATCGAAGAATTTTTTCAGTTTTTAAGTTTTCAGTTACAGTATGCAAGTTATAACTGATTACACGTTTATTTCACATATTCACATACTTCACATTTGCACAGAAAAATTTTAAAAAGTGACGTGAGATTTAAAATATCATTTAATAACCAAATATTCCTGCTGTCGAGTTCTCCGTCTACAACATTCTAGGATTAGCAAGCCCAACAAAAGGACTGATATGCCGCCTGTGGCATAGAAGAGAATCTGCCAGAGATCTGAACAAAAACTTATAAATTATTGTGATGGACGAATTGTAAATAAAATTACAAATAAAGTCAGTTACATTGGAATAATTTATAGGCATTTTCTGATACATTTAAACACAGATGAATTGTTCCTGTAAAGGTTTAAACATATAGAAAGCAATTTTAAACCCCTTTGTAAGCATTTGCACAATCATCCGCTAATTTGGATGAATGTTTTACATGTGAGTATTTTATGTATCCTCCCACAATATTCTAATCCCGAGATCCGAATCACCAATTTCAATCCACTAATATTCATACTTTCTTCGTTTTCCACCGTAGCTCGATTCTCCACCGTCTCATCGTTGATAGTCATCTTTGTTTTCACATTCACCAGATCTCCAGCCAAATACAAACTCGTCATTTTATCGTCCACCAAAGCTTCATCTCCCAACGGAAGAGTTTTTCCACCTTGCCTGGAATTAAGATATTATTTATTTATAGAAAAATACGCTAATGTACCTGCTAATTTTGTGGTTCCAAAAGTTTACTGCTCTTTTGTGATAATCGGGCGTGTCGCCGATAAAAGATGTCCAGTCGGATTGGTTGCGAAAGTCAATTTTAAAGAAGTTGAACTCCTCTGGCGAAAACTGTTTGAAGCCTTTAATCTCGATTCCATTCGGATTGCCGGTCCTGCGTTTCGCAATTTATGCTCGATTCAATAATTAACAAATCAAGTAACACAAACCTAATGAAATTTGCAAAAATCTCCGAATGCAGATACTGTATTCGCCTGTCTTTTTCCATAAAGCTACCGGTATTTTGCCCAAATAGATAGACCAAATCCTGAGCGTGTCTTGGGGTGTTTTCTGGATCAGAACCATATTGATCAGGCCAGTGGCCATAGGCTTTACCTATGTATTCGTACTCAAACTGGTACAAATACACTGGAGCATACAACGCTCTGGAGCGTGTGGCGAAATTGTAATGAGGAACGAAATAGCTGATATCTTCATACATAAATGTCGCTCTTTGGGCTATAATTATTTGTAGTTTAAGCTTTAGAGTTAACGGGTTAGCTTGTACTAGAGTTAGTTCCATACAATTTCAGACACAAAGCAAACACGGTGTCTTTTATACTTTAATGACCTTTTCACATAACAGTTTTTGAAAGTGCAAATGACTTACTATCACTATATTCCTCAGCACATGCCTCAATGGCCTCTGACATGTGTTCGTAATTGAGCTGGCCTAGCAGTCGCTTACAATAGAACCATAATTTGAGCCAGTCCACTTGTCCGGTGGTTTCCTCGATCACAATTTTGCCGTCCTGGTACTCTTTCGACACTGTACCGGTCAATACGGGATACTTCGGCGTATATTTCCTGGCTAGCTTTAAGTATGTGTCGGTTACAATCTGAAAAATGCTTATAATATAAATAAGCTATGTGATTATGAATCATCCCCCAAACAAGAAAGTTGATGGCCCTAAGCGACGTCAAATGTTCGGATGGATGGATGGGAGCACCCGTATCTCGCGATCCAGTCGTTAGCCAGACGCGATCGATAGCTCAATCGATAGGTCTCGAAAAGTTAGGATGGGGAAAGCAAAAATTTTCAAAATTTGAAAATTTGAATTCGCGCCAAAACGCAAAAACGTGTTTTTAAGGGTTTTGACCAGGGAAAGTGGGGTTTTTTATGTTCTAGACGGCCGAAGGCCGAGATTTTAACGCAAAGCGTTAAAATTTATTAGTTGAGATATAATTTTCACCCATACATTTTGTGTGTGTGCTTAAATCCGTTATTTCCCAAAAAGAGAATTTGTGAATATATTTGTAATTAAAATTTTTTAAATACAGTCAACTCTCTTTATAACGGGACCGGTCAAAATCGTCGTTATAAGGTGAGTCACTTCCATACATTTTGGACCCGTGGGTCCAAATTTCATCGTCGTTATATAGAGAGAATCGTTATATAGATACAATACCTCCTCGCTTTTATTTTGTAAGGGAAACTCAATTTCAAATTTGCGCGAAAATATAATTGCGTGCCAAAGGGATAAAAAGTGGTCGCCGGAAATTTTTAATGAGGGGGATTTCTTGGCAGGGGTCTCCTCTAGAGATCGGTAAAAAATTTTAAGTGGGGCCCTATAAGAGTTAAAATTTTTATAGTCAATACTTTTCCCTATTGGAGACAGCTCTTTTCCGCGCGCCTACATCAATAGGGAAAAGTATTGTTTGTAAACATTTTTACTCTAATAGGGCCCCACTCAAAATTTTTTACCGATCTCTAGAGGAGACCCCTGCAAAGAAATCACCCTCATTAAAAATTTCCAGCGACCACTTTTTACCCCTTCGGCATGCAATTATATTTTCGCGCAAATTTGAAATTGAGTTTCCCTTACAAAATAAAAGCGAGGAGGTATTGTAGTCGTTATAAAGAGAGGCGACTGTAACACTTCATTTTTACAAAGCTTTATCTGTGATTAAAATTTTTCTCGATTCATTACTTTATTTCTGAATTTAAAACCAACCGCTTTTGGTCCAATCTCGGTGGACAGTCCATGAAAATACAGCCCGTCGTCTTCCATTAATTTAAGTGTGGAAGAGAGAGTATTCGCCGGTAGTGACCTCAGACATCGCAATACTTGCGCGACATTAGTTTTACTCTCCCAAAAATCGTACGACAACCATTCATCTTCAGCCACACATCCAACCAAAAGCGCCAAACGCCTGCTAGAGTGCTCATTGCGGTCTGAAAGGTCAATAATAAATCCATAGAAGTTGTGAAATTGTTAGACGAACTTTTGGGGAGTGCCTCAATTGTGCCAGGTCCACTCATGGAGATCACTTGGCTAAAAGTGCACATTCATAGCAAAGAGACTGAAATGAAGCAGCACCTACTCGAAATATCCTTGAGCTCGTGGGCTGACCATTAACTGAAACAACTCTTCACGATATTAAATGTTTAAACTGTTAACCAACGATTTGAGTGGCTGATGAACCGCTACTATGACCCATAAGAGTGATGCGTTGAGGATTGCCACCAAAATTACCAATTTCGTTACGCGTCCAACGCAAGCTTTCGAGAATGTCTAAAAGTAAACCAAAACGATTAGCTGATATTGTTCATGAAAATAATGGAAACTATTTGCTTAGTCATTGAAATCTGACCATGCATGGCGATGTTGGGCGAAAGTAAATCGCTCATTTTGTAATTCAAATTCAGTAATCCAAATACGTTCATCCGATAATCAATGGTGACAACAACCACGTCGCGAGTTCTATTGTTAAAATTGTCAATCTAAACACTTCTTTAATTCATTATTTTTCTTGCGTTGGAGTTAAAAGTGAATCGGATGAATGAGATTCAAAGCGGAAATGTAAATGCCTTACAATAATATCCGATCTAAACTTCGACGCTGAGCCAAAGCAGAACTGTCCTCCGTATATGTAATGCATCACAGAGCAATTACCATATTCTAGACAATATTCCGAAGTAAACACGTTGAGATTCAGACAAGCCTCAGTCATTGGCGTGGGAACCTTCCACGAAGATATCCTGAAATTCACACTCTTTAGCACGATTTGTCCAAAAATTATGTAAGCCTTTTATGACGATTTGTCATATCCTTTCCGCCTCAATGCTTTTCATGCGATTATTTTAGCGAAAATATCAGGTATGTCACCCTAAAAGTCCAACATTTCTATAAATCCTTATAACTTGTGTGCAAACATTCCAATCTAAAATAAGTATAAAATAGAGCACCCACGTTGTATTGTAGTAGCAAGAGGGCGCATAGCCTGTGGCATTTAGCACTCCCGTCCAACTTTTCGCTGGCTCTGGAAATGCAAACCGAAGCTCTCCAATGGGAGGTTGGGCGAAAGGTATGCCTTGGAACATAATCCCTTCCACACCTTGGTCAGTTTTAAGGACGTGACCTCTCACAAAGCCCAAACTAAATAGATAGTTATGCTTTATGAATAAAAATTAGTCTAACATTAACAAACAATTACATGTTTTATGTGAAATATTATTCACCTGGTTTTCCTCAGTAAGTAACGCGCCTCCCATTCGACACCTTTATTTGGAATTTTTGTTTCAGCAGCATTACAATTCAAGAATATCGAAACAAATAACACAACGAGTAAATTAAAGTATTTCATTGTCGAGGAGCTTGAAATGAGGAATTAAAGGGCAGTTAATCACATTTTATCATTGAAGACAGCTGAAAAAAATTTCTATGTCTATTCTCGAAACCATACAAGTGTCAAACAATTACGTAGCCAATGTAGCGTTAGTCAATTATCTCTGTATGCAGCCAAGAGTCTGTGACCACCAACATAGATAAGAGGTCTTGCTTAGCATTTCTCTTTATGTTGGTTCATTCATTGATGATAGTCAAAGAAACAACCCATAGTTTATGCTTTATATCTTCCTCAAGGAAAATTATTGGGTTTTTCATGGATGAAGCAGTGTGGTCCCCACTGAGAGAGCTAAATTTAAATCTAAACTTTAAAGTTCATAGCGGTATACAAAGAAACATCGGACACACCTGTCAAAATCAAAGGTCACACGAACTAGTAGTGACATGACATTTTAAAGGCAGCGACTCTTTTGTCTTCATTTTGGAAGACATGCTTTGCTACTGACGAGATTATAACAGCAAGACTATAGTTAATCATACGTCCATTATTCGTATTTATGGGAATTTACGATGTCTGGATAAAGCCAAGATGAAAGAAGAGAAAATTTGTCACACATTCATTCGAAATTCTATTATGTAAAACGAGGACATTTAGGAAAACCGAAATTTCGAGATGATCATGACCTAAGTAGTTACCATGTTCTTACTATTTCTCATGAAAAATATCTTGCAACATCCATTGATTTCAATAAAATAATTTTATTCGCCAATGTCCAAAACAAAAATACAATTGTAAACCAAAGAAGACAACACGAATATTTAATGTATCATGATCAGGTATTTAGTTGTGACTCAATAAATGAACCCTACATAAGACAATGAAATTTAATTGTAACTATAATGCTTAAATGACAAATACAACAAAATATATAAATGAAAACGGGATTAATATAAGATCGTAAAGTGTTGCAACGGATTTGAAGTTGGCTAAAATAGACTTAATATTCTTAATACATAAAAATGGACAGGGCGTTGCAATAGAAATTAAAATAAAACATACCAAGCTCAAAATCGCTGACCTCCAGCTGGCGCTCCACCTTGAGCCCACTGTCCAGCAGCTGTTGCGTTCGGAGCCGTAGCCCAAGCACCGGCAGCAGGTGGAGCACCTGTAATTAAAATTTAAACAAAAATGACTTGGAATTTAAAATAACATCATGTGTATCGATTAAATTTTACCTCCTGCGGGTGGAGCCGGTGGTGCACCCCATCCACCTCCAGTTGTATCAGCAGCCCACGCGCCGCCCCATCCTTGACCTTAAACAGCATATTGATATTAAAAAGGAAGATTCAAAAGAACATACCTCCAGCAGCCGGAGCACCACCTTGAGCGCCCCATTGTCCGCCACCTTGAGCGGGGGGCGCGCCTCCCCATCCACCAGAAGCTGGACCGCCGCCATAACCTCCTCCATATCCTCCGCCGTAGCCATAACCTATAACAAGATCTTGTTACACAAAATGGGAATCAAACTAAATTAATTTTCTTTTAAAACAGTTAATTTGGTTTTTGGGTGATTTAAATAATGGTGATTATTTAAATAACTTGTATTTCTTTTCTATATCTGCTTTAAAATATGAGATGGAACAAACAAGAAGATAAATTGTTTGTTTAATAGAGTCAGTCTGAGATTAAGTATTAATCTGTATGAGTAATTATCAAACCCATTTCGGCTCCTGACCCACTTCTGCTTCGATCTACAACAGTGAACAATAAATTTTAAAAACATTACTATAGGTTGAAATTCAAGTCAATTTTTAAACTACTTCTAAAATCACGTCTTCCCTAAATTTAGGGCCAAAATGGAGCTGAAATGGGTTAGATAAATTGTTTTTTATCTAACGATGTTTGTAATTTATATAAAGTGAAATTTCACACCCTATACACTTGAAGATTAATAACTTAATATCAATTTATTTCTAGCACAAACCTGGTCCCCATTGTCCTTGCTGAGGAGCAGCCCACGCACCTGGAGGTCCCCACGCGCCGCCGTAACCTATAAAATGCAAGATAAATTTTCAAACGAATTTCGAAATTTCTCACCATCACCTCTGCCACCACCATAGCCGCCGCCGCGACCACCACCGCCACCTGCACCCCATGGACCTTGGCGAGCGGCTCCTCTCGAACGCATTCCACGGCTTTCACGGTCCCGATCCATTTGCTGTGCGCGATTCATATCATCCTTACTCAAAGCCTGAAAATATGATTTAATAATTCTGCAATTTTCATTTATAAGAACAATGACCTTCTTTACGTCACATCGAAAGTTGGCGATCATGTGGGACTTCTGAAGCACACACTTGTCCACAGCGTCGTAGTCATCAAAAGTAACGAATGCAAATCCGCGAGGCTTGTCGGTGGCTTTGTCGGTGATAATCTCAACCTAAATTCATAAATAAGAATTCGCAATTCATAATTAGTTGAACTTTGAGATTTACGGTGTAAAAATTTTGCCAATATGGTAAAAAATGATTCGTCCTATTTTATATTTCAAATAACCCTATATTAGTAATATCGAGCTAGAGCAAGATTTTAAACTGAACGATAGTCTTATTATGATCTTACAGTCAAACCTTTTGAACTTTGCCAAACGAGGAGAAGTATTCAGTAAAGTTTTCTTCGGTATGATCTTCTCGAACTCCAGAGACATAGAGTCGCTTCGTGGAAATGTTCGACTCAGCTCGGCTGGACTGCTCACGCGGAACTGCACGTTTCGGATCTACTGTCTTTCCATCTATCTCATGCGGACGAGCTGTCATAGCACGATCCACCTATAAACAAGTTATAAAGTGAAAGCAATAGTATTCTATAAAATTTTTTATAAGCTTGTGATTGTAAATAAAGAGTAGCTAACAGGCTAGTAAACTAACTTGCTTTACTATGAGTCACAGATAAAATGGAAATTTAGGGTATCACATTGTTACAGTACCAATCTTGGGATTTGAAAGTCTCATATATCAAATGGTCATTTACCATATTAAATAAATCAAGCTTAATTCACTGACATAATAATGTTGAAATTGTCGTCAAGACTTGATTGACAAGTAAAACGCTGTACAAATTTACCTCTTCGCTGGTTGAAAATGAAACGAATCCAAATCCACGGCTTTTCTTGGTAGTCCCATCGCGCATCACCACGCAATCCAATAGCTCTCCAAATTGAGAGTAGAATTCGCGAAGAGATTCATCAGTCGTATTGAGCGAGAGCCCGCCAATGAAAAGTTTGCGGAATTGTTCTGGCTCGAGAGTTCTGTTTGCACCGCCATTTCGCTAAAGTGCATAAATTAGATCAGAATTGTATTAGGTGATCCAGAAAGCGATATACTCAAAAATCATTTATATATGCTGCGTTTTGGTCAGATATAAAAATATACGTAAATATTTGTTTGATTCAGAAAGATAAAAGCAGCCACTTTCCAAATTTTCTGAATCACCTTGGAGTGCAACAATAGGCAAAGAAATGAAATAAACATGACCGCCTCCTAAAAGTCGAGCTATAATACGATTCAGAGAGTCCTTTCGTACCTTGTAACCTTTACTAACTAATCAGCTAACTTACATTATCTTCTTCTTTAACTTCGACTTTCATGATTATGCCTGAGTTTGGATCTGAGTAGAAGTCAAGCCTAACGTAAAGAAGTGGTCTGTTTGAGCTATTAACTCAACAAGGAATTGTCTACTGAGAACTGATGATCAATCAAATGTCAACGGCTATCTAAATTCTGTTATAATTAACCCCTAAATCCCAAACTCTGGAGAGAGTGAATGAGCACACAAGACTTATTTGGGTATTCCCACGATTTAAATCTCGCAACCAGAGTCCTCAAAGAACCCGAAAGACTAATTTAGTGCCCAAAAGTCTTAAATACTCATTCAAACTCCAAAGATACGTCACGTAATTGCACTCACTTATTAAGATTACGTATATTATATCACTTACCTATTAAGATATATGTTTCTTATAAACAAAGGGTCAGGACACTGAGTAACTCAATGTTAAGTATTATTTATAAGGTTGATAATTACGCGTTGGACAAAAAAATACCTTGTAGATTTGAACGTTCGAGATCGGGAAGTTTGCGAAAACACAGTTGCTGTTTTGTGATGAAACAAATATGTGCACCGCGAAGAGATGTCTGAAAGCAAATTGATATGAAATTTTTAATGAAAATAATGGATGCTGCCGTGGTACTGTAATTACTTTGTTATGGGACAAAATGTAACGTTTCGCAATTAGCGCTAATTCGAACATGTGTTTTTATTTAGGAATGATTGAATTGTTTCTTCTCCATCATTCTCCAGTTAAAATCTCATAAATGGAATTTTAATGAATAGTAAACAAATGAATATTATTTTGTCATAAAATAATTTTCTACACAAGTTTTATCGAAGACTGTCACAGTTCTTAATTGAATGCTTCGAATTATGCGAAATCCCATATAAATTCTCATTTGGTATGGTAACGAAATACAAAGAAATGTTTTTGTCAATTTGAAGAATAATCGAATAACAGTTATTACGACTGTCGTTGTGGTTAGCTTGTGATATTGCCGTTTTGTCATCTTTTTAAAAATTTTCATAGAAAGATAAGACTTGATTATACAAAATAATTTCCCTATATATAATGTGCAGCTGGACTCTGTCTGGAACGGTGAGATCTCGAGATCTGTCAAGCGGTGGAAAAAAGTGAAGACGGATTCGGATTCAGGGTGAAAAATTATCGGGAAAAAAAATTTAAAAAATTCATGGGGGGCTTATTTCGATTTCCAGGGGGGGTCCAAAACCAAAAACGCTCGGAATGCAAGAAAAAGTGATCCTAAGACGTCAGATTCGGGATTTTTGACCCAAAAAGTGGCTTTTTCCATAAAAATCCATTTTTTGAAAATTTGACTCTTGAAGGCCGAAAAAGCTGAAAATTGCAGGAATGGGCTATTTCGATACGCTGAATCCGAAAATGGGTTCAGATTCGGGATTTTTGACCCAAAAAGTGGCTTTTTCCATAAAAATACATTTTTTGAAAATTTGACTCTTGAAGGCCGAAAAAGCTGAAAATTGCAGGAATGGGCTATTTCGATACGCTGAATCCGAAAATGGGTTCAGATTCGGGATTTTTGACTCAAAAAGTGGCTTTTTCCAGAAAAATCCATTTTTTGAAAATTTGACTCTTGAAGGCCGAAAAAGCTGAAAATTGCAGGAAATGTGTGACTGAAGTTGACAGAGCCCGATTCGAGATTTAAGTTACCAAACCCATGATTCGAGTTTTAAGTTACCAAATCCATGATTTGTGATTGAAGTTGACAGAGACCGATTCGAGATTTAAGTTACCAAACCCATGATTCGAGATTTAAGTTACCAATTCCCTGATTTGTGATTGAAGTTGACAGAGACCGATTCGAGATTTAAGTTACCAAACCCATGATTCGAGATTTAAGTTACCAAATCCATGATTCGAGATTTAAGTTACCAAACCCATGATTCGAGATTTAAGTTACCAAATCCATGATTCGAGATTTAAGTTACCAAATCCATGATTTGTGATTGAAGTTGACAGAGACCGATTCGAGATTTAAGTTACCAAACCCATGATTCGAGATTTAAGTTACCAATTCCCTGATTTGTGATTGAAGTTGACAGAGACCGATTCGAGATTTAAGTTACCAAACCCATGATTCGAGATTTAAGTTACCAAATCCATGATTTGTGATTGAAGTTGACAGAGACCGATTCGAGATTTAAGTTACCAAACCCATGATTCGAGATTTAAGTTACCAATTCCCTGATTTGTGATTGAAGTTGACAGAGACCGATTCGAGATTTAAGTTACCAAACCCATGATTCGAGTTTTAAGTTACCAAATCCATGATTTGTGATTGAAGTTGACAGAGACCGATTCGAGATATAAGTTACCAAACCCATGATTCGAGATTTAAGTTACCAAACCCATGATTCGAGATTTAAGTTACCAAATCCATGATTCGAGTTTTAAGTTACCAAATCCATGATTTGTGATTGAAGTTGACAGAGACCGATTCGAGATTTAAGTTACCAAATCCATGATTCGAGTTTTAAGTTACCAAATCCATGATTTGTGATTGAAGTTGACAGAGACCGATTCGAGATTTAAGTTACCAAATCCATGATTCGAGTTTTAAGTTACCAAATCCATGATTTGTGATTGAAGTTGACAGAGACCGATTCGAGATTTAAGTTACCAAACCCATGATTCGAGTTTTAAGTTACCAAATCCATGATTTGTGATTGAAGTTGACAGAGACCAATTCGATATTTAAGTTACCAAACCCATGATTCGAGTTTTAAGTTACCAAATCCATGATTTGTGATTGAAGTTGACAGAGACCAATTCGATATTTAAGTTACCAAACCCATGATTCGAGATTTAAGTTACCAAATCCATGATTTGTGATTGAAGTTGACAGAGACCGATTCGAGATTTAAGTTACCAAACCCATGATTCGAGATTTAAGTTACCAAATCCATGATTTGTGATTGAAGTTGACAGAGACCGATTCGAGATTTAAGTTACCAAACCCATGATTCGAGATTTAAGTTACCAATTCCCTGATTTGTGATTGAAGTTGACAGAGACCGATTCGAGATTTAAGTTACCAAACCCATGATTCGAGATTTAAGTTACCAAATCCATGATTTGTGATTGAAGTTGACAGAGACCGATTCGAGATTTAAGTTACCAAATCCATGATTTGTGATTAAAGTTGACAGAGACCGATTCGAGATATAAGTTACCAAACCCATGATTCGAGATTTAAGTTACCAAACCCATGATTCGAGATTTAAGTTACCAAATCCATGATTTGTGATTAAAGTTGACAGAGACCGATTCGAGATATAAGTTACCAAACCCATGATTCGAGATTTAAGTTACCAAATCCATGATTTGTGATTGAAGTTGACAGAGACCGATTCGAGATTTAAGTTACCAAACCCATGATTCGAGATTTAAGTTACCAATTCCCTGATTTGTGATTGAAGTTGACAGAGACCGATTCGAGATTTAAGTTACCAAACCCATGATTCGAGATTTAAGTTACCAAACCCATGATTCGAGATTTAAGTTACCAAATCCATGATTTGTGATTGAAGTTGACAGAGACCGATTCGAGATTTAAGTTACCAAACCCATGATTCGAGATTTAAGTTACCAAACCCATGATTCGAGATTTAAGTTACCAAATCCATGATTTGTGATTGAAGTTGACAGAGACCGATTCGAGATTTAAGTTACCAAATCCATGATTTGTGATTAAAGTTGACAGAGACCGATTCGAGATATAAGTTACCAAACCCATGATTCGAGATTTAAGTTACCAAACCCATGATTCGAGATTTAAGTTACCAAATCCATGATTTGTGATTAAAGTTGACAGAGACCGATTCGAGATTTAAGTTACCAAACCCCTGATTAGAGATTTAAGTTACCAAATCCATGATTCGAGACAGAACAACTGGCCAACCCTGGGGAGGACAACTGACCAACCGGGGTAGGACAACTGGCCAACCCGGGGGAGGACAACTGGCCAACCCTGGGAGGACAACTGGCCAACCCGGTGGAGGACAACTGGCCAACCCTGGGGTGGACAACTGACAAAAATATGATAACTAATACCAAACCACCAGAGATTCTAACGGAAAAAACCGAAAGAATCCCGAAGAATCCCGAAGAATACTGAAAAATTCTGAAAATTGAAAATGGAAAAACTGAAAAATCGAAAATTTGAAAAATGGAAAAATATGATAACTAATACCAAACCACCAGAGATTCTAACGGAAAAAACCGAAAGAATCCCGAAGAATCCTGAAGAATACTGAAAAATTCTGAAAATTGAAAATGGAAAAACTGAAAACTCGAAAATTTGAAAAGTGGAAAAATATGATAACTAATACCTGGCTTTTTCCAGAAAAATCCATTTTTTGAAAATTTGACTCTTGAAGGCCGAAAAAGCTGAAAATTGCAGGAATGGGCTATTTCGATACGCTGAATCCGAAAATGGGTTCAGATTCGGGATTTTTGACTCAAAAAGTGGCTTTTTCCAGAAAAATCCATTTTTTGAAAATTTGACTCTTGAAGGCCGAAAAAGCTGAAAATTGCAGGAATGGGGTATTTCGATACGCTGAATCCGAAAATGGGTTCGGTTTTTGGATTTTTGACCCAAAAAGTGGCTTTTTCCGGAAAAGTGCATTTTTTGAAAATTTGACTTTTGAAGGCCGAAAAAGCTGAAAATTGCAGGAAATGTGTGACTGAAGTTGACAGAGCCCTGATTTGTGACTGAAGTTGACAGAGACCGATTCGAGATTTAAGTTACCAAACCCATGATTCGAGATTTAAGTTACCAATTCCCTGATTTGTGATTGAAGTTGACAGAGACCGATTCGAGATTTAAGTTACCAAACCCATGATTCGAGTTTTAAGTTACCAAATCCATGATTTGTGATTGAAGTTGACAGAGACCGATTCGAGATTTAAGTTACCAAACCCATGATTCGAGTTTTAAGTTACCAAATCCATGATTTGTGATTGAAGTTGACAGAGACCGATTCGAGATTTAAGTTACCAAACCTATGATTCGAGATTTAAGTTACCAAATCCATGATTCGAGTTTTAAGTTACCAAACCCATGATTCGAGATTTAAGTTACCAAATCCATGATTTGTGATTGAAGTTGACAGAGACCGATTCGAGATTTAAGTTACCAAACCCATGATTCGAGATTTAAGTTACCAATTCCCTGATTTGTGATTGAAGTTGACAGAGACCGATTCGAGATTTAAGTTACCAAACCCATGATTCGAGATTTAAGTTACCAAATCCATGATTTGTGATTGAAGTTGACAGAGACCGATTCGAGATTTAAGTTACCAAACCCATGATTCGAGATTTAAGTTACCAATTCCCTGATTTGTGATTGAAGTTGACAGAGACCGATTCGAGATTTAAGTTACCAAACCCATGATTCGAGATTTAAGTTACCAAATCCATGATTTGTGATTGAAGTTGACAGAGACCGATTCGAGATTTAAGTTACCAAACCCATGATTCGAGATTTAAGTTACCAAATCCATGATTCGAGTTTTAAGTTACCAAATCCATGATTTGTGATTGAAGTTGACAGAGACCGATTCGAGATTTAAGTTACCAAATCCATGATTCGAGTTTTAAGTTACCAAATCCATGATTTGTGATTGAAGTTGACAGAGACCGATTCGAGATTTAAGTTACCAAACCCATGATTCGAGATTTAAGTTACCAAATCCATGATTTGTGATTGAAGTTGACAGAGACCGATTCGAGATTTAAGTTACCAAACCCATGATTCGAGATTTAAGTTACCAATTCCCTGATTTGTGATTGAAGTTGACAGAGACCGATTCGAGATTTAAGTTACCAAACCCATGATTCGAGATTTAAGTTACCAAATCCATGATTTGTGATTGAAGTTGACAGAGACCGATTCGAGATTTAAGTTACCAAATCCATGATTTGTGATTAAAGTTGACAGAGACCGATTCGAGATATAAGTTACCAAACCCATGATTCGAGATTTAAGTTACCAAACCCATGATTCGAGATTTAAGTTACCAAATCCATGATTTGTGATTAAAGTTGACAGAGACCGATTCGAGATTTAAGTTACCAAACCCATGATTCGAGATTTAAGTTACCAAACCCATGATTCGAGATTTAAGTTACCAAATCCATGATTTGTGATTGAAGTTGACAGAGACCGATTCGAGATTTAAGTTACCAAATCCATGATTTGTGATTAAAGTTGACAGAGACCGATTCGAGATATAAGTTACCAAACCCATGATTCGAGATTTAAGTTACCAAACCCATGATTCGAGATTTAAGTTACCAAATCCATGATTTGTGATTAAAGTTGACAGAGACCGATTCGAGATATAAGTTACCAAACCCATGATTCGAGATTTAAGTTACCAAACCCATGATTCGAGATTTAAGTTACCAAACCCCTGATTAGAGATTTAAGTTACCAAATCCATGATTCGAGACAGAACAACTGGCCAACCCTGGGGAGGACAACTGACCAACCGGGGTAGGACAACTGGCCAACCCGGGGGAGGACAGCTGGCCAACCCTGGGAGGACAACTGGCCAACCCGGTGGAGGACAACTGGCCAACCCTGGGGTGGACAACTGACAAAAATATGATAACTAATACCAAACCACCAGAGATTCTAACGGAAAAAACCGAAAGAATCCCGAAGAATCCCGAAGAATACTGAAAAATTCTGAAAATTGAAAATGGAAAAACTGAAAACTCGAAAATTTGAAAAATGGAAAAATATGATAACTAATACCAAACACAAGAGAATTCGACGGGCGCGGCTTTGCCGCGCCCTTTCCACCTTACTAGTTTCCATATATTGCTTACAATACTTCTATTAAGGAATATAGTAGGCGGAATTAAAATGTTATATTATCGTCACTTTCAGACATGCGGAATAGCCCAGTCGAAATCATTTAGTAAAGTCCCCGGGGAATCTGCCACGAGTATTGGATTAAGAGGTGGGCGAACCTCGAAATAGTTAACATTTCCGCTTCTTTATTTATGTCTTAGCGAAATGTTTGATAGATTACTTATGTGTTTGCTTCAAACACTCCAAGTCTCTTTTATTCGACCTGGGTGGGCTGCTGGTTACAGTTCATAAAGTTCACATAAACCACATATTTGTGTGACACCATTATATTTGTATGACAGCACATATATATTTAACATTGTGTAATAGTTCATTTGCCCAATTTCTGTGAAATCGTTGATATCTGTCAGCGAATAACGTTCTACCCGGAAAATTGGCTCAATTCGCTCATTGAATTAATTAGCTGGAGTGACATCTAATTATCCAGCTCTTTCAGAAAGATAATGCGGGAATTTATTCCGGCATAATTTATTGGATGCCGTAAATTGGACGCATCATACTACAAGTGCCAAAGCGTGTATTGGACAATTTCATTTATCGGGAAATTTTTGGCAGAGTAAAAATTATTCGTCTTTGAAATGAAAATACTGTGGAAATGATACACAAACAAGTAGGATCAATGGTTTGAAACAGTGAATGTCGAATACTCGGCGTGAGCCAAAAAGTAATTGTAAATTTGGTTAAAAATTTACATTGGTCAACTAAAAAAGATGTAATTCTCGTTCGGCGATAAAATAAATTATATGCAAAGTTGAGCAAAATTTGTAAATAGCGCAAATATTGTCACGTGAAGGTAGTCACGGAATAACGGAAGGAAAAATATTTACCATTTATGCAAATCTGACCGGAAATATGGGGAAATTACAAATAAAAATACTCGGCTACACGTGCAACTACTAATGTTATTAATCTTTATTAAACATAATCGTGGATTGACTGGTGATAACGTTCGAATAAAATTTATTATATATTATTTACTTGTCAAATCATTAGGAAACATCAACCAAAATTTAGAAGATTTAAGAAAAGATTAAAAAAGTAACATAAACCATGTTTCTTAATCCAAAAATAGCCAAAAAATCTATTGTTAGTGATGCTCTGACGCATTTTAAATTGTTTATTTTGACCATTATTTAGGAAGATGTTATTGTGTGCTTGCACTTTTATCCTAAATGCTTTCGGCTTAATCTTTAACCCAAACGGCCCTCGTCGCTTGTTTTTGTTTCATAAAACCTCATGGAAATCCTTTATTAGCTGGGGGTAGGGGGCTAAAATTGGGCCATTTTTAATTGGACTTTCGGTGTTTGGCTGCGTATCAACTGAGTCTTGAGGAGCCCAAATAAGGTGTTTGGCTGATTAACCTAAATTGGATTGGACTCTCTTTCTATTTTCGCTTTGGGCATCCCTCAACGAACGCGAACACATTTCAATTCGGTAAAATGCGATTTGGCACATCACTATGTTTGATTACTTTTTTATTTTGAATTATGTCCAATACTTTCTATTTTGGAGATTTTTTCCATTTTCGGGATTATGATATTTCGAACGAATTATGTAATTTTGTAGCGTCTTACTATTTTCAGTGAACGGTCTTAACACTTTGAATCTCAAACTTTGAAGTAGCCTGGCATCGAAAATGCTCACAATTCATAGGACAACAGTTAAAGACATAATAGAATGGAGGCGGAATGCTCGTTGTCAGCCTTTTGTTTATGTCCATATATATCTTTTTATGTGACATTTGGCGTGACCTCCAATGGTTTCATGGAACACATTTTAATTTTATCCCAATATGGATTATATAATTCCACGTTTATTCTTGTTTTTAATGTTTTCTATGAACGTCTAGAATGTTGAATAAGATACACAATGAATTTACCTTGACCTTTTGTTCATTCTCGAATTTTTGACGTCTCGCTTTTGACGCTCGCTGTGGAGGCGTCAACTTAAATTGGCTTCATTTCAATCATAGACCTATTGTTGTTACTATTATATTATATGTAGATATTTCAGACGTAAATTTTTTAACGTTCATTTAAATCAGGTAATCAAGCGATTAATTATTATGGATAGCACCTAGGCGTTTGCTTTTTCATATATAATACGTCCAGCATCATATAGCTTTGAGGGTTACTCCGAATGTAATTATCTTGATAAAAGCATTGGAATTGAATTTATGTTCGGTATTCATATTTGGCATTTGGAAACTCCTATGTCCAACTTAAAATTAGGCGTAAATTTCTGAGATAACTTTGAACTATTCCTGGCTCTCTGAAATTTTAAAATGAGCTGAAAATAAATTTCAATTTGCTCACAAGTAAATAAATTACTTGTGAGCAAATTTATCATAACTTCGGAAGTTTCTCTGCTTAAATGTCACTATTTTCAAAGTGACGTAAAACGTTAGAGTAGTGTGAACTAATAAATACCATAAAAATTCCCTATAGGCTGAAGTTTGATTTCTTCGTGTGGGTCGTCCTTAGCATGCACTCAGAATTTCGGCTCACTCATTTATCTTGTTGTGCCATTTGCTAGACACGAGCCATTTTTCAGCCTTTTTCGCATAAATAAATACAAATGCAGTTGTGGAACGGCTTCCGGGAATAAGGCGAACACTCCAAATTACGTCTTTTCCGGCAGCATGTTCCAGAAAGCTGCAAATTTGTTCATTTACTATTTTATAAAAGGACATGTGTGGTCTACATCGAATTTGTTAAATGTCTCTTTGGTGTTCGAAGAACGCAGCCTGTCCTTTAAGTGAACTTTTTTATTAGCCTTGATCTTTCTTATTCATTAATAATAACTGTTTTTGAGTTAGCATTTCAGTATAATTCCAACCACTTTTCTTGGTAACATTAGCACCAGATTGTCGTCCCTTCAGCCGCCTCACACATCGACCTGAAATGAGGTTCCTCATTTATGATCCTCATAACCCATTTTTAGCTTTAGTCTCTCCCTCATTCTTCCTGTAATAAATCCCAAATGTTGCCTAATCGGACAATAAATCCTGGGTCCTTTGAAAGGACCGAGGATTGACCCCGAAAGGAATCCTTTCTGGTTTGCTTTCACGTGCTGCGGGAGTTATCCATGCGTAAAAATTTTCTGGTCGAAGATTAGCGCTTTTTAATGCTATGCAAAACTCTTTTGTCATCTAACCAGTTGAAAAGGTCACGTCCACCCGTTCCTTTTCCTGGGCGTTTAACTTTTTATCTCTTTTTTATTGCTCCTACGCCGCTTTTTAACTCGATTTGCTGAAGTGCGAAAATTCGTTAATGAAAATGCGTGAACACAAATTCTATTTGAGGTCATTCCATTCGACTGACGTTCAATAAAAAGACTAAAAAGGGCCAAAATACGAGGAATAAGTGATATTTAGGGAGGAGGAGTGCAGGTTGGATAGTGCAAAACGGTTATTTTTGCTTCTCGCCCATAATGGGATGTGTCAGTTTGACATAAAAGTACATAAATGTAGGAGAGGCGATGTTTCTCGGATCGTTGAGTTTTTTAAAATTTGCTACAGAAGCAGCTGAGAAAAATGAATATCACCATCCATCCTAGACCTATACTGCTCACCGAAACAAGTTATAAACACACTTTGTAGAGCATGCGTACTTTTATGTCTAAAATGGCTTAATGAAGCTAAAAGTAATAAAAAATATATATTATTGTTATATTAAATGTTTACAATATACTGTTACTACTGCCAAAAATGGTTGCATTGTAACTTATTTGCTCCATTATCAAGGTGGGTACAGTATTTAAAATTTGAAGTCCGATTTCACTGGCATGGGTTATGTACAGGGTTGCCATAGACTCGGCTCCAAAAATAAGGACATTTGCCCCAAAAACTAAGATTTCGGGGTCAAAAATAAGAACATTTTTATAATTTTTTCAAACCATAGGGTCCCCCCTATGGTTTTTTAGCAAAAATTTTTTCCAAGTGTATTCTTAGGGGTGCATTTTTTCAAATTTTTTCCAAGTGCATTCTTAGGGGTGCATTTTTTCAAATTTTTAAAATTCGCGCCGAAACTATAATGCCAATATTTTATTCTGCATGAATGAAAAAATAGCGCCGCAGGCGAAAATTTTTCAATTTTAGGCGATATTCATAAAAATTTGCACTATTTTTTTAAATATTTGGAGGAAAAATGGCATCCAAATAGCGCCGCAGGCGAAAATTTTAAGGAAAAGTTGCTTGTATTTCAAAAATTCCCATTTGAAATTGGATATTGCGTGAAATAAGAACAAAATAAGAACATTGGCCAAAAATAAGAACAAATCTTAGAAATAAGGACATTTTATTTTTCTAAGATTTTGACCCTCAAAATAAGGACAAATCTTAGAAATAAGGACAAATGGCAACCCTGGTTATGTACCAGGTGACGACATATGTTCGTGCACTGATATTTATGCGTTTAAATTCGCGCCATTTCAGTTTAACCCCCCATAGAAGAGGGGGCTAGCTTTAATCTGATATTGCTAACCACCTCTAGAATACGATTTTAGAGGTGGTTAGCAATATCAGATTTGAGCTAGCCCCCTTCTATGAGGGTTAAACTGAAATGGAGCTAATTTAAACGCATAAATATCAGTGCACAAACATATGTCGTCACCTGGTATATAGAAGAAATACAGTTAATTTCCAGAAAAATGGCCGAATTCGAAGAAATAGACAAGAATACACTATATTGTAATTAATTAATACTTTCTATACTACTATAACATTAAATAACTATGACCAACAGAAAGACCTAATCATTTGTCCATCACCATGAATTTTATCTCGCACCATAGCGAAAGTTTTAGCGTTAATTCCTGACATAGCAGCGTGGTTGGGAAATGATCTAAACAAAGAAAGCCTTTAGATCTCCTTTAGGTCATTTTCCAATCATGGTGAAATCCAGTGGCCACTTTGTCACAATTTCTATTCATTTATCGCTTCGGAGACGACATCGATTTAATTTAGCTTCTAATTCCATGAAGTGGGCCCAACTCTTATGGTTCGAAAATTGAGCTAATCATGTTTTCTTGCTGAAAAATAGCAAAGTGCATGTTATGCCTTTCCGAAGGTCGTGTTATGCCAACTACCTACGAAAACATTACCCGTTGTTTTCGCTAGAAAAATAGCTCAAAGATGACCACCACCAAAAATGCTACCAGAAAAAGAGCTTTCTCTGAGTTGCCGTGAACTTCTAAACAAGTCGGCCAATTGTTGTGCCATCCTTCGCTCTTAATTCCCCGAATCCAATTTCCGCTCATCATCGCTCGGAGGCGTACTTTGGCTCTTCTTCTCCTCTTACAAGCCTGACCCGAACGCCTAGAGAAAAAGGACCAACTTTGACTCAGACATGAGCTATTTTAGATCTTAATCTAATACACTATCTGTTAATGGGACTTGTTTCGGGTTGTTAGCGGATGAGATCACTTTTTGTCTTTATGGTTTTACACAAGAATTTGGTATAAAAGCTGAGCACAAATTCGAGAATAAAATATCCCTTGTTACGCTATGCCATCTGCTCATGATTTTATTAATTTTATTCACACGCTTACTAATGTTTCTAATTCATTATTAATGTTTTACTCGTGTTTTTATTGCTCGACGACGCTGAAACTTCAAACATCCAAACTCACTTCAATTATTGCGCCCGATATGGGACGATTGGGACTATTTCTAGGTCTTGAAATGTTTATGTTTGTCAAACTTTCTCATTGAAATTGTAGGTTTGATTTACTGGAGTCGGACCCACCTCGTAGATTAGTCTGTCCCGAAAATTGCTCTAAGCTGAGACATGGCTATATTCCATGAACTACTTGATCTCGAATGTTGGCGACAAATTGAGTCAATTACGTTGTTGAACAAATTTTTGTTCGGGTGAAATTTGACTTAAAATGAGGAATTTCGTACTATTTAATGACGAAATTATCACAGTTATGAGGAACATAAAACAGGGGCGCAACCAGGATTTTTTTTTGGGTACCCCCGGTACCGCCCCCCCTGGTTGCGCCACTGACATAAAAAATGATCTTCAACTGTTTCATGGCAATCTAGAATGTGCGTCTCGGTTCTATCTCCTGAAATTTTTATGTTACATCTATTCATATTAAATAATTTTCGGATATACTTTTAAGTTTACTTTAGTTTAAAAAAAATCCTGACGACACTTTCAATCCAAATGAACTAAACACAAGAACACACTCAAGTTCATTCAACAAAATGCTCTGACTTGTGTGCTTTCGCGGAAATCGAAAATTAAATTTTTTGGTCTGTCTTCCTTTTACTAAGCCATGGGCCTGGACCAATGTGTTTCAGGAAATATTCATTAGAAAATTTAAATTAACTTAACGGACGGGCTACTTTTTTTCTTACATTTGTTGGTGGAAGCGTTTATATAAAAGTGTGTCTTGGCTTCGTATGACATTGTTTCTAGACGTTGGTTGAGCATTTTAGAGGTTGTAACGCAAATGCATGGATAGTGAAATTACCGCATTTCTCTCATTTTAAGAATTGATCTTCACCATTCCCAAGTGAATGTAATTTTAAAAAGGTGAACTTAGAGAGATATGAAATAGTTGTTCCTCCATTTCAACCTAAGCGATACTTTCAAAAGGTTAGCTGATTTGATCTTTCAGTTAAACATAACTCAAAGCTGTCACAAAAGCGATCACATCACTTAATATAAATATAAACGTTAAGCTATTCAGAGATTAAATGCGTCTAAAACGCGACGTAACCTACCAAAAATACATTCGGTCGTTCTCAAAATGAGACAGTGCCTTTCATTTTGCTAATCCTTCGGGGATTCGTATCAAATTTTAATTAACCAACTATTATTCGACCAAGTAAATATCATCCTTGCGTGAAAAGTGACCTCTCGACCATTTTCTGCTCAAACGCAGTTATCTTCTCGGAATTGCTCATTTTCACATTAAACGATGAAAACGGATAATGTGAGCTTTCCTATAATTTAAAGTATAAACATATGCGACATTTGACGGCTGTGGCGTCATATTTTCCGCTAACCTAAACTGTAAGGGCAAATTAGCGGGATGATGTTTTAGTCAGACTGCATAATTGGCTTAAATTGATGTGTGGGTTTTAGTTTAGTGTTTTTCAAAGAGGTTGTCCTTTTAAAAGGAAAGGCGTTGAAGTTCGTTAGGCTTAGGGAGCCATCATAGTATGGAAAGCCAAATTTTGATGTCACGAATACTGAACCTTTTATTGGTCTCGTTTCCTTTTCTTCATGTTTATATTTCTATCTTTTGCATATTTCTATTTTATTCTTAACCCTCAGCCAAGCTATACTCTGTAATCCTTTAATCAAAGACAATTACTAAAAAATAATCTAGGTGAAGTTGGTCCTATTTATGATTAACCATTGTAACTATGTTTATACTAATGTTGTCCATATTTAACGTATTTTACCAGATCATGCTCAGAACAATTGGAACGGACTAAGGCTGAATTCTCTGCAAACATTGTTTCCACTGTGATGTAAACGCTTGTTTTCTTTGTGCTTTTGCACTCAAAAACAAAGTTATTTACCGATGAATATTCCGTGAATTCATTGCTTCAGTGCGAATTATCGTTATACTTCTGAACTGCTCCATTGGGAATATGAATGGAAGAGTAGCCGATAATCCCGGAACATGATTCCTTGAAGAGAATTTTGGGTGTATTTTTTTCAAGCTCTTTTGTTTTCTTGGCTTACTTATAAGCGTGTGACGCAAATTTCCTCAAACGGCCATTTAATTTCGGAAAAGATATACAACAGAAGAGATTAAAATATTCCGTATAAAAATTGGTCCCAAGTGTAATTCCAGGCTTTTATTTTGAAAATTATTTTTATGATATTGCCTATTGGTGTATTCACCTTATAGACCTATACAGCAGCGCTATTCGCTGTTTATTATTCTCTATCTTATAATTAACTATTTCCACAAACCATTTGTTTTCCAGAAATTTAAATAATTGCAAACTATTCGACCACACGCGCGCTAATTGGGGCTTTTGTCGTTGCATAAGTCCCAAAGCACCCACCTGCTGCTGCCTTTGTTGACCCGCGTGGGCAGTGACGTATAGTGGACGGCTTTAGGAGTCATGAAGTTTTGGAAGACGAAGTCTTGTCTTAGCCCCTCAAAAATTCGCATAGGCTTCTGGAACTCGGGCTTTCTCAATTATTATTAATATTAATGCCTATTTGCGGTGCATAAATAATCTGTTTGCGGCGGATTAGATTTTAACTATAACGAACATTTCAGCACAAACCTTTGACTTCTTAGAATGTTGGAAGCAAGATTCAGACTTGTAATTTGTTTGCAAAACCATGATTTTTATTTTGCTTCCAGGTTTGCTTTCGTATTCTAAACTCTTGACAATTATTATAGACGTTTTTAAATGTACGCTACAAAACCCTCATAATACTCTCTTGAACAGTCACAGGTAAGTTCGGTATGGCAAAGCTATACAATTCTACGTGATTTTCAATAAATGTACCAGGTTTTGTTCCACAAATTTTTGAACACTTGCTAATCGTCACATTTTATGATTACTTTTGTGACGTAAAAGCAAAATGCAAAGTCAGAATAAAATAAAAAATGGATTGCAAAATTTTTCCAGAAAATGTTGCATCTTTCCATCCAAAATTGTCAATTACTATGCTATGTTGTGCCATTGTGAAATTCTACACTCCAAGACCCCTTCCCAAGTCACCCTAATATATGTGTATTTTGTCACTCAATTCCCTCTGCTGAAATGTACGGCTATTCCAATTTATTCAAAAGGCCCTTTTCGTATGGGGGCGTCCCCTCATATTCCGTGCTCTTTAAATGCCTAATGAATGGTGCGCGTGAATTCATAAATGCCTCAAACCGAATTCCAATTTTCGGAACTATTCGAATTCCAAACGTCCAATCATTCATTTTCAGGTAATCGTCCCATCATCAATTTTCGCTCATTCGGGGCTTCAATTTCGTCATTTGAAAGAGGAAGAATTATCAATTCTCGAATAGAATATTAGTACATATTTATTTCCTATTTGCTAGTTTCACGAATTAGTACACACACACCAACATGCATTCATCGCCAACAGAACAACAATTTCGGAGTCACAGAACCCAAAAAACGTGCCCGAACCTAATCACAAGTCACCAGAGTTCAACTCGGAGGCCAACGAGGTTTCAAGCAATGCCCAGCGGATTTACTTCTCTATGTTTTGTAGGTTTTTTAACAAACTCACAAATTAAAAAAATAATTTTTAAAGGATTCTTGTCATCTTCCTGACATTGTTGAATGGAATTATTCTCTCATTACAATTAGTGGAAACAATTAAGTTTATCTGGGAACAAACGTCAAAACAAAACTTAATTTTTACTCGCCAATCATGAAAAAATAAACTGAAAGATAAAACTATATAAAGTACTAAACATAACTTTATCTAAGGACTTATATAATGATATATTGTTTTTAGATCTTTTTGTTTTCCTGCGTCTTTTGCCTGACAAGAACAGAGGCGTTACCCACTCTTCAGCAGCATATAACAGGTGAGATTTCACCGGTTTCAAACCGCATATAAAGTTGCAAAACAGTTATACAGAGCAAACATAGTTTTGTTAGAGTAAGATCAGCATTATTTTGTAACTATCAAGCACAACGTTTTTAACTAGTGCTATAAATAAACGTTAATAAATACTTTAACGACGATAAACATCCTTAAAAGTAAGCAGAGGTTGGTGCCATTTCGCAGTAAAGCAAGTAAAAATTTACTAAAATGTTTTAATAACTTTTTTGTCATTTATTAACAAGAAAATATGGCTAACCTGAGTCTGCTATCTCATAACTCAAACATTTTTTGTATCAATTCCTTCTCATTCCACACCTTTTCAGATAGCAGTACAACAGAACAGCAATTGATACGAAATCGGCGTGCCTTGGACACTTTGGATGGTGACGACTTTAGCCTGAGGAAACGTGCCCTCGATACTCTTGATGGAGATGATTTCAGCTTGAAACGGAAGCGAGCCTTGGACCTTATGGATGGAGATGGCTTCAGTTTTGAGAAGAGGGCATTAGATAGCCTTGATGGTGAAGGCTTTGGCGGATTCCGCAAAAGAGCACTCGACAGTCTCGAAGGCGACGGCTTTAATGGCTTCAACAAAAGAGCGTTGGATATGTTGGAGGGAGATGGCTTTGCGGGTTTCAACAAAAGATCACTTGACGCTCTCGAAGGAAATGGGTTTGGATTGGACAAAAGAGGTTGGTCGAATTTTTGATATATGAGTAAAATATACCGAACGAGTATGTTTTTTGTATCAAGTTTTGTCCAAAATTCGATTTCGAAAATTTACATTATGTCGAACATCAGCATAGTAAATTTCTGAAAAACCACTTGACATCTAAACCAAATAGAAGTCATATAAAATAATGATGCATTGCGTTAACCGCTCGCGTAAAATCCTAATAATTCTGTTTCAGCCCCACCCAAATCCCAACATGAATCTCGTCTACGGAGAGCAATCGATCAATTGAATAGGATCCGAGCTCAAGCATTATCAGAACGTCTAAAGCGGTCCAATTATAATCTCCGTATGCAGAGAACTGTAAAAAGAGCACTCGACGCTTTGGAAGGAAACGACGCCTTTGGATTTCCAAAAATGTGATCTCAATCTGTATTTTATGTGTGTAGTTATTGTTTGAATTCAACAGAACAGCAGCATTCCTCTCGCCATTGTCGAATATAATAATTGGACCCGTCAATGTTTTGAATTCTATTGGCATTTCTTTCCATCAAAACCAATTTTATTTGAGTAATAAAGTTAATTTATTTAAATAAAAGGTCAACTGTTATGGGGTTTGTTCTAGTTGCATTTCTCCATCCTAATTTTGTGTTTTTCGGACTTCTCTCATCAAATGGAGGCGATTGACACCGGTTTCGGGCACCTACGGCACAGCTCTCAAAGTGCAGCGTAGCCCAAATAACGGCATGTCTGCTCTGACTAGTGATTGCTTTCTTTGATGCACTCAATAAGCTGAAAAAAGCTAAAATTTCACTAACCGTAACTGTAGTAGGAGAAATATCCATTTTATAAGGAGTTGGCAAAAAATCCAGTTGGCAAAACGTCCAGTTGGCAAAACGTCCGTTTTATAAGGAGTTGGCAAAACGTCACTTTTATAAGGTGTTGGCAAAACGTTCTGTTGGCAAATTGTCGCGCTCCCGTGATGAACTGATGTCGAAAAACTATATTTTAATCGCACAATTTTCATCATTTATCCGATGTAAGGATACCTTTAGTCTCACTTTTTGAACATTTATTTACAAATTCATACAGTAAATAATTATCGATGAAAAGTAAATTAAACGATAATTCATTGAAATGTTACAAATTATGGTGAACAAAATTTAAAAAAAAACTTATAATTACACTGCTTCCAGCAGTTTTCGTTTATCATTGTCCAATACCACATGGCTTGTGCAATCGGAAACTTTATAAACGCCTACGATACGATCACCCTTCTCGAACATATTGTTTCGAAGCGAAATTACAATGAATTGAGCATCTTCAGTACGCTCCTAAATCGAGACATTTTCTAGTGAAGAAAAGTTATATGAGGATAGCGATAGTCAAATGTAGAAAGGGACTGAACCATTCTCGGTAAACTTATGACCTTCGGTTTGGACCAATTTCTTCCTATGATCCAAGATCACACATTTCTTGCAATTAAAATATAATGGATCTAAATATAAAATAAAAATACAAAACGAACCTTAATCATGTGTGAGATAATTGAAACATTTCGATAATCCAAAGCAGCGTCGATCTCATCCATCACATAAAATGGAGTAGGACAGAACTGATGCAGAGCGAAGACGAAAGACAATGAAGCCAATGTTTTCTCTCCACCACTGAGATTTCCAATTTGCTTCCAAGATTTTTTGGGTGGCCGGACGCTGAACAATAAATTAATTAATAAAATCTTGCGTGAACCTTTTCGATATACTGATTCACTCTTTTTTGTTACTGCTGCCCACTAATTCAAACAATACTTATGGAATTAACCCTTGTAAGGTGGTCAGATTCGTTTTTTCTTTCAAGAGAACCAAGCCTAAACCTAAGCCTAAAGTTTGCCTAAGCTTAAGGATTTGCGAACAACGCCAATGCCATATCAGTAACAAAAAAGAGTGAATCAGTAACACCAATAAGGTTTTCGTAAAATTTCAGATGCAACGACTACTTGTAAAAACTATTAATGTCCTCTAGTTATAGGTAAGAATTATTGCAGACCAATGATCTGTTTAAACTTTCACAAATAGCATTTAATATATCAAAATTTGCCTGTGCAACATGTGCCTGGGACAATATTTATATCCATGACCAAAGTTATTTGATAAATTTAAAGCAATAGTTTGGAATCTAACAATACTTTGTGATGCTATCCTTACAATTTACTGACTATTATTATAAAATTACTATTTTCACTAACTTGAAATACTTACCCAAAAGAAATTCCATCACTGAATGGATCGAGTGAGTCGATTAGATCAAGCGAAGCATCTCCTCCAAGTGTCATCATCTGATACATTTCTTTGAGAGCAATGCCAATTGTCTCAAAGCCTTCCATAAATTCGCGCAGTCTTTGTTTCTAAAAATGAAAGTAATCTCTAGATCAATCCATATTTTAAAATAAATACGAAAATGGGGGGGAGGGGAGGGATGGGCAGCAGCCTAGACCGCTGCCCCCTTCCTAGTTGAAAGACAATAAAATAATATAGTAGAGACAAGGAAGTAATTGTATTGAATACAACATGAAATTTTTATGATCTAATCTATATAATTTTTTGATACCATCATAATAAGGACAATTGGAAAATGTTATTTCGAGAATTTTATACCACTAAGAAAACCTCCCTATCTAGTATTTGGCTGCTGTCGGGATGTTAGTGGCATTTTTGGGAGTGCACTCTTAGGGGTGCTTATTTTTTAAATGTACCTAATAAGGGTAACTTCTTGCGGGGAATCAGAGTTCGAGGTCTAAATTTGGTATCGGTCAAAGTTTTGATATCGGAATTGCATTCTTAGGGTGTTTATTCTCTGTCCGTAATTATTTTGCCCCAAATTTTTGGGGCCCAAAGGCCCGAGTTGCGCGGGCCAGGCGCGAGAAAAAGACTGGCAAAAATCATGTGCCGAAGGCACTCCTCCCATGGCTAGTGGGTAAATATTTCCGATATGATTTTTGCGTTAAATATACATGAATTATGGTTTAAAAATCTCTTCATAAAAATATAATGAAGAAACGTACTTTCAATCTGTCACAAAGATCTCTATGCAGATCACGTTGCTCCGATATGGCTTTGTACAGCTCTGATTCAGAATTATAGCGGTCGACCTACAATGCAAAATATAATGTTAAATTAGTATATGCATAATATGGATTACTAAATGCAATCTACATTTTGAATTCAGTATTAGTAAATTTTATGCCGTTTTTGCTTTAATCAAATATACATGAAAATCCAAGCACACACCTGACATTAATGACTTCAATGTTTTACCCCCAGATTCAATATGGAACAAGATTTTGATTCATTGATTGAACTTCGGGTTAACAATAATCCACGAAAAAAGTTACTTACTTTTTCCATATAGTCTCTCAGTGTTCCCATATTTATTGCGTGTTCTTTATTCTTTCTTCGTTCCACTTCAGCCAATTGAGCTTCTAATTCTTCCTTCTCAAAATCTCGAAGAATTTCATCAGTATAGCGGGGAACTGCATTGCGGCGCAACATACTGCGTCGACCACTTGGAAGTGTCATGCTGTGCACTGGTTCGGGTATGTCCTCGTCTACATCCATTGCTTCATCAAGATTGTCGTTTGAATTATTTGCCTAAATTTTCACAATTTTTGTGCAGAAAAATTGTGAAACTCGTCTGATAGTGAAATAATGTTAGCTGAAAAAGCTTACATTCTTGTAACTAGGGATCGGCAAAATTCGGCGAGCCCGAGCTTCGAGCCTGACTCACCCAGGCTCGGGCTCGACAACTGAAGCCGAGCCCGAGCTTTCGAGCCCGATTTGAATTTTATTTTTCCCGCCTATTTTTTGGTTATCAAAACTTGTTTTTTTGTTGTTTTTTGGTAGTATTTCGTATATTTAATATGAATAAACAATACTGAGACGATTCAGTCAATTTTTTTAAATAAAATTTACATGCAAAGTCAAATTTTACCTGTACTTTTCCAAAAAAAATTTCTGGGAAAATATCAAAATGTCTAAAATTTCCCATTTTTGCTTATGGTTTTTGATTTTATGCTATTTTTACACCCTTTTTCAAAAAGCTTCAAAACTTTCTCCGGTGGAAAAAATTCATGGGCTTAGCCTTATCGGGGCTAGGAGATCGGAGCGGAATGAACTCGGCCGAGAAACTAAAATTTAAACTTCCGTCGGCCGTGCCCGAGCGGAAATAACACTTTTATCAGACAAAATTTTTCGCTGGCGGAAAAATTTAGCAATTTGCGGTATTTTTGGTCAAAATTAGTACTTTTTGTTACTGAAAACGACAATCACCATTGGAAAACAATGGATAAATAATGAAAAGACAGCGCCGCAGGCAAAATTTTTTTCATTTTTGGCGATTTTCATATGAAAATTTGTATTATTTTTAAAATACTTGATGGAGAAATAGTATCCAAATAGCGCCGCAGGCGAAAATTTTTCAATTTTTGCCCGTTTGTCACAAAAATTTGCACTATTCCAAAAATACCGTAAACCTTTTAATTTAACCCCCGGGGGTATAATTATTCAATCGACCTCTAGAGGGGGCAAAATTAGAGGGAGCAAAAATAAACCGATCGATTTTTCGCGCCGCGCCACGGGCGCAGCGCCAGAAACTTTTGGGGTTTTTGCACAAATTTCAAAAATTTTCGTCATTTTTGGCATTTTCTCAAAAAAAATTCAAAATTTGAATTCGCGCCCAAAAAAATTTGTTTTTTTAATTTGTGCCATTTTTTACAAAATTTTGCAAAAAATGGCAAAAATAAGTAAAAAATTCAAATTTTTGGAAAAATATTTGAACTAAAATTTTCGCCAGCACAGAACTTAAATTTTCCAATTTTCGGCTTTTTTAGCTTAAAATCAGTAGTTTTTGTTACTGAAAACGACAATTGCCGTTCAATAACAATGGCGAAAGAAATAAAAATCAGCGCCGCAGGCGAAAATTATTCGATTTTCCGCCCTATGCTTTTCCCTGAAATTGGTCATTGAGTGTTGCTCAAAATGCTCAGCTTTGTCGTATTTCGTCGCATTGGTACAAAGTGAGAAGAAAACAATGGAAGAAAATACATAGCCGCAAAAGCGGTTGATTAACTAATAAAATAGATATTATCTGTAAAATAATACACAATCACGAACGCTGTATTTAGGCAGAAGAAACTTTAAAATTCACAAATGCATGCTTGAAAATACATAGCCCTAAAAGCGCCGCAGGCAAAATTTTTTAGAAAAATTGAGTTGTTTGCAAAAATAAACATTGAAAATTTTGCATGTTCATCGAAATATTTCAAATTTTTCGCTCGGCCGCGCCCATTGGGCGCGGCCGAAAATGACCGGAGCTCGACCCCTTTTTCCGAGCTTCGAGCCCGAGCCCAGGCTCGGTGAAATCCCATTTTGGCCGGGCCCGAGCTTCGAACCCGACCTACCCGGGCTCGGGCTCGAAAGCTCGGCAAAGCTCGGGATCGCCGATCACTACTTGTAACGTTTAGTTAGACACAATATCCCTTCTTTTAAGTATTACGCTTATGTGCCGTTGTCACGTTCATAACTCATTATCCAATGGGTATTTTTCCATGATCTTTTTTTTTAAATGATCCTCATGGAATTCTGGTGATGCAAAAAATGCGATTTTATTTTTTTGAATATTTGAATTCGCGCCAAAATGAATTTTTCGATTTTCAAGGCTTTTTAAAGGTGGAAAAATCCAATTCTACTTTTATAAAATTTGTAAGGCTATGGCGGACATCTTTGCTTTTTACATTTTTTAAAATGGCCATTTTTTTAATTTTTACGCCAAAAAGCCACTTTTTGCCCCCAAAAAGTGATTTTTTCTTCCAATGCATCTGAGACGCTGAAAATTGGTATACAGGGGTTTTCGAACATGCTGAATCCGAATCCGAAGTCAGATTCGGAATTCAAATTTTGAATTCGCGCCAAAATGCATTTTTCGATTTTCAAGGCTTTTTAAAGGTGGAAAAATTCCAATTCTACTTTTATAAAATTTTTAAGGCTATGGCGGACATCCTTGCTTTTTACATTTTTTAAAATGGCCATTTTTTTAATTTTTTATGCCAAAAAGCCACTTTTTTGCCAAAAAAGTGATTTTTCGTTCCAGTGCAAAGGCCGAACTCGTAAGCCGAACTCGCAAGCTTTTGCTATTGTAAGCTTGATTTTGTAAGCATGATAATTAGGGAGCGAAGAATTTGAAATGGGACATTTTCTGAGTTTAGCAAAATTTAACAGCGAGGAAATATGGATAGATAACATACAGAATAAACGAATAAAGTTCAATGTTTGAGAAAGTATGTAGATAGTATAGATCTTGGGCATAAAACTCTTCCAACAATACTCTTCAGCATACAAATCTTTATTGGGGAAAAACGAAGGCATAAACACACTTTTGTTGGCTTAAATGCAAATGAGCTTTTTGGGCGGCAAAAATCGTAATAAGAGAGAAGATAAGTACTAAAAAGTGTTTCTATAATTCCATTATTTCCGTAATACTGTATGTAAGTATGAGTCAGATTAAACGCCACCAAATTGTTTAAGATAAAACGGGACTATTTAACTACACTATGCTAGTGGTTCTGAAAATTAAGTAAAGTAGCCTAAAAATGTACTCACTCAATTGTGTGTCTCATTAACTAGAGAACAGCAAATACCGCCTAGTAACTTCAACTGATATTATTCCAAAACAAGAGCGGTGGTATTGTTTCCAACATTTCTCAGACAATTAAAAACGAAGGTAATCATTTTATGGGATAATTCCGAATTGGATGAGCCATTATTAACATTATTAAAATTTACTGTATCTTTAATGTTATTTAGTGAAAATGTATTGTTTGTCAAATTCGGTCTAGTTTTAATTGAATTTCAATTTTTTAATCGTAGCTAGTATTTAATTTGTAATTTTGTAATTTTATCAGCATTACTTCTAGCTAAAAAGCGGAAATACCTAATCATCATTACTACTAAAATACTGTAATAAAATTATTAGCCTTTATGGGAAAAAACAAGGAGATATAAAATGGGAAGGTACCTCCTTTTTGTGATAGATATTTGGCTAGTGTACTGGAATCTGTTGCACAACGGCGCCGGAGCGGACATAATCGGCAAAAATCGTAATAAGAGAGAAGATAAGTACTAAAAAGTGTTTCTATAATTCCATTATTTCCGTAATACTGTATGTAAGTATGAGTCAGATTAATCGCCACCAAATTGTTTAAGATAAAACGGGACTATTTAACTACACTATGCTAGTGGTTCTGAAAATTCATGTTTTTGAGCACCTTAAAGTAAAGTAGCCTAAAAATTAGGGATCGGAATTTTACACCGAGTCCGAGCGATTCCGAGTCCGGACTCGGACTCGGTAGGGTTCCAATATCAGTTGACGAGTCCGAGTCCGGACTCGGACTCGGTAGTGGACACCGAGTCCGAGTCGAGTCCGGACTCGCCGAGTCCGTTTGAATTTTATTTTTCCCGCCAATTTTTTTTGTTGTCAAAAACTTGTGTTTTTACTATAAATAGACAAAATTTAGACGGTTTGGTCTATTTTTTAGCGATTTTTTAGATTTTTGAAGAAATTTTACATCCAAATTCAAATTTTACCTGTATTTTTCCAAAAATCTTTAGTACGAATATAACCGGTTTAGGTCCACTACTTAGCTCCTGAATAAGCGTTATAGATGGGTGCCATATTTGTACTTCTTCGGCAATTTTTTTAACAAAATTTCTATGAAAAATAGGCGCATCTAAAATTTCGCCGGGATAAAATCGCGCCGCAGGCGAAAAAAATTTGAAAAATGTAAGATGTAAGAGAAAAATCATAGAAAAAATAGCGCCGCAGGCGAAAATTTTGAAACAATGTGTGAGGTTAGAGAAAATTTTCTTTCAAAATTTTCAATGTTCAGGCAAAAGTTACAAAATTTTTTCCTCGGCCGTGCCCGATAGGGCGCGGCCGAGGGCATTCTTAGGGGGTGCATAAAGATTGCGGATTGCGGAATGCTTGCTGTAGCTCTGCTATAACATATTTGGTCGCATTAAAAAAAGTGAGCAGAAAATTATGAAGACAAATAAATAGGCATGGAAATCCGTAGGCCGAAATTTTGGGAAAAATGGCGACTTATAATGGAAAAAGGAAGAAAAAATAGCGAAGCAGGCGAAAATTTTGAGAAAAATAGTGCTGCCTGCAAAAAAGGATATTGAAAATTTTGTATATTCTTCAAAAAAGTTCAAAAATTTCGCTCGGCCGCGCCCAAAGGGCGCGGGCGAAACTAACCGAGTCCGTCGGACTCGGACCCCCTTTCACCGAGTCCGAGTCCGTTTTGGACTCGGACTCGGAAAGACTCGGACTCGCCGATGCCTAATTGTAAGCTTCATTCTCTAAGCATGCTAATGTATGCATGAGAATGTTAGCATTAAAAAGTGATCTTGCAAGCTCTGCTACTCTAAGCTTCCTTCTGTAAGCATCTGAACGTATGCATGAGAATGTAAGTATGAGAATGTAAGCATGTAAACGTAACCATGATAATGTAAGCATGTAATGACATGGCATGGCACGGAATGTAAGACACGGGCGCGGCGTAGCCGCGCCCAAATGTTTCAACCAACACGGTGCGGCGAAGCCGAATCGTTTTGGTTGAAACTAACCATGTTCATGGCGTGTAACAGTTTTTAATGCATGTTATGCTTAAGCATAATTTTAATATGCTTTTAAGATGAATTATTTCATTCACAGGAGAATACCATTTTTAAGCGTGGTATCCTTTTAGTCCCCCTAAAAAGTATGTTTAATGAAAATGTGCATTACTTATGGCTAAGAAAAATGCATAAGAACATGATATTTAATATTATAATCTTTAAGCTAGCTGCGGCGGCGGAGCCGCCTTGCAGCTAGTTTCTCCAATAATTAGGCGGATTATTTAAACAATGCAGTTACAATATATCATATAATCTGGAATTTTCTTATTTTATATGATAGTGTAATAAAATGCATAAAACTAACGTTATTTTCTGGCTCGTCCGTTTCCATCGCTTCGACACGTAAAACGTTGCTTCGTCTTGCATTGTATTCCTCCACACTATTCAGAATCGACACGATGAAGTCATCCACACGGTCACTTTTGTGCAGCTCGGCCGGCAAATGTCTGATCTCATTGAAATCAAATAAAGAGAGCTTTGATATCTGAAACTCATAAGTTAAATGAATCACACATTATTTATCTGTGCGTACCTCTTTTGAGATACTGGCTGCCTTATGTCGAAGGTCCTTTACTCTGTCCTCAATTGCGCGACGTTTCTCTTGAAGCTGCTTTGCTTGTTTCTGGATTTCCAGTTCTTCTGCATTCAACGCTTTTGATTGTTCGCAGACTTCCTTATAGGCGCTGTCGGTCGTTTTAATTTCTTCTTCGAGTTGAGTCACCGAAGCTTTCAATTCCTCTACTCTGCTTTCTCGCCCTATTTGTTCTTCTTGTAGACGTGCCTGGTCTTGCTCCAATTGTGCCAAGTCTGCTTCGAGGTCGGATTTGGTGCGTTGAGCTTTGGTCAAATTGCGTGTATTTGATGAAATGACATTCTTTTCCTGCAATAAAAATGGATATTAAATATATATGTAATATAACTAACTTTTGCAATCCGCTTTTCGGCATCCTTCTTGGAAGTTTCCGCTTCTTTTAGTCGTTGTTGCTCTGTTCCCATTATCTCCTTAGTTGTAGACTCAAGTTTTTCTGTTAGCGACATGTTCTCCATTCTCAGGCTGTCGGTAACCACAGTCACTTTGTCCAATTCTATAAAACATAGAAATGTGAAGCTTCAGTAAAATAACCGCATTCTAGTCAGTGAGGCATCCTCGTTGGCCCTTTACTAATATTAAATAAATCCTCAAGGAACAGAGCAACGAAAGACAAAGGAAAACGGAGAAATGGAAAGGCCTCAACAGTTCATTATGTAGTTGAATCTTTTACGTATGCGTGGAAATATTTTAGCTCTTAAATATGAAAGGTAATAATAAAATATTATGTCAAAGGTGCAATAAAGTGCTTGCTAATGTATATACACATTTACTAACTCATTTACCTAGATTAGCATAATTGTTGAATGTTTACTAATATTTTCTTTAAAAAGTGTCGGCGTAGTTGTGATGCGATAAAATTTAGCATAGTACGAAAATTTCACTCGCTATAATTTCGGTGAAATGGTAAATAAAATCCCATTTAAAGCTGTGGCCCGTAACTTTAAGCGACGAAGCTGTACCTGCTTTTAGTTGTTTAACTTTTTTAGAAGTGTTCTCCAAAACAACTGGATCGACTGATAATTCCGTCATCTTTCGAGTTTGTTCTTCGACTTGCGGTTCCAGTAAAGCGATGGCCTTTTCCAAATTCTGAAATTTTGAACACAGTGTTTGTTAAATTCAATTCCACAATGCTTCAACCATTAGAGCAAACCTCTTTGTCCAATTTCAAATTATTAGTTGTTTTCTCAAGATCGGTAAACATCGTTTGCTTCCTGCGCTTGTCATTTTCCATGATCTCCAGTTTTCTACGGATCTCGGTTAAGCGAGATTTTGATTCATCTAATTGTTTACTTAACTGCGCAACGTTTCGTGCTGAATCGTCCGAGCTTTTGCTGGTATCGACTTTCACACTTTGTCCAATTCGACCTCTACATGAAAGGTAACAAATTACGACAAAAATAGCCAGATAACAAGCTTCCAATTTTTCAGAAATTACCATCAGAGCAAAAATTATTTAGATGACGTTTACTTCTATTTCTCTTCTTGTCTATTACTGTAGTTTTAATATCTCGATTACTTAATTTTCGGTTATGCTAATTGTATTTTAATATTCTAGCAGACATAGATAGTTAAGATAACATACTTTCTCTGTTCATTGCCACCACCTGTCATAGCACCGGTAGGCTCAATTACTTCGCCTTTCAAAGTTACAGTTCGCCATGTTTTTCCTGGTTGATAAGCAATCCTTGACGCAGCATCAATAGTGTCCGCAATGAGCGTGTTTCCCAGTGCAAAAAAGAAAGCTGGCAAGACTTTTTCATCATTCTAAACAGCGATTATTGACACTATAGGTATGATGTTATGGTGAAATTAATACAAGAGACACACCACTTGAATCAAATCAATAAGACGGAGTGCATCGCCAGGACTAAAATTTTCTTTGTACATATATATGCTGAAATTGTAACTTACGTTTTTGGCTTATTTCTTATGTCCTTAATCCCGAAATTTTGTTTATCGAGGGCAATAAAAGAGGCTATGCCGAGGCTTTCCTTCTTCAAATATTCTATGCATACTTGTGCAGTTTCGACCGTATCAACGACAATGTAATCGAGCAGACCGCACGTGGTGGAAACTGCCACGTCATATTTTTCCTCAATTGCACCGAGGTCACCCTAAAATTGAAAAGTAAAAATGATTAGGGTAAAACCTAATGTATATTGTGCTAAGCCTAAGCAAAATGTAGCTTCCAGTTGGAAAAAGCAAAAAATTATGAAATCTTAAAAATATTAAATTTAAGCTCATTATAACAAGACGAATACAAATTATTAACATTATTTATCCAGATAAAATATTACTCACCAATCGGCCATAAATGCCTGGAATATGTCCCTCATGTTTCTGTTTCATTAACGCGCTCAGTTGACGATTCGAGGTACGATATTTCTCAGCCGTTTGACGAATGTGCTCGATTTCATTTGTTAATTCACGGACCCGATTGGAAGTTACGGATTCATTTTGACGCAGAGTGAAAAGTTCCTTCTCAATAGATTCCAAATCATCTTTTAAGCCAGGAAGTTTGCGCTGGGCTTCATCATATTCACTAAAGGATTGCCATGGTATATGAGTAAATCAAATAAACAAAAAATAAACTAACCCATTTTTTGTCAAAAATTTCTGCCGGGAATCTTCTAACTTTTCGTTCAATTCAGCCAACAATCGGCGTTGATTTTCTTCAGCACTTTCCAAATTATTCAACTCGTCTTGCGCTATGACAACCTAAAAGGAATTAATATATAGATTAACATAAACATCCGAACATTCTCTCATTAACGAATTTACAAGAATGTATGCCAGTTAATTGTTTATCTCTACCAAACAACCAGTCAATCCAACGAAAACTCCGAATAACAAATTCGATTGAATTCAGTTCCTTTACGAACGCCATGTGACACACGTCATTCACTTAGATTTAGAATAAATTCTAATTTACAATAAATATCGAATTTATTGTTCGGGATTTTTGTTGAATTGAATGATAAGTAAAAACATACTTTTGAGCTAAGGTCATTCTCGGTGACGGTGCGTTCACTTAATTCTGTTGCAACCTCACCTATCCTCTTTTGTAAAGTGGCAGTTTTTTCTTGCACAAGTGGGAGTTTCTGTTCAATTATTTCTCGCATTTTCTGGATTACATCTTCAGACTCGTTGAGGATCTTCGTTTGGGTTTCTATTTCCCTTTCCGCTATTTCTGGGGCTGATAGTAGAGTTTCAATCTGGAACAAAGATAGTATACTTACGATGTTTCATGAGAAATTACGAAATTTCGTTAAAGTAGTTGCGTGTTAGTTAGTGCGACAAGTGCCTTCAATGCCAACTTGTCCGAAGCATGATTTTTAATATCAAAAAACAATTATATCCTAATGCGCAATTTGAAACGCAAACGCGTGCGGAACAGAGGCCTTGAGTGAATCATGAGGTGCAAACCTTTCCATACGATCATACTAAAATTCCAAAAAGTGGCACGATTTTACTTTAAAGAGAAACAAAAATTAAATTGTGTCTGATGGAATTTTGTCGGAGTAAAAGTTGATTGAACTACTTTTTATTTCACACATTGTGATATTTTTATTCATATTAGCACTAATAATACCTGAGTCTCTGCTTTCTTTATATCGCTGCATATTTTGGTCTTCTTTTTCTTCAATCGATCGAGATTGCTGGATGCAGTTGAAGCTTCCTGATCTTCTGTTCGAACGTCTGCTTTAGTTTTTTCCAAATTTCGCTGAAGTTCTTCCAAAGCACTAAAATAAGAATTGTGTGGACCAAACTAATATTGGTTTGGCCGAAAATTCGATTTTTCAAAATTTCGCAGAATTTCAAAGCAAAAGTTATTTCGTAAGAAATATGTCATTGAGCTAGACCTTGCCTACAAGAGCCGCAATGCCACTGTTTTGTACAGTGCCAAAATTTCGGGTATTTTGTTGATGAAAGTTGTCAAAAATAAGCAAAAACCAACATTTTTTATGTTTTTAATTTGAACCACCGTAATATGACATTTTTCTTATAATTGAAAAAAAAGTTATATAGTTAAACAGAGTAAGTGATGGGCTATCCAACGGTATATGACTCTCATGATAAGCTTGGCACTGGACGAATTAATTTTGAAAAACATAGTAAAACATTCCGGCCAAACCAATAAAACTCTAAAAACTAACTTTTCTGATTCTTTCTTTTGGTTTTTTAACTGTGAGATTTGCAGTGCCAGTTCTTTGACACGTTCCTTGGCTGTGTCTGCCTCTGCTTCCACTTCTTTCAACTCTGAGTCATGAGGCGCTATTTTATCGGTGACTTCGAGCCTGAAAATAAAGGTTTTTAGAAGCTTTATTCTCGACACGAGCAAAGTCCACAAGTGAATAACATGTATTAGGTTGTTGTATGTGTATAGTTGGCAAAGTGAAATAAAATAAGTCAGAAATAACTCATCAATTTTTCTAGCAACTTAATTAGCTATGTTTAAAGGGTGGAAACAAACCTTTTAACTGACAAAACCTTATTGCGAAGTATATTAATGGCATTATCCAAATAGATTGCGGCAATTACATCTTTCGCAGGTCCTTCACAAGATACCTTTTCCTTGTCTGCGTATTTTAGACGCTGAAAATAACCCATGAAGTTATCAATATAAAATTGTTTTCCAACAAACAATCAGTGTCACTATTAAACACTAATTCCGGCTGAGTATATATCATAAGTTTAATATACACAAATACCTGGAGTTGAGCAGCCCGTTGTTCTTGAATTTTTTCTAGTTTGTAACGGAACTTGTTAATAGGCAATTTAAGACGGCTGGATCCAATAATGTCTTCAAGATATTCCAAAATTCCTTCCTCGTTTTCGTTCTCTGCTTTTGGTTTCATCATTGATATTTGTTCAACTTCGCCCTGTAAATAATTTAAATGAAATTAGTAAAAACTTAGTAGTATAAAAGATACTTGTAGAATGAGAAAACGACTGTGCACGAGATCAATTCCGCTCTTACGTAAAATGTCAGTGATTTCCTTGAATTGCATCGTCCTGCCGTTATGAACGTATTTACTCGAACCATCTCTGTAAGCAGTCCGCGACACATGGAACTCGCTGTTCGGTATCCGAGTCACTTCATGCCTTGACTGAAAATGAAAAGTAAATGAGAAAATTAAATAAAGTCAGGTATAATTACTGGAACACTATTTTTTAATGTTGGGGGATTGTGAGAGGTGTTATGCTACCAGGTTGCTATTTATAGCTCTCTGAAAAAAAATTACTGAGCAATTTTCAATTGCTCAGATTCTACCCAATTAAAATGGTTTTTATCTCCCTATCTAGTATTTGGCTGCTGTCGTTATGTGTGACGGCACATTTTGAAAGTGCATTCTTAGGAGTACTTATTTCATTTTTCAGCGGTGCATTCTTAGGGGTGCTTACTTTTTAAATGTACCTATCTTAGGGTATCTTTTTCGCGGAATCCGAATTTGATATCTAAATTTACCTAAACGTACCTAAATTTAGTTAAAATTAAGATCTGAAAGTGCATTCGTAAGGGTGATAATTCTCCGTAATTATTTTGTGACAATTTTTCAAACATGCGTTCTTGGTGTGCTTAATTTTCGAGTAACACATTGTGCTTCCAAGCGGACGAACGCCGTGACGGTCGTACAACCCAACCCTGGCAAAATACTGCCCAAAATCGAGTGCCGAATGCACTCCACCCATGGCTAGTAAAGGATATTATGTACAGGACTTTTAATAATTCGGTGGTACATTAAGATTATTCATATCCCCATATTGAGAACAATCAAAATAAGGCAATTTTTACAACTAGCAGAAAATTCATAACGTATTACGAAACCATTTTGTGACTAGGAGCATATGAGACCTATACACCATAAGCTTAATTACATAGATTATAGGTGATTTTAAAATTATCTAAAAAACTTACTATGTCAATAATTCTCTCGAAATACACTCTAACAGTGCAACTGTCAATGTCGTCTTTGCCAGCGGAGGAGTGAATTAAAGTACTGAGCTTTTTCGAACGAATTTTTGCGGCTCGGTAACCGAAGACGAATAAGAGCGCATCAATAACGTTGCTTTTCCCGCTACCATTTGGGCCAATGATCGAAGTAAAATTCTGAAATAATAATTTAATGTTAATAAAAAATGAAAGGAACGGTTAGGAAATAAATATAAGTTGCAAACCTAATAAAATTTCGTTTCAGAGTGAATTAAAGTATTGTTTACTGTATTATCAAAAACTAAATTCAGAATTCACTAAAGAAAAAATCCATGGATAAGAGCAAACTAACTTTGTGAAAAGGACCTATGGTTTGTTTTCCGTAATATGACTTGAAGTTTTCCACATCGACCTTTGAGATGATCAGCCGTCCTTTAGGACCTTTTGCAGATCCAGCCATCCTTTCTGGGGGCGGAGGGATCTCCATTTTGAGAAGATCTTCATTGTCGTCATAACCTTCTGGCCTCGGTATTCCCTGACTTTCTTGATTCTCGTCATTTTGCTCAGCTGCTGCAGTAATTTTCGATTTGTAAGCAGGTTTACCGATTTTCCTACCAGCCGGCACAGGCATATTCTCTAAAATGGAAAATAACATTCCCTCTTACTAATCTGCACTTTTCTGACCATCCCGAACATTTTTTCTCACGGGTCGGGACGTATGATACCTTAAAATGCTCCCCCATCTCAAGGCAAGTCGAATTATACCACAATCATAGAAATTTTACGCAATAACGTTCTAATAAGAATTTCTCCAAATGTAATTTCTTGTATTTCGTAAAGAAATCTTATATGGTATTGTAATTGAATCCCCTCCGAAATATTCGAAAACCAGCATGGGGTCGCGATACGGAGGCGCCTGATAGCTCATTGTGTAGGTCTCGGCGAGTTATTACGGAATTCGAAAAAATTTTGCGGCAAAACCAGGTCCGGTCGACCGGATCGGCTTCTAGAAGGTTCTAGAAGCGTTGAGGGTATATGGCTGTATCTCGCGTGGGAAACAAGGAAATGGCCCCAAATTTTGTCTCTCTATAGTAAATCGACCCAGCTGAGTCCGAATCCGGGATCAAATTTTTTCTTGGATCCTCCTAGAACGTTCTAGAAGCTTCCATGACCTTCTTTTAGTTGTGCAATGCAAAGCACAGAAACTCCGTTCGAGCGGCCGAAGGCCGCGAGTCTCACTGACAAAGCCACTGTGGGCATGCTGATTTAGGATCAAGCAGATTACCACCTTTCCCATAGGAGCCGGAGGCACCCCTTCGCTTGTATTAAGAATATGTTAGTGGAAAAGTATTTGGTTGAAGAACAGAGAATCTACAAATCTTTTGTAGTGTTTGTAAAATATTAATTTTTTTGCACCTGGGGGTTTTCGATCACGCTGAGCACGAATTCGAATTATTTTTTACTGGCCTAACATTTAGGAAATTAATATATCCCTCTAAGTAAGGTTCCTAAAACGAAAACCAATGCGTAACTTCAGCGCATCACCTATTGATTGTGCCTTTTAAAATTTTTATGAAAATGACCGGGGTCATCTTGTTCTTCTTTTCGCCTAAAACTCTGTTCAAATCAAACATGTGAAACTTAAAATTTACATAAAAGAAAAAGCTATGGAACATTTAACAAATGCACCGAATCAACCGTCTGTTATCTCACATAATCTAGAACTAAAAATAACACGGAATTGAATAAGTGAAAACTTCAAGTCCAATGTGACTGCTGCAGTTTAAACATAAATAAGCCGCCACAAACGTTATGCCAATTTTGTTTGCTTCTTTGTTATAATCGTAAAGGAAATTATTGAGTGTGAAGCCCGGGGACTGTTTAATGGCTCATTCGGTGAAGTTTGGTTTGTTGGAAAAGAAAGTTTTCAAGCACACTTTTCAATCAATTGCAACAAATAATACTATTAGTACCAAAACATCCTAGAAAAACTCACAGTATATGTATTCCATTTAATTATTTTGTCGATAATTTTTGTTGATTGTTCTTTGGCTGTGACTTGCATTGGACGGGAGTAAAGCGTTCTCGGAAGGAAAATTAATATGTCTCAAATGTAACATAAAGTATTTACTATTATTTGCTTGAAAGTGATCAAAAAGTCCGTTTGTTATATATCCGTTTATACTCACAATGAACCAAACTGTTTGCTGACACCACCATCCTGGTGTATCATGCCAAGAATAATGAGCTTTTGAATCTTGGCGTCAGGATAAATAATTAATGCAATAACAAATAATTTTCAATTTCAATGTAAATTTTTTATAAATTTTAGTGATTTCATCGCAAGTATGATTTTGCACGCCATCACATGAAATTATAATCAATTATTTTTATACTCAATGCATACATACCAGTATCAACTCAAAGGATTGAAGTTATACTGGTTTCGTCCATTTTCAACCATATCGGTCTTTGAACTTTCTACTATGAAAAATTATGTTTATTCGTTTTCTGTTTACTTTCCGTTAGTCACGTCCGTCAAAATACGTAACTAAACAATAGCGTAAGGCAATCTTCACTATACGTTGTTATTGTAACAAGTTTTTGTGGTCGTCGTGACTAAGAGCCTGAGGCCGTCTAAAATTGGTATACAATAACATTTCTCGCCTCCAATTTCATCATCGTGTAATCGCACAAAGAGGCTGGAACAACCGTTTTTTGTATTGCTTCCCCTTATATAAACTTTCGAGATATTAAACAATCTCAGTCTAAAAAGGGCAGTTCAGCTTTAACTTCTTTTACATTTTTCTGAACAACATATTTTGCCAAATTCATATTTATCTGGCTGCCTTTTTAATTATTGCGAACCGATATGATTTATTCTCAATTTATTTTATGAATTGATTTTTAATTCTCGTATTTTTCCTAAGTTTTGTCAATATCCGTAATTTGTTGAGCAGAAAAATAAAAATTTGTAGTATACTAGGTATTATAGTATCAATGTAGCGAATTTATCAATGTTCCTTGCTTAATTTAAGCAAAGCAAAATGTTTTAATTAGCTATTTCAATGCATTTTCTGTCTGTGCTAATTGATATGATTCATGGCGACTACTTTCGACCTTACTAAATTGATATATACGACAACAACGTTCCTGACGCTCGGCTTCGCAATAAACACATAAGGCAACAGCGCAAGCATATTTGTATAGAAATTTGAATTAAGCTGTTACGGGGATTTTTGGATAGTGAATATTCAACTTGATTTAGCTCTACTGTCCATGCTTTTGTGGGGTGAAATATAAATATCTTGTTTAATTTCCTGCAGCAAAATCCGACAGTGTTTCGTGTGAATGAATTCATTTTATAAATTATTAACTAGCGCCTTCGGCGCTAGTTAAAAAAAAGGGGGAAATTGTTAATTTTAAATTAAAATTTAAGTAAATTTTGATTTAAGTCTGGATTTGTGGTTTTAAGTGGAGAGCAGTCATTGTTCTTAAAGCCGCTGACGCGGCTTGGCCTGCTTCTAGCTACTGCGATAATTTGATGATTAGTGTTGGGTTGTACGTCCGTCGCGGCCTTCGGCCGCTCCAAGCGCCAAAATAAGGGTCCGGGATCGGCGCTTCGCGCCGCTTAAATCCGGGAAGGGTTGGGTTGTACGTCCGTCGCGGCCTTCGGCCGCTCCAAATGGGGGATATCCCAGTTTTACCTGGGAGTGTACGGGCTATCCCAGGTTAACCTGGGAGTGTACGGGCTATCCCATTTTTAGCCTGGAAGTGTATGTATCTGCACCTGGGTCCATCTGCACCTGGGCCCATCTGCACCTGGGCCCATCTGCACCTGGGCCCATTTGCACCTGGGCCCATTTGCACCTGGGCCCATCTGCACCTGGGCTCATCTGCACCTGTGGCATCTGCACCTGGGGCATCTACATCTGTAGCCCTCGGACGAGCATTCTGTCCCCCCGGTCCACCCCAGGGATCTGTGCCTGGCCAAATGCGTTCCGGATTTCGGAAGCCTACTGCCGAAATGCAAAGTTCAGAAGGTCCAATCGTGTCCGCCAACGAACGATTGGATCAGCCGATCAGTGCGCAAATTGCCCTTTCGTCCCAGCGTTTACGATGCCCCCCGTTCTGAATTACAACCCCCTAAATCATGCTTTGGGGGGGGGTACTCGCGAGTTTGGGGTCCGGGACCCAAAGTGGAATCATGGGGGGGGGGAACACACAACTTAAGACCGTTTTAAACAAAGAAAGATTGGAACAAATTTCGATGAAGGACAAAATCACTAATGTATTAATAAGTTCCATTAATTAAAATTCCTTCCCTCCACATAATTCCTGGTGCCAAATTCCGGTTTTCTTAAATTGAACTTTTTCTCCAATCTTTGGCACTTTATTTTCAATCCTCGGAATCAGCGGGGTCGATTTACTATATAGGGACAAAATTTGGGGCCTTTCCCATGCTTTCCCAGCGATTTACAGCCAAATGCCCTCCGGGTCTCTAGAACCTTCTAGAACCTTCTAGACTGCGATCTTCTCGGCCGGACCTGGATTTTCGGGATCCTGAGGTCGAGACCTATCGTTTGACACCAAAATCGCCCTGGACACGGTGAAGCACGCAAAGTTATGAGAAGTGGCCCTTCCCGTGTGGTTCGTTTCATATAAAGGGGAATTTTTATATATTTGTGTTCATTGCTGAGGGAATGACTAGTTAAATACCAATTATCTTTCGTTTCTAAAGAAAAATAATAAATAATAAAATGAGTCAAACAACAATAAAATCCTTTTACCTAGTATTTCATAAGAGACAATGATTTTGGGCGAAATTATGAGATGTGTCTTACATAGCTCGAAAATAACGTGTAGCCCAGAATTAGCTTTATTTTACATACTTTGTTTCATGGCCAATAAAAAAATGTTTTTATCGTAAAATTACTAAATACGCCACTAGCAATACCAGTGGACGGTATATGGTCTGACTCTTTTTTATTGTTATGCCAGAACATAATCTAGACACTTTGTTTTTTTAAAGCAGTGTCTGTGAGAGCTCGATATTATGTTTACGGCTTTAGTATGTTTATTTATAAACATGTTTTTAACCTGAAAATAGATTCGGAACAAATATTACCTTAAATTTTATTTATAAGTTCCATTCAATTTAATAATTACCTTCAACCATCCAACCATTAATTTCTCTTTTGGTGCCTCAAATGATTCACAGATGTTTTTCTTTTACAATTGGAACAATTTTTCTCCAATCTTTGGTCTATTTCATTTATCTTTCAATGCCTCGTTCCGCCAATGGCTGGCAAACGAAAACCGGATCTTTCCTCCTACATTTTCTCTACCCAATTTCTACATGAAACTCACAAATAATTTTCCACTGCTCCTACGTTTTTGCCCTCTATTTATGCTTTGCCAAGTCAGGTCTTTGTTATTGCTCACAATATGACTGAAGAACGTTCACAATTTCCATGTTTATTCATCAGCCGTTCTCGCTGATTATTCACCCAGAAATTCCCCAAACGTTCTAAATGGGGAATGTGTTAGCTCGAACATATATATGTTTTGATTGCTAACGGTTTTCCCATACAGTGTTTGGAGTGAATCAGCCAGCTTTCCAAATTTTCTATGCCCTCGTTTCATCCTTACCGTCTTCATTTGCATTCATGAAAGTGATTCGAGAAATTAATCATTGATACCAAAATTTTAGTTTTAAACAACAAAAATCTAATGGAAATGATTATTTCTATAGATGACTGCAGAATTTATGGTTTCTCCTCAACAAATAGTTTTCAAATTGACACCGCTATCCAACGAGATATTTAGTTAAAGTAAATTCATGTTTGCCGTGTTAAATATATTTTATTTTACAAAATAGAGTTACTGTTTTCAGCGAATAAACTCCAACTGTCTCCAAAACTCAGAATCTAGCAGACCAAGGCCACAATACAATGTCCTCTACGAACAGCGCCATTCTCGAGGCGCAGTCCGAGTTTGGGTTGAATCTCCTCCGAGATGTTTCCGCCAATTCTAAATCATCTGTGGTGCTGTCGCCGTTCTCCGTCGCCATTGCTCTTGTATGATTTACTTTAAATAAAATGCGATTTTTGCACTAAAAAATTTTATAGTAAGCAGAAAATTTTGAAAAATGATAAATGTTGCATAATGTTGACTGAAGATATTTATCACGAAATTCTAAATTTCAGTCAATGGCGTATGCTGGTGCTCGCGATGAAACCGAGGCAGAGTTGGGCCAACTTCTCGCCAATGGCGAGTCCAAGGAGCGAGTGCATGAATACTTTGGCGCCCTAATCAACAAAATCTACGCTGAGAACAAAAACTACACTCTAGAAACTGCCAACAGAATCTACGTCAAGGAGGGCTTCTCGATTTTGGACTCGTACAAGCAACTTCTCAATGCACATTACAAAGGCCAATTCGAATCCGTGGATTTCTCGCGCAGCGTCGAAACTGCAAAGGTAAATGGAACGAAAATAATTCACTAAGATCATAATTGTAAATGGACGTTGATAAATATTTAACATCCGGTTTCAGATGATCAATGACTTTGTGAGCAACGCGACCCATGACAAGATCCACGACTTGATCCAGCCAGACAGCCTCAGTGAACTGACTCGGTATTTCGTTTTAATCTTTAAAATTATTAATTTGCAGTGTTTTCCAGACTGCTTTTGATCAATGCCGTATATTTCAAGGGAACCTGGCAAAGCAAATTCGAGCCAGACAGAACCCTGAATAGGACCTTCTATGTCTCTGAAGGCAACGAGAAACAGGTATGATATTAATTAACATAAAATTGGATGAGTCTGATTGAAAATGAAATTTATCAGGTATAATAAAAAGTTTACGTGTTGTGATACCCAACCTTTGGAATCCTGTATTTTATTCATATGCATTTTTACAAAACACTACATACTCATGTATGCAGTATGTACATGACTACAGAAATGTATACAATTGCATATAAATTTTTGACCAACCTAGCACGTCGGCTCCTTTTGCATGATTTTGTTTCAAAAAGTGTGACAGGCATGTTTTTGTCGTTAAAATCCCGAGATTTTTGGTACATACCCTAATTCGGGTACGGGGAATCCGAATTTGACCTCAGATCGGGGGTGGTCCCGCCACGAAAGTTGGGAAAATCGCATTTTTGCCACAAAATGGCCCAAAAATGGCCATTTTTGACGCGTTACGTCAAAAATAATTGCAGATTCGGACTCAGCGCATCAAAATACCCCTAAAAACACATTTTGCTGACATTCCAAAAAAATTTCATTTTTTGGCCATTTTTCACCATAGGGGGTACCACATGGATTTTGAAAAAAATCGATTTTTTGAAAACGTGGAAAAGTTTTCTGCAATGAGTGTTTTTAGGGGTAATTCGATGCGCTGATTCCGAATCTGCAATTATTTTTTACATATCGCGTCAAAAATGGCCATTTTTGGACGATTTTTTCCCCTCAAGTTCGAACCCCACGTCCGTCAATCAATTTTTTCCTCGCGAAAATACCGAATTTTCTTAAAAATAACCACACATTCTTGTTTGCCGGACCTCAATTGATTAAAAATTTGGAACTGCAAAATGAAATACCATCATTACTAATTTTCTGGCACCATTTTGTGATAATTTTCGCTCAAAAACGTCAAAAACCGCAATTTTCCCAACTTTCGTGGCGGGACCACCCTCGATCTGAGGTCAAATTCGGATTCTCCGTACCCGAAGTAGGGTAACTACTAAAAACCCCAGTCGATTTCAGACGTTCTACTTCGCTTTTTCTCCAAAATACACGAAAATGGCCATTTTTGAGCAAAAAAATCTAAAAAATTGAAAAAAATGAAAAATTTTCAAAAATATTTTGAAATTTTATGAAAAAGTAAAATTTGAGGTGTTGCTCGATCGAACTAAACAAGTGAAATATTCATCCGATGGATTATTATTTATATTTGGGGCCCCAAAGTTGACCCATTTAACACTGAAAAACGCAAAGTGTACCAACTTTAAAGCCCAAAATATAAATAATAATCCATCGGATGAATATTTCACCCACCAGGTATGATAGAGCAACACCTGAACTTGCTTCCTGGCAAAAAACATTTGCATATTTTTGAAATTTGATTTTTGGCTGAAATTGGCCGCCACGCTTTTTGAAACAAGAGGCGCCGACGTGCTAGTGATATATATTATATTATTTGCCTAATATTCTTAATTTTTATTCAATCGTGTTCCCTGATGTGTATAATTTAATTGTAACATCTTACCGAAATTATTTTCTTCTAAAAAAGACAATTGTACTAAACAACCAAAAATGGATCAAATAATGCTATGGGGAAATAAAGCCCTCTTGTAATTCACTTTATAACTTCTTATGTGACAGGTGGACATGATGCGTAAAACCACGAAGCTGCCGTATCATGAAACCGACAGCTACCAGGTTCTCGGACTTCCATATGAGGGCCAAGATGTCTTCATGTATGTTATTCTTCCAAAAGAGCGCTACGGACTTGATACATTGTTGAAGAATTTGACTGGCAAAGATCTGCTCGATATCGTCCAGAAAAGAGCTAAAACGGAAGTTGTGGTAAGTATAATTATCATATATTTTTGCAATCTTTGTAATTTTATTATATATTATACCATTTTAACCATTTTAGGTGTCCCTGCCGAAATTCAAACTCGAGTCGACCCACTTGCTCACTCAAATCTTGAAAAAATCAGGACTCACAAAATCTCTGAGTGCAGCAGCCAATTTCCGCGGAATTTCTGACGCTGGATCTCTCCAAATCAGCGAAATCATTCAAAAGGCTTTTATTGAGGTAAGTCTTGCGACATATAAAAATCAATGAGTAAAAGAGTTAAAACAGTAAAGCAGAGTACTGCTAATAAACAAATTGTTAAAATCTGCTCAAATAAATATCATAAATATTTTTATTCAGTAGTCGTTTTTGAATGTAAGCATTGAAATAAAGACTACAGTCCCACATAAACTTTAATTTGGCTTCTATTTGACCTTCAATGTTTCTGCTTGTTTGTGTCTGCTACTACAAAACGTCAAACCGCTTAGGTTAACGAGGAGGGCACTGAAGCAGCCGCTGCTACTGCAGTACAAATGGTCATGAAGTCAGCTCGTCCATTAAAGCAGTTCCTTGCCGACCATCCATTTTTATATTTCATTGTCACTCAAACAGACATGATTTTTTCTGGCATACATCGCTAATAAAATTGCTTCTTGCTTATTTGTCTTTTCTATGAATTGTGGCACTTAATTAACAGAAATAAATAATAACTGTAGTATTCTGTCAAAAGATACACATAAATATGATAAAACATTTTAGTATATTTTACATAGGATTTCCTGGTATTATCCGATTTGGTAAAAATCGAATACAACAAATATATGAATGCAAATTTTAACATCGTTTAAATTTTCCCAATTTCAAATCACTGTATTTACAGACCAACGAAGAGGGCACCGAAGCAGCCGCGGCGACTGCTGTCCAGGTACGCCTGATGTCTGCTCGGATGGACCCCGACATTGAGTTCACAGCTGACCACCCGTTCTTCTACGCCATTGTCACCAGCAAGGGCGAGACTCTCTTCAACGGCGTTGTGCGCGAAAACCACTGAGAAGGGGATTAAAGCTTTAAGCATACTCAAATCAATACTTGTCATAATTTCGGTGATCAAATAAATGCTTTCAATGTAATGCTTCTTGGAACGTAAAATTGTTGTGCAAATTATTGCAACATATAATCTCAGTCCTCAAAATTTTGCAGTAATAACTAAAGACCCCAAAAATATTTTTTTAAATTCCGGTTTTAATTAATTAAAATATTTAAAAAAATCGCAAAATATTTAAAAAAAATAAATAAATAAATATATATAACTAAATATTTTAAAAATATTTTAGTTAAAAAAAGTCCAAAATATTTTTTAAATATTTTTTATATTTTAAAAATATTTTTGGGGTCTTTAGTAATAACATAAAATATTTCATACCTTACATGGCTTTATAATATACATATTATATTACAATAATGGAACATGAAATGCATAATGGCGGCGGATAATTATAATCTGCAAATAAATTTCCTGCTGCCCACAACTTTGGAATATACCATGATATTTAAGTATTTAATTTAATGAAATCAAAATATTTTCCCACACTTTTGCTTGAATTTTATATGTAGTTTTGTTTCAGCTGATATAATTCGCTGTCCAAGTAACGCATTCGCATAAATCGAAGTAGTAATTACAGGGATGGCATCTTAACACAGTGCGCATTCCTAGAGTAGTGTTCTCCGAATGGAGTCGAGCATGTCATCACTTTTTATCTAAAATCATGTATCAGTAACTTGTTTGAATTTTCACAGTCAACGCTTTCCCTATTGAAGGAGGCGCATGGAAAAGAGCTTCCTCCAATAGGGAAAAGTGTTGACTGTAAAAAATGTTTACTTTAATAGGGCCCCACTCAAAATTTTTCACCAATATCTAGAGGAGTCCCTTTGTGAGTAGTCCTCTCATTAAAAATATCAGTGACCCATATTAACCTCTTCAGCACGCAATTACATTTTGACGCAAATTGAATTTGCTTGGACTGAAAATTGAGATGAGGAATTGTATGTATCTTGTTTTAGCTTTAGTCGGCAGCGTCTATCTTTAGATTTACAGTAGGCGTAACTTGTCAGTGCCATAAGAAAGTTACAATCTCGCTCAATTTCAACAAAAAGAAATATTAAATGTGGGAAACTGTTTCGATGTCCACACAAAAATACTCACATGTCAAAAGGTGTTTGCATACTTCACCTCTACGCAACAACTTTTTATGCTTATTTTAACCTCGACGATGCTTGATTATTGATGTCCCATCTTCAAAGCACATAATGCGAAATTCTGAAATTTTGTCGTCTGAAAATATTAAAACGATACTACCATTGGCTTACGGCATTCCGACGTTTATTTTGTACGTCTTGGTAATGATTGTGTTGGTAATTCGTTTTCGGACGCCTTTCTATATTTTATTCGTCGTTAATGGCATTTCGGTATGTGATTATTTGCTAGAAAATGAAAATGTACTCCAATATTATATAGTTTCCTGATAGGTACACAGGTTTCGCACTACCCAAACTATGTAGAAATCATAGTAACTCATACTTTATTTTTGTCCATTTTTGGGAAAAGTGAGAAAATAAGTTACAATGAAATGACCGAAGAATCTGAAAATCACCAACAATTTTCATTAAAAACTTGCTCAGATTTTTGAAAACATTGCGATTTTTCGAAAATTGTGCTTTCTTTCCTTTATAATCTGTTGTTTCAGGAAACAACATGGTGGTGGACTGGAATGGTGAAGTATCGCGCTGCAACAGCACCGCTGTTCTTCCCCTTATTCGATCATTTACCATTCGAGGGCTGGGGCTTGACGCTACTTTTCTTTTTCAACTATGCACTTCTTATCACCTCGCGCTCAGCAAATTTTCTGCTAACTTTAAATCGATTCACTGTAATGCAATTCTCGGTACATGTGTACAACAAGGTATTGCTAGCTAATACGGGCTTATAATTTTCTCCTACTCAAAACATGGAAAATGTACATTGGCTCGTTGCAGATTTGGCGCTATTTGCTACCTCTTTCGGTTGTCTTAATGTGCGTTATCGCTGGTGTTTTGAATGTATCCATATTATTGACAGGTTGCTATGTGAAGCGGCCAAACGAAACACAGTATTTGTTTTATTTCGAACCGTATGATCCTGGAGTTGAGGTAAAGGGTTAAATACAGTGCGATTTACTGATAATTTTGATAATCACTCAATTAATTCACACTTATTTAGTACAGGCAAAGTCTATACAGTATCGCTGTAATCATAGCATTTGCCCCAGCAATGATACTGTCGAACATGAGTATAGCTTATTCGCTGTGGCGCCGACGAAAACAGCGGCTCACTCAAATAAGTAATCAGGAAACACAAAAGGGAAACGATGCGGAAGCCAAGCTCTGTGTATTGACATTCACGATGTTGGTCACAAATTTGGTGGGGCTTGTATGCCAGGTAAACAGTTTCAGTTGAAGCTTATGATGCATCTTTTATTTATCACATGGTCCAAGCTAGTTGACATTGAATTTCTATTTCCTTGTTTCAGTTTTTTATATTACGGTATTAATAACTCTCATCTGTGTTAAAGTAACGCATTTATATATCACTCATGTCTCAGAAAATTTGGAAAAGGCTTTATTTTTTATAAGTGGATAAGGGCTGAATACAAACTCAAATGTATGGTCGAAGTGGTCGTAGAAGTTATGCATTTTATGATGAGTAGCAAATGCGGCAAAGGCGCGAATTTGAACATTGTTTATGTAGAAGATGCCGCTCTAGGAGGGGTCTAGTCCAAATCTGATATTGCCAGTGGATAAAGCTTAAAAAGTTGGCATATAGTGGTCATGATCAGATTTTGTATCAAGTATGAAAAATTTCGAGAAAATTTGAGATTAAAGTTTTCTTAGTAAAATTTTCATAGTAAAATTTTAATCTCAATTTTTCCCGAAATTTTTCGTACTTGATACAAAATCTGATCATGACCACTATATGCCAACTTTTTAAGCTTTGTCCACTGGCAATATCAGATTTGGACTAGCCCCCTCCTAGAGTCTCCCCCCCAAAACTAACGTTCAAATTTCCGCCAAAGATTACTGTAGCGCCAAAGCGTTGTGGATGTCAATTAGGTAAAATGCATAACTTCTACGACCACTTCGCCCATATATTTGGTTAGTTTACAGGATACTTAAAATAAAGTCATGATTGTATTTGCATTTTATCAAAAAAATTTATCATCGGGCATTACACGGGTCTTAGCGGGCCGATCGTTTTATCATGTTCGTGATAGACCACTAATTATAAACTTTAAATTAACAGAAAACATCTTTTGATTAAATGAATAAAGAAATTCGCCTAAAAATACGTTCTATGGTAAAAGTGGTATTAAATTTCATGCTGTGTATTTAGCGCTCATCGTTACATTTTTTAATTTTTATTTTCAGATGTTTTTCTTTGTTGCCGGTGGTGGTCCAAATATGGATCCAGGACTTGTTCAAACACTTTCAGCTATCCAAGGATTTGCCGAAGACGTGCATATTCTCTCAGAGCCATGGATGCTCGTATTCATGAGCAAGGGAGTGCGCGCATCTCTTTTACAAGTACTGTGCTTAGGAAAATTCCGAGCAAATATGGTAACAACAGCTACTAACAAAAATAGCAAAGTCTTAATACGTTCAAAACGTCAGTCGATGAATCATCTTTCGACTAATACTTAGAGAAGGAGAGAATAAGTGAATTGTTTTTATTGTTTCTAAAACTAGCTGTCCTACGCCGCCGCTCTCGCGGCGTCCCCCCCCCCCCCGCCGTCAGTATGGCCCATTTTTCAAAAAAAAATTTTTGTCTAAAAAAAGTCTAAAAATTTTGTCTAAATTTTTTGAAAATCTGTATCAGCACATCCGTACGAACATTTTAAGCTATCACTTGCCCGGAAATGAGCAGTGGAATGGGTCGAAACGACAGTCCAGAGACGGACAGACAGAGGACACTGGCTTCTTAGTAAAGTAACATGTTAATAAAACCCATACTTCTGTAAGTGTATAGGATGCATATCCGTTATATTTTTGTCTGTGGAAGAAAGCTTTCCATCAATAACACTATTTCTTTATTGTGCTTTCCTTCAAATGCTCCCCCAAAAAGTTATGTCGCAGACAGTTTGAATAAATATGAACACTTCTGTTGACTGCGGACTGAAATCTTCAGTAGATTAAACAAATTTGTTGAAACTAATTCTATACATTTGCATTGCATATATTTCTCAAAACGTTCTTTTAGTAATCGCATAAAACTTATCGAAGATAGATTTTTTCTGTTGAATGGATGATTCATTCATTCCACTAATGGAACTTTTCGCCACATCTCTCTCGTCATGTATATTCTTATCGGTAAATGTCGCTTCTTCGGGTATTCCCATATACCGTAACATAGTTGGAAGATGCTTTATTATTTTACAGGCTTGAAGAATTACGTTTAATGATCATATCCAAAATAAAACTCGTCGACGACAAACCCAGCATCGCTAATATGTTCAACTAAAAATGACCTTTCTATGAAATAGAAAGCAAAATTTACTGACTTAGTATGGGAAAAGGCGTGTGTAATTTATTTCAAATGATTCTCCGAAACCTTTATCTATGATCTGACTGCGTTCAATACAACGGCACTAACGTAGTTTTTGCTATTATGACTTTCAGAAAGTCCTCAGAATAGACGAATGAACTCTCAGGTTGAATGTGAGTTAGAGGAAACGCTTGTGAGAAAATGCTTCTTTGAACGTGAAGTAAATGCTATAAAATGTGCCATTGTGTCATAGCTTGAACAGTTTTGAGGCCGGGAAAATTGACACCAATACAACTTTATTGTATAGGAAAGGAATTTATCAGCCTTGTAATGCGCAACACATCTGACTTGAATATTTGGTCATTTGAAAACATTAAAGCATTGTTGGCATTAGCATATGGCATCCCGACGTTTATTCTGTATGTGCTCTTAATAATTGTGCTGATCATTCGTTTTCGGACACCGTTCTACATTTTATTCGTCATCAACGGCATTTCGGTATGTTTCCTTATCAGAAGAAAAGATGTTCTATCTACAGACAAACAGTAGATTGTTAGCCCATAAAACTTTATTGGTTCCAATAGCAGTAAACATAGTAAAACAAAGAGTTTTGCATAGTTAAATCCATATTTCCGGAATGAAAGGCGGTTGGATTTAAAATGTCGGTACTCTTAGAGAGATGCCGCAAACCAGACAATGGCAAGTTAGGGATAATTCGACAACTGTACGCCAACATTGAGTATCACCAATTTAAAACGGATTATTGTAATGGGCAAAATTTTTTACTCCACGAAAGCGTTTTTTATTCCTGTAAATTTTCTTTTTATTAAAGTTTGATACGATACTAACCAGCGTGGTGCGAGATGAGGCTCGAACGAGGTTTGAGACGGAGTGTTGACCCAAAATCGGACTAATAAAGTGATAGTGTGTGAAAAGACCACATAATAGGGTCAGAGTCTAGAGAAGAAAAGAAAGGAAATGGTCAACACTCCGTCTCGAATCTCGTTAGTGTTTCATTTCGCACAGCTTTGATACTCACCCATAAAATTCGAGACTTATGCCCATTTACATGTACTGTATTGATCTCATAACTTGACCTAGTCTCAACTGACGAATTTTCCGGACTACAGATTTAATTATTATTCGTCTCGGCGAGTACTTTCCAATGATATACCGTATTTTCTCTAATATAAGCCCCCTAAATTAGAAGCCCCCCTGAAATAGACGCCCCCCTGGAGGGGTATTGAAATAATTAAAGCCCCCCCCCTAAAATAGAAGCCCCCCCCAAAAAGTGGGTTTTTTTCCAAATTTTTCGCTGTTTTTAGCTAGTATTTCGTCTGTCTGATATAAATAGACAAAAAATTAGACAGTTTAGCCTATTTATAGCTAATTTTTTAGATTTTTAAACATATTTTTAAATTTTTAAGCAAATTTTAGTCATATAAAGTCAAATTTTACACGTGTTTTTCGCAATTTTTTGCTGTTTTTAGCTAGTATTCCGTATGTGTAATATTAATTAACAATAATTAGACATTAGTCTATTTTTAGCTAATGTTTTAGATTATTATTATATTATTTTTTAGATTAATTTTGGATTAATTTAGATTTTTACGTGTCAATTTTAACTCTATTTTTTCATGTTGTAGCTTTTTAATGCTATTTTTACCAAGTTTTGACAGTCTTTAAACTTTAATCAAAATTCTTATTCCTATTTCCTCTTTCCTTCTTCCTAAAATGGGGTTTTAGGATCACGCATTTTTACAAATTTTTGCTAAAAATAGAGAAAATTAATATGGAATTTGTGGCATTTCTACAAGTTTTTGGTATGAATGAAAAATGGAAAGAAAAATGCACCTTTCAAAAAAGCGACATTTATTGCAAGAATCTATTGTGTATTTCCAGCGCGTGAAAAATCATTACAAATTTTAGGAAAAAATGAAGGAAAAAAATTATTTAAATTAACTTAAATTTTTCAATGAAAATCCCAAAAATACACTAAAAATTTGTTTAAAAAATTCATTTAAATGGCTATAAAAATTTCAGTTTCAGGGTACCAATGTCGAAAAATCATCATTTTTGATGCGTTATGTGAAAAATAATTGCAGATTCGGAATCAGCGCATTATTGATTATTAGTCATTGCGCTGATTAATAATTGTTGCAGTACCTCATATATACAACATTTGTAATTTATCTATGAAAAATATCTATGAAGATCTATAAAATCCCAAAAATAAAAATAATCAACATAGTGAAAACAGTCATAAAATACAAAATTTCACCAAAAGAATGAAAATTTGTCTGAAATTTGGTCAAAAATGCAAAAAAATTCTCATTTTTGACAAAAAAATTTGGCGCCAATTCAAAATCCGTTTAATTTTTCAAAAATGTTGTAAAAATTGGCCAAAAATTCGAAAATTTTGCGAAAAAGTGCCAAAAATTTTCGCGCCCCCGCCTTCGGCGGGGCGCGAAAGTTTTTCCGTCCCGCGCCTTCGGCGCGGTCCAAATAATTAAAGCCCCCTATAATAGAAGCCCCCTTGAAATAGACGCCCCCCTAGAGGGGTATTGAAATAATATAAGCCCCGGGGCTTCTATTAGAGAAAATACGGTATTACCTGGGTATATACCGGGTTCAAAGATTTACATTTCAGAATAAAGCGGGTGTAAAAAGTGTTTCATGGGTAAAATATTTCGCGTTATCATAACATTTCTTTAGGAAATAGCATGGTGGTGGACGGGAATGGTGAAGTATCGCGCAGCAACTTCACCCTTATTCTTCCCCTTATTCGATCATTTACCATCTGAGAGCTGGGGCATAACAGTGCTATTTTTTCTCAATTATACTCTTCCAATCACATCACGCACATCAAATTTTATATTGACGTTAAATCGATTCACCGTAATGCAACTTTCGGCACACGTCTACGAGAAGGTGAATCCCATGATATTAAAACATGTTTGAAGCAATTCGTGTTTGTTTTAAATACTAAGAATATAAATTATTCTAAGAATATTTTTTTTCAGATTTGGCGTTATCTTATACCTATAAGTTGATAGGTGTCCGTCCCCCCCCAGCAGATTGGGTAGGATGCTGCGCTCGGATTTTGGCGAGTGATACGTCAATCGCTTCGTCTCGACCAGCCGCTGGGGCTCCTATGGAATCTTATACCTATTTCGGTTATTTTAACGTGCGTTTGTGCGGCTGGTATGAATATACCAATATTATTGTATGGATGTTACATGAAATGGCCGAGCGAAGCGCAATACCTGTTCCATTTCGAGCCGTATGATCTAGGAGTTGAGGTTAGTTTGGTTATTTCCGGTTTATTTATGCTCTTTCTTGAAAGACGACTTCTTCCGTTTCCGGTCGTAAAAGGAAACTAAACATGAGTTTAATTTGTATCCATATTGTTTCCATATAAGTACAAGTTTTAAATAGCCTATTTTCATTGAAGTTCGATTATTTTCTCACGATTTTGAATTCCTAAAAATAAAGTCATTGTTTGTTGAGAAGGGTATAGAGGTATGTCGTAGTTATCGTGAATTCCAAAAACTCTGAATCGAAATTCGAGTGTAAAAATTCTGGAAATGCGTTTCCTATGTTCTTTACAGACTTCTTCAGTCTAAACTAAATAGACAGAACACTTTCCTTCGTTCGTCACATAATGTTTAATTTGAAAGGAAAATTTTGCCATAGACTATGCATTATTCGTGATAAATAGTTTTAATTTAATATACACAAATTTAAGTAATTAAATTTATTAGAAAATGATTCTCATGGCATTGTTATAATTCCATTATTTAGTACCGTGAGAGTCTTTACAATATCGCCGTGATAGCTGCTTTTGCGCCAGCAACACTTGTCTTCAATCTTAGCATTGCTTATTCCCTTTGGCGAAGACAACGAAACAACATGAAAACTGGGCAAAAAGCGGAAAATGGATCACGTGACGCAGAAGGCAAACTCTGTATTTTGACATTTATGATGATGGTCACAAATTTGATTTGTCTCGTATGTCAGGTAAAATAACGTTTACCAATAATTAATAGAATTTTGGGCAAAATAAGAAAACATGCAAGCTGAAATCGGTTCTTACACAAAAAGATGATACTTGACCCAGGAAGTGTTAAAAACGGTTGTATTATAATAATTCTATATTTTCCAGACATTTTTCTTCGTTGCTGGCGGTGGTCAGAATATGGACCCAGGATTCTCACAAACTCTCTCAACTATTCAAGGATTTGCTGAAGATGTGCACACTCTTTCAGAGCCATGGATGCTCGTGTATATGAGCAAAGGGGTTCGGAGGTCTCTTTTAAAGTTGCTATCCTTTGGACAATGGCGATCAGACTCTATGTCGACCTTCACTAACATGCACAGCAAAGCCTTTGTCCATATAAAAAGAAATTCAGTGAATCCATTATCAAATTCGCTCAATAGGGAACCTTCAATGCAGCAGCGCTTTTCAATTGCCAATCATTCACCTGTACCTCCATGAATTGTGCCAAGATTACATGCTGTCAAGAACAGCATTGTTTATTATGCAATGATATAAAGAATAACCGGAAGAACACTCGCGAATTCGTTTATAAAATCAGGAAAAAAATTCATGACAATTTTACATATTATAATAATTTGTGTATGCCAGCGACCAGAATTTATCGTTATAAGATAAAGAGTTATATAAAATTGAATACAAATACAATTTTTTGGATTGACTGCATTTTTATTTATAAAGATTTAAATTTATAAATTTTGTGAAAAATAAACAGTCTTGGTTGTCAAAATTACCATTAGATGAAATTTTGATTCCAGCCAGTTACCCGAAAAATAGACCAAAAAATATTACAAGCTCCGATTTTCCTACCAGTAACATGATTAACATTTTGTAACGAGCAAAAATGAAAAGAATAGACTGAAATTATTCCAAAGTTTTCAAAGAAAAAAGGTTTTATTCTGGCCATTTCATTGGAATGAGTAAGGATAATGATAATAAAAATTTCACAATTCACTCTAATTCAGCGTTTTTGCATTCCATTGAAAATTTGTGACGTGTCCCACGTTCAATTATTATGTCAACCCATTGTATGTGCGAAATTCGCGCGATGAACTCATAAAAGTTGATGTGGTGAAGGCGAACAGTCATTACCACCGACATTACAAGGCAGCTCAGCGAGGTTCGACCCAGAAATAAAAGGCGACAACATACGTGAATTTATTATTGTTTGATCCTGAATAAATATTTACAAGTTCTTTGCTATATTTTGTTACAGTATGAAGTGTGCATTAATTATATTCGTTATTAGCGTAATGCTAATCTTAAAGAATGACGGAAAGCCAAGCGCGTCCCAGGTAATTTGACATGTTATAAATTTGCATGATTGGGAAAAGTATAGTCTAATTGATTCTGCGTTATCTCAAGCTAGGAACTGAAAACTTAGCATGTTAAGGCGATATGTTTCCATTTCTTTAGAATAATTCCAAACATGATATCCATCGTTAAAATCTAATAAATTCGAAATGTTCTATGAATGATCTAAAGTTTGATTACTGGGCGAATACATAAACAAATCAACAAAAGTTCTTATAATTAACCTTTAAATTTGCAAAGTAATGGCGCGGAAATACCAAGCAAATGCCTTGTATTTGGTGCTATAATTTATCAAAAATTTTGTTGATTATTGTCAGTATATCGGATATAGAGGTTACTGTTAATTCATAGAAATCGGCTGGTGTGCAACAAGACGAAAGCCAAATTGCCGACAGCAGCTATGGTCAGTCTTCTACTGGTACTGGAGGGAGTGGTGGGGCTGGCGCGAATTCTGGCTATGCTGGATCTGGTGGGTCTGAGTCGACGTCCGACAAGGGAGATGGTACAGAAGGTGAGAGTCCAGAATCTGGTGGCTCGGCCAATAAGCAGTTATATCAGGCTAGAAGGGGAGGTGGACCTAGTGGTGGGCGAAACGAGAGACCTTACAGACAAGCTGGAGATCGAGAAGTTGAGGAACAGCCAATTAGTATGTAATAATCTCGTAGTGATTCTTTGAAAAACTGTTTTCTGAAGAAGTAAATATAGGAAGAAGGATACATGGCCGAAAATAATTTTGAGTGGGTGGAGAAGAATTTCTCTAGATGATGAAGAACAGTTTAGATAACACTATGACTTTATATCAAGTTAATTTAAAGAATTTAACATTTTATTTCCAGCTCCGAGTCGATCCATAGAATTAACTCAGGACGGAGATGAACCAGCTAATTCAACCCAATCGAACGAACACAGTTCCACAAAAATGACAGATGTTATGGCCGGAGACATGGCCAAGACAAGTTCTGAAAGCACAGTCTCATCTAGACCGAAACTGGTATTGAGCAGAGAGGACCGAGAAACTGAATCCGCCGAGAACAAGACAACAAGCGCTTCAGGTGAAACAATCACTCATCGTGGATTTGAATTTGGCGAAGATAGCTGAACTGAACGCGCTAAATTAAATATTTGAAATTCACGCATTAAAATTATACTGTTTGTTTGATTTTGAATAGAAAGTGAATATTTGGCATTCTTTAATGCAATTATGTTGGCACAGTAGTATTTTGTGGGTTAATACAGCTAGAAGTGCAATACCACAACAACCCATATAACCTAGAGCAGTGCTTTTCACTCGGAATTATATATGCGCACTCTAGCTAATTATATCCAGTGTTGTTCAGAGATTATATACAGACAGAATTATTCATTCACAAACAATTCGTTTGTTCAATGTCAGGGTACATTTCCTAAAATTTAGACTAACAAGGAAAACTCACCTGGGGCAACGCTCACCTGGGGAAACGTGATGGATAGGAATGTAGCCCAGGTTGTGGGCATTCGAACGGTACCAGACTTTTTTCCCCATGCACCTTGAAAAAAAAGTTCACATATATCTGAAAGTCAAAACTGGCAATTTTTGGCTAAAAACGGCTGTTTTTGGTCAAAAAAGGCGTTTTTTGAGGCGATCGGAAAAAACTAATTGCAGATTCGTGATCAGCGCATCGAATTACCCCTAAAAACACATTTCCCAGAAAAATTCTGAAAATCTTGAAAAATCTCCATTTTTGGAGCAAAAGGGGGACCACATGGTGCTCGAAAAAACCGATTTTTTGAAAATGTGAAAAACTTTTTCGCATTGAGCGTTTTTAGGGGTAACTCGATGCGCTGATCACGAATCTGCAATTAGTTTTTTCCGATCGCCTCAAAAAACGCCATTTTTCGGCCAAAAACTGCCATTTTTAGCCAAAAATGGTCATTTTCAGGTATTTGTGAACTTTTTTTTTCAAGGTGCATGGGGAAAAAAGTCTGGTACCGTTCGAATGCCCACAACCTGGGCTACATTCCTATCCATCACGTTTCCCCAGGTGAGCGTTGCCCCAGGTGAGTTTTCCTTGTAAGAGTGATCCAAAAGTTAATGAATTTTGAGAATTTCACATAGTCGCTGATTAAATTGAGATCAAATGCCTTTCTTCATATTCTCTCTCTACTACGTTAGGATTTCATTGTATTAGAATTGCAGTTTTCAAATTACTATTTAGAACCAGGTTTAGACGTTGCCTTAAACAATTACAGTGAGCTACACAAATAGGAGACATATTGCAATAAATGATTTACTGTTATTTTTCTAAAGTTATTTTATTTTCCAAGTTCAATGGAATTCTTGATAATAGACATTTCCTTTTACAGTTATTTGATTTGTGGTTATTAAACTTTTTTTTCAACTGTCTCAATTCTATTCTTACAATGCGGTAGACAAAATTGTCTCGTTCCAGTTTTTTGCTGGACGCCGGTATGAATATTTTCTCGTTTTTATTAACCCTATGGTCACTGTTTTTCTATGTTTCTTTCCGCTGAACAAAGAAAGCGGGAAACCTGTTTAAAGAAAGGTGTTTCCTTCAAAATCACAATATCTCGGTTCATAATTATTTTTACAACGAGCATGTGAGGGACATTTCTCGACTCTATTGCAAATAACTACCCAAAATATGAACCCATGAATTTAGGATGGGCTGTTAGAAGAATCATTTTTCTTTCACTCTTTTTGTTGGCGATTGGTGAAAGTGTTTCCAATTTTGTTATTACTTAAAGTTCATTAGACTATTTGTGGAATTTTGTTTGTTTATATTAATTTCTAATTACTTTTCAATGTTTTTCTCACTGCTCAATAATTTTAGATTAAGTGACTTTCTCATTGTACGATCGATTGTAACCCAAAACTTTGTCTCTGAAGGTTTTGAAAGTCCAAGCATTAAATTTTCAGTTGCCGCAGTGATGTGAATATTTTATAATAATGAATTGCAACAATAATAATGTATAATTCCAATTAATATTTTTCAAAATTTCTACAGCATTACAAAGCGAATCGAAACAAACGTAACTTAATTGCTGTGTGATTGCCTTATGAAACATTTTCCTTCCAACAAGGTCTCATTTTTTCAAGAATGTAGTAAAAATATACATAAAGCTAAACTATGTGAATTTATATTTATTATTACTCTCAAATTATTGTCAAAAACAATATGTCAATTTATTTATTCCATTTATTTATTTCTCAAAAACGTCCACAATTTTATCTTACACCAATTTTTTTAATTCTGTATTTTACTTATAATTCTTATAAGAAAGCGAGTCCTTTAAAGCATATATTTCCTTGTGTTAAGTGTTGCAATTACCATTTACAACCTATATAAAATACTTATAAAACTCTATCTATCTGCCATCAGACAATTGCTTAAAATTTAACATAAAAATGTATTCAGGATATGATGAGCGACAAGCGGAAGGCATCCATGTCTTCCGAAGAAAAGGCACAGTGGCGCGAAGCAGAAACAATGCGCGTCCTGGCTTTCTTCGGTATCTCAGTAGCAGTGACCGCTTGTATGGTGGGAATCATAGCAGTTCCAATGCTCTATGGTTATTTGCAACGAGTTCAGAGCGTGCTACAGGTGAACTTCTAACCTTCTTCGTGCTTCAGAGTCAAAATAATTTTTTTATGACAGGTTGAATCAGACTATTGCAAATCGGCAACAGGAACGCTATTGCGGCAGTTTACAAAGACTCAAATTGAAAAGGGGGTTCCATTCGTTGAATTTAATCCTTTTCCGGAATCTTTGGATGAGGCAATCAAAGGTTAATGCAATTGATTTTGTGCTATCTTTCACCTGTTTACTATTAATTCTAGCCAGAATGAAGCGCCAGGCCGGATACGATGCCCCCGTTAGTAGTGCACCTCATAGAGGTGCAGCTCATGCACCTGCACATACTCCAACTGGAGCTGCTGCAAATGCTGGAGCTGGTCAGGAGGCACCTAGTGCCGGTGTAGTGAGCTCTCAACCGATTCACGTAGCAGATAAAGGTGGGGCAGGTACATGCTGTTCCTGTGGTATTGGGCCAGCAGGACCACCAGGTATGTCAAAAGTTTGGAATGCAGCAACACACCATCCAGTTAATGCATAAAACCTGTACATGTGCAATAAGCAAATAACGGACGTTTCCCTTCAGCTTCAAACAGCAAGACCTTGAATTGTTAAACTATTATGAGGTCTTATCATACAAAGAAAAGTCGCAACCATAATCTCTCGCTTAAAAAGACATCGAATTCTAATAGGCTATTAAGGCGAGCCCGGTTCGGATGGCCAACCAGGCAATGATGGCCATCCTGGTTCCAATGGGGAAAATGGAGTTGACGCTGCTCCCGGAGAACAGCCTAAAGCTGAGGACTGGTGCTTTGAATGTGAACCTTCACAAGCTGGCCCACCTGGACAACCAGGACCTAAAGGTACTACTACTCTTGATACAAACGCGATACATTTTATTATAACATCCAAATTCTTAACATTTTAGGACCACCCGGCAATCCTGGACCAAATGGCGAATCGGGAGCCCCTGGAACAGGCAGTTCGCCAGGTGAGCCAGGGCCACCAGGACCTTCTGGCGAACGAGGATCTGATGGCGCTAAAGGTGAGCCAGGGCCAGCTGGAGTAGTGCAAGAGGTAATATAATATATAATATGAGAATATAACGGATCAAGTACTATATTTTTATCTCATTTTATTTTCCTCATTAAGCAATATGTTATTGCCGTTTTGGTGTACATAATTAATACTCAAAAATCGTTCTTTTTGTTATGTGGCTAATATTTTCATTAGTACTAATCAAACAATCATGCCTTCGAGTATTCAAAATAAAAATAAGAATTGAATAAGCAAAATTATTTTCAGGTTGATTTGGGACCGGGTCCTGCAGGACCGGCTGGACCAGAAGGACCCGCAGGCCCAACTGGAGAAAATGGAAGTGACGGGAAACCAGGTATATCTGGGCCACCTGGACCTCCGGGTGACGCTGGAACTCCTGGATCGGCAGGTAGTTATTTTATCGAAATCAATGTCTAAATGTAAACAATATCAGGTAAACCTGGTGAAGAGGGCGACCAAGGACCAGCAGGTAATAAAAATTCACGATATAATTCTAGCTAAAGATTATAATTTAGGCGAAAAAGGTGGCGAGGGTCAATGCGACCACTGCCCTCCTCCGCGAACTGCTCCGGGCTATTGAACCCTTTCATGAGAAAACGTTTAAAACAATTATCTCACGAGTTTGTTACACCTTATAGAATTTACAGAGATTCAATGTGTTAACACTGCCGTATTCTTAGTCCCATATAGAAATGTGAATACTCTCATTGTTTGAAGCATAAAAACAAAGAATAAAGAAAGTTATAAAGAAAAACCCAAGATTGATACTTCCGGAAATTGGAGAAATAAATTAAAATGTGTATTACGCATTTAATGTAACCTTTTTTCCCTCACAATCCTATGTGAAGGGACGAATATCTAAATTTGAGAAGCAGTTTTGCAAAATGTATTGCTATTTGCTTGTTTACAATTATGGTCTTGCTTTATTTCGTTGTGGTTCTCGAGTCGCATAATTTGACAGTCACTTTATTGGTGTCACTAAAAAATAATAGCCTTATAAAATAACAGCATTATTGTCGTGTGAATAGGTCCTAATATTAATAACTTGCTGCGAAAGATTGGTGAAAATCCAGAAGACACACACAAATATGGTGAAAGTGTAAAGAGAAACAATTCAGAGCAACTGCCTACTCATATTATTCAAAAGATAAAAGCGTTGGTTTGAGTTTTAAAAGAATGAAACAAGCACTATGTGGAGGAATTGCGGGCAGTGCATTGCGTGAAAAGTCTGAAAAATTATTGGAAAGCCCTACATACCTAACAAAAATTGGGTCACCAGAGTTAGTTGTATGGTGGATATGAAGTAACAATACAAATATTGACGAAAGGTAGAATTATACTAACGATGATTCGATATTTGGAGGAAAATTCGGGAGTGGTTAAGACAAAATTATAGCATGATCGGACATAAGCAAATCTTGAAAATAATACGGCTTAGAGCTTTATCGTTTTGAATTATTTTGGTTTAACGGCGATCGCTTCGATGGAGTGAGTGAACGCAAATTGTGAAAGAGCTCGAGAATTGAAGAGACATGTGGCGAAGGGTTACAATTATTATAGAAAAGATCGGTCAAGTGTTTGTCAATTGGGTTTGTCAGCGCTTCCAACTCACAAAAGTGGTCTAAAAATGATCAGCGTGGAAATAAGTTATTGTTTACATGTCTTATTTCTTTGAGTAACGAGGCAACGTGTACTGTAAAATATTTTTAGTTGGATATAAGTGCACCGAAATTTTGAAGAACTAAAATTCCGTTTTTTGTGAGTTGGAAATTGCGACTTTATTACATTAGAGTCTGGGAAGATGATATTGATGTTAATCCCGGATGTGTTGCAACCCGAAGACCGCTTATTTCGACAAAAAATTACATACGTAATGCTATAAACGAAATAGAGAAATAGGTCCCGAAGCGAAATTATGAATCCTGAATGGCTCAGATTGTGATAGGGACGGATCCAAACACCATATTAGACCATAGCATAAAGTAAAGATATATTTCGATAATTCGCGCTTAATACGAGGTTTTGGAGCGGAATTCAAGAGAAACATTCGAAATTTGCACTATAAATATTAAAAAGAAGGATCAGACTACATATGAATTGTTTTATAGAAGCATTCAGATTCAAAGGCCAATTTCGGATAATTTGCTAATAGAGTGTCCATTACGGTGAACTTTCCCCAGAAATGGCACAATGACTCAAAACAGAGAAATAGACGCATAGAATTGGCTGTTTAATGGGCCATGACTTAAACAATTTGACCACAGCTCGGCCATATGGATTGCAGTCGGCTCCTTTATGTCAACTCAGCGCATCCTTTTGCAAACGGTTGCTATTGTAGAGGCCATGTCTTTGGGGGAATTTACTGCGAAATACAAAAGTAAGATGTCCAGATTGTTTCATTTGAGAAATTTCATATTAAGAATTGATTCGCAGATTCAGCAAAAAATTACCCTAATAGGTAAAAAATCATTAGCACAAAAATTTCATTCTGAATGAAGAAAACTATTTGGACATCTTGTATATAAGGAAGAAATCATATTACTTTGGTCTAAAGTGTATGTGAAGGTGTCAGAGCGACCAGCATAAGCGCAGATATACTTATAATGCCAAAAAGTAAAAAGGTAAAAACGTTTAACAACCGTAATTGAAATTACAATACGACCAATATAGCATACGACCATTTTGATTATTACAAAATTTTCACACTTAAAATAAAATAGAATGATAACGGATTCAATGCAAACAAATAATTGGTATGATCATAATCCATATTTCATGGCTAACAAATTGCGCTAAAAAGAAACAAATAGACACCAGAAAATAAAATAAGGAGATAAAGTGCAATAAGGTGGTAAAATTGGCAGAATTGTGGTGAACAACACATAGCTGAGTAATATCGGCGAAAATAAGCAGAAATGATTATGAATTTTCAAAAATGACGCAACAAGCGAAATGCGCCAGAATTTGAAAGTAGCAGGTCATAAGCCAAACATTGAACATTTATGGAGCGCGTTAATTTTTGGGCAAAATAGGACAAGGCATGTGCTAAATTTGTGGGTTTTGAATGCTCGGATCACTAACATTAATATGAGAAACACAATTGTGGATGGTACGGTGTAAAAACAGTTGGTAGTGGTCGATGTAGATAGTGTTGAATTTAGGCGAAGTACATCACCGAGTTGGCATCTGGATGCACTTGCACGGCTCGAGCCATATTACTGAGTGTGGTGTCCTCGCTGGTACCTGACGGCTGGCTACCTTCGCCACTAAAAAATGCTTTTTAGAATTAGGCAAGCCACAAATATTTTGGTCTTCAAGAATTTTACAGTATATTAGAGTAAAGCGCACTAACCTGTCATGCTCGCGGTCCACCAAATGATATCTGGCCCTGAACGCCACTAAGTGAGCGTAGTAGGCAGGCGCAGGTATAGACACAGAGCGCGTGCAGCGCACATATGTATGGCACATTTGATAGGTGAGTTGTTGCAATTCATCTGCACTCAAATTATTGTCATCCCAGAGAACATGATAATGCGATGGGCGAGAAGTTCCCTGAAATCACAGAGATATTTTTTGTTCAAAGAACCGGCATAATAGCAAAATTTTTATACTGATAATTCTTAGATAAAATATGTGAAAAATTGTTTTGGAAAACATACTTGTATGCCGGCATGTGAGCACAAGTAAAAGTCGAATTCTGTGGGATGTGTGATACCAACATCGACCGTGGTACCCGGCGGGATATTGAATGCCTTCCCTACTTGGTCTTTTTTCTCCACGGCAAACAATCGCGTGTGGTGGCGCTTTTGCACGGCAATAAAAGTGATTCCTGGCTGATAACCACGTTCGAGCATCATGCATGCCTCGCGCATTGAACGTAGTTCACTTTGCAACACCTAAAACAGTCGCATGAATAGTGTAAAATGTTTATTAAACATAAATATGGCCCAATTCTAAATATAGAAAATATACCGTTCCTTTAAGGTTCAGTAAATTCTAATGTACGTGGTTAATCCTGAAATGAAATCTTACATTAAGGAATTGTCCTTCGCTAACTCCGTCTCTGTAGATAACAATTCGAGTTGGCTTGAAGCGCGTATTTCTATAGAACTGAATTAGCAACTCGCGCACCATATATGTGAGATCGCTGATAATTTCCTATAAGGAAATTATATAACTATTATCATTCGAGCATGTCAAATACTTACATGTCTGTGCTGCTGAACTCTTACAGTTGCCGCATACCGACTCGGATGTGCATCCATACTGCCAACCACAGCTGCGATGCTCGGCTTGCGGCTGTCTCCGGCAGGTGGATGAGTTATGTCAGCGCCAAGGAATATTACCGGCTCGTTAAAAATGCGCGGACGCACAGTTGGCAACAATATTGAATTAACTCCGCCCAATTTAACATTCATTTTTAGGCACAGATTTGAAAGTGTTTGTGGAGTAGTCTTGATCACGTTTTTGGCCTGGACACATTGAGTAGCTATGCCGAGAACAGTATCACCGACACGCTTGACTTCGGCTAAAGTTACAAGCATATTTTTTGTTAAAATAAAACAATTGGCTCTAATTTGGTTTTTCTTTGACCCAGATAGATTAGTTATTATGTCTCGTTAGATATTCACAGAATTTTTGAGAAAGAAACATACCATAAACTGGTGTTTTTCCTGGCAAAACGACGCATACTAATTGCAAGCCTTGGAAATTCTGCTTCAAATATTTAAACATCGGCTCGACTTGATCGACGCCAACGGCATATTTGCAGAAACATGGCTGGCCCAAAATTGGCATGCCTGCATCAGATGAAATTCGCTGTAGTTGTGTGGTAAAGTTCCTAAAAGCTTTGTAATTAATCTCCCACTTACATAAATTTAGGCTAATGGTAAAAGATTATTATGCGTAAAATGTGAAAAGAGAAGTAAAAATCGAGCAAGCGTGTAATTCATTTTCTGCAGAGAAAGTAATTCGGTACATAAATTCTTCGATCAATTTTGGATTTTAAAACTTCTAAGGATTCGTGTACTGCAAAATGTTAAAAAAAGACACCTTAAGTCATTTTCTTTGACGTGTTGCTGTTGTGCGAAGCATGCGATCGCCCAAATCTTCACTTCGATACCAGTGTGAAATTGCTTTCCACGCATATCCCATACGCCTATAATTGAATAATTATTTTTGAAAACAAAACATTTACGAAAACTAACCTTGATTCGGCAGAGCTGTCGCTTTGGTACGTCCACCATATAGCAGTTTGGGTGCACTGAGAACGCGTCCCTTTACCTCTGTCATCATTGGCATTATAGAAATACCAAACTCGTGAGCGAAGGGGTCATTAGTGAACTCAGCTCGGCGTACAAGAGCAGAAATTTCACGTTCACGTTCCGGAGCAGAGCGAGCAGTGGCCTAAAAATGTGGCATATTTTATTATTATATTTTATATAACTTTTTGGAAAACAGTTCTACTTCCGATGCGAGACAGGTCAAAATGTGATTGGTCAAAGATACCGATCGTATTCATAAGTTAAACCGTTCCGAAATAGTCAACTATAGACTCACCTTGATCATAGTAGAGGTTTGAGTGTCAGTCAATTTCTTAATACACCTCTGGCCGGATACAATTTCGCAGACTTCAGGTGGTAAATACGTGTGCTTCTGCTCTTGACCCACCTGTAGACATGGCAAGTGAGGATACTTAAGCTGAATGCGATATTTGTCGAAGAAGTACTTGGCAACAGTGCATTCAATCGTTTGGCCGCTTTCCAGTTGTAATGGGAAGCTAAAAGCATATGTACATTATCTGAGTTTTATTTTTCTTTAATAAACTATTTTTCTAATGAGGTTACTAGTTTTTAAAATGTTAGGAATCATTATTAAAAGTTAGAACATGAAGGATGGAAGAGGTACTAACTGGAGCAGTTCTGCACTCTCAGTGACATATCCGTCCGTAGTCTTTTAGCAACCAACGAAGGCTACTAAAATTATTTAAGTAAAATAATGTTTTTGTTTTGATTTAGGCAATAAATAATAAGATAATTGCTTCTAATAATACTTCTTCAATTATAACATAAAGATAGTAAATTTGTGATATGTAAAACTTACGTTTGAGTCTGAGCCGGTCGCCTTGTGACATTGCACACCCGGTATTTCCGACGCATAGCACCACAATGAGTGATCTCAATTTTCAAACCACGAATTTCCTTCGTGAATTTAACTCTCTGTGCATCCGATAAAGTTCTTCTATCACTAAGCGCTTGTACTGGCAATTCGAGAACCTCGGCAATGAAGTCAATCACGGGCATTTTGCGGTAGAATGCTGTGGCAGAGACTAAAATTTGGGAGTAATCAAATGCCCGTGACCAATAACTTTTCACTCACCGTCAATATTGAGCATCATCTTCCATTGAGATGGGCGCACACTCTGATGGAATCCGAACCAAACTTCACGACCGCCGCCCAATTTACTGTCGGCAGTGTGATAAGCTCCAGCTGGACCAGCATGATGAGCACCTAGAGCTGCTTGTGGAGACGAGAAGAACGAACGACCCACAGGAGTGTATCGCATTGAAGGCAAATGTCGTAAAATTACGTCCATGGCTTGTACAGAATCGGCAGGCACGGGTCGAATACGACCAGACATCGCATCTTCAAGCTTGGACAGAGATACCTGAAAATTTGAAGATTAGAAAATTAAATTTATATAAACAATCTTACCATGCTCATAAGTTTGATAGCCACTTTGAACTTTCGGTCCATTGATGAGTCTCCAGGCATAACTACTTCGACCTCAACTCGTTCTCTTCCAATAGGGAGCGACTCTCGCGTGTACATGCTCTTTTTACCATCATATACTGGTCGGGTGTTGTTGAAGATTTTGCTGAACGATTCCACCATGGTGTTTACAATTTCGCTGAAATATTGTAATTAAGCAGAGCTTGGTGTGTGATAAACTATTATACAGGAGAAAGAATATGAATTTTTACAGTTATTTTAGTTCAAACATTCTTTTGAAAAATTGATAAACTAAAAATTTTGGCATGTCAAAATTTTAACCCATATATAAAACGTAATACTTTAAATTGGCGACTATAATAAATGAGCTAATTCACTCACCGATTCACTTTCCTGGGACATTTGTCCGGCTGGATATCAACATTATAGTAATGGATTGTACCGCCAGGAATTGTAACTTTGAAGTGATTGGCTCGTAACACAATAGCTCGGCCCTCTACACCGTGATTGGGTCGTTTCGGGCACTGAAACATAAATATTGCTGCTCTGCTAAAACGATATTACTGGTACCTGAAATTGCGGCAGTGCTGGCGGTGCGGGAGCACCTTGTTGTGGTGGAGGCACTCCTGGAGGGCCACCGGGTGGCATACCCGACTGTTGCGTTTGAGTCTGTTGCGGTGGCTGCCCCATCGGTGGACCAATACCACTACTTCCTGCCATACCTCCGGTTGGATCCACTCCACTAGCACCGAGAGTTCCTCCTGGTCCGGCTTGAGGTCCCGGACGTTCGTAGAGAGGTCTGCCCGGCATCCCCATACCGCTTGGTGGCATTTGACCTGGCCCACCACTTGGCGGCAACATCTGGGACATGAAGAATGGCTGAGACTCCGGAAACTGAACACGAATATGTAAATATTGCATAAATGGTTAAAAATTTAAATTACCTGAAGAGGTGGCTGTGAGTATGGTGGTCCGCCCATTGGAGGCATTCCGCCAGGCCCGAGCGGGTACTGTGAGCCGGGTCCTCCGAGTTGAGGTGGGCCACCAAGAAGGCCAGGGCCCAATGGGGGTATGAAAGACGGCGGCATACCAGTACCTTCATTTACTGTTAAGGCTTCTGAAAATATATTATATGATTAGTTTGAGAAGCTTGACCAAAGTTTGCTAACTGGATCTGCTTTTTGCTCACAATTTTCAAATATCTGCTCCAATCTATTATTTACTATGGAAATTATCATGCATACGATTGTAAATTATTAAGTAGCTTACCGAGAATATTAATGACCGCTTGCTGATCCAAGGCTGCCATTTGTTGCTGCTGCGGTGGAGGCGGTTGCTGAAGTGCCGCTTGAGATGGCGGAGGTTGAAGCGGAGGTGCTTGAGTCACGCCGGGAGCCGGCGGTGGTTGAGTCTGTTGTGGAGGTTGAGATCCAGGTTGTGCCCCTCCAGGTGGCTGTGAGGAGGTTGCCTGCTGCTGAGGGTCTATGGTGACTGCTTTCCGGCTAAATTGTTCTCCGTCTTAGGCACTGACGAAGAACAACACGCGCGCACAAATGGACAGTAGACAAAATCTGGAAAAATGTATGTAAATATTTGCATGGTAATAAATACGTGTAATCAAGAGTTATTTCACGGAATGGAAGGTAGCAGTGTCTCTTTGGGTTTTTTGTTATACTCTATTTTGATGTAAATTAAATCTAATAATCTAGAATGAATTCTGAGAATTAGAATTAATGGAACCATTGTTCCGAATAATAAGACAAAGCAAAAATAGTGGTAAGAATGTTATGTTTATACCAACCGTTTTGTATACGGATTTTAAGACTTTCGGTTTAAAATGGCATTTAAATTATGCAAGGCGTATACGCAGGACAAAATTCAGTTTGAATTGGGATTGAAATTGTGAACATTTGTTCTTCTTAAACAAACTGAAGCACTACGGCAGATATTTTTGAGCCTCACTTGAGAGAGTCACATGAATATCTCGTGAAAGAGAATTTATATAAACAAAGAAGGTGACATAAATAGATGTAGCGGATTTCTTTAATTTAGTCTGAAGCAAAAGAAACACAGGTTGAGAAAGTAAGTTAAATTGGAACAAGCTAGTTGTTACGAATTGAAATTTGACGATCTACAACATTTAAGAAATTTCTTTTGGACTTGTAATGTCCAATCATTGTAGTGCCTAATTTTGAAAGATGGTTGTAATCCGCGAATAAATTTCGTAATTTGATCCTTTAGGTCAAAAATTTAGTAGACGTAACAACTACAAATTTGAAGTTTAAGCAAGGCGCGTGGAAATAATATAAAGCAAAATACTAGTATGAACTACCACGCACATGAATGAAAGAGTTTCTGAAGTCAGTGGCTTAAATCACAGATCTCGCAAAAATATTCGGCAATGATCGTTGGCAACTGAAGAAAATTTGCGCCAATGAAACAGCTGGAAAGTGTGAATATTTGCGGCAAAATCCGCGATCTTGAAAGCTCCTTGGACTCCTTTTGAGGTGTTTTGCTAATAAAAAGCACTCTGATTGTGAAAGACTGAGGCGTTGAATTGCCTTGAAGGTAGATAGGCGGATTAAAGGCGAGGCCGAGCCGAATGTAGTCGCCGCTTGAGGGGAAATGTCACTCGAGCACTTCCTTTTGAGCAATTCCGACCTTTCCGCAGCACACGTGAAATATTGGAGTCTGGAATAAATATATTAATCGCGGAGGAATCCAGAAATCACCGAATTTTTCGCGTGTAAAAATGTCCCTAATTATGGATATATTGATATAATTATAAACTGTACAAAATCAATGTGCGATTTCACGGAAAACTGATTTACATGTTAGTATAAAGTTTTATAAGCCTATTAAGAGCGTACTAATGGCAATGCGCTGCTAAAATGCTTACATTTTAAGTACTTAATTCAATCGTTTTCATTTGAAAGATAAGCTATAAATAAACAAGGCCTAGACAAACTCTAATGCAATGTAAAGTACAGATAGACAAGTTAATTTAAAAATCTTTGGAAAAATGTATTTTATTTTCGTGAAAAATTTGAAAATTAGCTTACCCTTTGACCTGCAGTTACAAATGTTCTCCTCTGTTTGTGCTAAAATAAAAACTAGTATGAATTTCATTGGATATATAGTATAATATCAAACCAGTGCTCAGTTGATCAATGAATATGATATTGTTTCGCGATCGCTTCCTGGGCTGATGTTCCTGTGAAGAACCCGTACGCGAGTGGATTTTTCGCACACCAATTGCGATAGGCGGTTGCTGTGTGAACGCCGAAGAAGCGATGAGAGAATGCAACTCTGCAAAATAATGCGTATTATTATGTCATTGCGGTACAAATAAGACGTAATAAACGCGCAATGTCTTTAAATATTAATTATCGATTGCAAACTAAAACATAATGCTGCAAAAATTCACTCTTATAGTCAAGACCGAATTTGTGGCGGAAACACCTCCAAAAATTATGTTCTATCACTCTATCACTGTCGAAGGAGAAAAGAAATACATATAATTTTTTGACATGAAATTGTTTGGGCGTACCGCTTTTAAATGCTCACTTTAAAATGAGAGTTGAGAAACCTGGATTTTGCTACAAAAATCTTGGCTATTATTAACTCGGATCAGATCACTGTGATAATACTACTTCTTCGACTTTTAATTAAAGGTAGAATAGATTCGGAGCAACTGCGTAATTTTGATGTGAGCGTTTCAGTTTCAGCATTTATGAAATATCGATGACGAAATGTGCGTTTAAGCATGACTACAATTAATTTTGTCACTTCCCAGATGCGGGAATCCCAATAAGAAATTCGTGAATAATAGATTGAACTTTGGATTTTGATTGTTTTGGCACCTTTTTGAGTGCAGTGGAAACGGAAACTTAATTAGATATTACGGTGGCTGTGAAGGAAGTATTGGGGTCCATTGTACCTTCCATATTTTTGTTGGATTTAGTGCTTTTTAAATGAAATAAACCCAAAATTGTACTCTTCCTGACATCAAATATAGTTATGCCAGACTATTTTTGGAAAAGGATTCTGAGCAGAAAAGGCACTTCAGTGAACGGATAAAGGAAATTTCCAGCAATATCAACAGAAATAATTGGGCCACAAATAATAAACAAATGAATTAAATTTATGTATATGCAGAAAAGGTGATATGTAGCTAAAATCCTAGCTCGGGATCTTTAGGTCCAATCGTGAATTTTTACAGAGATCGCGATAATAGGCTTAATAGCACACATAAACATTCAGTCAGCGCACTCATTTGCAAAATTAATAGGAATGTACCCGCTTTAAACTGAGTGAAAAGGATAAAATAGCTTTTATGTAACTGTGTAGCAAATTCTATGGCCACTATTATAGCTACTTACGGTTGCAACCACATAATGCAGAGTGAGATTTCAAACGACAATCTTGTTCAGGGTTGGATTATGTGCGGTATACGGATTATGTTTTCATTTAGAAAGGAATAAAATGATTTAAAACACATTAGAAATGTATAAAATGCGTTACAATAAGATAATGCGTCATAATCAATACACATTTTTCCAATCAATACAACCTCCCACAATGAATCACTTTAAACCTTTACATATTTATATGATTCCCACGAACTATTCAAAGCACATATCGTGACTCAGAAAAAAATCACTAAGACACGCGCCTGTTTTGCTAGCAGATCACACATAGCAGTATAGTATTACAGAAGACGCCTTATCATATTCGTATAAAGTGGTTTTTCTATGGAACACTATGGGGGATTACAGCCATATAGCAAGAATGAATAGTAATGCAAAGGCTGTGGCTCTCTGCGAGACCACAACGCTGCACAACGGAAGAAATGTGCTGGTGGTGGCGTGCACCCAAAAAGTCGGCTGACACGACGCACTCAAATACACACATCGCTATCCGATACAATCGGGAGGACTTACACAAGTGTGCTCGCATGTGAGACAGAGTACACGGACACACACGATTCTCTTGTCCCTGAGCAGGATTTCAGTGTCTATCTCATTTCTGCTTGTGCATTTCTTGATTGCTCACAGCGAAGGATAAGGGAAAAGTTAACCACAGGAATGGATATGCTGTAGAAAAGACCCCAAAAGCCTTGCTTGTGGAAAATGGATGACAATGACTCCGACACAAACTTGGCTAGAATATGCGAGAGTAATAAAAGGTTTTACAAAAGAGTAAACGTGAGAGACGAGCAGAGAAACAAGAAGGAGCATGCGAGCAGAGAAAACAGTAAAATAGTTTTCTTTGTGGGACAGTTAAACTAGTCACAGTGCGACGAACAAAGAAGAAACAACGACCTTTCGCATTCATGTCGTGCCCGAAGTTGTTTTAAATTCTGAGTGCGAGCGCCGGATTTCGCTCTCTGCCCCACGCCATTATTAATCGATTGTCTCTCGCCCAAACAGCCGCCAATGAAGGCTGTAGTTGGGAACTGCGGCGGGTTTGGGTGGTGCGGCCAAGCACCAACTATGCCAAGCGGCAGGCAGACACTCACTGCAATTCCCTTTCTTTATTGGCACATTTTTATGTGGTGCCCCTCTCTTTCTGTATTATATTTCAGCCTTCCATCTCCTCCTGAAACAGAATCGCACGGGAAAGTGCTGACTAGGCATATTTCTGCTCTTTCCAAAGAAAGAATTTCTCTAGCCTGTACTCTTGAAGACACCCCTAAGTATAGAAATAAAGAAACAAGAGGGCAAAGATATTGCCTCTGCCTTGCAAATGAGTGCAACAAGACTAAGGAAAAGGGTTTTGTTGCTAGCACTCACAGGCCTGTGTGTTTTTTGGCGGGACGGGCATTCCCGATACGAATTGTGCACCTCGTTTACAGACAGAATGCTTATTTTGGGAAGAAATTATTTATAGTGAGCTTTAAACAAAATAACTGAATTTTGGATGAAACATATTCTTTTGGCATTAAAATTATTGCTGCAAATTATATGATAAAACAATATGGATAAATGTATAACAAAGTACATTAACTGACTAAAATTTGGCTATATACAATATTCAAAATTGAATAAATGTAATATAGCTGGAAAAGATTAGCAAAACGAAACAATCTGTAAGTATTGAGGTAAAATTTGACAGATAAATGAAATGCTCTGAAAAGCCGAAAATAATTTGCTAATTGAGATTAAAGATTGGCTGATTAAGGATTTTATATTGATGTTTCTTGAAGGGTTAGCTGACGGAATCTATGAACCAGAATCTTACTAACTAGTATTAGAGTGATGTCCGTACATTCTATTTAGTTACCCCGTCCGTTACGCCTCGCGAGGTGTGTGATATTGACGTGTGGCTCATTCGACTCTTCACGAGCTATAAGGAAAGAATTTTTTGGAATTAGATGTTACTTCGCCGGATTTCGAGAGTTATGGCCATTTTTTTGACAAAAACAGGGTTTTTATGCCATTTTTCGGTTCTGGCACTTTCAAGCATTTTTGCACTCGGTGGTTTTCGTATGCGGGGAATCCGATTCCGTGGTAAAAAAAATTGCCGGCAATTTTTCAAAAATGTTTTTTTTTATTTCAAATAACCATTCGAGGTCCGCAGCAGGGCTGGGAGATCGGATCGGATCGGATCGGATCGGAAATATCGGGTTTTTTGAGGATCGGATCGGATCGGATCGGTTTTTTTGGCCTTTTTGGACCGATCCAAGCACCCCTAAGAATGCACTCGGCCACGAATTCAAATTTTAAATTCCCGCCGGCCGTGCCCGATAGGGCGCGGCCGGGAAAAATTTTAGAAAATTTTAATGAACCACCATTCCAAAATTACAAAATTTTCGCCTGCGGCGCTATTTGGTTACCATTTCTCCTGCAAGAATTTTGAATATTTTTATATGAAAATCGCGAAAAATCGAATAATTTTTGTACCAAACCGGGAAAAATTGAAAAATTTTCGCCTGCGGCGCTGTTTTTTCGTTCTTTCTCCATTGGTTTTCGACAGTGATTGTCGTTTTTAGAAACTAACAGTACTAATTTTGAGCTTAAAACGCCAAAAATTGAAGGTTTTTATATGAAATTCGCCAAAAAATTGAAAAATTTTCGCCTGCGGCGCTATTTATTCCTGTTATTTTAAAATTAGGTAAAAGTAGTACAATTGTACAAATTCATAAAAAAAACATAAATTTTGGCATATTTTATCAAAAAATTGCAAATTTGACCCACTTTTGGGCATAAATAGCAAACTTAGATGATTTGGGAAAAATTTTGAAAAACAGCCAAATTTGGTGAAAAATTTTGGATCGGATCGGATCGGATCGGATCGGAAATATCGGGTTTTTTGGGGATCGGATCGGATCGGATCGGATCGGGTTGGCGGTCACCAGGTATCGGATCGGATCGGATCGGACCCGCGATCAAAGTTCCCAGCCCTGGTCCGCAGGCCCGAGGAACCTGGACGAGGTAATACATTGACTTGCGCAGCCAGACTGCACCATCTAGTATATAATATAAAGCAATAGATAACGGAGACAAAATCAGAAACGACAATACTTTTCCACAGCTATAGTTCTCGATAAAGTTTGTAAACGAGCAAAAATACACTGAATTGAAATAATGTAAAATATTGGAAACTTTGCCAAACATTTAAAGACTAGCTGCGGGGCGGCTCCGCCGCCGCAGCTAGCTTAAAGATTATAATATTAAACATCATGTTCTTATGCATTTTTCTTAGCCATAAGTAATGGACATTTCTATTAAACATACTTTTTAGGGGGACTAAAAGGATACCATGCTTAAAAAATGGTATTCTCCTGTGAATGAAATAATTCATCTTAAAAGCATATTAAAATTATGCTTAAGCATAACATGCATTAAAAACTGTTACACGCCATGAACATGGTTAGTTTCAACCAAAACAATGCGGCTTCGCCGCACCGTATTGGTTGAAACATTTGGGCGCGGCTACGCCGCGCCCGTGTCTTACATTCCATGCCATGCCAGGTCCGTGTCTTACATTCCGTACATGCCATGTCATACATGCTTACATTATCATGACTGGATTATCATGCTTACATTCGCGTAGTATGCTTATAGAAGGAAGCTTACAATAGCAGAGCTTTTTCATGATTACATTATCATACATACATTCTCATGCTTACGTTTAAATGCTTACAGAAGCAAGCTCAGAGTAGCAGAGCTTGCGAGCTCACTTTTTTCATGCTTACATTATCGTGCTTACACATATGCGCGTCATGACCTTAAAAATTTTATAAAAACAGAATTGGAATTTTTTCATCTCACAAAACCCTTGAAAATCGAAAAATGCATTTTGGCGCGAATTCAAATCTTGAATTCCAAATCTGACTTCGGATTCGGATTCAGCATGGTCGAAAACCCTGGTATACCAATTTTCAGCTTCTCAGGTTCATTGGAACGAAAAATCACTTTTTTGGCCAAAAAGTGGCTTTTTGGCATAAAAATTTAAAAAATGGCCATTTTAAAAAATGTAAAAAGCAAAGACGTCCGTCGTAGCCTTAAAAATTTTATAAAAATAGAATTGGAATTTTTCCACCTTTAAAAAGCCTTGAAAATCGAAAAATGCATTTTGGCGCGAATTCAAATTATGAATTTCAAATCTGACTTCGGATTCGGATTCAGCATGTTCGAAAACCCCTGTATACCAATTTTCAGCGTCTCAGATGCATTGGAACGAAAAATCACTTTTTTTGGCCAAAAAGTGGCTTTTTGGCATAAAAAATTTAAAAAATGGCCATTTTAAAAAATGTAAAAAGCAGAGATGTCCGCCATAGCCTTACAAATTTTATAAAAATAGAATTGGAATTTTTTCACCTTTAAAAAGCCATGAAAATCGAAAAATTCATTTTGGCGCGAATTCAAATATTCAAAAAAATAAAATCGCATTTTTTGCATCACCAGAATTCCATGAGGATCATTTAAAAAAAAAGATCATGGAAAAATACCCATTGGATAATGAGTTATGAACGTGACAACGGCACATAAGCGTAATACTTAAAAGAAGGGATGTTTTAATGTTATTTAATAGCTTAGCACAAATTTAAGTTATGATAGAATATTATGGTTTTATTGTATTTCTTTTATTTAATCCCTGTATTAATTTAAAATATTTGCAATATGTTATTTTCATATACACTGTATTACATGTCATTGAACAAGGATTTATTAAAAATGAAAGACACATAAATAGAAATCAAAACTGGTATAATTTTCGTATAATAATAATTCTGGTATAACTCTTGTGCACAATAATGGATGAAAAATAAATGTATGTGAAGAAATTTTCAGTATAGAAAATTTGCCAAAATAGTATGTTAGAGTGAAAGAATTTCATACTTTTAACATACAAGAATATTTTTGAAATTTTTATGAAAAAGGTATTGGTGTCAGTTAGAAAACATTTTTCGATTCATATTTTATTCCAACCTTTGTCAAATAATCGATACTCTAACAAACATTTAGGGCAATAAAACAAATGATTCTGGGACTTGCATGGAGGTGCAGTTAGAAAACATAAGCAAAAAACACAGATTCAACAAGTTTGTTCAGTCGGTTGCGTCGCTGTCGTCACAGGGAATCGAGGGTTGCGCTTTCGCTTCAGAATGCCCTTCTTTAGCAGAGCCAATGGACGTTTGCGGTTATTTTTGCGAAAATACAGATTACAAGCACTAAAATTTATGAATTTATATTATTTATAGCATTGGCCACAAGACATGGCACAGACCATAAAAAATAGTTAACTCACTTGCATTCGACTTCACCGAGGGAATTGCGGCGCCACAATGTGGTCACCGTAGTACCACAGTTGGAGCATTTTGAATTCTCATGACATGAGGTAGCCTAAAATTCATTTTAGTATGCAAAATTTATGACTTTATGGTTTCATTATAATTTACCATTTTAAGTTTGGAGTATGACGAAGTATATTTAGGTAGTGCAATTTGCTCTTTATTGTTCTGAATGGTTGTTTGCCGCTTTAATACAGGCTCTGGCGCGGCATACGAATTCCAATAGGGTGTGTATGCATCATGGAACTTCTGAGAATTTGCCATTTCAGGACTGTAGCGATAACTGTTCTGAGCATCAGGAGAGGGCGAAGCTACACTGCTGCTAGGCTCAGGTTTCGGGGCAATGTATTTTCGTTCCTAAAATATTACATTTCGGTACATTATAAAGTATTATTTAGCAAAGTAATACAATTTGAAATAATGTTCAAGTTTGAGTATCATTTACGAACTATAAATCATCCGTACAAAAATAATGTTATTTTTACTTTTTACTAGATCATTTTACAAATAATATCCCTGAATTGTCGCTGAGAAACCAAAATTCAAAACCTACCATTTCATCCAAAAACGTCTGTGAACTAGAAGCACCATAGAAAGGAGTGTATGGATAAAACGGTTCAGCATAATATTGATCGCTATAGCCGCATTGTTGCCAAGGATTGACCTGCTGATAAAGATACCCATTATTCCATTGAGCATATTGAAGTGTGGGACTATCCTGAAACATTTAAAACAAAGTTAATTGTTGTAAAATAATTTAGTGCTTGCTGTGAAATTCACTATTAAGCTAGTAGTTATAATTGATTCACGCAAAGTTTATATATGCCATTAAATATACCAACCTTATTCTTGTCTGACGAGTACACATGAATGTAGTCCATATGTGGAATGCTATAGAGCTGATCGTCGCTGAAATCAGCGGAAGATGCATGATTCACGAACCTCGCCGTAGCATAATCAGACATATTTGCTTCCATATTAAATTGCAATGCGTTGATCGAAGAAATAACGCTATCTATAACTGTGAAATATATTAATTTTAACATGACACAGGTTTCGCACAACTCCATGGTATAAATCCAAAAACGTCAGCTGGATAGAGGGAATGGATCTAGGTTGGTTTATGACTACAGTGTTTCCATGGACGCTTTAGCCGAATTATCCATTTTTGCTGGCAACTGGGAATTCAGATATCTTGACAAAGTAATTTTTAAATGAACCCTGAATCGGATAACTAAAAACGGCTAGCATGAAAAGACGAAACAATTTCCTATGATAATATGGTTAAATTTTTATTATGTCTTTAGTCTATTCAGACATACTCTAACATAGACGCACAACACCACAAACATTTCTGTTAGAAATAAACTATTGCTTAGTAGATAAAATTAAATTAAATATTCATCCTTATAATAAGTCAGTGACGTCCGTGCGTCCGTTCCACGTTTTGATCTTTGATCCCTTATCTGTGTAAGAATTTGTCCAAAATTTTGACTACAAACTACAAATTATGTAATTTATGGTTTTGTGCCATTTTAGGTCGAAATTTTTGGCACCCGGGGGTTTTCGACTACGGGGAATCCGAATCTGAGGTCGGATTTGACCCCGGGGTCGAACAATGTTCGACATGGTCGAATGTGGTCGAACTGGGGTCAAACTGAGCCGATTTTTGGCACCCGGGGGTTTTCGACTACGGGGAATCCGAATCTGAGGTCGGATTTGACCCCGGGGTCGAACAATGTTCGACATGGTCGAATGTGGTCGAACTGGGGTCAAACTGAGCCGATTTTTGGCACTTGGGGGTTTTCGACTACGGGGAATCCGAATCTGAGGTCGGATTTGACCCCGGGGTCGAACAATGTTCGACATGGTCGAATGTGGTCGAACTGGGGTCAAACTGAGCCGATTTTTGGCACTTGGGGGTTTTCGACTACGGGGAATCCGAATCTGAGGTCGGATTTGACCCCGGGGTCGAACAATGTTCGACATGGTCGAATGTGGTCGAACTGGGGTCAAACTGAGCCGATTTTTGGCACTTGGGGGTTTTCGACTACGGGGAATCCGAATCTGAGGTCGGATTTGACCCCGGGGTCGAACAATGTTCGACATGGTCGGAACTGGGGTCAAACTGAGCAATTCTGTGTAAGAATTTGTCCAAAATTTTGGGAAGGGCCATTCTTACCAGTGCGTTTTCTGTGTAAGAATTTGTCCAAAATTTTGGGAAGGGCCATTCTTACCAGTGCGTTTTCTGTGTAAGAATTTGTCCAAAATTTTGGGAAGGGCCATTCTTACCAGTGCGTTTTCTGTGTAAGAATTTGTCCAAAATTTTGGGAAGGGCCATTCTTACCAGTGCGTTTTCTGTGTAAGAATTTGTCCAAAATTTTGGGAAGGGCCATTCTTACCAGTGCGTTTTCTGTGTAAGAATTTGTCCAAAATTTTGGGAAGGGCCATTCTTACCAGTTCGTTTTCTGTGTAAGAATTTGTCCAAAATTTTGGGAAGGGCCATTCTTACCAGTGCGTTTTCTGTGTAAGAATTTGTCCAAAATTTTGGGAAGGGCCATTCTTACCAGTGCGTTTTCTGTGTAAGAATTTGTCCAAAATTTTGGGAAGGGCCATTCTTACCAGTGCGTTTTCTGTGTAAGAATTTGTCCAAAATTTTGGGAAGGGCCATTCTTACCAGTGCGTTTTCTGTGTAAGAATTTGTCCAAAATTTTGGGAAGGGCCATTCTTACCAGTGCGTTTTCTGTGTAAGAATTTGTCCAAAATTTTGGGAAGGGCCATTCTTACCAGTGCGTTTTCTGTGTAAGAATTTGTCCAAAATTTTGGGAAGGGCCATTCTTACCAGTGCGTTTTCTGTGTAAGAATTTGTCCAAAATTTTGGGAAGGGCCATTCTTACCAGTGCGTTTTCTGTGTAAGAATTTGTCCAAAATTTTGGGAAGGGCCATTCTTACCAGTGCGTTTTCTGTGTAAGAATTTGTCCAAAATTTTGGGAAGGGCCATTCTTACCAGTGCGTTTTCTGTGTAAGAATTTGTCCAAAATTTTGGGAAGGGCCATTCTTACCAGTGCGTTTTCTGTGTAAGAATTTGTCCAAAATTTTGGGAAGGGCCATTCTTACCAGTGCGTTTTCTGTGTAAGAATTTGTCCAAAATTTTGGGAAGGGCCATTCTTACCAGTGCGTTTTCTGTGTAAGAATTTGTCCAAAATTTTGGGAAGGGCCATTCTTACCAGTGCGTTTTCTGTGTAAGAATTTGTCCAAAATTTTGGGAAGGGCCATTCTTACCAGTTCGTTTTCTGTGTAAGAATTTGTCCAAAATTTTGGGAAGGGCCATTCTTACCAGTGCGTTTTCTGTGTAAGAATTTGTCCAAAATTTTGGGAAGGGCCATTCTTACCAGTGCGTTTTCTGTGTAAGAATTTGTCCAAAATTTTGGGAAGGGCCATTCTTACCAGTGCGTTTTCTGTGTAAGAATTTGTCCAAAATTTTGGGAAGGGCCATTCTTACCAGTGCGTTTTCTGTGTAAGAATTTGTCCAAAATTTTGGGAAGGGCCATTCTTACCAGTGCGTTTTCTGTGTAAGAATTTGTCCAAAATTTTGGGAAGGGCCATTCTTACCAGTGCGTTTTCTGTGTAAGAATTTGTCCAAAATTTTGGGAAGGGCCATTCTTACCAGTGCGTTTTCTGTGTAAGAATTTGTCCAAAATTTTGGGAAGGGCCATTCTTACCAGTGCGTTTTCTGTGTAAGAATTTGTCCAAAATTTTGGGAAGGGCCATTCTTACCAGTGCGTTTTCTGTGTAAGAATTTGTCCAAAATTTTGGGAAGGGCCATTCTTACCAGTGCGTTTTCTGTGTAAGAATTTGTCCAAAATTTTGGGAAGGGCCATTCTTACCAGTGCGTTTTCTGTGTAAGAATTTGTCCAAAATTTTGGGAAGGGCCATTCTTACCAGTGCGTTTTCTGTGTAAGAATTTGTCCAAAATTTTGGGAAGGGCCATTCTTACCAGTGCGTTTTCTGTGTAAGAATTTGTCCAAAATTTTGGGAAGGGCCATTCTTACCAGTGCGTTTTCTGTGTAAGAATTTGTCCAAAATTTTGGGAAGGGCCATTCTTACCAGTGCGTTTTCTGTGTAAGAATTTGTCCAAAATTTTGGGAAGGGCCATTCTTACCAGTGCGTTTTCTGTGTAAGAATTTGTCCAAAATTTTGGGAAGGGCCATTCTTACCAGTGCGTTTTCTGTGTAAGAATTTGTCCAAAATTTTGGGAAGGGCCATTCTTACCAGTGCGTTTTCTGTGTAAGAATTTGTCCAAAATTTTGGGAAGGGCCATTCTTACCAGTGCGTTTTCTGTGTAAGAATTTGTCCAAAATTTTGGGAAGGGCCATTCTTACCAGTGCGTTTTCTGTGTAAGAATTTGTCCAAAATTTTGGGAAGGGCCATTCTTACCAGTGCGTTTCAGACTGAGCCAAACTCAGACTGAGCCGAACTCAGACTGAGCCGAACTCAGACTGAGCCGAACTCAGACTGAGCCAAACTCAGACTGAACCTGAGTTTGCGAGCCACCGCAGGTGGCGAGCCAATCCTGTGGTCGGGCGCGGAGCGCCCGACCTTCCCCCTGGAATGTGAGTGAAGTTAGAACAGAAAAGGCATACTGATATAGAAAAGGCATACTGATATAGAAAAGGCATACTGATATAGACTCCCCGCGCGCTAGCGCGCGTTAGCGCGCTAGTAAATAATATTTTCTCATAATTCTCGTTATGTATTTTTATAATTGAGTGAAATATTTATTTTAGCCCTAAATTTTCTAAATAAAATCGGTTTATTAATTTTAGAGTTCATCTTCCATATATAAGTAGTTTAACAGTAAATTCAAAATAAACCGAAACGATCATTTTAGCCATTTTTTTAAAGCAAGCAGCTATGTGTAAAGAAGGGATAAAACAACAGGCAAGAGGGAGTTTTGTGGCACACTTTGATGGGGAGTCAGGTAGCCATGAGCAATATATATTTTCTTATCACTAGAAAGGACACTAACCTAAGTAAACAATGCCGATGTGAGAGACAAATTTTCAAGTCACATCTGAGTATATATTTCTGAGAAATACAATACAGTAAGGCTAAATAAATCAGTAACTTCATTTGCTATTAAAAATAGACATATTCCCTATTTAAAGACATATTTTTTAAGCGCTATACAAAATCTTCTATTATCGGGAAGGCAGTTTAACAAGCATTTGTGTTAAAATCAAGAAAATCCGTTAAGGGTACCATGGGAAACCACAATAGTTTCATCAAAAACCGAAAATAACAGCGACCTGGGGGATTTTGACGTGCGCAAAAAAAGATAAGATAAATCCAAAAATGGGCGCTTTTTTAAACGTTTTAATTTATGATCTCTGATATTTTAATTGTCCTGATCTGTCAGTTCAATTTGTTCTGAAAAGTAACCGCAATTTTGAAATCCAATTCGGTTTCGCTAATGCGTAAATTTAGTTTCATTGAATCATTCAACGAAATGTTACAAATACCTAAAATTAATGGGAATGAACTGAAACATCTAAGGGCTCCATGAGCAATAGGGACCAATGAAGTAGGCATAGATTGGAGATTCTATCACTATATTATAACTCAATCGTTAAAAACGGGAAATGGTGAGTGAAAAGTATTAAGATAAACTCAGTGAATTTTTGTGCCGTATCCCAAAGAAATAAAATATTAACAATAGTAAAAAACTCCTTACCGAAATCGTTTAAGTACTGAACCGTTTTACTTACCATTCATTGGAGTCCGCCCACTTGCCAATAAAGTCGGCGTGCATTGTATTGTCAAATGGATTAACGCCAAAATGGCACACGTTCCGGTGCACAGCAACGTGTTCTGTTTTACTGCCTGTCGGTAACTTCAAGAAAAGACAGATTTACGTTTGCGTTTGAACACCTGTAAAAATGGGTAATCCTTGGATGAGATGGCATATCAAAAGTAGCTCTTATTTTGACAAGACCTGCTTCTCGTTTCGGTGAAGTACCTCAAAGGATCACTTAGAAATAGCAAAAACTTATAATCTCAATCAGTAACTCATCCGGAATTTTGTTCTATTTGGTTTGGTGCCGCCATAAAAATTGTGTAATCAAAAATTAGGCGCATGTATTTATAACTTTGACGTTCAGTGGTTTCAAATTATTTCGAAGTGACATCACCGATGCAGAGAAATTAAACGCAGTGAATTCAAAAAATATATGGAGATTTTACAAAGCTAAATGGAATTCCTTCAAATAGAAAGTTTCATAAAATTTAACTTGTTGGCATGATACGCACCAAAAAACCATGGATCATCACTTTTATAAATTTTTACATTCTTGATGCCGATCTTGTTGAAACTTTGAAAAATGATGATGATAACTAGGGCTCGGATTTTTAGGTGCGCTAAATCTCGTTTTAGGTACCTAAAAAGGTGCGCTAAAAGTCCAAAATAGGTGCCAAAAACCTAAAAAAAGGTATTTTAGGTTTTCATGTTTTTTGGCACAAAAATGGCCCAAAACGCTCGTTTTTTGTGTTTTTATGCTATTATTAGCTATTTTAAACATTTTTGCAAAAAAAGACACTAATTTTATTGCATTTGAACCTTTTATTCACGAGTTTCATAATGGCATACAATGTACATTTCCAAATTATCTTCAGTAAAAGTTGCTCTGTTATCTGTTAAAATATTTTTGTAAATTGAAAAAGATCTTTCCACATCGCAATTGACCATCGGAGCGTACTTCATTACGGCCAATTGCTTCGGTGCCATTGTTTCGACTTTTAGCTCTGCTTCTTCGCCATTTTGGACTTTCACGATTTCTGCCATTTTCGAGAGCCATTTTCGGTTCTATCCCATCGCCGTGTGTGCAGTCCACCCAGCTGTGGCATCCCTCCGTGGGTCGCTAAAAATGGGTACTGGTGACCCCGAAAGGGGCGCCCCAGCGTTAGCCGAGAAATCGGTGAGGCTGGTTTATCACGAGCCCTTCTGGGGACCCACTAGCGTTAACCGAGCAATCGGTGAGGCTAGTTTACTATAAGTCTCTTATTCTTTATTACAAAGTGTATAAATTTTTTATCAAAAACGATATCGTTGAAAATTTTCTGATAACCTTATTCCGTATCTATTTAACAGAACCTATACGGAATATTTTCACTTATTTATGTGCAGTTTCTAGGTTAGAAAAAGGAACTTTGCCATGGGAGTCTTTGGTTCTTCTCCTCCCTAAAAGTCTCCTCTAACCTCGCACATTCTCCATAAATTTACGTGCAGTTTCTAGGTTAGAAAAAGGAACTTTCTGTTGGGAGGTCAAATGGTATAGCGACTCCCTTGAATTTTCCTCTAACCTCACACATTCTATCTATCTAACTGTATCATAGGTTATAGGAAACTTTGCTATTGGACTTGTCACCCTAGAAGTCTCCTATAGCCACATCAATTCAACGATGTTTAAAATATTTCTTTTTTACACTTTGCATTTTACATCACCATAGTAGCCCTGAGAAAAATTTTACAATTTAACTATAACATAAAATGTTTTTCTACTCAGGGCAATTTTTATAAGAGACTAAAACAAATCTCTTGATAAAATTAAACACTTTTTGAATTACTCATAAACATTGTTTGTTTCACGACGAAAAGTAAAACATAAAAAGATAGCAATGTTTGAAATTATCTTTCTATCTGTTATTCCACTCGCGATTATTCTATTCGTCTTTTCTATTTTGTTATCCAACTCGCGCTTATATTTCACCTTTTCAATTTTATCTTATTAGTAATTCACACTCGTTTTATTCTCCCCACAAAATTTCATCTTATTATTTTTTCACCATGTCGTAAAGGTCTGATTGACGAGCCCTAACTTTACGGCAAATCCCAAACATTGTCTCAGATTATGGGCGAAACAATGTTTGCATTTCACCCATAGAAAAATATTTGTTTAAAACAAACTCTTGCGTTTTATACGCTTCAATATTATGTACCAGGGGAACACAGAAGAGCTTTGAGCCCCCTTCGATAGCGTCGCAAGACAGGCTTGCTGAGTCTCACTCAGGAAGCAAGGGGAACTGTGTGGCGAAGCCGTCGGCCGAGCTTAACGTCCCGGTAAAATCTCAGAACTTTCAGAGCACTTTAATAGAATTACTAGCTTATGCTAGGTCGCGGCTTAGACCGTATATCAAAAAATATATAGAGTTAGGAATACCTGTAATCTAAGTTATCTTTCCATCCGTTGTGTAAATTCCTTCTGGAAATGGTTTAATCCAATCGCGAATCAAGTGATGTTTTGGCTTTGCCGGCGGCATTGCTTAAATAAGATTTGGATGAAACAAAATTTTTAAATACAACAATGGTCTAATCTTAAAATCTAATCTTAAGGAAATAGTAAACAACATTTTCGCAGATAAATACGACATTATTACAATTGAACCTGCATAATTACATCAAGACAACGTGAAAAAAACTGTAAAAATCTTCGAAAAATTTCGAAAAAATTCAGAAAAATTCAAAAAAATTTGAGAAAATTTGTCGAAATGTGACAAATTATACAAAAAATCTTCGAAAAAGCCATTTTAGGTGCAAAAACCTAAAATAGGTGAAGAAGACCATTTTAGGTGTTTTTAGGTGCCCCACCTAAAAAAAACTATTTTAGGTTTTTTTAGGTGCGCACCTAAAAATCCGAGCCCTAATGATAATTAACAAGCTATAAAAGTTTTGTTTATTTGACAAATGAAAATAGCCATGTGTTTACAATTGTAACCTTTTAATTTTATACTTGAAAACTCGGTTACAAGTATATTTTGTGTTGTGAAAACTAGTGTCCTGATTTAATGTGTATCCCTTGCTAGACTTATTCGAATTTAACAGCGACATTCCAAAGAAACTTATGAATAGGCGCTAATTTGGGCCAACTTTTCACACTGAGAAACATTTTGATTGAGTTTATTCTCAGCTATTTGCTATCATTTTACATCCGCGTTATCCTTTTGCACTTTCCTTTCATTTTTTATGGCCAAAAATCCACGTTTGGCCAAAGAATGGATCTTTATTAACCATTTTATTTTCAAAAAAATTAGCATAGGAAATGAAAAGGAAGATGTTTCTGGTTTATAAAGACACTTAAGAGGTTTTCTGCGATTTTTGAGTGTTCATAATGTCCCAAGAAGTGCCACTTTACCTCAGTAGGAAGTAGATTTAAAGCAAACGCGTGTCTGTGAAATAAATGATGAGCGATATTAATTAATGAGTGAAATGTCTCATAATCGGCGAGAATCTTTTAAGTGTTCCATTTTGATGCGTGTGGTCCCAGTTTATATTTCGCAGACCATATTGAATGTCCGCTCAGAAATGCAAAGAAAATATCTCGAACAAATACTCCAAGGCACTTTTTCCTTCAGCTGTTTCAACTTTGAACTAAGTAGGCATATAACGTAGACCGCGAACGATAGGAATTCAATTACGTTTTCCGTCGGTTTGCACGAGGAATTCCTCAAATCTTTGGAATTTATCGTACTTGAATACGAACTAATGCAGAAAATTTGTCATTTTATCATTATATGTGTTCGATTTGCAATGTAAAATATTGTCATATTTTAGATTTTCTAATAATTAAAAAAATATGCTTCAAATTCAAGTAAAAGCATATATGAATAAATAATACCAGTTTTTTCATAGAATTTTCCATAAGTTGGGCGGCTCTCGGGGAAAGTAAAAATGCTGAAAAATAATGAGAAATTGTGTGTGTGTGTGTCTGAACTCTGACTATTCGCAGACCTAATTTCTATACCCTAATGTCATGAACTTAGGAATATAGTAGAATCTGATTTTGACAAACAAATAAATTTTTAATTCAATTCTTGTCAAAGTGACACAAAAGAACATTTTTGGATGGCTTATTTTCATTTGTGATGTGTTACAGTAAAATCGAAAATATTTTGAGAAAAAGTAAAAGAGCCGAAATATCTAGCACCGAAAATTTGTATCATTTTGGTGAACTATATTTTGCACTGAGCAAAAAATTTAAAAATATATTTCAAGTCTTATGAAGGCATATATTTTCAAACATATGTGTCGCGTATGGAATTAAAAATGCATAATATTTTCTTCACTGTGGATTTATGCAGACTAACAGATTTTCTCAAGCGGAATGCCCCTCTCCAGACACTTGTTCTTTTAAAATTCTGGACACAAAGTTATGCCCTATAAGATTTGTTTGCCAAGGAAATGGCCTGGCATATCTCAGCATCTATACATTTGCAGTCTTTGCATTCGGATGCAAAGTATAATTTCTTATGTATTGTTATTTTCTTACGTATGTACACAGTAATAATATTCCGCTAGGATTCAAAGAATAAATTTAACTTGAAGTGGTTTTACAGTCTACTATGTCGACTATTTAGATTATACTCTAAGGTTCTTGCACTAATATTTACTTGCAATAGTTTGTGCTTTGATTGTGTATTTGTAGGTAATTTAAACACATTTATTTTTGGCTCATTTGTATTCCATTTTTAAAATCTGTTTACACTAAAGTTTTTTTATAAACATCAGTGACAGTTCCTCGCTGCTGCAATGACAAATTTTCAGCGTTCCGGAGAGGTTTAAAGCATAAGCAGACAATTATTATTTGCACAAATCGTCAATTGACGACCGTTAATTCACAAAGTGCTGCGTTCCACTCTTTAATCTTTTCATTGTTGTCATAATGTTTAGAAGATCCTATGTTGCTTTTTGGTCAACCGTCGTCTGCATGAGCCATTTTATTTTTGTAACTACTGATCTGAATTTCATATACTGCAATTTATGTCATACGAATTTTAAACTCATAAATATATTCCGCAATCAAAAGGAGAAAAGTGTTTGTAAAAGTTTTGTTGCCCTATCATTATAGTACTATATATTCTTAACAGTGTATTCATAATGATTACAGCTGAAAAATACGAGTTTTGATTAAAAATAAACGCTGTAAATTAGTATTTCCCATTTTCCAATTATTATTCCACTTATTATCCTGGTTTAGGTAAGGTAATTTTTCATCAATATACGATTATCGTGGGTAGAGCGGCTTTTTTAAACTTGTCGCGCGGATTTTCTCACGCTTAACAAAACCGAGCAAATGTTGTTGCGAATGTTCTATTATATGAAACCAAATATATTTTCACACCAAATTAATTTTCCAGCCGTATTGAAGTCTGTGATTATTCCATGTCAACGGTTTCTATTGCGACATTTTCTCGTTGGTCTCGTGAATATTGTTAGCTCCTTACATTTGTTCTCTTCAAATTTCACTATTTGGTTTTTCGTATTTCCTTTGATTTAAATAAGCATTACTTTTGGGTGAACCTTGGGGCAATAAAACGGTCTTTGTTTGAGTGCAACAGTTCCTGTTAAGCTATGTGGTGAGACTCTGAGAAAGTATTGTATGCAAATGCTTACATGAGAACATGTCTAGGGACTTTTATCCGAAGTCTCCTTTATAAGGATACGGTTCAAAACGATATAAAATGACGTAGATAAGAGTTCCGCGTAGGCAAATGGCGATTTGAATTTGCGCCAAAACATAATTGCATGCCAAAGGGGTTAAAAGAGGCCGCTGAAAATTTTTAATGAGGGGGATTACTCGGCAGGGGTCTCCTCTAGAGATTGGTAAAAAAATTTGAGTGGGGCCTTATTAGAGTAAAAATTTTTACAGTCAACACATTTCCCTATTGGAGGAGGCTCTGTTCAGCATCAGGAAAAGAGCCTCCTCTAATAGGGAAAAGTGTTGACTGTGAAAATTTTTACTCTAATAAGGCCCCACTCAAATTTTTTTACCAATATCTAGAGGAGACCCCTGCCGAGTATAAGCGAGTTCCATTTATCATAGCTCCATCTTTTCGCCAATTTAGCGCCAAAATGAGCGTTTGAATAATATTCTAATTTGGGAGGGCGATTTCAAGGGGTGCAAAGGGGGTTCGAGTCAATATGATGGAACCTCTCCATAGTAAATCGACCCCGCTGAATCCAAATCCGGGATCAGATTTGAACTTTGATCTTTGATTTTTGAACTTTTCTCTTTAAAATTTTGCTTATTCGAGATTTTAAAGAGAAAAGTTCAAAATCAAAGATCAAAGGTTAAATCTGATCCCGGATTTGGATTCAGCGGGGTCGATTTACTATGGAGAGGTTCCATCATATTGACTCGAATCCATTTGTACCTCTCGAAATCGCCCTCCCCAAATTAGAATATTATTCAAACGCTCATTTTGGCGCTAAATTGGCGAAAAGATGGAGCTATGAGAAATGGAACTCGCCCATAATCCCCCTCATTAAAAAAATTTTCAGCGGCCCCTTTTAACCCCTTTGGCATGCAATTATGTTTTGGCGCAAATTCAAATCGCCATTTGCCTACGCGGAACTCTTATCTACGCCATTTTATAGGGCGCTAGTTTATTCTCAGATATATGTCGCATAAGCACATATTGTTTTGAGTACCCATTTCATATTTCCTTTTCCTAAAGTGCCATGTTCACTGAACTAGTCACAGTTTTGCGACGACCCTCATATGGAGATGTGGTATTTGTTTGACGGTCCCTGAAGTTAACTGTAGGTCCTACACTTTGTCATCTCGTATGCGCATTACGGATTCGCTAACATCGAGATGTTGCTAAATACATATTGCAACCTTTGAACTACAATTCCTTTTATGGAAACACTGCCTTTGCACTAATGTTGCAATTGCTCCAGTTGTCTTTTGCAGGCATTCAGCTTTCCTTCCGAAATTTAAATTAGCCTCTCTTTTTATAGCCGCAGTTATTGCCATTGTTCGCCATTCCAGCTTCTCTCCAACTTTCGATATTCCAAACCGTGGAACTTGATTTTCAGAACTTAAGAATTTGTGGATGTTATTTCCGTTTTATCTCTTCACACTGCCCTTAATTAAACTTGACAAATGAGCTCATAAATTTGGACCACCCAAGGCGCTGGCAGATATTTTCAGCGAGATGTATCTATTTGTGGCCACAAGTTTGGCAGTAATTTAATCCAATATTTTTAGCACTCCCAAATATAATATGGAATCAACACATGGAGCGTCATTAAGGCAGGAAGGGACTTCCTCAATTTCCATTTAGCTTCATTTATATGCATAACAGTTTGGATTAGCAGTTTTAATCGTTATAAACATTCTAATTAGTGGGCTTTAGATTTTATATTAAAGTTTTTTAGCATGTTTGAGTTTTTCTTTTTCCATCTGACTTGTTCTGAGATTATAAATTTGAATCTTGTATTACATTTTATGGTTTTACTCAAATTTTCATGGGCAATGAATTTATTTGTTATAGCAATTTTTATACTTTCACATAACTAAAACTGTAATTCCACCATCGCAATGTTAACTGTTTATTTCTATGCAAAATGATTGATACGACCAGCTGCTTTTAATTTAAAAGCTGTAAATACTTTATTCCAAATCGCAGTCAATATGCATATGTTTTCGTAGCGGACTATAAAATGGCAGAGAACATCTTTCAAGTTACCCAAGCAGAACAATTTTCTTCCCTTGATCTTTCAATCCTTTAAAACCTCTAGGACTATGTAATTTTTGGAAAGAATGTTATCTCTTTTTTGGAAATTCGTTTTTGCACGCCATATTTTTGAAGTACCGCTTTTAAAGCCATATTGGAGCCTAAAATTTAAGATATTCTTTCTTCAGCAGCTCTTACAACAACAATATAGTCTAGACAATAAAATGGTTTTGAGTGGTTTCCATTTTGCAGTAATATATTTAAAGAAGTCAATGTAACTCTTTAGTAAGTGGAATTCTTCGTTTTCACTTCGACCGACCATTATTATCGACCGATATGCAGAATATTTACTATAGTTTGATTTTTTTAATTACGTAATTCTCTCAGGGCTTTTGAGAATGCCAAGATTACTTCATTACCATCCAACGCTTGTGGGTGTTATCCTTCTTCACACCCACTTAATACCTTTCGCAAATTTCATTTAACACATTTTCTCACAATTTTATGAAACATTATTTTTTCAATGTCGCAACTTATCGCAACGCATTCCATTATCAAAGCCAAAATTGAATTACATATTTTCGCTTTGCTTTTTAGCTCCTATTTTGCTGCATACTATGAAAGAATTCATCAATATTCATAGTACTTTGTGAAGAAAAAGTCTAAATCTGGTTCATCTTTGCTTTCCTTGCGTTTATCCCTTAAAGAACTCTGCTAAATCCCGGGACACATGTTCGCATGTGACCGTTAATTGACCTCAACCCAATTTCTTTTTGAGTTAAGGAAATCGAAAAGAAACCGTTTCTCCTTGGCTTCTTCCTATGAGGTTTCATTTAGTTGGTTTGTTGCATCTTGTTAAAGCTTGAGCTAAATAAAGTTCCAAATTTGCAGCGATGAATGCTTTTTTTGTATTTATGATATCATGTCAGAAATAAACATTACAGGAAATTGCATGGCTTGAATTATAATTTATTAATACATTCCTAAACTTTCGGAAGCTCATGACTCGAATCCACATTTTGGATCCAAAGTATCGAACTCTTTGGGTCCTTTATTCGTTTAGCCGGGCTGTTGCTTCTTCCCATCCTTCTGGAAGTCCCTTTTCATTGGCCCTATCTATTTGGGTGGTCCCGTTCCCTCTCTTGCTTGGTCGCCGCTAATTCCAATGTTTAAAACAAATTGGGCGTGTTGTTTCTTTTTTGGTGTCCCCTCCCGTTGTTCACGTCCTTTGGCATGTTGCTGTAGTGAATTGCGAGTCTGTGTTCGCAAAGCAAAGAGCAAAAGAGGCCACCTAATAATCATCTATCTTCCATTTAAGGTCTGAGGACACCAATTAGAGGTTGCTTCATAGCCGTATGGTTTGAGATGTTTCCGCACAAAAAGAACGGTTTTCCTTTTGAAAACAAGTAGATGATTTTTGTGATTACGTATTGAGACGTTTGGGTCGTATGAATTTAGCGGAATCCTTTTTAATTCTATATTTACTCAAGATTCTATGAAATAACAATGGAGATGCGGAACCAGTGAATTCTATGAATTTAAACTTCCTTATGTGGCAGTAGACATATTTTGCTACTGTAATATTTAACGTGTTTCTTTTATCAGATTTTGTTTGATATTTTAATATAAAAATGAAATAAATCAGAATTAATAATTTCACCACATTAGCCCATTGCTTGATTTTACGATTGGCTCGACTTAAATCTATTTCATTCGAATAATTGTCATATGGAAAATGTTACTTTATTTGTTAAGGACGAAAAAATTTAATGGCCGATAAGTGCATGCGAAGTGTTATGTGAGCCAATTTCATTTTGGTCGCTTCGGATAGTTCTCGTATTCCGAGTACTGAGCTCACGGGCAAAAGTCGCTCTCCGTTTTCATTAGCACCCTTCTTCCTACTAAAACACATGCTGACTATGCGCCACACACTTAATTACGTAGCGCTCTTCTTTATGTAACGGAATCTCGGCCAAATCGAGTTGAACTTTGTTTGTTTCGACCAAAAATAGGATTTCCTGCTTGGAAAAATGTCAGGATCTCAATATACAAGTATTTAAAAATTCCTATTAAGGATTAGGACAGAGTTTAAGAAAACCACAGATCATTTTACAATTTGGTTAGATATAAATTTTCTGAAAATTGTAAAGCATAAATTATTTTCCAGAAGTTAATGCTTCTTAATTTTCCTGAATAATTCATGATACCTAAAGCACAAAGTTCAGCATATGACTAACCAAAATCATGGCTATGTCGGTGTTTGCAGGAGAGCTTCAAACAATATTTGACTTCGAAATATTTCTTTCAGTCTCTTTCTAATAGCGCTATTATCTAAAAGTCAAAGACAAGACCTTCAGCAAATAACAATTCGAAGTTTGATGCGTGTTATGAACTTTTCCATTGCTTTCATCACTTGAACCATGGATAATGTTGCAAATGTTGTCAACAAATCACTATTTTTGTAGTTACACTAATCGCTATTCAAAATTGTAATTTGCAAAATTTTTCCTCAGTGTTCATTTCATTTGCTTACTCACCACACCTTTCCTGAAGTGCATCCTTAAAATTCCATTTTAATGCAAATTTTGCATATATCCGGTCCAAGAGTCACTTATCGCATATTTCGTCTGATAAGTGTCAATTCTCTGTTTTGCCGTTTATAAAATATTTTTGACATTTGATATTTCTGTAGACGGTTTGCCCATTCTGTTCGTCGTCGGTGTTTAGGAAAATAAAAGAAACAGGAAATGAGACGCTAAAAGCTTTTAACGTCCCAAATTAGGGGACCTTTCGCTTCTATTTTGGCTCCGTGCCTCCTAGCGCGACGTCTTACGGAATTTTTCGCCAAGACTTGACACTTTTTTAATCGGAATTGGTGCAGGCTGGAAATTTGAGCATTTTCTTTTCAGTTTTGGTGTTTCAAAGTCGTCATTGGCTGATTTGCAGAAAAAAATATATAAAGTCATATGTATCTGAATCTTTCTTGTACATTGTTTCATAATTATTACGAATACTTGTAAAGATTTTGCGTATTTGACTATACTGCTTGATGTATTGGTAATAACGATATTCATAAATGAAGCCAAATATCGGCTCTTATTTGCAGGATGTGAGCTTTCTGTTGCAAAATTCAGCGAATATCCCACTTTCGTAAACGTCTTGAGAGATTAAAAGTCAGATTACGTCAACATATTAAACACATTCCTTCACATCCGATGTATGTGAGAAGGTGTTTCAGACCATCTTCAGATGCAGTGCAAACCTTTTCTGATGGTATAATTTATCTGACTACCTAAGGAGTAACCTGAATACTGGGAGGTTTATTTTATTTTGCACTAAAAACGAATAGCATAGATTATAAGAGCCTTTTCGCACATTAGTCATTGACCATGTTGCAGAAAATATTAACAAAATGGGGCATGTCTGTAAATGAATAATCTCGTTAGTATGTAACAATGTTGCTCTGTAAGAGATCACTGTGAAATTCAATTACAAACCACGTACGTCTCATTTGTGGCCTCACCACGTACATTGCGGTGTGTCATCAAACGGCGATGCAAGGTGCGCTTATTCCCAAAAATATCCCAACACCACCATCTTTTTCTGATGCTCTCTTTAATTATACATTTTTGAGAAATTCCTAGAAATTCACATACATTTTTTTTGGCTGAGTTCCGAAATTCCTCCTAATTTAATATGTAGAAAAATTAAGATGCCAATTTCCGGCACTTTCCAATCTGCTTAAAGTCCGAATGTGACGGCGAGAGTTGGAACCATATTTATAACTATTTCCTTCAAATAATTTCTTCCTATATCATTCGTCCATTAGTGTTCCCACTCAAAAAATATTTATATGTCTCAATACTTGAAGTGTTCAAGTGCGCGAGAGCAATTCTCTTGGATAAATATACACTTGGGTCTATATTCTTGTGGATTTCTCATAAAAATTTCGGTTCGTCTTAACGTTTAGTTGCAATGTCACCAATTAATACTGATTATTTGGGTTACCGGTATGTTAGACTTTAAACGCCGTTTTCAAACAAATTGTGCCGGACACTGATCAAACAGCTATTTTTAAATCAAGAAAAAAGTTTTCGCATTCTTTTAATCAGAATGGATAGCCGTCCGTAGACATTTTAGGCAAAAAGTGGCATCCCTGGTGCTTTATCACCTACTCCGTTGTGGTTCGAGGATCATTGTGTTCATGAACATTTTTGGAACACTTGAAGTTATAGCCCTCTATTTTATTGTATAACATGTATATTATGCATGTTAAAATTTCGCTTTCCCATTTTATAGTAGTGATAGAATTGTTGTTGACATTTGAACTGAATTTAAACTGGACACAGGATGTTTTGATATTCCAACTTTACCGAGCCCGAAATAAATAGGTGCAAAACAAGCAATCTTTCTGCAGTTGAAAATAAATCGCTCATATGAATCAATCTTCTTTCTTTTTGCGTAATTTGATTCATTTCCTTGGGTGCTTGCTTCTCGACCAAGATATTGCGTAGAGAACATTGCCAGTGCCGAATGGTATTATTTTCACGCTTTCGTTCTTTGACACCCTCAACACTAGTGAGAACGTCATAAATTGCTGTCCACACTCAGGCGCATTCATAAGTGCAACAAATCCATAGGTCCCAGACTAATTAATAACGGAACTTTGCAACAATTCCGTTCGTATGCGACTTTGGGGTAATGTTTTATGACATTTGGAAGATTTTTTGCATTGGAAACACTGCAACACGACATCCATCCAATGTTGAAGACGTCTAAATGTCATTCTATTTTATGTTATAAGATAGCTGGGTATATTATACAAAATTTAGATGCGCTGATGACCTTTAGGAAAAATAGAAATCAAGAAACTGTATGAAGTGGTTAACTTTTTCTCAGTTTTGCTGTGTCTCCCTCAGCTGCTTTATCATAGAACTATCCCCTATGGTATACAGGATTTTCTTTTTGTGTCTAGTCGAGGGTGTACTTAGTTTAAAAATTTCGAACCACAAGTGCGTCATGGATAGTTGGGGTTTGAAAATTAATTTTTCCCATGAGGCCAAATTAAAAATGGATTAATAATCAGTTACAGATTCCATAGAGAGGAGCAAATGACAACCATATAAGTTGAGGTGATTGTGTGTTTGGATGCATAATCAGTTTTTAACTTATTTTTCTTCCCACTTTAAGAGAAGTTACATTAGATTCTAATACCATTCTAATTTTTCTCAACATCGGCGCCTCCGCGCAGTTACAAGTTTCAACATTCATCATCGTATAAATTATGCATAAAACGTTCGGATTCAAAATATCATATTTTTGAACAATAATAAATGTTCGCTGTTTGCATAGTTTCCTTCTCCCAAGGCTGTGGGCGAGGAAACATATGCCAACCCGCTCAGCACTTTATTTACCTTTGTATCATTTCTTATGCAAACCCACACCCGTACTTTTACTCAGACTATCACTTTTGGGTCCTCGACTCTAAGTTTCCTAAAATCTTTGATCAATAGGATCCATAATATGTGGTCAAATAATATTTTTGCTCGTTTTCTGCACGACAGTTATTTTACAATTTGATTCATATAACCTCCTAAATACAAAGTTTTTACAATTACATTTTAAAAGAATCCATCGCTATTCTCTAAAAATGAATATTCTAATTTAGTCATTGAACACATACACAAAGTTCATTTTCAACGAAAATAAAGTCTGGTAGAGCAAAAATAATTAAAGCAATTAGTCCTTTTGGTGGGGGTGGGACTATGTAAATACCTCGTATTTGTTTTAACATTTTTCGAGTTTAAATTTGCCTCCCCACCCAAAATGTGTTCACTAAAACGCCCTTTGGTGCTGAATTTCATGCTAAATTCGACACTTGTTCTCTTTGTAATGTGTTTATTTTGCAAATTATCTCGTCATCTCTCTCGTTGGCAGAATCGATGAGATTGGGAGCATTATAGATCCTTTACAGGATGTTTAGCTTTTTCTGTTTGGAATGAATTCATTTGAGTACATTTGTGTTATAAACTTTAATTTAAAACTATTGGATTAAGATTAAATTTGTGTATGTCATTTAGAAATTCGGGATTTTTAGTCCGTCCTTTACAGTGTCAGTAATTATCTTGTTTTTATTTAACATTTTAAACTCTTTTTTTATCTACTCCTGATACAAGACTGTATTTTTATGACCCATTCTAGAGCACCATATGGCCAGCTTCTCACCTTGATCATCGTAATATTTTAATAACAATATTTATATTTAGAAAGCAAATATATTTATATAGTAAAACATATTTCTATCGAATTATTTTCTATAAATGGTGGAAACTTCCACCTTATTCACCAATTTGATATTCGCTTCTACCTCCGCGGCACCGAACTTTGGCTTGACTAATGTTGGGCAGCAAGATCTACCGGCCGACCCATTTGAGTTGGATGGGTCAGGTGAATTGGTCAAGGTAAACTATTTTATAAAATTTAATTAAAGGGTAACGTTTATAAACGATTTAAGCCGGAGATGCTGATCTCAGATTGGATCGAGATGGCCCTCTTGGGCTTACTGTTGGTTTTGGGCTTGCCACTCAATGCTATAGCTCTCACTCGGCTGTTACATGCATGGCATCAAGGCAGAGGGTCGGCGAGAAGCACAAAGGTCAGAAAAATTTGAATTTTCTCTTCACGTTTATAATTTCAGCTGAAAATATAAACTCAAACCATATATTCTCGAAACAATACTAAAAATAGTTGTTATTGTGCAAACAATTTTGAAAAAGCCTATGATGTTTCTTGTGTTAGCATATGTGTCTGTTCTTAACTCTTAAACAATATGTTGAGAGTTCAAAATACGTTTAAGGAATTTAGCCAATGAATTATTGATGAGACCTATTTTAGCAAGAAGTGACGCGTACGAGTTTTCTTTGGCTCAAAATCCATTTGACAGTCATCGACTTAATTGTGATTGCCTGTTATTGCCCCAGCCATATCGCTTGGCTGATCAGCTATACGTGGAAAGGTGGAGAATTCCTTTGCAAAGCCATGCAATATTCGTGGTAAGTTATTATTTTAATGGTTCCTTCAATATTTTTGGTCACAATGATTCTGAAATTTATAATAAAACATTTGTTTGGGGATTGGTTCATTCCAGCTAAAAATTGTTTTAGTCCTCTAATACAATCAGCGATTTTTAATATGTTGATAGTTTCTGTTTTTTTGGACTACTTGGTTATAACAACTGTTTTATTTTATTTGAAGAAACCTTTTGAGCTGAAACCTAATGAAACAATTATTGAAGCAGAAAACTAATAATTCTTTATTGAATAAAATCACTGTAATTTTAGGGATTTCTGTTTCCACTTAATGTCATTTGGCGTTGTGGGTATTGCAATTGATCGTCTTCGCACTGTATATAGTCTAATGCATATGGAGAAGACTGGCCGAAGTTTATGTCGCACTTCCAAACAATTACTGTTTGTTAAGGTGAATTTTTAATGAAAAAATTAAATAACAATTCAAATTTCAGAGACTAATAGTTTCCTGTTATATCGGTGCCGCGGTTTTCTCTGTACCACAATGGTTTGTGTGGACAACAATTGATATGCGTACATGGAGCCAATGTACTACTATTTGGCATAAACTCAGAGCAATTCAATACATGGAAGGCCATGAATTCACTGTGAGTTTTACTCTTGTATAATTTATTTAAGCTATACACACTTAGTCGTCTACTATTTTTATACAGAGCATAATAAATATGCCTTAGCTGTTAGTGGTTTTTCTCGTATAGTCTGGTATAGAGGGCAAGCCCCAGATTTGTTTTTGGAATGATTGCCCTTATGATTTACGAGGTCTTCCCCCTTTAACACTTCCATTGCGGAGTGTACCAAAGGGCTTATTTTGTAGAGAATTTTGTGCTGGTTAATAATAAAAAAAGAAAGTTTGAAAAAAAGTACTATTTGACCCCTAACGGGGCTTTTTCCGAAAACCACTTTTTTCGTCAGAATTTTCGAGGTACCTGTGTTTGAGGGCTTGTATCTTTTGTTCTTCCAACAGGAGCCTAGCCATGTTTTATATCAGTAGAAAGCCCATCACTTGGGCTACAAGAATACACCAAAACATGTTTTGGGTCCCGCCACGAAATTCGAAATTTGGAGGTAAATTCAAAATTCTGAAAAAATTTTCAAATTTTTTTCATGTAAATCTCCCATAGTCGGTTTTCGGCGTTCCAAGCCGTTTCCGACCGAGATTTTTGGCCCTATAGGGTTTTCGACCACGCTGAACACGATTCTGATGTCAGTTTTGGCGTTCAGCATACTGTAGTACCAGTTTCTGGCGTTCTGCCCACTTTGGCTTCTTTGGGGATTTTCGCCCGAAATTTTACACCCTAGGGGGTTTTCGAGTGTGCTGAATTCAAATCTGGGATCAGTTTTCACGAAAAGCGCCAAAATTTGGCGTTATTCTGGCGTTCTGCCCAAAAACGCCAAAGATGGAAATCGCTAATAATCGAGGATTCGTCTGTGGCGGTTCTTTAGTTCAATGGCGGTATATAGCAAGTATCCCAAATAACATCCACGGATATTTTTATATATTTTTTATTCCTTGAAATTAAATGTTTGGAGAAAAATGCTACGCTGACAAGGATATGATTTATTGCAATTTTACCTCTTATTTTTTCAGTAATTAGAACAAAAATTTTCAAAAATTTTCAAAATTTTGAATTTCCCTCCAAATTTAAAATTTCGTGGCGGGACCCAAATCATCTTTTGGTATATTCTTGTAGCCCAAGTGATGGGCTTTCTACTGATATAAAACATGGCTAGGCTCCTGTTGGAAGAACAAAAGATACAAGCCCTCAAACACAGGTACCTCGAAAATTCTGACGAAATAAGTGGTTTTCGGAAAAAGCCCCGTTAGGGGTCAATCAGTACTTTTTTTCAAACTTTCTTTTTTTATTATTAATCAGCACAAAATTCTCTACAAAATAAGCCATTTGGTACACTCCGCAATGGAAGTGTTAACAGACTGCACGCGGATCTTTCATAAAAGTTTTTGCAATAATGTATTCACCTGTAAACACCTTGTAAACAATAATGGTAGAGGAACTAGCTACAGGAATTAATATAAGATTTGGAAATTTCAAGTAACAAATTTTTCTAGTAAACATTTTTAGGAGAGTTTTGAAGGCGAGCGTCTCTACACAGCAGTTCATTTGATGACAGTATTCTGGTTGCCATTTCTCATACTCTTTCTTGCCTATTTCTACATTGTCGTCTATTTGTTCTGGTATTCTATTCGGCCCCAGTATTCTGACCCAGCAGCTCAAAAGCCTTCTGTCTTGAGTGAACGAAATGGCAGCGACGAGTCAGCTGAAACGTAGGATTTATGTCATGAAAAATTGGAAGACATGTATCGGGTGGCTAATAAGTTCTGATGCCACATTTCAATTACGCATATTTCTTTTAGAATGAATGATTGACTATGAGTGTTTGATATTATTTTGTTGCCCATTTTGTCTGCTTTAATCTGTTATATAGCTTTTATATATCACCTCACAAAATGTTTAAAATATCACACAAAGTGTACGAAAACCCCGTGTATAAATTTTTGGAAGATATTTTCCACGTTTTACTAATTTTTGTTCACAATTTTAGTTATTCCGAAAAAACGGGTTTAGCAGTCTTATTGTACAGTTTGTGGACTAACAGCAGTTCTTTGATAATATTCGGGTTGCCATTTCTAACTTTTTTGAGGTATTTTACATTGTTCTATTTGTTGGAATTCTATTGGCCCCAGTATTCACCCACAGCTCAAAACCTTCTTTTTAAACGAAATAGCGAATTGAAACGTGGATTTTTCAAAAATAATTAAGACATGTATTGGCTAGAGTGCTGTTTCATTATCAAACATCAATAAGATATAATTCCTCTCTATTTCTGAATTTTATCAAAGTCTGAAACACAATTGACAATTATATACCTTTAAAGAGATCAATATTAATAATTTCTTTATTAAGCCATAAAATATAACCCTGATGTTTATAGTGTTCGCTTATGGCAGAATGGTGGTCAAGCAGCATCTACACCGACTCTTCCAATTCACAACGGATCAATTAAATCAGGTGCGTCATTTTGTTAATATAACACTAAAACATTTTTCTTCAAGTCTATCGAAATAGTGACATTACTCCTTGATTTTATTTTCATTTGCTAACATTACTAATCCTTTTTATAAAAGAAATTGAACTTTTATTTCAACGATCCGAAAACAGTTTTGGTTATTTTTTAGCTTCTGTGCATATGTTCATTTAAAAAAATGTAATTTTAATTTTAAAATCCTAACTAAAAAGCTCAAACGCGGAGAACATAAATGAACTTGAGATTCTAGCTTTCTTGTTTAGGTGCTCCTTTAGCACCAACTGTCCCAGCCTGGCGTGCAGAAATGCGCTCTCGGATGTTCTGTACTACAGTCCATGTTATTGCTGCCTATCTTATATGCTGGATGCCATATAACGTGCTTTCGCTGGCCACATTTTTCTCCAGTGAGCTACAAATTATGATCTCAACGCATTTGGGCACACTTAGGTAATAGACAATAAACTAAGCTGTAACAGGGCAGCATTGACTTTATATTTTCAGAGTGTGCGTACTGCTCAATACGCTGCTGAATCCATTCATTTACGGATTTAGAAAGGTACAAACATAACACACGCGGAAGTGCAATTTTCAATCTCCAGGAAGGGTTTTGCTCAACATCTCCAAACTGAGAATATATATTTCTGAAGTTGACTTTTAAATGTTGGTATTTAGGCGTGAGATTTATATAATTTGTTGCCAATCTATCTAAAAATTAGAGCAAATTTTAAACAATGACCGAAATTTTTGGCAAGAATATTTTCAAAAATTCACAATTTAGTGTATTTAATTCAGCCTAAATTCAACCGAACTGCGTTCCTATCTCACATTTCTTGTCAATGAGCTTATTCGAATTGGTCGGGCTATTTTCTAGTACTTAATCTTTATGCAATATTTTGATTAAAATTTTGAGCCCACATGTTATTGCTCACATATTTTCTAGTACAAAAATTTTTGCATAATTCTAAGTTTGTGTTTATACGATAACTGCGATATTACACATTGTTCATAAGTTTTATTCGTACAATAAAGTTTTAAAATAAATCACATTTATATTATACATTAAAATCAAATACATTAAAGTACATCAAAGCATATTTTCACGTTCTGCGTTTAATGTTAGCACGTTTCAATGTTGCTAACTTTGCAAACTTTTCCTTTCAAATTTGCTGCCGAATTTTGTGCGATTATTCACATCTTTGCTATTCATATTTCCTTTCACATAAGACGAACACTTTTCTCGTGTAGTCTCTAGATATGTCGAAATTAATGTTCTTTGCCATTTTATTACAAGATTTTCTACTTCTGAACCTCAAAGCCTCTTTAATCACTTCTTCATTTAGAAAAGAGGATAATTCTCAGGTCAAAAGTTTCTGCAAATTTTTAGTTTCAAAATTTACTTTGGTATTTCGAACAAAATAAAGAATGATTTTCAATTTTGTAGGCAATACTCAAGTTGCCTGTTCCCGATCTGGCCCCGTTCGAAGAGGAAGACAAAAGAAATGACCCCTTGGGTGGATTGGATAAAACTCGCAATGAATACCTAAGAGCGATGTTTTCTTTGGCTTTTTACGATGAAAATTGTGAAAAAGCTAAAAGTGTTGTGGTATGTTTGTCAAAAATGTTTAATAATATTTTTATTGTATAAAATATAAATATATCACTTAATTTGTATCAATGCAAAAATTATTATTTTTATGTTCACCCGGTATACTATTGGCCAGGTCAACGCGTAGATCTTCCATGTCGAATCTGTCAGCGTCAGACAGCATATAACGGGCAAATGAAGTCGTGGGCTGTGAAACGTACTGGAATCTTGCAGGATATAGGTCGCCTTCAATCAACCTTAGGTTTGTGCAAATTCAAATCGGAATGAACAAAAATGAATCCAAAAATAATTTTAATAAACAACTTTCGAGCAAATATATCAAAACTTGACACAACTTTTCTAAGGAAATGCCCATAAAATCCGTCGTGCGATCTTTCGCATTTTGGACGAATGAATGATTTTATGAGCTGAAATGTGCAGCCTTTTTTCATAGTTTAGAATCCAATCCTTTCGGTTCGACAGTTTTGGCCGACAACCTGGATGAGGACATATTGGCTAATGTTTTCAGCTGGAAAGGGAGAGATAAATTTGTATTTATGCCAGCTTTCGATCCGACAAGCGATGGAAATATCAGGCTGAAGACGGGAAAGTATAACAGAAGACCGAGAACAAGCTTCGTACAAAGAGATGGGATGTTGAAAATCCTCACGGTGCGTTGCGATTAACTCTCATTGGCTCTAGGCGCAAAATGTCATTGCGAATTGCGGTGAAAACACAATGTTGTTCACAGTATTTATCGTTTTTGGTTCCGGATCCATTTTATTTTAAGTCTCTGGGAATTTACTACAAAATGTACAAATAAAATTCTTGGAAAATAATTCTGCCTCTCTTCACAATTTGAACATGGATCAACTGTAACATATTTTTGAAATCAAGTATCTGCAGTTTTAAGTGAACAGTACATTTAATTCAGACGGAAGTGAGTGCCTATGGCTTGTATTGGTGCTTTGATCAGCAAAAAAGGGATGAGCCGATCAAATTTGTGTATTACTTAATTCCGTTGTTGCCACTTTATGAAATGCAGCGTTTGGGATTACACCGTAAGTTCATTTGTTGCATTCAAGAAACCTTGTCGGTTCAAAATCCTTCATACGTAAAGTTAAGTGCGACATTTCTTTGTTGCTCGGTATGAGTATGGTGTGAAACTCGGAAGTTATTTTCTTATAAAATTATTGTCCTAAAATTAAGATGATTATGGGCCACAATTAATTATATTTCTTTTTTGTTTAAGGAACAGAGTGCAGTCCAGGTCGAGGCGGTGAGACAGATCGTTTCGCCATGTTGGACGCCAATCACAGATTCAGATTTTTGCCTCAGACATTGTGGGGTTCTGACAACGATTTCTGTCTCAGCAGTTGGGGCGAATGCAGTAAACAAGTAAGAAACTATTTTTGTCCTTTTCCTCCTTTAAGTCTCTCATTACATTTAGCTAAATTCCTCGAGCAATGAATTAATTCGCCTCAAAGCATCCGAGGATGTCGCTTACCGCCGCACAGGCTACGACATAAACCTAAAAATTTTCGTGCATTGGTCGCCGTGGTCAAAATGCAATAAAGTGGACGGTGTTCGTACTCGTTCAGGTATCAACAGCTACGTTCTTCTGTATAGAGTTATCTCCTGCGAATACTTTTGTAGGACAATGCCATTTGGGCAGAATTGATCACGAAGTTCGTTTTGATCCAGCCTTTAAGGAACGCCTATTCATGTCAAGCCGTGATTACGAATGGTTCATGCCGGTGCATTCTCTAATCGATAGTGTACAAGAATTTCGTGACAACGGTATCCCATTGTTCAGGTTTGTTACAGATATCTTTGCGCTTGAAAAATTAAGAAGTGCATATAATGCAACAAAATTATACTACAATTGAGGATGAAGTTCTAATTTTGGTGAGAACATGGTTTATATGAATAAAAGGTGATGTTTTCCGGAAAAACTGATGCTTTTGAAAAATTTGTGGAATTTCTTATCATTTCAGCGGTGTTTTATGGGATCTTTTGGCTGAGGGCCGTCAACCCGTCTCACAATGTAGCATTTTCTCATTCAACAGCCGAATTACTTCGAAAATCATAAGTGACAACTACAAATCATTATGGCGGATGGTAATACGTCCTTTAATGGATAAGGCTGATTCTAAATGGCACTACATGGGCGGTGAACGCTTTCAAATTGGCGCAAATCCTTGTTTTTACTGGAACAAAACGTCCGGAAGCAGTGCTAGTGCAACAGGTGTACTATACGCGTACACGCTTATACAAAACCAGAAGTGCTCATGAAAAAAATAAAATTGTTCCAGTATCTGTATTATTTAACTATATTATTTTGCAAGTGTTTGTTTATTTATATGTCAGGTTTGTATCTCTGAGTGGTGTCGTTAGTTTTTGATGAGTAATGGCTCATTAGTTAGGGTTTTGAAAGTTATGTGGGCCAAAAATATTTTTTCAAAATTTGAATATTTGAATTCGCGCCAAAAGTGAAAAACGTGTTTTTAAGGGTTTTTATGTATGAATGTATGTTGTTTTTTGTTTTAAATCGTAAATTTAGGTTATTTAGAGTATTTTTGCTTTTTAAATTTTTGGATTTCGTCTTTTGTAAAAATTTTTATGGATTTTTGGTCATTTTTTGGCCAAAAAATGGGTTTTTCGGTTCTGACGATAAAAGTTGCTGAAAATTTGCATACAGGGGTTTTCGAATATGCTGAATCCGAATTTGAAATCAGAATTGGAATTTGAATATTTGAATTCGCGCCAAAATGGAAAATCGTGTTTTTAAGGGTTTTATGACTGAATGTTGGTTATTTTTTGTTTTAAATCGTAAATTTAGGTTATTTAGAGTATTTTTGCTTTTTAAATTTTTGGATTTCTATTTTTGTACAAATTTTTATGGATTTTTGGTCATTTTTTGGCCAAAAATGGGTTTTTCGGTTCTGACGTTAAAAGTTGCTGAAAATTTGCATACAGGGGTTTTTCGATATGCTGAATCCGAATTTGAAATCAGATTCGAAATTTGAATATTTGAATTCGCGCCAAAAGTTAAAATCGTCTTTTTAAGGGTTTTATGACTGAATGTTGGTTATTTTTTGTTCCATATGGTGAAACATTTTGAATGATGAAACATGATGAACAATGATGAAACATTTTCGCTTTTTATCGAACAGTGACGAAACTTTCTATCCATCAGTGATAAAACTTTTTCCGTTTTATCCATTAATGACGAAATTTTTTTGGCTTTTATCCATCAATTATGAAACATTTTCGCTTTTTATCGAACAGTGACGAAACTTTCTATCCATCAGTGATAAAACTTTTTCCGTTTTATCTGTCAATGACGAAATTTTTTTCGCATTTATCCATCAATGATGAAACTTTTTCGCTTTTTATCGATCAATGATGAAACTTTTTCGCTTTTATCGATCAATGATGAAACATTTTCGCTTTTATCGAACAGTGACGAAACTTTCTCGCTGTTTATCGATCAATGATGAAACTTTCTCGCTTATTATCCATCAGTGATAAAACTTTTTCCTTTTTGTCCACTAATGATGAAACTTTTTTGCTTTTATCCAACAATGATGAAACATTTTCGCTTTTATCGATCAATGATGAAACATTTTCGCTTTTATCGAACAGTGACGAAACTTTCTCGCTGTTTATCCATCAGAGCTAAACCTTTTTGCTTTTTATCCATCAATGATGACACTTTTTTGCTTTTATCCATCAATGATGACACTTTTTTGCTTTTATCCATCAATGATGAAATATTTTCGCTTTTTATCGATCAATGGTGAAACCCGTTACAGTTTTCGCGCACCTTATAAGGCGCCTAACAACGATTTAGGCTTGCGGGTCGAACAACCTTGGGTCATTTTCTCGCTATTTATGATGAAACATTTTGGGTTTTTATCGATCTCCCCAGTAGAAATCGAAAGTTTTCTGTTAGGCATCGATAGCAAAAGTTAACAGTAGGAATCAGCAAGTCAAATCAACAATCAATCCAGATTGAAATCGAAAGTTTTCTGTTAGGCATCGATAGCAAAAGTGAACAGTAGGAATCAGCAAGTCAAATCAACAATCAATCCAGGTAGAAATCGAAAGTTTTCTGTTAGGCATCGATAGCAAAAGTTAACAGTAGGAATCAGCAAGTCAAATCAACAATCAATCCAGATTGAAATCGAAAGTTTTCTGTTAGGCATCGATAGCAAAAGTGAACAGTAGGAATCAGCAAGTCAAATCAACAATCAATCCAGGTAGAAATCGAAAGTTTTCTGTTAGGCATCGATAGCAAAAGTTAACAGTAGGAATCAGCAAGTCAAATCAACAATCAATCCAGGTAGAAATCGAAAGTTTTCTGTTAGGCATCGATAGCAAAAGTTAACAGTAGGAATCAGCAAGTCAAATCAACAATCAATCCAGATTGAAATCGAAAGTTTTCTGTTAGGCATCGATAGCAAAAGTGAACAGTAGGAATCAGCAAGTCAAATCAACAATCAATCCAGGTAGAAATCGAAAGTTTTCTGTTAGGCATCGATAGCAAAAGTTAACAGTAGGAATCAGCAAGTCAAATCAACAATCAATCCAGATTGAAATCGAAAGTTTTCTGTTAGGCATCGATAGCAAAAGTGAACAGTAGGAATCAGCAAGTCAAATCAACAATCAATCCAGATTGAAATCGAAAGTTTTCTGTTAGGCATCGATAGCAAAAGTGAACAGTAGGAATCCGCAAGTCAGACCTACAATCAAACCAGGTAGAAATCGAAAGTTTTCTGTTAGGTATCGATAGCAAAAGTTAATAGTAGGAATCCGCAAGTCAAATCAACAATCAATCCAGATTGAAATCGAAAGTTTGCCGCAAGTCAAATCTACAACCAAGCCAGGTTGAAATCGAAAGTTTTCTGTTAGGTATCGACAGCAAAAGTTAACAGTAGGAATCCGCAGGTCAAATCCACAACCCAACCAGGTAGAAATCGAAAGTTTGCCGCAAGTCAAATCAACAATCACACCAGATAATCTACAATCAAAGCAGGTAGAAATCGAAAGTTTTCTGTTAGGCATCGACAGCAAAAGTAAAAGCAGGATCCGCAAGTCAAATCAACAATCACACCAGGTAGAAATCGAAAGTTTTCTTTTAGGTATCGACATCAAAAGTAACAGTAGGAGTACGCAAGTCAAACCCCCAATCAAATCAGTTAGAAATCGGTTTCTCTGTTAGGAATCGACAGCAAAAGTTAACAGTAGGAATCCGAGTCATTAAGAAATCTAAAGTTTTCTGTTAGGTGTCGATAGCAAAGGTTAACAGTAGTTCCCGAACAACCCTTATAAGGCGCCAAACAAAGATTTAGGCTTGGGGCCCCGAACAATATGTGGCCTAAGGGACTTAATCTTAGGCTTAAGCTCCCGAACAACCCTTATAAGGCGCCAAACAAAGATTTAGGCTTGGGGCCCCGAACAATATGGGGCCTAAGGGACTTAATCTTAGGCTTAAGCTCCCGAACAACCCTTATAAGGCGCCAAACAAAGATTTAGGCTTGGGGCCCCGAACAATATGGGGCCTAAGGGACTTAATCTTAGGCTTAAGCTCCCGAACAACCCTTATAAGGCCCCAAACTACTTTAAAAGGATTTGGCGGAAATAGTTGGCGAAAATCCTTTTTATTAGGGTTTTGCGCTTTTAAACGATCAGTGACGAAACTTTCTCGCTGTTTATGATGAAACATTTTCGGTTTTTATCGATCACCCAGGTAGAAATCGAAAGTTTTCTGTTAGGTATCGAGAGCAAAAGATAACGGTAGGAATCCGCAGGCCAAACCTACAATCGATCCAGATTGAAATCGGAAGTTTCTGTTAGGTATCGACAGCAAATAGTAGCTGTATTAATCCCAAAATCTAATTAGCAGTGAAACCGGGTAGAAATCCAAAGTTTTCTGTTAGTAATCGTATGAGTCGGCTCAACAGCGTCTAACCTCAGTTACTTTGCTCTTTTTTTATTTTGTTGTTTGTTTGCTTTGTAAATAAATTGTTTAAAATGTAAATTTTTATTCCACTGCAAATATAAAATGAGATAATTATCTCTGAATAATTCCTTTCCAAAATCGTAGGGCGCGCGGGCTTTGCCCGCGCGCATTCGAAAATCTAGTTACCAATAAATAAACACATCGTCATGCTATAAAACGGAACAAAAATGACTGAAATAATTAAGCTGCTGATCAAATTTTCTTTTAAATTTTAATTGCAAGGCTATAAACGGAATGAAAAAATATATTGTACCTTATCTACCGCAATCCCACATTTTGACATTCGCCATCGATTTTAGCAATTTTATTATGACTCAAACGTTTTTCTGTCCTATGCGGAAAATTTTAATGTAAGTTCTCTCAAAATATTATCAGGTGCAAAAATATTAAAGTGCAATTTCCATTATTATTTTCGATCTTATATTTATGCCAACATTTCCCAAATATGCTGAAAGCTCGCGCTGTAGAGAGATTTCTGAGTCAAGTTGTGGAACCATCGGGAGAAGGAATCACCGGTGTTATGTTGTTTAACAAAGATGGTATTCTTTTATTTACTTGTTTATATTGTTTTCTATTGTAGTTTTCTAGGAATGACACTGGCTAAATCGGGCAAGACATTCGCCAACGGAAATGTATACGCGGCACTGCTCACCAATATTTGGGAAACATTTGAACAGCAAGGTTAGTTTTGTTCACAATTTCTAAATGAAATAATTGCTTCAAGAAGTGTAAATGTATTGCAATACAAGAGAAATGTTAATATCTGATTGAACTAAATCTTTTTGGCCCGACGGGTGTTCTTATATCAAAGTTCGACTGTAGTTAATTAAATCGGCTTGTATACAAAATTTTGAGTCGATTGTCATGTCATTTCCTCAATTTTCTATGAAATGAATTTTCATTCATACCTTAAAATCAGCCAAATTTTGATTGCCTGATTTCAAATGCCTGAAAAATCACATGGTTTTATGCCAAAGTTGGTTCTGGAATTGGCATTAAAATTTGTTGTTTGGGAAACATAACCGAAATATCACGCTGGATACTCAGTGAACTATCATCTATTTTTTGTTCGCATATTTTAGGTGTCAGAGACGAATTGAACGAAATGCTCTTGTCTTGCGAAACGGGAATGGTTGTGGTTATCCGTGTCGCGTCAATGCTTCTCGCTATTGTATCAGATGGAACAGTTCCTATTGGTCTATTAAAAACGAAACTTCACGGGCTAGCAGAACATCTGAATACGCCATTGTCCGCTATATCATGATTTATATACTCATAACTATAATCTGCCTCATATTGTATGCTTTTGTACATAAGAATCTGTATATCTTTTGTAATAAACTTGACACCTACGCCGAAATCCCGATTTATTTAAAACATACTGATATTAAACAACAATGGATAACATGATCGGAACAATATATTTCAATTTTCGTTGCCAGTATCCTGCACGTTCAACTGTTCGGACAGAGAAGTGACTAACAAGTCTAAGTTCATATCTTGTTGTTTTAGTGTCTCAATCACATCCTCTAGCTTCATATCCTGTAAGATGTTCAATTATTTCGTAATAATAATTAGTAGGACGAAAATTTCGCCAAAATAACTTACAATTTCAACGCGCGTCCTTATACACCTGAGCTTGACAAGGCCTTTTTTCAATTCGTCCTCTCCAATAATCACAGCCAGAGGAATTTGGTTCCTTTCGCAGTGCTGCATCTGATCCAACATCTTGGGGTTTGCTTTGGAATATGGATAATCCGCGCGAATTCCAGCTTTACGCAACTGAGTACATAACTTCATTCGGTGCTGAAGCATCTTCTTTTGAGGCGATGCGACATAAACGTCAACCGGGAGTGTACGACTAGGACAAGATGCATGCTAAATATTTTTATAAGTTTCTCTAATACAAATATCTAATGCGGAAAAATTTCGAAGGTTTTTATGACAAAGAGTACCTTCCATTCCATTATTGTGAAGAGCCTCTCAATCCCAAAAGAAACGCCAACGCAAGGAATATCCACATCTTCGTTTTTCTTCTTCTTTTTCTTATCTGACTCAATATTGCCAAGGAACATGCCCACCAATTTGTCATAACGTCCGCCCGCAGCGACAGACCCAATTGGACCCGACGCTGCTGCGGCTTCTTCGGCATCAACCTCTCCATTGGCAGATAATTGAGGAGGGACTGAGAGATCTGGAAATTAGCAAATAGTAAGCAAGCTTTTAACAACAGTAATTACAAGCTTTTAAGAATTTTTTTCAATATCTAAGTTTTTGAATTCGTCTTTGCGCTACCATTATGTCTTCGTTTCTCTATAAAACTAGATTTAAGACATCACCCTTATCTAAAAATAATTTGAAAAGCCCGAACAAAAACAAATTCTAAAGTACTTGTATAAGCAAAGTGGAAAGCATCTCACCTTTCACCACAGCTTCATATATAACTCCAGTATAATAATCTAGACCACGTGCGAGTGATGGGTCAAAGCACACACGGTTGGCAGAACAACCAAGAGCATCGGCATATTCCAAAAGAAGTTTCAGTTCACTGACAGCTTTTTGAACATGTGATTCCACTTGGCCACTTTCTTTGTCAGATGAAAGTTGTGAAATCAAGTCTAACAGTTCGACGTTATTGAGCGCAGGGTTAGCTTCTAAAAGTTTACATTGCAATCAATAGACCACATGTACTCCATATATAAGCTAAATGTGTCTCACTATTAACCTTAAACAATTTCACAAAATGATAATTTGTCCCAGATGATTTCTTCACAATGTTTCGCATAATTGTGGAGGTGATTACTGATTTTTATGCAAAATTGCCATAAGAAAATCAATGTCATCCTAGAAAAACTTGACATATTTCCCACTAGAATTTGTAATATTCACAAAATGAAATTTACGAAATTATTGCGCTATATATTTGACATAGTACGAAATTTGGGGATTCAAAACATACCTCTGAGATTCACAAAATCGGCCAAGCGGTTGACTGCGCTTTCATCAATGTGTTTTTCTTTAACCAATTCTTCCTTTATTTCGTGCCAGGGCTGCTTGTCCAGCTTGTCGACTGACGAACAAACCGTTTTGAAGTCCTGGTTTTTAATTCCACTCAGCGCAAACATTCCTTCGAGAAGCTGACGGTGATTTAACTAAAATGATTAATTTCACAAGTCCTAATAAACAATTTAAATTACGCACAGAAATTAATGTCGATATTGAATTAATAAAATTCGCTTTAGGGAATCACAAAAGAGATGCTTCATTCGAAACTATAGAAAAAATAACCTTGATTTCAAAATCGCCAATATCCAAACTCGATAGCACCTCATCAACGAGGGTTACACATTCTGCATCAGGTACCATCGGTTCGTACTGACCCGCAATGTCATAATCCTAAACAAAAATAATTACCACAAAATACATTGCAAAAACGCCTTACGCATTGTATAAATTCACGATATCTGCCCTTTGTCATTACTGGCTGGTCACGTCTGTAAACCTTTCCAATTTGATAGCGCTTCAAACTCGGCGTGTTTTTATTCATCGCCATGTAACGTGCGAAAGGTACCTGCAAATTCATGAATCTAAAAGACGTCGCAATAGAAAAATATTTCTTAATTGCGCTATTTATAAATTCATCCAAAATGATCGAGTTATATATATATGTGAAAGTGAGTCACCAAAAGTAATTCTTCGGACGAATTTTCACAGCGAGAGGTCATCATTTTATTAGCTTCCTATTATATTCTTAAAAAAATTTTATGTAGGTGTTATTACATCATATCTTAATCTGAAAATTTTAACCCCTAGTTTGATGGTGAATTTTAAACATGCCGTTGAAAAATAGCAAATTTTGCGAAAAGGTACTAAAATGTCCCATAATAGGAATTAGTGTTATAAAAATCTGCATAAAAGAAATTGAAAATATTGGGACTAAAATAAGAACAAACCGTAAGATCATATCGTAGTGAGCATATTTCACCTCCTTGATCAGCCAGATCATATACAAGCTTGGAGCCTTCATCGCCGTATTTTCCCATGAGCACGTCTCGAAGTTCAAAAACAGGCGTATCGATAGTGACAGCTCCATAACGCTCGAAAATGCCTTCTATCTTTCTGATTACTTCCTTCCGCACGGCCATTTGCTGAGGTCCATAATCACGTGTGCCTAAAAAGTGTGTATTTTAAACTGCAAGTATTAAATTCGCAATTACGAGAATTGTAGACTACAAATTATAGACAACAAATAATTTCAATTGAGGAAAGAAGATAACCTTTGGCATTTTTTAAGAAGAACTTTGCCTTTTCGCTTTCGCTCAACGTCGCCATCATTTCTGCTTTTCTCGCCATTCGTGATTTTACCTGGAAAATCTGGATTAGTCTCTAAAGAGCAAACATTGTAGACTTACTGCTTTACCACTTCTTTCTGCGAAAGCCTTCCTAACTGTGCTAGCAACAATTGATGACTCGGAAAAGAAGCGGATAGATAATAATTGCGCAATATTCGGAAATCCTGAAAACATCTGTTTAATAATTAGGTTTATAGGAGAAATGATGCAACATTTAAGATTGTCATTTACATTATCATCGAATATCACCCAAAAATTGAGTAACGGATAATTCTAGCTTTTATAACATGCTCTGAAAGTATGCATTTGCTTTTAAAACCCAGGGAACTTGTAATATCAGCAAAACTCCATAATCTTCTCAAGGTAAATTTAAGCACTTGCGCACCCAGAAATCAGCATGTAGTGAACAACGAAACTAGGGCGCCGCGGCGTTCGCCGCGAAATAAAGTTCGAGACTCAATAACTCTCGATTAAAATTTGGGTTTATGGCTGAATTTGGTAACAATCGTCTTCCCTTGAGCGTAGCTGTCGATTGGTACCAAAATCAGCCAAATCCTATGAAGGCTAAGAAAGTTGCATTTTTGGAGACAGACATTGCGGATTAGGTGGGGTGGATTTTTAAAAATTCAAAGTTTCCACTTGTTTAAATAGGAGTAATTTCAATAGAGAATAAATTTAGGTTCTTTATTTCTAATTTCGATGTGAAGAGTTGAGCTATTTAATGAGTGCTCTTATTGCGCCTTTTTAATTCCACTGGTAAAAAATTTTGACAAAAATTTTCATCGCAAATTAAAAGAACACCTAATGACGCAATACTACGACCACCCACTGTATGAGAATTGCTCTGGACCTATATTCTAATAGGCTTTGCATCCAATCGTAGAAAAGGTTTTTGAACGGGCGCTCTTTTGGATTTTTCAGGGCGCAGCTCTTGGCGATTTCCCTTTGTGGTTGGCAGTGCGGCAGAGCGAGGCTCGCCATTTTCTTCCTTCTTCACTCGCATTCTCTTGTTTATCCCGTGTTGCTTTTTGCGGCACTATAACTCATCTCTGCCCGATATATATTTCCACAAAAGCCAATAACATGCAATAAATTTTATTTAATGAGTCTTTCTTTGGGGATATTGCACGACAATTGGTTTTGTTGTGGATATGAAATATAATTACCTCGATGAAATTAAAGATTTGCAAATCTTTCGATACTTAATCGATATTTCATCCAAATACGTGCTTTGAATGACGTTATCGAACATTAGAGCTATGCAAAATGATTCACTTTTTGTAGATAAAATTGTAAAAATGTTTCAAATTTGAGTGTGCATGGTCCCAGCGCGAAATTGATTTTGTTGACGTGATTGATTTAGTAGAGTTGCGTAAAATAAAATATTGCAACAAAATTCATCAAGGTTAATAAGTCTTTTGTACTATTATCCGCATGGGGGACGGACCACCGTTTGAATTCGCGGGTTGTTAGAGCAGGCGCAGTATTGGAGAAGAGTGCCTTGGCATGGAGGCCAAGAGACTTTCCAAGGTGCTTTGAATCAATATGGTGAACCCCTTGGACAGTAAATCGACCCCGCTGAACCCAAATCCGGGATCAGATTTGATTTTTGAACTTTTCTTTTTAAATTATGGATTTTTCCAGGATTTTAAAGAGAAAAGTTCAAAAATCAAAGATGAAAGTACAAATCTGCTCCAGGATTTGGGTTCAGCGGATTTACTCTCCAAGGGTTTCACCATATTGATTCAAAGCACCTTGGAAAGCCTCTTGGCCTCCATGCCAAGGCACTCTTCTCCACTACTGCGCCTGCTCTAACAACCCGCGAATTCAAACGATGGTCCGTCCCCCATACGGAGAATAGTATGTATCTGAGAAATGGTATATATTTCTAATTTTCAAAAGTGTATTTAATAAAACATAATAAACATTTAATAAATCTTCCGCTTTTGTATAATTCTTTTTTAGATCGCAAAGAGGGATATGACACTCAGACGAAGTGCCATTCCTATTTCTATGGTTTATCGATGCTATGCATCAAACTCAAGCAGCAACCAGTTGAGTTTTTTTATCTTTAATGAGCATTTGCTGCGTCTACAAAATCGTGATATTGAAATTGAAGCAAATTTATTTCAGTGTTATTATTTTCAAAGAACTTTTCAAACAATTTTATAGTATATAAAATTATATACTTTTATGAATGTTATCCAACTTGTATATTAAAAATGCTCAATATATACCATTAACAATATTACAAATGGCCCAAGTGAGTTCGCGTTTTATTGACAAAAAAATTAAATATGCTCCAATCTCAGATTTTTTGTACGCGAGTTTTAATGTATAACATAATTTTTTAACGCGAGAATAATTTTTATTTTTGCATTTATTTTAGAGGTCAGACCTCAACATCTGTGGATCCAAGAAATCTTGCGCGATTCGATGAATTGTCCACTACTGCTTCAGAATGGATGAATGAAAAGACGGGTGCATTCCGCGCTTTACACTCATTTAATAAACTTCGTGTTCCGTGGATAGCCGGACAGTTAACCAAGGTTTGTTTACAATTTACAAGAATGATAGTAAATCATAGGATAACTGATATTTTTGTTAATAAATTCTTCCTAATATGCACTCTATGAATTTTCATACCAAACTTTTAATATAAAGTTCTACTAGAACTATGTAGCAGGGCTTGGCGAGATTGGGATTTTCCCATTCGAGATTGCGAAATAATTTCGAGAAACGAGATTCGGGACGCCAAAAACCTCGAGACTCGTCTCGAATTCGAGACGGAGGAATATGTTTTCAACGCACTTTTTTCCAAATTTTTTGTCATTTTTTTATTTTCTGTCAATTTTTCGCAAGTTTCGTATGCATTTTTTGTTTATGTATAATTTGTTTATTTTATTGGCATTTTTTTTACCATTTTGGCTATTTTTTATAATATATCAGCAAATTTAATTAATTTTTAAAGATATTTTAATAATATTAAATAAAACTTTGCCTGTTTTTCAGTCATTTTTCAAATTTTTTTCCTTTTTCGGCTAATTTGCCAACTATGTCGTTTTTCTATAATTTAGTCAATTTTCAGCAAAATTTCAAGCAAATTTTTGGAAATTAGTGATATATTTAAAAATTAAGGATAAAATTGCGCCAAATTTTAAGCGTCAAAAGAAAAATTTTTGACAAATTTAGCTTGTTAACTAAACATCTTGATCCAAAAACCGTTGGAGGTTTTGCACGGTCCATTTTCCAAAATTTATATTTAAATTTATATATCAAACGGTATGAAAAAACAGCGCCGCAGGCGAAATTTTTGAAAATACGGCTTTGTTTATTAAAAATTGGCTAAAATACACGTCAAAAACAGAAATACAACGGGTAAATAAGGTGTCTAAAAGTGTTGAAAAAAATGGACAACAATAATGAAAAAACAGTGCCGCAGGAGGAAATTTTTCAATATAAAAATTTTCGCTATTTTCAAAAATATTTGGAGGAGAAAAGGCAACAAAATATCGCCGCAGGCGAAAATTTTTGAAAAATTACGCTGTATGTAAAAAATTGACATTGAAAATTTTATTCATTCTACGAAATTTTCAAAAACTTTCGCATGCGGCGCTGACTGCATTCTTAGGGGTGCCTGTCTCGAATCTCGACTTTTTTTGCCTCTTTTTCGAGATTCAAGATTCGAGACGCCAAAAATGTCGAGACTCGCGAGATTCGAGTCTCGCCCACCCCTGCTATGTAGCTTGCTATTAGATGTAGATATCTTATTTTTATACTCTAAATAAAAAAAGATGGATTGCTGTTGATAGATTGTTATTGGAAGATTTACGTTTCATTCGTATTTTTAAAATAATAATTTCACATAGCAGGATACATGTTTATTTGAAACATTAACGACATTTAACACGACAATTTTTAACACCAATAATGGTGTTAAAAGCTGTTAACTGAAAACATTTAAAATTTATAGATAACATACGATATCATGTTTGAAGTAAAATTAATTAAGGCAAATGAGCTACGATTAATAAAGATTTCATTTGTTTCGGACTGCTAAAATCCGCATTTTCAGAACAAGAGTGTTGATAAACCTCTCGAAGGTGTCCGTATTGTTGATGTTGGGTCCGGAGGCGGCCTTCTTTCAATGGCGCTGTGCCGACTTGGAGCGGACGTCACCGGAGTGGATGCAAGTACCAGCACAAAACGTGTCGCAGAACTCACAGCTCAAAGAACCCTTAAACCGGAACAGTTGGCTCGGTTGCGCTTTGTGAATTCAACTGTTGAATCTTTTGCCGCAGAAAACACTGGAGGTATACATAATTGTGATATTTTTAAGCATTTTTCTAATTCTGACATTTTATCCAATTATTTAATTTTGAAATTGGCTGTCACATACCATGGCATGCATTTACTTCTTTATTCAGGCTTCGACGCAGTAGTCGCATCTGAAATTCTGGAGCATGTTTCCGATCTCCCAGGTTTCGTCCATCAATGCGTGTGCTTAGCAAAGACTGGCCTTCGTGCTCCACTATTCTTCACAACTATAAATAAAACGTTGCTTAGCAGAATTTTCGCAGTTTGGATGGCAGAGGTAAGCTTTTTAAAATAAAACGCGTTTTTCGGCCAATATATTGACAATCTATATTATGGTTTAACTAATTAAATCAGACATGGATAATTACGAAATTATGATATATTAAGAAACGTTTCTCAACTGTAAAGGCTTAAATAGTATTGAACATTTCCACACGCTATGACAAACAAAAATTTATTCTGGCATGGATTCAGCGTAAATGTCGATATACAATAATTTTATGGAGAGATGAGCATGTATATTTAGAATGTACTTTCCATCGTACCGCGCGGTGTTCATGATTGGAATAATTTCGTCGAACCCAGCGAACTGCGGCAAACACTACTTGGCGAAAATTGTCGATATGTGGGAAAGCCGATTGGAATAAGTTATAACCCAATCACAAATGATTGGTCTTGGAGTGCCTTCCATCCTATGAACTATGCCTTGATTGCCATTAAAAATTAAATTTTTTATTCACTGATAATTATTTGATTAATGATTAATAAAAATTTATGTTGTGCGTTAGTAGTATGACTGTGTGTCTAATCGTTGATTTCGACAATATTTTTTCGTGTGATTAAACTGCTGTGTACCTCGTACTTTAGAGCTACTGCGCATTTCATACCAATTAACTCGCAAAGATGGATGAAGTCTATGACGCGATTGTGCTTGGCACAGGATTAAAGGTTAGTGAGTATTATCAAATTTATAATCTTGAGATTTTTATAATAGTATATTTTTCTGAATAAGCCTAAGATATTCAGTTATTAAATATATATTGTTAACTTACGTAAAATGTATTTGATTTCAAGTAAAAAATTTATGAAAGAAGAATTACTTCGATACTTTTCACTTAGACTGACAATTAATTTCTATCATTCAGTAATGTATATATCAAATATATTTTACAATAAAAGAATATTTATGGAAAGTAGGAGGAATATAGGAAAAATAAGAAATATTATATTGTAAAAAATTGCATTATATTTATTTTTGAAGAAAACCATCGTGGTATCACCTTTTATGCTTTTTAGTCTGTTGAGCGTAGTAAAAATGGAAATTATGAAATATGTCAATTGTAAGTTGATTCGTAAACGACTAATATTGCAGGAATGTATCTTGTCTGGAATGCTCTCTGTGTCAGGAAAAAAAGTTCTCCACATTGACAGAAACAACTATTATGGTGGCGAATCAGCATCTTTGACTCCATTGGAACAACTCTACGAAAAATTTCATGGTATATTTTGATTGCCATTCTCGTGAACCCCATGCCCAAAAGTTAAGCCGCTGATGTCGTTCTGTCGCCGTCGTCGCCGCCACCCGTCCAGAGCTATCCAGACGTCAGCCAGGGGCGAGTGATAGCTCAATCGATAGGTCTCGAAAAGTTAGCCTGGGACGACCAAAAATTTTTGAAATTTGAATATTTGAATTCGCGCCAAAACCGAAAAACGTGTTTTTAAGGGTTTTGACATGGGGAAGTGATGTTTTTTATGTTCCCAATCGATTTCTGAGGCGATTCTGGACCACTTTGCTTTTCACACTTTTTGATTTGGCGCATTTTTGAAAAAAAGCCACTTTTTGGCCAAAAAATGGCATTTTTTGATGCAAGGTGCCTACAGGTCTGATTTTTGGTACCCGGGGGTTTTCGGGTACGCTGATCACGAATCTGACGTCAGATTCGGGATCAATTCTCACGAGGTCGTGTTATTCTCACCAGGTCTCTCACGAGGTATTTTTTGACTTCTCGGCCCCGACGTGAACGTAAGTCCATAGGGCGGCGCGGCGGGTAGCCGCGCCGCCCGAAACCAATCCAGTATCGAGGCCGCCGAAGGCGGCCGAGATCTTCACTAACCCAACCCAGTACTGATTCACACGTCTGAGTCGTAGCGAGCGAAGCGAGCGGAGACCCAGCATGACTCACGCAATGTAAAGGAGCGCTACGAATAAGTGTGGATTTGTGGGTTTGTGGGGCGTTTTGGGGTCCGAGCGGCGCGAAGCGCCGCGAGGACCCCAAAACGTCCCACAAACCCACAAATCCACACTTATTCGTAGGGTTCCCACCAACATTAAGTAGGTAAATCAGAAGAAAAGCGAAACCTTTCCAAAAGTAAAAACCACAAAATAACCTTCCTCGCTGCCACAGCTTCGCTGTGGCCCGCCACTAGTGTAATATTATATTGCTATCACAGAAAAAATTAAGTGTAGTCTGGCGTATGTTTTACGAAGCAGATAATTTTTAAAACCACATGTTTTATACTTCACTTTGACATGAATATCATGAGAACAATAGAGCCATTTTTAGACCAATCTATAAAACGGCGCATATGTTTCCGATGTATTATATTTGGCTCTATTGTTGTCTTGTTAAAAATACGTTTTATAACCCTAAAATAATGCATCGTATAGTTCTACAACTTTAGACAGTATTGATTAGAGAATAAATTAAATAACTTTAACCGTCAACCCGAATAATTTCGAAGCGTGACTATGGAAATGGGGTTAGCGGTCCGGTTATTCAGGCCAACGGGACCATTATTCTCGGATTGGACCGGATTGTATTACCCTGAATCCTGGACCGAATTTCAACAATCCCCCTGACATTTGACGAATTATCATTTTGCAGGGCCGAGCGCTAAGCCACCAGAGGAAATGGGCAGAGGCCGAGATTGGAATGTTGACCTAATCCCAAAGTTTTTAATGGCAAATGGTGCATTGGTAATTTATTTTATCATTATAACTACAAACAAATATTTATCGCATTTAAAAATAAACTGTGCTTTTAAAATATTTATGTGTGATAATTAGTTGCGTACACAATAATTAATCTTTACAATTTCTGTAATGTTTGTCATAAAAGTAAAATAAAAATTCTGAATAAAATTCTCTTCTAAGTTTCAATCAAATCTATCATATATTTTATGATTACAGGTGAAGTTGCTGATCCACACTGGAGTCACTCGTTATTTGGAATTCAAATCAATCGAAGGATCGTTTGTCTACAAAGGAGGCAAAGTTTACAAAGTCCCAGCTGATGAGATGGAGGCACTCTCAACAAGTCTGTTCCCAAATAATTGATTGATTACGGTTTTCTAAGTATCTATCTAATTTTAGGTCTGATGGGAATGTTCGAGAAGCGTCGTTTTAAGAAATTCCTTGTATGGGTTCAAACGTTTGATAGCAACAACCAAAGCACTTGGGAAGGCATGGATCCAAAAACTACAAATATGCAACAGGTAACTTGTTTAAAGACTTTTTATGACTTCAAAATATTTATAATTCGGATGTTCTGGGTGAGAGAAATAAAGGGTACTAAATGACGGCTGATTTTCGCTGTTGGCATTACTCTGATAGTATTATTAATGGCAGTTATACTGACTATAATACAGTTGGTATTATGAATGGTAAAAGATAATCCAATATTTTATACAATATCTCACAAATTAATGTCGATTTTATTTCTTATTTACCGCCATGTTTAAAGGACACCGAAGTGGGGAAAAGTCATTTGAATTGGTGCGCAATCTCGGTACGCATGGCATTGATATAAAAAGGGTGACTGAAAATTTTTAATTTGGGGATTATTCGCCAGGAGACTCATTTAGACATTGTTAAAAAATTTGAATGGGTTCCCACTAGAGTAAGTGGGTCCTTACTTTTCACAGCCAGGGGCCGATAGCTATCAAGTGCCAAGCTTGGCAACTTGGTGCCAAGTCCGCGGTAGCTATCAAGTTTGACAATTGGAAGTTGAATTGGCAACTTTGTGCCAAGGCAGATCCGGGTAGACAATTTTTAATTTGGGGATTATTCCCAACCCTTTAGACATTGTTAAAAAATTTGAATGGGTTCCCACTAGAGTAAGTGGGTCCTTACTTTTCACAGCCAGGGGCAACTTGGTGCCAAGTCCGCGGTAGCTATCAAGTTTGACAAAATACACACAACTTGGCACCAAGTTGCCAAGCTTGGCAACTTGGTGCCAAGTTGCCAAGTCCGCGGTAGCTATCAAGTGCCAAGTTGCCATGCCAAGTCGACAAAATACACACAACTTGGCACCAAGTTGCCAAGTTTTTGATAGCTACCAAGGAACTTGGCATGCCAAGCTTGGCATTTGATAGCTATCGCCCCCAGGTCTCTTTCCTAGGCCCTGTCAAAGAGCCTTGAAAGCACGTTGGCTGTGAAACTGTTGACTGAACATTTTTACTCTTATAGGAAAACACTCAAATTTTTTACCAATCTCTAGCGGAGTCCCCTGGCGAGTAATCCATCAAATTAAAAATTTCCATTGACCCTTTTTATCCCAATCCAAGTTTTGCGAGCCAATTCAAATTACTTTTCCTTTGTTTGGTTTCTTTTATGCATGGCGGTATTTTAGCTGAGTAATAAACAATTTTTATTAAGGTGTACGAAAAATTCGGTTTGGATGAAAACACCGCTGATTTCACCGGACACGCTTTGGCGCTCTACCGGGATGACAAATACAAGCAGCTTCCGTATCCTGAAACCGTGGAGCGCATCCGTCTTTATAGCGACTCGTTGGCCCGCTACGGCAAGTCTCCATATTTGTACCCACTCTATGGACTTGGCGAGTTGCCTCAAGGCTTTGCTCGGTTGAGTGCCATCTACGGAGGTACTTACATGTTGGACAAGCCAGTGGACGAAATTGTGTTCGAAAATGACAAAGTTGTCGGAGTTAAATGTGGCGGTGAAATCGCTAAATGCAAACAGCTCTATTGTGATCCATCGTATGTGGACAGCTCGAAGGTGAAGAAGACTGGGCAGGTAATTCGTGCGATCTGTCTTCTCAATCATCCTATTCCAAACACCAAGGATGCTGCAAGCTGTCAAATTATCATTCCACAAAAACAAGTCGGTCGTCATTACGGTATGTTGAATACAATTCAAAGATAAATCGCATACATTACTGTTTTGAATTTCTATACATTTCTACGAAAACTTGCATTTTAGATATGTTAGAATAAATAAATAGGATGATAAATAATAATGACAAAATGTAAAATGTCGCGCACAAGTTTTTTGAAATTCTTAAGCTGATAATTTGATCGCTGGTTTCTGTATAATTCGTTAACATTAAATCGTCAATTACTTTCCAATATTGGTAAAACGTTATTTAGCTATATACATGCATACTTCAGATATTTATATTTCGTGCGTGTCCAATGACAATCAAGTTGCTACCAAGGGATGGTATATGGCAATGGTTTCGACCACTGTCGAGACAAACAATCCAGAAGCTGAAATCATTCCAGGACTTCAATTGCTCGGCCCAATTACTGAAAAGTTGGTTTTATTTTCGAATTTTTGGAAATTTATATCGGCTAAATAACTAGCAGCAAAGCTGCTAGTTAACCGTCGGGTCAATGAATTCGTTGAACTCAATAAATTTTAACGCTTTGCGTTAAAAAACTCGGCCTTAGGCCGTGTAGAACATAAAAAACACCACTTTCCCAGGGCAAACCCCTTAAAAACACGTTTTTGTGTTTTGGCGCGAATTCAAATTTTCAAATTTCGAAAATTTTTGGTTTCCCCATCCTAACTTTTCGAGACCTATCGATTGAGCTATCACTCGCCTCTGGCTAACGACTGGATCGTGAGATCCGGATGCTTATATCCATACGGACTCTTTTACGAACTCTCTATGGGTAAGGGATCAATTGTGTTCATTTGACATCTCACATTGACCATTATTATTCATTTTTTGCAATCATAACAAAGGTTGACCATGATTCCTTGCTCCTATAATAACTACTATTTTTTGTGTAAAATCGATGCCATACAAAAATTAATTTTATAGGTTTGTCCGCGTGTCTGACATTTATGAGCCAACCGATATGGGCTATGAATCGCAGGTATTCATATCGTGTTCCTATGATGCTACCACGCACTTCGAAACCACTTGCAAGGATGTGTTGGACATATTCAAACGAGGCACCACCGAGGAATTCGACTTCACCAAAATCAAGCACCTCAGTCTGGAGGATGCAGAATGAGAGCTTTGGCCAAAGGTCCGAGACATGACTATATCATGGATATGGAACAAAAAAAATCGGAATTTAATCTGGTCTTTGTGTTATACCTTTTCGTAAAGTACTTTTGTGACATGTCGTCGTGATTGTGAATTGTGACAAATAAATTATTTCGTAGAATTGCATATGGAAATATTGCACGAAAACGAACAAATCATAGTCAAATATTACAGAAAACTTAAAATGCATTCTTTATAAAAAATTACAATGAATATTTTTAGAAAGTACGCTTAATTATTATTATTATTACCACAATCACGAATTATAGTACATTATGCATAACGCTAAAATTGCTTTTTCGTCATTCGTATATGTCTCGGAAATACCAGTTAGTACAAATTTCCGGTTAACAGGTGCAGCTGTGCTATTAATGTTCTTCAACATGTGATGAAATTAATCATGTTGCCCCTTTATCACTACCTATGGTAAATTGTTCCCTTATAAGCAGGTGTCAAAAACAGTATTGCGCGTTATATATAAATAACTTTCTTATTCACAGAACAAAATTAATTTTTTGGCATTAATATATTTTCGCTCAATTTTTGACTGTACCAAAATGTACCATAAATAATTCACAAAATTTGCGCGTATTCCCACAGTTTAATTTTTCTAGGTTTTTTAAATACAAATATGCTTTCAATTCTAATATCTCGTGTAACAGCATGGGAATTGAAATATTGGGTTTTCCAAAGTACAAAATTTTGTCTGGACTTTTTTGCGGATTTTTTGATAAAGTTGAGTTTACGTTAAAATGACAAGTCTTGCGGTATTTCCAATTCTTTATCTAAAAGGAAGTTGAAAAAATAATAAGAGGTTTGACGAGACGAAGAAGTGTTCTTTGACATTTCTGTTGAAAAATTTGAGCTATTTAAGACCGAAATGACGAGATAAATACATGGCTAAATTGGTGGGTTGCTTTGCTGGAAATCGGAAGTTACGAAGTTTGGCAACAGTGTTTCCAAACTTGGAATTTTATATTCCTTCGCTATGAAATCATAATGCGATATAAGTGCGTATGATTGTACGTAAAATTGCGTAGTTTTGTGATATGGCTAATTTTAGGAGCGCTGAATATTATGACCATTAATGTTATTGTAGAAGAAAAATTGCAGTATTCTAAATTTATTCTAAACTTAATCTAAACTTATCATACCTAATATGTAGAGGGAATCCGAATATATCCGGATAATATCAGACATAAGTAATAAATTTGCAGAACGGCCTCGTACATGAAATGTACGCATGTTCGTACGTTTGAGATAGGTTGGTTCTTTTAATCGGATTCGGTTCCTTAAATTCTTGCTTGAAAATTTTAATAAACTCATCGAAGTTTCATCGAATTTCAGTATGCGTATGGGTTAGCTTCTTTTACAGTTTATTATGGCAGTATTATAAATGCGTTACAGTATCCAGCTTACGCTCACCCTTACATTCAAAAAATTACGAAATTTTGCGACTAGTCCATTTTTGCAAATTCTTTCGTGTATTTGTCACAGAATATACAACGCTCTACAAATGTCAAAACTTCATAATGTGTTATTAACTTACTAAATCAAGACCACTTCTGAATTTTTACTACAACCTAAACCACCTGTGAATAAATTTCTTCCGGTTGCTTTCAACTTCCTGTATTGTTGTCTAACGGGACACCATGAAAAATTCTATTTTTGGATGAATGCAACCATAATATGTGTTATGATTATGGGAAATAGAGCCTGGGAATTGGGGAGAGCCCGTTCGTAAAGACTTGTGACTTCACTTGATTACTTCCCATGAATTTTAGCGGAAAGTTGATTTTGAATGTTGAAATGTAGTCGTGAATAGAGCATTTCAACAAAATTCGCGCATCTGTTGTTTAGCATTTTTCACTTTTTGATATTATCTTTGGGCCGTGGAACTGAATCTAAAATTGTGGTAGCAATACCCAGTGTTTTTTAATTGCCATAAGATGGCAATTTTGACGAAATATATTGAACCCGGTATTTTCCTCTCACCCTTATATGGCTAAAATACGTAAAATTACACCCACACTTGTCTCGGAAAAACTTTTTCTAACCCCGCATTTAGATTACCGACTAAAATCTCACAAAGTGAAAGACCAATTTGAGGAAATGGTAGTTATGTAAAAGTCCGCCCAATTGTCGCTTGGCCTACAATTTTGTACTTGTGGGAACTTGGGGTTGAGAATGTGATCTACGACGGCATGTTTCTCGGTTTTTCCTCTATTTCATAAAACTCTCATGATAGTTTAAAGACAAATTCGAGAGTGTTTCGTCAATAAGGAATAAGTTTCGAGAATTTGATGAAAACGCAACGAAAATTGGAGGAATTGAGAAGTGAGCTCTCGTTTCTTCTCACGTATTCAGCCATTCTAGCGAAGTAAAATATACAATATTTCAATGTTTTTATTGAGTGAACGTTGACAGCGCCGTTTTATGGGGAAATTATGTTTTCGAACCCATTTACAACTGATCTTTAACACCAGCATTCGCATGCCATTGGACGTAACTGTATTGTAGTAGTATTAGCAACAAGATATTGTCTTTCAGTATCAAAATCTCATTTAACATTCATGGCTAATGTATTAATGCGAGCTTTATTATTCATATTTTAATAATCTTTCACCTTTAGTCTAAAGTTTAACCTCTATCAATTATTACCGTACTATGATTTCTTGAAGAATAAAGGAAACCCTTTTAGTTATAATTTCTTCACTGTTGCATATACTGGATAATTTAACGAGAAATATCTCCAATTTCTTCTCGAAATAAAGAGATACGCCTTTTTATTCGATTACTGTATTAGTGGAATGTTGAGTACCTTAGGCAACCTTTATAACCTCATAATATTGAAATTTAATTAATTTGCATGGGCTTTCTACTTTTGGAATTAGAAGGATTTGATTACAGATTTCATTACACTAATCAAGTTAACTCTTGAAATAATTAACAAACACTATATATGAAATGTGCTTTGGTCCAGCTCGATTATTAGCAATTGTACCTTTGTGCACAAAAATATTATTTTAGCTATCCAGAAGTTTTCCATTTAAATAGAAAAATTTTGAACTTGCACTATTTCCAGCAATATCTCAAAACTGTTAGCGAAGTACAATAGCTAAAATAGGCTCATCATCCCGAGAAGTAGTTTCACAATGCTGGTGTTAATACCAGCGATGTATGAAAAGTAGAAAGAGTATTTTCATTTATCAAATCCTTATAGTAAGTTAGTGACGTCTCTCCGTCCGTCCGTGTGCCGCACGTTTTTGGGGTGCATTCTTAGGGGTGCTTATTTCTTATCTTATCTGAGATTTCTTCCTTTTTCAGTGGAAAAGACTACACCATTAGGTGAGAGTGCCAGAGAAAATTTTCGTATGTAAGGTTTTGTCACGGTTTTTCCGCAAGGCATTTTTAGGGGTGTCTGTCCCCGTATGTAAGGTTTTGTCACGGTTTTTCCGCAAGGCATTTTTAGGGGTGTCTGTCCCCGTATGTAAGGTTTTGTCACGGTTTTTCTGCAAGGCATTTTTAGGGGTGTCTGTCCCCGTATGTAAGGTTTTGTCACGGTTTTTCCGCAAGGCATTTTTAGGGGTGTCTGTCCCGTATGTAAGGTTTTGTCACGGTTTCTGCAAGGCATTTTTAGGGGTGTCTGTCCCCGTATGTAAGGTTTTGTCACGGTTTTTCTGCAAGGCATTTTTAGGGGTGTCTGTCCCCGTATGTAAGGTTTTGTCACGGTTTTTCCGCAAGGCATTTTTAGGGGTGTCTGTCCCCGTATGTAAGGTTTTGTCACGGTTTTTCTGCAAGGCATTTTTAGGGGTGTCTGTCCCCGTATGTAAGGTTTTGTCACGGTTTTCTGCAAGGCATTTTTAGGGGTGTCTGTCCCCGTATGTAAGGTTTTGTCACGGTTTTTCGCAAGGCATTTTTAGGGGTGTCTGTCCCCGTATGTAAGGTTTTGTCACGGTTTCTGCAAGGCATTTTTAGGGTGTCTGTCCCCGTATGTAAGGTTTTGTCACGGTTTTTCCGCAAGGCATTTTTAGGGGTGTCTGTCCCCGTATGTAAGGTTTTGTCACGGTTTTTCTGCAAGGCATTTTTAGGGGTGTCTGTCCCCGTATGTAAGGTTTTGTCACGGTTTTTCCGCAAGGCATTTTTAGGGGTGTCTGTCCCCGTATGTAAGGTTTTGTCACGGTTTTTTCACGCAAGGCATTTTCCGCAAGCATTAGGGGTGTCTGTCCCCGTATGTAAGGTTTTGTCACGGTTTTTCCGCAAGGGGCCCATTTCACGGGTCTGAAACCAAACTTCCCAGAATTGAGGCCAAACTTAGAAAATGAGGCCAAACTAGACTGAGCTCAGACTGAGCCAAACTTAGACTGAGCCAAACTTAGACTGAGCCAAACTCAGAATGAGCCAAACTCAGACTGAGCTAAACTTAGACTGAGCCAAAATCGGACTGAGACTGAGCCAAACTCAGTCTGAGTTTGCGAGCCACCGCAGGTGGCGAGCCAATCCTGTGGTCGGGCGCGGAGCGCCCGACCTTCCCCCTGGAATGTGAGTGAAGTTAGAACAGAAAAGGCATACTGATATAGAAAAGGCATACTGATATAGACTCCCCGCGCGCTAGCGCGCGTTAGCGCGCTAGTAATTAAATATTTGTATTTGATATGAAATTTTACATCCATTCGGTATTTCTCCTTTGAATGGCTGAAATAAATTTTTCAGAAGAATAAGAAATGCGCGGAGATGATGATATGATGGTATTATTTGTTGTATACTTTGCCAAACAGTTTTCTCCGATACATTATGACACATATATTTAGATCGACAGCCTTGCAACATGAGCAAAATCGATCCAAGCTGTGTTGCCTATATCGCACCAGCCGACGATGCTATGAATTCAACGAGGATCACACTATTTATTATAGAAATGACTTTGAATTGTGCCATCCTTTTTGTGTCCGCTGGCTTCTCTGTATTGCTGTTCAAGACAAAAACTTTCAACAGAATTCCTAAAATTCTCCTGATCAATTTGTTCTTCTCTGCCTATTCCATCGCATTTACAAGGTTGGTCATAAAAGTTCTACGTTGTTGGGCAGTTTTTCTATCAATGTTATCGGAACGGGGAATATTAAGACTGATTTCACATAAGTCTTGCGACTTTCACAAATTCTTTAATTTTTTTCATTTAAATATTGTTGCTGCTTTCCCGTTTATTGTAACCGTAATTACCAAAAAAGGTACTCTGCTTTTTTCGTATTTTTACTTCTTGGTGAAAGAAAGCATTACTTTAAGCCAGTAAATCCTAAGCGTCGAAAATATGTCTTAAGATTTGAAACATTTCTCGTGAAACACTTTACGAAAACTCCACCAAGGACAATTAAGTAACAGTATGTTATGTTGCCTTAAATTTTTTTATTTCAGATTTTTTCTGATTGCACACACTATGAGCGAAGGTCACTTATTCAGCAACGTGATAGTGAAGCCGATACAAATATTTCACGACTGTTGTATAAATGTTAACACCTTTCACCAGGTAAGGTCCATATGTTAATCATTTAATGTAGGTGTCCGTATGCATCTGAATGAAGCTGATGGAAAATAAAAGGAAGATTAAAATGTTATGTTGCATATCACTTTAAAAGTTTTAAGAAAAATTGTATGTTGCAACTAGTCATTTGTTTATATGCTGATTATCATAAAAATTTCAAATAACCACAAAAAAGTGAATGAAGTAACATTTGTGGTAATATGCACAAAACGTCAACACAAACTTGAACAAATTCAATAATAACCTCGTTAATATAAAAAATATTTTTCAGGTGGCATTAACTATTGAATGCGTTATGTCAACATTTTGCCCTAACTACTACAGAAAATATATTAATGTGAACGTTATGCCAGTAATCACTTTCTTTTGGCCGGTACGTTTTTCGTTGAAACATTACTATAATTTTTATTCCTTTAACTTTAAAAACTCAATGTTTGTAATTTTAGTGGTTTATAACTGTCATAATATATGGCCTGGAATTTGGAGGTAACTTATATACAGTGTTTACTTTTTATATAATAGACTAAAATTCTGTTAGTTTTAGGCTACCTCCCAACAGTTGGAATATTTCTTGGCTTTGAATCGCTAAATTTATGCAGTTGGCTGGTATAATTTTCTATTAAACACATTTCTTATTAAGCGCATATTAAGTACTATCATTTTAGATTTTTGGAGTTCTATGCGTTGTTAATAGACAGAATTATAAGAAAATTCATGCTGGAAATCTTCAAGGAAAATATCAGGTACGCTATTATAGAAAGTATATTGCCAGATGTATTCCTTATTTCACTTTCTTTGCAAAATATTGAAACACTATGTCATAAAGAGAGGAATATAAATGTACACCAATTATTCAAGGACACTGCTCTCCTGAACTTCTTAACTGAACTATAAATTAGAGTGTTTTAATAAACTTATAAGCAATGAATTCATAATAACTGTTGTTACAGATGATTGTAAACATTCGAACGATACGATCTATCAACTTCCTCTCCATTCTCACTGCTCTGCGCAATTTCATCACTATGACACTTTTGTTGGTTATCATGCTTCACTATAAACCAAAGTGAGTTTGCATGATTAGAGTACATCTCAATTAAGTATACGGTCATATTTTTTAGCTGCAATTATTATTCATATTTGATGGCATCTCATGTCTACGATCTGGTTATTGCAGTTTACTCGTTGTGTCTTCCAATACCATTGCTGTTCACTCACGACGAATTGCGAAAACATTTCTTGTAAGTGAAACTATCTCTACAAAAGATTATAATCATAATTCTCTGAAGAGAAACCAAAATCGACTAGCGAATTAAAGAAGCCATTTTTCGTTATGCTTTTTAGCAAGTTCGCGCTTGGGAAGAAGAATAACCTGATTGGCGAAGTTCACGGTATCTTTGTGATATCAAATGAAAAATATATAATAAAGAACTTGAATTTTATTCTACGAAAAATTCAGGCGAAATTGAGGTCAATAAGTAAATAACAGCAGCTTTCTAGTTCGATGAATAGTAGCATAATTTTTCGTAACGTGTACTTTACAGTTTTTGTCATTAAGGTGACCGAAATGCAAATTATGTTCAACATTTGGACAAAATTTAAAATTAAATTTCACACTGGAATAATATCTAAGGAACATCCATTACGTTTTAGCAAATCCGTTTTGAGGAAGAACAGCAATCAGATCTCATGTGGCAAAGTGAGCCGAAGTCGCAGCGTCGCACCTCAAATTGTAAATGCCATCGGCGAAAATCTGATTGTCTATAAAGGACAAACAGAATATTTTCGTGAATTGGCTGCCAGTTGGGAAAATCACAGACCAAATTCGCTGCCAGATAATTGGAACAGCATCGAAAAACGACATTCGCAGGCCTATTATAAAACATACAGGGATTCCTGCATTAGTATAAATACAACAACGCAAACCAATATATCTCAAAGTATTGCTTAATTGTATTGACATCCGTTTGTTCATTAAGTGCATAAATGTATTGTTATGATAATGGTCCAATTACGCAATTTGTATTAAGTTGGCGACAAAGTTTTGACACTCGAGTCAGGGTTTTTTACCGAAAAATTGAAGGTCCGAAAATTTTGCCGATTTCACCTATATAGGGGTTTTTTGATGCGGGTAGTCCGAATTTGAGGTCAGATTTTAGGTGGTTCCGCCACGAAAATTGAGAAAACCGCTATTTTCTTCAAAAAATGGCCATTTTTGGCCAAAAATTGCCCAAAAATGCCCATTTTTTACGCGATACGAAAAAACCAATTGCAGATTCGGAATCAGCGCATCAAAATACCCCTAAAAACATGTTTTCCGAAAAATCCGAAAAAATTTGATTTTTTTGACCATATGGGACCACATGGTTTTCCGAAAAAATCGATTTTTTTGAAAATGTGGAACAGTTTTTCGCAAAACATGTTTTTAGGGGTATTTTGATGCGCTGATTCCGAATCTGCAATTGATTTTTTCGTATCGCGCAAAAAATGGGCATTTTTGACCAAAAATGGCCATTTTTTGAAGAAAATAGCGGTTTTCTCAATTTTCGTGGCGGGACCACCTAAAATCTGACCTCAAATTCGGACTCCCCGCATCAAAAAAAACCCCTATATAGGTGAAATCGGCAAAATTTCCGGACCTTCAATTTTTCGGTAAAAAACCCTGGCTCGAGTGTCAAAACTTTGTCGCCAACCTAATACTTAATAAATATTGATTATTAAAACGTCTAATTTTCTGTAATCACGTCCATAATGAAATATTACAAATGGAGTCAGACTTAGCCAATGAGAATTTTTTCCATAAAAAATGATGACGTTGTTCAGAGAAACAATGATTTATCGCTTCATTTCCGCTAACTGGTCAAAGAAGTTGATAAAAGCCACGTCAGGCTCTGCAAAATCTGGATTATTTAATGATCATTCATTTATGTTTTGACCCATTTACTTTATTGAACCTCTATGGAATTTGCAATTGATAACACGAGGAAATTTCTATTCATTAGCTTGGCCGTTATATTTTCAGCTAGGACGGGTGAAAATGCAGAAATGTCAGAAATTTCTAACGAATCTGTACCACCATTGCCATATTTTGCAAATTTTGATTCAACACGCTGGAATGAATTTAGGATTAAATTTGCCAACATCGAGCACATTTATCACATGACCGAACCTTTGAGGCCAGATATATGTCGCAACATCAATGTATTCGTGTTCATACCAACTCGTCCCAATGCTTGTTCGCTTCGTTCGGTAATTCGGAAGACGTGGGCCCAAAATCCAGTATGACTAAATTAAATCATTTTAATATGTACATTTAAATATTATCTCATGTAATTTAGTGAGTTTAAAATGAACAAATTGTGTGAAAAATACGCTAATATTAATACACAATAACTGATTTTATCTTGATATAAAATTCGAATTCGGATGCAAAGTAGACCTACTTTAGATATTTAGCCATCCGATGTGCTCATTCGTTTTGTTATCGGTCGCCCGCAAAAGAACGGCAGTCTTTCAAAAGAACACAAGCGCTATGGGGACATGATCTTCTATGATTTGGACGATACTTACCGAAATTTATATCTAAAAGTAAATATCACATCGAGTCATTTCATATGATTTCCTTTTTCAAGTTTAACATATGAGATACCAAAATATCGAAGTAGAGAAAAAATATGGTATGAAAATGAAACTTTACTTTGCATAGAAACTCTCTCATCATTATTTGAAACGTCTTCAATCACAATCCCTGTCATTGTTAATTCTAACAGAACTAGTGGTTGAGGCCAAATCGAGTGTTTTGGTTTAGCGATTCCGTTAAAAATTCGGCCTTCGGCCGTCTAGTTCATAGCAAGGCTTGTTTGGGAGTAAGAGTAGTTCATGAGCCTATTTCGGCTCTATACAGTGAAATCCCGTAAGAAAATAATTTTTGAAAATTCGGGCTCCGGGGTACTTCTGCAAAAATAGATCTCCGGGGCCCGAAAACCCCTGAGTACAAATAATCTTAGCCGAAAATGGTCCGCAAAGGGTAGAAACAGGGATGTTACGCTCAGCGTAACACGATGGTACGCTAATCGTGACATCGCACATTTCTGCGTTGTAACTCTCTTTGGGTAGATAAGATGAATATTAATAAGCTTTTACGTTCTCTTGTTCTCTCTCAATTAAAGTGCCAAAGTTGAAAACATCGCCGTTATACAGTGTTATTCAGCTATCACTTTACATAAAATTTTAGATATACGCTGGCTTTCAGTGGCAACAAACATTTTGTCCCAATGCAAAATTTGTAATGAAGATCGATGATGATATGATTGCAGATATTCATCGCCTAAAATATTGGATCAACAAGAAAATGACACCTTTGACAAATAAATACCGCGCAATCATTTTTGGAACTATGTTTCATAGAATGCAACCAATTCGAAACAAGAATAGTAAATAGTGAGTCTATGGCAGATTTGCAAGACTATTGCTCAATTGTTTGTTTCTAAATTTATTATTTAGTTTCATATCGCACTCTGACTATTCACCCGAAGTTTACCCGCCATATCAGTCTGGGCCATGTTATATTCTCTCGAGTGATGCCGTTGCAGCGATAACTAAGTATTCACACAAGGCAAAGGCATTTGAAATCGAGGATGCATTATACACTGGAGTGATTGCTGACATCGCTGGAATTCGCCGGGAGAATTTATGGAGGCATTTTCGAACTACTGGAAAGGTATGCTATTTTTATAAAAATTGCGATTCTAGCATGAAACACAAAAACGATTATAGCGTTCCAATTTTTATGTTAATTTCATATTCTTTTGCATGTGGTAATTTTCCATATAAGTTTTTATAAATGGTTATCCAATTCACTCTTTCAGTTTCAACAGAAAGAAGACTGCGACGAAAGAAAAGTTCCTCTTGTTCTAACAGCCGGCAGCTCCCGAGATTTGGATAATTACCGACAGAATTTCGCTTATCTTACATCAATTGATTGCCAATAATCCGGGTGTTGCATTTTTTGTTTGTCACTGAAATGCAATAATACTAATTTATTACTCTCTATTTTAATTCGTTTAGTACCGTAAATGACTAGTAAGAAATTACAAAAATTATTTTTAGGCTTTTTGTCGCTTTACTACAAAAATACTGCAAAACACAGCGGTTTATAATACGTCCGCTCCATTTTCAAAAGATTCACAAAAGTTGTGAGGAACGTAAAACCCAACACATCTGCCAAACTAAACCCGTCTTTGAAATTCTATATGCATTTGTTATCACGCTCGACAATTTGGCATTTGTAAGTAGTGGATGCTTTGCTTAATAAATACAATCCCTCATTTCTTTGTTCCAACCAATGCAAAACGGTTTGTATGACGAAGCGATGTGAGTAATGCCTATCGCTAACTTATATCGCCTCTTTAAATGCGTTCAAGTGTTGGGGTCAACGATTGCCAGAATTAAGTCGATTCATTTGGCCACCACAATATTTAATTTCTGATCTTTATCTAAATGTAACTATTAATGCATATGTTTTATTTAAGTTCCATTTCATTATTTACAATCCTTGTAATATTCTTTATAACATCTTGAATTTTGTTCTTATGAAAAACTGAACTTCTATTGCCACATATAATATATTGTTAGTCATAATGAAAATTTCCTTAACATCGGAGACGATTTTTCAGCACGTCATATCAAATGAAGAGCACTTATTAAAACCTTCTGAAATGTTATTTCTGCCCAAAACATATTTTGTTCTTAACATTTTATTTTATAAAAATTTTGTTTAAAATTCTCCAAGAATAACGTGAAATGTTTCAGAGACGAGGTTCAATAAGATGCCTCAGTTCTGAGCTCTTACACAATCATTTAAAAGGTTCTAATTTAAAATCCATATTTTGCCTGCATAGCATATACAATTTTTACAAGATATATGTTGTAGTTAATGTTGATTGCGCAGCCCGGGCCGGATTTTTAGCTTTTTCCAAGATTTTCAGCCCTTGGACTCAGTTCGATAAATTCCTAGCTCGGGAACACAAATCAGCACAGTCGGTTCGGAGTGTCCATTTGCACTTTTTTGTCTTGCCCGAATAAATGAGCTGGAAGCCAATATCACTGCTCCAACATACTATAACTTTATATTTGTATATGAATATTAACCTATAGTAACATTATTTATATGACAAATAAAGAGAAATATACCACAGAGTATCTTTAAATGGTCCGTGAAAAACTATTACAAATTCGATTATCATATAGCTCTACTGATACACATACTTAACTCTTATAATTTAAAATACTTATTAATTGTCAGTTCTTTTTCAATATTATGTGATAGTTTTCACAAAAAAAAATCCATTTAAACTTCAGACTATTACTGTAAATTTCTTTTCCTTTCAAAATTTCAGTTTCAACTTACGCCCTTTCTTCTATCCAAACCACAGATGTCCATTTCCTATTAACAAACAGTTCAAGTCTTCGTTCCTTGAATTGAAAGTTTATTTATAACTTGGGAAGTTAATTGAATGTATCTGTAAGCCCGGGAAAGAATTGTGATAGCATATAATGTAAATAAAATAACTGTAAAGTAGTGAGCAAGAAAATCCTCTTATTGCAGCACTATTACCCAATTGTCAATAGTTCTCGCTTTTATATTCAATTTTAGTGGCAGAAATTATATTTTTTATATGACCTCATTTATTAGATTTATTACCATATAAATATTTACATAATCTAGGTCTCGTGAGACTTGGTTTACTATGAATATAATATACAGTCAAACCCCGTTATGCCCCCCTCCGGGACCGGGCCTAGGGGGGGCCTTAACCGGGGAAATTTTTCCAAAGGCAAAAATGGACCAAATCGCCCCAAAACGCTGTTTTTTGTGTTTTTATACACTTTTTCACTAGCATTACACTATTTTACCTTAATTTGGAGCAAAAATGAAGGAAAATTTTGAAAATTCGGAAAAATTGCTCAAAATTTTCTCCGGCGCCGCCAATGGGGCCTTAAGTGGGTAAGGGGGCCTTAAGAGGGTGAAATCATGGGGCTGGGTCCCGTTCCGGGCCCAAAGGGGGCCTTATCCGGGGGGGGGCATAACGGGGTTTGACTGTATAATACTTCATTTTACCTTACCTAACTAATATATTTGTATGGATTACCGATTTTTGAGACCAAGAACGCTTGAGGCAGTGAATAAAATGGTTAGCTAATATAAGTATACCGTTTTATCTTATTCAGAGATACCTCTAACCATGGAAAACAGTCGACTATATTTGCCAGCGGCATTTTCAGCAAACCAGATCACACCGCCCGTGGTTCCTCACAGCCAAGTTTTTGGAAGATTCACTCCTGATCCAGCAGCAATTTCGCGCCAAAGGCACAATTCAACATTAGAAAGATGTCCATCTAAAGGCCTTGTAAGCAGAGGAGGTAGCGGGAGTAGCATGACAAATTATCGGAGTGGTACCGAGCGTCTCAGCCGGATCGATTGTAAGTCATACTAATTTTCATCATAACAAATTTTGACTATGGGACCATTTATTTGAATTTCAGTCAAGCACAAAATTTAAGTACGATATAGGAAAAATAGACATAAATAGCCAATCAATTATTCACGAAAAAGGGGTTACATTGAATTTGCGAACTAATTAATAATATCGATTCTATTAGGTGGTATGCCAAAAATAGGTCCAAATTCAGCTCGTGAGGACCGTTTGCAAACGTTTACAACTCAGCAATTCGCAGTGCCTGCAGAACGTCCACAGAAACAAATGGATTATCAGCAGCAAGAAAATGCTCCCAACAATTCAAATCCAAAGGTGAGAATTAATTGAGGATATTTTAAAATTTAGTCCTTATTTCAACTTTTAGTCTGTTTAGAATAATTAAATAAGTTCAAGAGCATTTTTATTAATTTTAAAGATCTTTAAAACTCTAAAATCTTCAAAAGCCTTTACATAGTGAGTATAACCTATTTCGGAGTATAGAGGTTGCGGGGGGAGGACAAATTCCATAAACCCGTAACTTAAATAGTATAGTATTTTAATTATGAATTTATAGCGTCAAATTATACTGCGTAATCATTTAGCTTTGTGATTGCTAACAGATTTAACTGAAACTAAATGTAATGTATTATTTAGGTTCACGTGAATGGACAAAATCGGGGAGCATATACGCCAGATAGGCAAATACAGCAAACAAATGCAAGTAAGCAATTCTTTTGTAGTCCATTTACGTAAAATTAATATGCAAAGATGGAATTTTTAGGCGGAAGAAAGAACCAACCGTCGTGGCGTCAGGTCAGTGCTAATAAGCATATTGCTTCTGACTCACAAAGCTCCTCGTCATCAATACTTTCTTGTTCCGATAGCGAGACCGCTATTCCAACGGCAGCATCCAGCAATCATTGCTTTGATGCAGAAAAATCAGTCCAAAAGGTAATAATTTTTCATCTAAAAAAGACTTCAGTTTACCGCTTTACGGTTCCTTTAAAATACAAAGCTTCGGGAACTAAAACCAAATATACTGTAGTAATTAGATTTTGCTAAACTTCTATTTTGTAGCTTTTACATTAATTAATCCTGTTCAGTATAGAGAATTATACATTAACAAGTACCAAATAGAATAGTAAGGTAAAATAGTTCTCTATCGTCAGTGGCACAAATTTTGTCATGATTTTGTTTTTGTATATCCAACTTTTTGCTTATATTGGAAAATATTTTCTATATTTATCCAAACACATTCATTCTCATAACTTATCTTGAGTGCCATTTGCAACGGAGAAGCCATCTTTTCCTTTTGATATATCTCTGAAATTTATTTTATTATAGATGTAATATATAATCCGAGTTAGGCCTTTCTGATAATTTTCATTTGGTCAGCTAAAAATGTTTTCGCTGGGATAACGTGCCGGGTTTGGGTCATTTTCAATTAATCATCAAGATTAGGTTAACAAATATTAATTTCTCTCACTTCGAATTGTGTATATCGCTTAGTCTCTCCGTTTTGACATCGACTGGCAGGTCTTGTTTTATGCTGAACTATAAAGCTTAGAGAGTTTGAGGGGTGTAAAAAATCCATAACATTAATGACTAATCGGAACCGTTCACTGAAAAATTTTTGACCACCAGACCGAAACCGTTTGTCTTTAATATGTCTGGTGTTCTGGCACGGCAGTTACATATTGGTTGTAAAACTAGCTTTGGCTGCCATATCTGGCGACGGCTAACACCCATCTGATTTTCCCTTGTGTTTCTATGCTTATAATCAGGCATATAATACACTCTCTTCTCCGGTCACTTCTGCTTTATGCAGTGGCATCTGATTTGTTTTCAAATAACCCTTTATATGTTAGGGAAGTGGAAATTTTGCTTAATAGGTTCCCCATCGGGATAACGGAATTCGGGCGGCCAATTTAAATGAAAGGAGACTAAAACAGACGAATTTCTTGATATTTCCCGAAAAATAATAATGTAACACAACGATTATCAGGATTTAGAATAGCAACGCACGTTATCAATCGTTTTACAAGTTTCTCAATATATGTCATTCCTTCACAGTTTATTTTCTGTATCTCATATTCATTATTATCTATCATGGGATTATTTATTATAATTTAGCTCCAACAAAGGCTAGCATTTAGCCCAAACAGAGCACAGCGAGTACCAACTCCAAATAAAGCGTCCAATCGAACTATGACATTCAGTCCAAATAGAGCTAGTTTCGCAAGTAAGTTGCATAATTTGGGGGTGGGGGAGACACTTGTGACCCCAACACTTCTGACCCCCACACTTTTAACGCTAAAACAACTCTTAAAAGGCATACTGAAGGATTTAGGCTTGCGGCTCGAACAACCTGGGCCAAGTGAGCCTCAACCTTAGGCTTTAGCTCCCGAAAAACCCTTATAAGGCGCCGAACAGTGTGGGGGTCAGAAGTGTACCGTAGTCAATTTGGGGGGTGCTTTAACTGCAATGTCAGTGAAACTAAACGATTGATTTAACACAAGATATTTAGCTCAAAACACGCAGCATTTTCCTCCCAATGTAATTTTGATACAGAATTCTACACCGCAGCAACGATTCTCAGTGACGGATAAATCAACCGGGATAAATCAGAGCTCAATGGCAAGTACTATCAAATAAATAGTTTTGATACTTGGTTTTTCATTTTTACATCTAAATACACTTTCCATTTATGATAGTTTAGTAAATATCGTAAAATTTAATTCTCACATCTGATTATTGTGTATAAAGACTTCTTCATAATACATAAAAGGAAATGGTACAAGGAAATGATAATTCCATTATGATTTTCCATCCTATCAAAAATATGAAATATAGTACAAATTGAGTGGTTGACAACGTTTTGCCTACAGGACGTTTTGCCTACTCCTTATAAAAACGACTTTTTGCCTACTCCTTATAAAAACGACTTTTTGCCTACTCCTTATAAAAACGACGTTTTGCCTACTCCTTATAAAAACGACGTTTTGCCTACTCCTTATGAAACGACATTTTGCCTATTGATTTCGCCTTTTTATAAGGTGTGTATCCCGTTTTTATAAGGAGTAGGCAAAACGTCCTTTTTATAAGGAGTAGGCAAAACGTCCTGTAGGCAAAACGTTGCGCTCCGCAAATTGAGAAATATGTGATGAAGAACCAAATTACCAAAAACCAAATTACGCTTGACTTCCTTTCACCACTTTAGAGGTTTTATTTCTTTTTTCGCAGCTGGTTTCTTTTTGTTTGTGATTATTTTATGTTAAATATGATAATTATATCACTAGGCCTGCTTTTGATTAAGTTGGTGGGCATTTTTCAGTATTTCAATTGGGTGAAGAAAACCTGATGAAAATTATCGCTAATTTTTCCATCTCATAACTTTTCAATATTACTAGTGGAGCGTGCGCCGCCTGTCGGCGGCGCCGAGTTCCCCTGCTCACCGTTCTACGCATTGGTTCCTTCCCCCCTCGCCTCTCCTTTCCACGCGGTGTTTACATAAACATGTTTACGATTACGTAATGAGAGGGAGGAAGGGAGGCTGTTTACTCCTTTCGACACACTCGCCTGCGCATCGGCTCCTTCCCTGTGTTAGCGCCACTCCCTCCCACGGGGGATACTCAGTCCCGTAACTTTGAATAGGATGGAGGTAACTCAGAGGAGAAGTTTTTTGCGTCATATAAGTCGACCCTAATAAGCAACTTCCCCAAGTTACTTTTGTCATGAGTGGTAAAAAAAAATTTCGTGCACGCAGACACTGGCGCTATTATAGAAGGGCATGAAGCTAGAATTATGAAGCCAGCAGATTTTCTAGATCATAAAGTTGCGTTTTTTTAGGAAGATGAATGTCAGCAAAATAACCAGGCGTCGTATGTGTTTGTTCCCAAGGCTACATACGTTTCTGAACCGCGTCCGCAAGAAGTGCTTATTCCGCGCAACTTGGGTAAAGAACACACGCAACCAGTGAAATATAAAATTAGGGAAAATGGAGATATCCAAGTTCTCAACAAAAACACGAATGCACATTCACTCCGACAGCGAAGGTATTGTTTTTAAATTATTTTAATATGTTTTATTCTTTAATTCTTTTTCGCTAACACAAACTTCCCATTTCATAATACAAAACAGTTTTCTAATGTCCAATTCAGAATAATTTAACTTTAGGGCACAACTTTTCTAAGTTGAATTAGAAAAAATAGCTTCCATGGTAAAGAAATCAAAATTTTGCAGTTATAAACTTTACTGTAGTGGAGGACATGGGATCAGCGGAGAGGATCCCCAGACTTTTAAATGAATACAAAAGATTTAAAATGACGCGTTTCCATTTTATCTAGAGTGGGTGTAAAAATGGTATTTTTCAAAAATATTACCGCTCCAACTTTAATGGTGTAAAACTCAAATGCTAAGTTGTGTTTAAGACTACTAAACGTAAGATTATTATTTTTGGGGCAAACGCATGTCATTTTTTGAACTAAAGAATCTGCATGGCTGAGTTTTTGCGTCAGGCGGTTTTTGGATGCGCTGAGTCCGAATCTGATGTCAGATTCGGGATACATTCTCACGAGGTCGTGTTATTATTACCAGGTCTCTCACGAGCTCATTTTTTGCACACGGGGGATTTTGATCACGCTGTTTACGAATCTGAGCTTAGTTTTGACTTCTCGGCCCCGGCATGAACGTATGTCCACAGCGCTGCTTTAGATTGATTTTTTACCTTATGAGGCCCCATAGGAATAGAAGCATAGGCCGCGACGGGTCACCTAGTATATTTTTTCTCGATTGACCGTTTGTTTGTAATTACAGTATTTTTTCGTTTTTGATAATACTCATTTTAGGCAACTCGATACTGCGTCCACTTCAAACCGCCTCGACAACTCCAATGAAATGGAAGTGGCTAAATGGAAAAAGTTGTATGAGGATATGCGAATCCGAGTGGATGCGGGGGAATTTTTGAAAAACAATGCACAGGACAAACTGAAAGAAGCACAGGACAAACTGAAAGAAATGGAGAGAAGGCTCCTTCGGGCGACTACTACAGAAATCGAAAAGGAGGGCATCGAAAGGCAAAATACGAAGTTAAAATTGGAATTGGAGCAAGCCAAAAGCGAAATTATCAATTGGAAACATCTCTATGAAGCGGTACAAAAGACCGACAACAATGCATGTGAGGTGGGATAATTTAGTACATATTATTTTGTGAAAATAATACAGTGGGGGAAATTATTAGTAATAACTAGGGGTCGGCGAGTCCGAGTCAAGAACGAATTCGGACTCGTCAACCGATAACGCATTCTTACCGAGTCCTGACTCGGAATCACTCGACTCGGTGAAAATTGCCGACTCCGAGTAATAATTTAGTAAGTAATAGTAATGTAAGCGTTGATAAAAATATTTAACACTCAATATTAATAACGACTTTTAGGAAAAGAACTCCCAAACAAATGCAGTAACTTCTAGTAAAATTAAGCACGAAGCGTATGAATGCGACGGAAATGCGATACAAATGGAATTGGACGAGCTAAGTTCCCAAAATGCACGTATGAAGGAGGAACTTCGAAAAGAAAAAGCTCGCTATGCTGAGAAAATTTCCGGTCGGTTTATTTTATTGTATTATTATGCCATATATATCTACGGGAAATAACAAATTATTAACAGTTTTATTACTATTCATATAACGATGAGATAACCTAATCATTATGAAAACGAGATTATTTATGTTGCAACAAATTCAAGGCGAATATCATTTAATTGACAATTATGATGATTTAGACATGAAATCGTCGTTCCTTTCCCCTACAACGCGATCCGTTGCAATCCAAACCCAGCCGCTCGTTTTAATGCCGGACTGGTCTAGGCCTGATCCAAACACATCGCCGGGCCAGAATGACAGTTCTGGAGAACCAGCCCAATCAGGAGCACTTAGAACCGGGATCTATCGTATGACCGAATCTCCAGGATCTTCATCGCAAAGCGTTGGTATACACGATAGAGACGAAGTGGTTCTTGTTAGTGATGACGACGGTGAAAACTCATCGAAATATACACGCAAGAGGGCCGCAAATAACGACTTGCTTGGAGCGAAAAAGAAGAAAAAGAATGGAGATGTTTTGTAACATTCTCACGTGAAAAAAAACGGCCCTGTTTTAAGTAGTAAACGTTTATTTAGTATCACTTTCTTTACTACTACGCATTTTATATCATACTTCTAACTATAATATTATTATAAATTAATTTGATAACAAGATATAATATTACAAATATTATTAGAAAATCAGCTCTAATTAAAATAAAAATTTTTCATATAAGACACATGATTGATACTTTATAATATTGTAATACCGTTCACTATATTATTCATTTGCTAATAATTTACTATAAGATATCTTTCTCATTAGCTTCAATGCGCAAACTCATCCTATCTAAAATTCGGAATTGCTAAAAGTTGTTCATCTACCGCCGAGATTTGTATTCATATATGCTGTAAGTTGATAGTTGTTTATGTATAATTTATAATGTAACCATTTCGATCTAAAACGATTTCAGTTAATGCTTTTTTTGCTTGGTCTTTAAATGCCAATCTGCAATTATTCTTATTTACCAAAAAAGCGTCGACAGTTGAGTTGTTTTGCTGTTGTATCTGCTGACTGTCCGAAAATAAATCATTATAATTTTGCTGTAGCTATTCGTTTAGATGTCGGAACGATAACACAATATTGACAAGAATTTTTTAAAACCAATTAAGATTTCGAATTATTTAGTTAGTAAATTATACCCGGCTGATGGAGGTGATTGAAGCAGGTTAATTAATCCCAACTTAATCCGAAAACCGCAAAATAAAATACAATAGTGTTACAATAATATAGTCTAAGAAGAGTACATTGTAATTTAATTAAAATTTATACCATAGTACAAATTTAAATAGTATAAATTTAAAGAATGGTATGGTTTTCCGCTTTCCTTGGGTAATCTCATAGCACATTATAAATAGTGATTGTGTGTAAAACTAGAATACACTCTGTTTCAATTTCCGTAAATAAAATTGAATTTTTGTATTGGCACCAGTAGCGCAGGGTGCGTTTTATGCAGGGTCGACCATATGCAAATGTTTAATCTACAAATGTTTAATTGTATTTCGAATAAAATCAATTTCAACTAACGATATTGATTGGAGTATGAATAACCTAAGGTTACACCAATTTTCTCAAATCACACCTAAAAGTCACATAACTCCTTTGTGATATGGGAACCGGTAAAAATCCCCGCGGCCATTTTTTGCCATAACTTTTTACTGGCCCATTCTAGTAGGATAAGTAATGGCTTAAATCAGAGCTAAGACTCTGGGCTACAAATCGGTATATTACTTGTCTCAAAATTTCAACTTTTTTTGAAAATTCGAGAATTTGTTGAACACTTTTGAGACATTCACGGTAGTTTTCAAGAACCTTAATTTTTCGATAATTATTATGTATCCAAATTCTCTAGGGCACTCGGTTGATAACGTTATGTTGTTGTGAAAACTACTTTTAGTAAATATTTCAGTAAAATATTCACAAATAAAAATGTGTATTTTCCTTAATAAATTATCACATTTAATTAATAAAAACTGATGGTATCAGCGTTTATTGGATTTTACAAAGATTTATTTTTACTAAACCTTTAATGAAAATCAAAATTATCTGAAACTATAAATTTACAAATGCAATGTCTGACTCAATGTTATAATCACGATACTTAATATACAAAATTGTTTATTGATGTGTGTACACCCGTGTGAACAACAGATTATATCAACAAAGGTAATTAGCAAAGCCGCATTACTGGCATAAACAAATACGCATATAAGCTAAACTAAAACGTATAATTTCGAGTGTAACAAATTGTGCGAAATTAACACGTAAAAACACACAAACAGAACTATTTAAATGTAATAATCAGAGACGCATCAGAAATAGCAGAGCTCAGTACTGAGATTGATTCAAGAAAGATCGCGGTATATCTAATAGTTTTGCCGAAAACGTAAAACATTCGAAAATTTCGTACTATTTTGTTTGTGAATCTAAAACAAAATGTCATGTGCCCTTCAGCTAAATTTCAAATACCGATGCGTTTCTGAAAAGACACTGAACCTATTCTCCCTGCATATCCATAAAGATGATACGGAATTGTAATTTGGATATAAAAATAAGTTCAAAATCGTATATGTGAGGAAAATTCCAATAACTCCGTGGAAGCAAATTGGATAGCGGAAACTTTTTAAATTGATTAAAAAACTTAAATTGCAAAATTACTCTATCAGTCAATCCAACAAAAACTCCGTATAATAAATCAAAATCTAAGCACGAAGACACAACTCAAGCTTGTGTTACTTGGCGTTCGTGAAAGAACGGAATTATTGTATATCGAATTTATTATACGGAGTTTTGGTTGGATTGACTGATAATAAGTGTTTTCTATTGCCATTTTAAACTGAAATGTGAAAAGCTAAAATCCTATTTTCGGCTAACCAATTGCTTCAACATTGACTCGCACTAGTGAATATTTTTGGGCTTAAGCTTTAGGCGGCATGATTCCTGCAACACTAGCCTTTTGTATCAGTTGACGCTCAGCTTCGAATTCCTCACGAGCGTACGTCGATGCATAACCTCCACGCCGAATTACTGCCATCGTGTGTGGTCCCAAACGAAGATTTACGCGGCCACCAAGCTAAAAAATTAATTATTTCTCTTTTGGCCAAATTTTTTTCATATTCTCAAAAATATAAAAGAAAATTAGCTAGACGATTTTCATAAAAAGTAAAAATTGGGTTATTTTATGTAGTACATACGGTACATAATATGTACCTTATTTCCTCTTGAATAAGCTCCAGGGCTTATATTTTCAATCTCCCAAAAATTGGCAAATTTTTTCTCCAACCTCTCATTTTTACATACTATTACTCTTTCTGTAGGGGGTTTATTTTACAGAGGGGCTTATTTTGGAGCGGGGCTTATTCAAGAGGAAATACGATAGTTTGTCATTTTACCATAATTTGTATCCAAGCTATTGTTGAAGGATGTTTTGAATGGAAGTGTTTACAAGTGCGTGTTACTTGAATACATTAATTTTAAACTAAGAAAATATATTTTGAAGTTTACGCATCCTGTTACATTCATAGACAAACTAACCCTAACAAACTCAAATTGCTTCATAAAATTTCCAAAGTCGTTCCCTTTAAGTTTAGCATTTCAATATTTGACCGGTCAACAATTGACCAACCGGTGAATGTTACATCGAAGCACTTTGGGTGAGCTCTTTTGATATGTATACGTGCGTTTGATGATAAGGAAAGCTGGGAAGCCGAAAATAGTAATGTCGTCCATTATAAATTTATGCTCTTCGATGCATGTGAATATAGCGGAGGCGGTTTTTTTGTAAATCAGGGAAGTAATAAAGATATTTTAGGAACCTAGAGAAGTTGTTGAATTTTGGTTTGTTGTTTAAATTAAATGATTCTAAAAAACGCAGCAAAATGTTTGCAGATTCGTTTTACATACATACCATTCATTTTTTGTTATTACAGAAACGTTTCCGTTAAAATCTTCACACTACTAATGTTTTAAAATTAAATGAATTACCTTTTCGAAGCACGTCAGATCGTCTTTTTTCGTGATACAGTAGAAGTTAATGATTGCAAATGATATGAATAAAACAATGACAGCGAAAATAAGCGCCACTACAATTGGGGCCATGTAGTCAATTATGTCGAAGTCTTGCTTAGGCATTCTCGGAGATCGTCGTGGAATACAGGAGCAGCACAATAGACAAGTATATCGGTGCAGAGGTCCTTATTGTATACGGTCCACAAATGTTGCTCTGACCCAAAGGAAGTTTGATTGGCGTTAGGCAGTTCCTGAACACCGAATATAAAACTACTAATAATAGGTTTTAATAAGGTAATCAATGAATTCATATTTAAACACCACATATAGAACTTTCCGGAATTTGGCGTATATCGGGATGAATGTAAAACCACATGAAAGGCTCATGAAATCACAATTCTTCATAACAAAGGCTAAGTAAAATTAAGGAAATTAAAAATCAGGAAATTTTGACTAAAAGAGTTTCTGAAATATATTTTGTCGGTAATTTTTCAATTCTATCAAGAAATACCTGTACTTCGGAATACTAATTTGTGTACAAGTTGAACTAATTCGAATAATCGCCGAGGGTGTTTCTACTATACGTAAACATAATACAATTTTCTTAGTACAATTTTTAGAGTGTTATTTTAAAAGCAACGTGCAAGTACAAATTATTAACTTTAAATTTTTACAATAAAACTTCAAACTTCAATGAATTAAAACACAAACAATTATAAAATGGATGGACGCGTTCTATTAACTAACAATCACATGTTTCGGGGATTGCCCACTAAATTTTTGATCGAGGAGAGCAATTTGGCCCAAGGGGCAGGGAGCTTTGTCAGATTTTCAATCTCTCCTCTGTATGAAACAAGGGCATTGGTTTGTGTGTGGAAATGGGTTGGCAGAGTGGCAGCAGCTTTCAAGGCTAATTAATCGATGGGCATTTAACAGACAAACAACAATCAAAAGTGCTAAAGAGCTGTGAAAATGAAAGTGTCAAAGTCCTGGCAGGGGTGGGCGGGAACATACATGCATCTTTCGAAGGCGGTTTGACTTTGTTTACACCTTACGAGACAAAATTCAATTGTATGTGTTATGTCAATTTTGGAAAATAATTTATGAAATATAGAAAATACATAGTTTTCATTAGTAGTAGACCCTTAGTTTGGATGTTTCGGAGTCATTCGTTTTAGGAATAATAGATTATTCTCCGATATTTGAATTATTGTTCTGATTGTTGTAAAATGTTGTCGAGCAAAAGTTTAGATTTTAAATTTACTCAACTATGATTTTTTTTGATTTTCATAAGTAGTGGCAAAGAAATTTCTTTTGCAAACGACTAATGAAAATCATTATCTGGCCTGAATTTAATTGGTGTTATTTAACATTTGTGGTAATTCAAATAAAAATGAACCGTTTAACGATTTTTCATAGCTTTCAACATTCTAGACATATTTCTCAATAACTTGCATGTATTTTTTACTCATTTATAACTAACTGAGATCTAATAATTTTACGAGCCAATTTGTCGGGTAAATATGTGCACTTGGCGAAAGAAAAAATGTCGAAGCTTCTCATAATTTGTCTTATAAACATTTTGTTATTTTTAAATAGTAAAATTTGAACATACAAGATTGTAACGATGTTTGCCCTAAATCGGTTGGCTGATGTTTGTGTGCAAGAGTGAAAACTGTGAACGATCATTGGTCTATTTGAGTTGTCTGCCCGTTTTATAGGCAAAGGTATAAAATTTTTGGCTAGTGATTTATTAGGAACATTGCTCGCTCTAAGGTCGACACGTAACACTATAATGTCGTTAAGCCCGAGAAAGCTAACAGAAAATGGATATTTTGGGAAGCACAAAGACATTGGCTGTGGATTTGTTAATTTTGGCTCTTTGTCTAATTTCCCTAAAAAGTAACTCTAAAAATTGATATGCAAACAAAGACCGAATATGAATGAGAATGTTGGCATAATGGGACGGCAGTTTTCCACCTCACAGGAAATTATTTATAGCAATATAAAGTGTAAGCAGGCAATGTGGGTTTGAGAAGGCTTGGGTGTAATAAATATTGTATTTTCAATTTACGTTTCCATGTACAATTTTTCTACTCTACATTCAGGTCATTTTGAGTCATTTAACAATGACTTATAATATAACAGAAAAAGTTTTCGACCGACAGTAATATTATGAGTGAATGCTTATATTTGTAATAGTTAATGATATTTACCTTAGCAAACGTAAAAGACCGCTAGCAGTGAATAAAAATTGCAGCGACTACCAAATGTTCCGAAATGACATAAAAGTGAGTCTTAATAAAACCGAAAGGTCGATCGATTTCACATCGGGAAATGGAAATTGACGAGCTCAGGTGCGCGTCTATAGTAATGGCGGAGGAGTATTGCCCCATCGGCTGGCAGGAAATGTGAATAAAACTTGTTTTCCTCCATTCAGACCGACAATAGGGGAGTCATGTTCCGACAAACGATAGAGAAAACGGAGTCTGCCTGCCATTTTAGGAAGGGAATCCACTCAAAAAATTGATTTAATCTCTTATAAAGATCTTGTATGAGGCACGTGAAGTGAAGGAAAAATCTCCACAAAAGTGTGGTAGAAATAGCAAAAATAAGAAAACAAAATGGTAATATTAGCTATAAATTACACGGCCCAAATTAAACCACACAATATATACAAAACCCATTTCGTACGAACTTTTCGCTCTTTCACTATGACAAAATATTCGAATGAGGAAACGATCAAAGAAAAATGAATAAACTCTACTTTATTTCCGTCAACTTTTGTTGATAAGAAATGTTTCAAAAATAATATTCCGATATGCATGGAGAATGATAACATATGAAATATTATATGAATTGAACTTTGGGAAGCAGAAGTAGGGTGCCCCATTCGAATTTTAAATAGTATGGGAACGTTTATCATATGTTTACCGTTTTATCGTTTCATAGCAGTATAAACAAAATAAATAACTGAAAGTTCTATAAAATTCGTCTATTCTCACTTGATAGGGCACAGAGAGTCGATATTATGCTAAACTGATTAGTGCTCTTCTCCGAAATTGTACTGAGGCGAGTCGTGTACTGCAGGGCCAACGACGCATATTCATCAAATTAATTCCTCACAAATGAAAATGAGTGTGTCGCCATTTCAGCTGTCCGCCCCAAACGCGGAAGATTTAATAATGTTAAGTGAGAAGCGGGTAATAGAAACCCTCAAATACACAAAAGCAAACAAATGCAATAGAGAAATGGGAAAGAGATTTACAACTAAACATGGCTTATTGTCAAGTACAAGTGCACTCATATTGCACCCATAGTTGCACTGTATAATTCTATGTTATGTGGGAGATCATAAGTGCCGCAATTGTGCGTGTGGTGTGCTTTGCCCTTATTTTTGTGCTCAAAATATTTTTGAGGACGTTTGAGGCGATGTTCATAATATTGATTTGGCAACTAAGTATTCAAAATCAATTCTCATTCTTCCAGAGCCAAGCTTATCGTGAGTACTATAGCCCGTTAATTACTCTACTATACTGTATACAACTTACTTTTCAATTACAGTAAAAATATTATATTACGGTAGCTCAAAAGAAACTCACCAAAAATATGGATATTTGGTTGTATTTGACAACTTTTATCGACAAAATATCTAAAATGAATTTACGTTCTGCAAGATCTGATCCATTGAAGTAGGGACATATACCAAAACATCGAAATATTTCAATTTTCGACCGATATCTTTCCGTAAAATTGTCATACCTCAGCAGCCATTAAATTATCAAATGTTCTGTAAAAGGTTATTATTACTAATAATAACATTTTACGAATAATTTATTAGTACTCAAGTGCTCTAAAATTTGCATAATTAAACATAGAAAACCGGGGTTTTTCAATGATTAATTTTGTGAAAATACCTCAAAAAACTGTTGGAGCGTCTCATGTAATCATTAACATCCATTCATTTTATGCAAGGTAAAATAAATATGTTAATGTGGTTGTGTATAGAAAAGACTCAACTATCCAGCGGTATATTACACTCATAGGCGCTATTAGGTTATATAAAAAATTATTATTTATTACAAACATATCACGACAGTTGCCAAACCAATAGCAAAGATGTGCAAACAATTCATATGACCTCAGGAATGTGTACTTGACAAGAGTTATAGAGTAGTATGTCTGAGCTAGAATGAATATTGCAATAACCATAAATTATTTTCACAGGCGCATAAATGATATGCACGTAAAAATTTAACCGATGCAGTCATTTTCCCTTTTAGTATTCACCCGACAGACTTTAGTGAATCCTCAACTTATAGATCAATAAGAATTACATTTAAAAAATCGCAAAATCAATGATTTTTTAGTGATAACTGAGTTAGCACATAATCGCATTATCTAAGCATTTTTAAGGATACTTGGTAAAATTTTGGTGTGCAACCTTTTCGTCTAGAAGGAGAAAGTTCGTCTCTTCGAATGTTTGGCAATCACCTATATCAAATAAACACGTCTAAATCCTGGTAATATCTATACTAGGTTTCCTCGCATAGTATTGCCACCTGGCCGAGGGCAATTTACGCCCCTACGAACCATTCGACGCAATTAGCCTCTCTCTTACATTCACATATATCTTTGGAATATATAGATAGAACAGAGAGGGCAATCATGTGGTGAGAAGTGCAACTGAGCCTCAGTGCCTCAAGTCTAACTCTACTGTCCCAGTCATTCATTATTATTGCCTTTTTCCGCTCCACTGCGCCCTGTTTGTGTAACTTGTGAGGAAATGAAAGGGGGAATGTTTGCGGTGGAAAAAAATTTCATTGTGAGGGGGAGCAAAAGTTTCCATTGCGCATATATTCAGGAAACAGATTATCGATGTCCTTTAAGACCGTTTCTTGGAATTTGAATAGAATTTGAAGGATTATTAGACGAAATGAGGTACTGATTAAAGGAGACTACTTCTTAGGATTCATCGTTATATCCAACCCATTTTTATATTCAAGTCTGCGAATGCAAATCTGACGCTCAGCATAAGCGCTTATATTATTTTCGTGAATGTTACAACAAAACGTGAAAAAGAGTTATGTATTTTTGCGTTCAAAAGTTTCAATACTATAATTTATTTCGTTTTTTAATTCATTTTCTGTATAATTTGCCTCTGATGCAACTCATACGCTCTACAATGATAATATTTGGCATCAGGTCGATTTCTGTCAAAATTTTCTGGCCTCAGTGGTTCACATTCACCGGAACTTGTTCGTGGATAACATATGAAACGAACATCACGAATGTCCACGAGTTGGGTTAAGTGAAATGCCAAATAGGATACGAGAGCGACGTATTCGGTTATGGCATCTTTCGGATGTACTAAAATATGATGTTTGTTATAGACATTTAGGGTAAAATATCCTCGATCCCTATGTTATATTATATGGTTATCTGTAAAGTAAAGGTAGAACCTTGAAGCGTGGACCTTTAAGTTTAAAACTTTTCTTGCCGCTACCGTAATACTTTTTTGGATTACTTGATTTATAAGTGTTGGTCAATTAATATCTATAGATTTACCATAGCCGTGACAGCCGGTCTCCTAAATAAAAAGTCATGAGAAGTATTTAGAATGATAACAGTAAGAAACGTTTACGTGAATGAACTTTTGATGTACTTGAAACACCTGCGAAGCAGTCCATGTGAAGAGAACGGTGGAAACAAGTCGTATTATTACAGCGATTTGATCAATTGTCTAAAACGATTACGTCACGTGTGGTTCTATGACTCATTGGTATATTAAGAAACAACCCCATAATATAAATAACTTAGTGGTCACAAAATCTTATACAGCAGTAAAGGCGAAAAAGTTCTTGGATCGCTAAACATTTGCTGAAATCAAGCCCTGCACATCAAATGCGCCAAAGTCGCGAATTTGAATGATAATTTTGCGGAGGATTGCGCTCTCGACTCTTGACTCTAGGAGGGAGTTGGCTTAAATCTGATATAGCCAGTTTGTAGAGCTTAAAAAGTTGCCGATCAGAGGTCTGATCAGATTTTGTATCCGGTATGAAAATTCTCGAGAAAAATTGAGATTAAAGTTTACTAAGGAAGTTTACAGTAAACAGCCAAAGCGTTGTGGGACAAAAATCAGTAAATGTTTAGCGATCCAAGAACTTTTTCGCCTTTAACAAATGAACAATTTATTTATATCTCGTCCCATAAATTTACACTCGGATAAGCGCTTAAGTAAATTATCGATAGGGCTTCTTTCAAATTTCTTCTATGAAGTAAGTATTGCTAACAATCAATGTCAATAATAAATTATATTTACTGAAGGTTATTAAAATCCAACCGCGTTGTCTTCCGGCACAAACGAAAGAATTGTTCTCAAGAACATATAGGCAGTTGCCGAAACTACGAACACGCCAAACATGAGATCATAAAATTCTGAAAGCATTGTCGTTGGCAATAACTGTAACAATATTATCGCAAATGTGATTACTCGGATAATCAAAGCGAATAGTGACTATGGAAAACAACCCGAGGCTCAGCGTTTCGCACACCGCAGCAATAATTGCAATTTCATTGAAGTAAAGGAAAAATACATTTTTCTTTGTCAGTGGATGGTCCCTGGTTGAATTTCTGAAAGAGTAAATTTGCCACAAGCGTGGTATTTGACTTATTTTAATCGCATACCGTAAAACCTGTAATTTAACCCCCCTCTTGTTTTACCCCCCCTCTAATTCTGCCCCCCTCTGGAGGTCGATTGAATAATTATACCCCCCTCTAATTTCCGTACATTTTGTACCGATTTTTTGACCCTCTATTTTTGCCCCCCCCTCTAGAGGTCGATTGAATAATTCTGCCCCGGGGGTTAAATTACAGGTTTTACGGTATGTGAGTTTTTAATATGGTGCCGGTTGAATTTTCTGGCGAAATTTGCATTGTTAAAATGCACCAGAAATATTTGTTTTTTATTATACTGGTAAATAACGAACACTGCCTATTTAATTTCAGACAAAGCCAATTTTCTAAGAAAATCAATACAGCCTATAACATACTTTCGCTCTCGTTTATTATAATTTTTCACATACCTTATAACTAGAGCTATAAAAATGCGAATGGCCATCGGTACACAGACGGCTACCCGGAAGAAAACATTTGTGAGCACTTTCATTTCCACCTGACGAAGAAATGACGGCATCATACCTTTCTCATATGGGAAAGTGTTCTGTAAATTAGTTCATTATTATTTCTCACATATTTTGCGCAAAAATGCAACATTGCAAAATCCTCTTGTCTTGCCGTAGAGAAACAGCAATTGATTTAACGCGAAACGTTCAAATGCCAGGTGTTCTAACACCTCCATTGTGGCAAATGCTAGGATGAAGAATCCAACGGATATAATTGTCGTGATACCAACTGGCCTAAAGTTTAAGAATTTTAGATTTGAACTGAAACATGTCGGAAAAACAAAAATATTCTCCGTTGCTGTCTTATATTATTCTATGGCCAAAATAACATTATTTTTATACAGTCGAGTCTCGTTATAACGTGTCTCTCTATAACGCAGGTCTGGTTATAACGCGGATTTTGTCCGGTCCCGAGACCGGCGTTATAACGAGATTCGACTGTATATGACATCATCGCGAAGAATCCTTTTGAAATTTTTTATCCAAGAACAAATTACTAAATGACTACGTTGTTTAAATTATATTTCTTTTTTGAGGATTAGTCGAAATTTTTGGAATGGCTTATTATAACTAAGCTATAAAAATTTTATCAAAAATTACCATATTATCCCGAAATTGAGATAAGCGATATCCTCATTGTCGTCTTCCTCAAAACCCTCTTTCAAAATTCGATTTTCCTGCTTGTTCCTTGGAACTTTCACTTGTAGTACCCCTAACGTGGTAGTGCCGGAATCAAGAGTGGGAGAAATATGAGGATTGCTCACCATTAATATACTGAAACAATTTTACTCAATTTGAAATATGCAATAAAATACTCGTTGAAATATCTGATTACTAAAAACAATGAAATTATTTGGATTGTATATAAAAGTAAAATAATGCAGTAATATAAGATGCTGTTAATATTGATGTTCAGTTAGAACTAGAGGTCGGCGAATCCGAAGATTTCCGAATCCAAATTCAAATTGAATTCGGATTCGGTAAAATTGCCAGATTCGGATTCGACACAAAGATTCGGATAGGAAAAAATGGGTCCGAATCCGAATATTTTTGAGTACCCTAAAGAATGCAGTCGGCCGAGCGAAATTTTTGAAATTTCTACATGAGTATTCAAAATGTTCAATAAATTTTTAGCATACAACTCAAAATTTATTAAAAATTTTTACTACGGCGCTGTTTTTTGCCAGCTTAAGCTTTGAGTGATAGCCTAAAATGTTCCTAGGACTTAGGCGAACAATTTAGGCTTAACCCTTCATTTCCCAGTGATGCGAAAACGCAACGATATTGATTTTATATTTCACAAAAAGAAAAGAAGCGAATGACTGTTTATTACACAAAGAAAGAGAGCGTCTATGAAAAAGCCATGGCGGCCATGTTGTTTTTTTGATAAAGTCAGCTCACCAAAAGGAAAGCTAATGGTAACGCAGACATTCTGCCTTTTGTCTATGGCTCGGGCAATGAAGGGTTAAGCTTAGACTTAAGTTTAGTGAGTCTCTAGGGAACATTTTAAGCTATCACTCAAAGATTAGGCTTAAGTCTAGGCTAAGTTATGGCCATCTTAAGAAATCAGGGGAGGGAAGTGTGTAGTCTCCCTCATTTTGGCTGTAACATGTTGGGGCGGATTTCGGTGAAGATCAATGCATCAATTATAACTACAGCATATACGGAAAGAGTTCATAATATGCAAGTGTTAATTAACAATGAGGATAATCACTTTCAATTCTTCTAGCTAAATTGTAATAAAACCAATATGTTTTGATGTCTATTTGCCTTAAGCTTTGAACAAAAAGATTAAATGTTGATATTTCAAAGAATAAAAATCAATTTTTGTATAATAAATCTTTATAATGCATGGATTTGGTTCAACCATAAGATTGGCTCAAAGAATAATACGAAGGGTAATTATACCAAGATTAATAATACTAATATCGATATGCAATGTTCTCAATTCGCACTATTCAATTAATTTTCGTGAATCCCTTGTGATTATAGCAATTGTTGACTTTGTTTGACCTCGTTTTCGGGATAAATTAAATGGAAATGATCCAATTTGTTACGTATACGTACAATGGGAATCAAACATGGGAAATTGAAAACTGAGGTTCAATAATGAATTGGAATATAATATATGGGGTCAGTGCACAGTAGTTCCAAATTTTCCCGAACCGCTGTAGATCGTCTCTATTTCATGTGGGAAGTCATGAAAAAAAATATTGTTGTGGAGAAATGCAATCTAACCGCCAACCCACGCGGGCCTTATGCGCGGCGTGCTATAAGTATTGACTAAGTCTAAAGTATGTCTAAAGTATAGGCGATGGGAGCATACAAAACTTATATGGCCAAACGCCTTAAAAACGCATTTTCGGTTGTGGGTCTGATAATTTTCCCGGTCCTAACATTTACCTTTTTAAAGATCTATGCAATGAGATATCACACCTCCCCGAACAATAGTCTGGTATGCTTCACACGAGTGAGGACACAGTACGCTGCATACAGACAGGACGCTGCCCCGTAGTATTTAGGGATGTAATACTTTAGTCAATACATTTATTTTGTTTTGGAAGGTAGCGCCATATTTTTGAGCCAGTGCGATTTCCTGTTAACAATACATCATGGAGCAGCAAAACAGAAAAGTCAAAATTTTTCCAAATATCTCAGACATGTAAATGAATTCAGAAAATCTATTTTTTTAGGAATGGGATATTGGTGCTACATTTTCTATATGTACTGCCGGGTTCTGAAATAGTTCTTGTCCTGTCTTGCTGATTACGCTGGATCCCCAGAAAAATTGGAGTCATGACCGGCCAACTATGTATTTTTATCGAAAATACATCCACACAATTATCACTATCGCTCAGAAAGATATCTTCTTATAAAAAAATTAGTTCAATTATTTTAGCAAAAATATAACTGTAGAAGTCTAGTGACATTTCACAATTACGTAACATTTTTATCATGGTGACCTATAACCATAACTTTAAAATTTTGCTAGGATTGATTTGAAGCGTTAAAGAGATTAATAGAACACAAGTGCATGGTCATGACCACGATCAGAAGCGCTTATTCATCTATTACGGAGAAGAGAAAGCAAGGTGTATGTCAAGGTGGGCGAAATTCCGCATTTTGAGCCTCTGAAGCATACATATAAGGGGATATCGAAAGAAAGGAAACCACGCTTGTAAAAGCATACAACACAAATATATGCTTCCCAGACAAACTAGAAACCCTTGAGGGGTGCATTGTCTCTGATTGCATTCCATGAAACCACGCGCATTGATTTTGATCCGGCGGGAGAAGTCAATGACCCGATTGGGGTCTTTCCCTTCCCCTCTTTCACTTTCTCCCACAGCGGTATCGCAAAACAGCAACAATAATGATGATGATGACGAAGTGCAGAAATCGAAAGTTGGATAGTACCAACAATTTGGGCTGAATGCGGCTTAGGGGGAGAAAGGAGGTTCGGCTAAGGAGGTGTTTAAATATTGTTAATACTTAGTAGGGGATACACGACAGCCTTTCCTCCTACAGATTATACGGATCAGAAAAGCCCCGTCGTGAAGATTAACCCAAAATATGACATGCAAATGCGTATAAGCAAATCACTCAAATTTGGTTTATTTCACTTCGACAATTTCAGGGACGTAATACTAAAATGCATAATTTCATTCTATGACACAAATATAATAATTGATACATAACATTGCAAATATATTGTGTTGCTGCGAAAGTTCCGCGGCTATTCGTATACTGAAATTTGACCTTGCACTGCTTTTCAATAACTTACACAAGTAATATGCCAAAGAAACCTTAAAGTGACTCGATTCCGTAAATATAAGACTTATTTTCAGATATGCAGAAAATTTAAAAAATGCACCAAAGAAGCACCCAGTTTGACGTTTTTAAGCAAAAATTGTGAAACACGGCAAAATGGCGAGCTTCTGAATTCTTCTTCTCATTTGCAGGATGTAATGAATGCTGGCGAGCTCTGAATTCTTCTTCTCATTTGCAGGATGTAATGAATCAGCCTTGTACAAATTTTGTAACAATTCATGGACAAAGAGACAATCAACATCGTGGATATGTCCAGATAAATCCAGTGGTTATGATCGTAAAATTAAAGATGTGTAATCCGCTGATTAAACTTTAATAATAGGATATTTTTTTATATATTATTTTACAGTCTTGAGTAACAGTTTTTTATGATAATTTTATTTTAAACAAATGTGTGAACACTGGCTAAAATTTACAAATTGCATGACATTATTGTATGAGATATTAGTAAAAAAACAATTATGAATTTTAGTTTTCCCGGTCATTAATATCACACTTAATAATGCTGGAGTGCATTGCAAGATGACACTGATACATTTGTTTTAATTGAATATTTCGCCGTTTTTTGTAGGAATCATGCAAGCCTTTCTATGAATGGCTGTAAATAAAACCAATTTTTCTGTCATTCCATTTTCAACATTTCCTTTAGTAGGAAATTCTAAAATGAATCAGTCCGCGTCAATTCATTTCCCTCGGTCTGACTCGAAGACACTGCTTTCAAGGCCATATGAGAGGTTGACATAACGCCACAACAAATGCTAATTCCTAATTCAAAATTACAGAGGCAAGTGATTTTTTCTTTAAAAAATTTTGCGAGCGATGATGCATATTTACAGAACTTTGTTTAATAAATATTTTGTTGCTTTAAAACCAGTTTTTAATTTTCAGCCATTCCGAACGGGTAACGATGTTCACGAAGGATAGAAAAAAGGATCGTGACAAGGAAGGCGAGACATCGGTACAACTTCGTTGCAGTTTTTAACTTATAAAATAATTTATTCTATTCTCAGCAATCAAACAAAGATGCAAATTTTTTCCGGAACTTGACGGATCGTGAACTCGATGCACTTTTCATGAAAAATTTGGTGAGTGATTTTAAGGACATTTTTTGCGATATTATAATAAACTGTATCCCATGCCTAAAATGTTTATCGTTTTAAGAAAGGTTTCTAAGACTAAAATCCTAAAGTATTAAAAAGTGACAGATCTGTTTTCTTTCTACGGCTTGTTGGCTATCGTAAATGATTTTACAATGTCAATGAAAATGTTTAATGCAATTAATGCTAATACGCTCTAAGCAAGGTTTGATTTAAGAACAAAAAGAGAAAGAAAGATAGAAATGATATGTTTTGTTTAATGGTAAGATTTGACGTAAAAGTTTTTGACGTGAATCATTTATTTCTTTTCAACGAGTATCATGTGTTGCTATGGGGTCGGGTTAGTTAACCATAACCTATAAATGAATGTATAGTAATATTTTAAAAACCGACCTCGTAATGTTTAATTGATTAGATTATTATTAATTTAACTTATTTTTATGACTTCACACGCCTATCTGCATTCATTTAAATGTCAATAATGCGTAATCATAATTTTACAAAGTGTGATATTGCTGACACGTGTATATAAAATATATTTTTAGGATGACATGAATATCAAAAAAGAAAAAGCCGAAGAAATGAAGAAGACTTTTGATCGAGACAAAAAGATAATGCTCTGCAAACAGCAACAAACTCGAGGTGACATGCCAAAGAGAGAGGTAGATACCGTTATAATTATGAAAGGTAGTCTATTAAATGTTCACTTTAGACATCACCTTTCCACTATTGCATGCAAATGAAAGAAACTTTGAATTCGAAAGACGATTTACCTATAGAGTTATTACTATCGTTGCGAATATGTCTCGGTACAATCACTATCAAATGGATTGAAGAGGTAAGCGGAATTAATAAATTTCGATAAAAATTTTGCACACAAAGTCAAATTTTCATCAATAAGAGTGGAATAGCGTTATACCTACCGTAATACCTGTAATTACCCCCCCTGTATGTGCTTGTGCACAAGCACTCCCTGGTTCGACCCCGCTCGAAGCCCTTGCCACCTTTACCAAAACTAAGTCCACATTCGCGTAGATCTAGTCGAGTTACGTATGTTTAGCTAGATTAAAAAATATTTTGGCCTCAACTATCTGAGAAATCATCTTCTCAAAAATCTGAGAAAATGACTTTGAAATTTGGAGTGGCTTCGAAATTTGGTGTTTGAAAAATTACTCCCCCTGGGGAGTAATTAGAGGGAATACGATATATATATAAGCATTGATTTTCAGTTTCAACGAGAAGACGGGTTTCAACTTTTGGTCAGATTAATGGCTCGGATGGTCGAACGCGCAGAAAAGACCCAACTCTCAGAGACAGAAGAAGACGATTTGGTTAATTGCCTGCAAGAGGCGCTTAAATGTATACGATCAATTTTGAATACTTCGGTAAATTATAGAAATAATTACCGAATGATACATGTAGATTTTAGCCTGGAATGGGATACCTTCTGCAACAAAACTCGACGATATGTGCCAAACTAATCGATGCTCTCTATGTATTTAACGCACTGCGCTCAATGAAATATGAACAATCGGTGGCATATATTCTCGGATTACTTGCAGTTATCTCCTACATGGGAAGAGGTCATTCAGACCAGTTTGAAATAGCAGGGTTATTTTATATTTTTCACTGAAAATTTTCTAAAAGCGTTTATAAGATGGTGGCATATATTCGGTGGCATATATTCTCGGATTACTTGCAGTTATCTCCTACATGGGAAGAGGTCATTCAGACCAGTTTGAAATAGCAGGGTTATTTTATATTTTTCACTGAAAATTTTCTAAAAGCGTTTATAAGATGGTGTATTTAACGCACTGCGCTCAATGAAATATGAACAATCGGTGGCATATATTCTCGGATTACTTGCAGTTATCTCCTACATGGGAAGAGGTCATTCAGACCAGTTTGAAATAGCAGGGTTATTTTATATTTTTCACTGAAAATTTTCTAAAAGCGTTTATAAGATGGTGTTTTCTTCAATTTTTGTAATCATCTAAATATTATCTGCAAAGCGAACTCTAGTTCAAAATTAGGATTTGTCAAAAATCGAATTGTCTGTGCTTAGGAATGTTATTGTGAACTTATTTAGGAGCGTATTATTTCTACGAGATTTATCCCTAGTAGCAGAGAAGCGAAAAGTTGAAAGGTTCGATTGTATTGTGCAGTGTTTTCGCTACGATAATCCTGAAATCATGGTAAGGAACTTATTGTTGGTCTTACAGAATGGTATTTTACTGGCAAACATTTAGAAGTTGTTTGCTAGTAAGTTATTTTTGGAGAAATATCACTGTTAAATATTAAACTAAAATATTTGAATGCATAGAATATTTACTGGTATTATAGCCAATTAGCAAACAAGAATTTTATTAGCGGCAAGTCTTACAATCGTGACTATTGCTAACAACTATAATTTTAACTTTAATAAGTCTTACTTTAGTATAAAGCGCTACAAGTGATAAACACATTGCTATCAAGCATTGATGACAGCGAATGGCAACTACGCATGGTTCAGCGCTTCGAATTTATGACCACTGGTCTGAAGCACTATCTACCGGTATTACGCAACTTTCTTGGAAAGATATAATAAAAACGTTACAGACTATTGAAGCGGTCGCTACAAAAAATGAAAATGTTCGGAGAGTTTACGCCGCCTTCCAAGAGGAACAGAAGGAAGATTACGAGGATTTCATGAGCCGGTACGACAAAATGTAAGGATAATTTGCTTTGTAAACTAAATAATAAGTTGCTATCTTCCGACCACTTCAAATTCAATTTTATACTAAATCTTATTAACTCAACAAACTCTTATTTATTTGAAGACAATTTATAGTAAAGGCGACATCGAAGATCCCCGTGACTGCTTTCATATGCTGATGGCAATTTGCAAAAACACCGACTGTGAGGATTTCCTTTTGGGCATATTCCAGAAGCTCATGCTGATTACTGACCGGAAATACAAAAGGTATCCATAAAATAGAACCAATACATATAAAAGATTTATTCAGAAGCACATACTTTTCCGTGATCAACAAGTGCCTGATTGAGGTTGCTTTTGGAGACATGGGCGCTGGTCCGGATATTACAAATAAGCAGATAATTTTTTCCACACCATTGGGTAAGTATTTAAGTTACGTATTAATATTTGTTTGCTGTTATATGCAGATGAGACTCTCCAACAAATTGAAACCGATGCAGCGCCTATTATAAAACGTCTCGATTTGGCAACGGCCATGAAACAAGAAGCAATTGTCATGCAAAACAAATATTACCAAAAAATGCTACAATTCCAAACGGAGAGCTCCAAACTTCGAAAACATGTTGGTATTACGTCACATTATAATAAAAGTTAGATAACACTGTCCCTTTTCTAGAAATAACAGATTCCCAATGATAGGCGAACAATAGTTGATTTACAATGATATGCTGTCTGAACCCAAAAGTTTCAAATCTGTCCAAAAAACTATTACATCTTAACCTAACTGTTTCGTTGTAAATTAGCGATACTCGAAATGCAAGTTGTATTTAGAATTGAAGTATTTTTATCTGAAGGCGCAAAATCCCCACTTTTTATAAAACTAATTTGCTCTTCAGGTATTTGCGAATTTATGCTAAAGTCAATAACCAAACTTTTTGATGAATTTTAATTGATATCACCTTAGGGCCACAGCGTCAACATTCGAACAGGTCTTGTTAGGTACCATTATTAAGGAGAATTTTCCAACCATATAGCATATAACACCAAGTAAAAGTTGTGCATATTTTATTTACCAAACAAATTTCCAGCTCATAAGGAATCATAGTCATAATATTTTAAATTGCACGATTTAAGTATCATTTCAAAAATTATTAGTAATTACAGTTGCCAAAATAATATAATTCATTAATTATTTTAGATCTCGAACAAGGCTGAGCCGTTACCAGAGCCCACACCCTTCGACTTGCCTCCGCTATCAGAAGCTCATTTTCTCAATATACCCATCGGATCAGCTTCTGCTGCAAGTGCTCCTCCGGCACCAGCTGGACCACCACCTCCTCCAGCACTCCCTCCTCCTCCACCTTCTTTACTAGGAAAACCTGGTGCAGGGCCACCAGCGCCACCCCCACCACCACCTTCACTTTTAGGAAAGCCTGGTGGAGGTCCTCCACCACCTCCCGGGCCTCCTCCACCGCCTCTTTTGGGAAAGGTGGGAGGAGGACCCCCACCTCCTGGACCTCCACCACCTGGTGGACTATTCGCTGCACCTATACCAGAAATACCGGAGTATTTGAAAAAGAAAAAGACAGTGAAATCAGCTGACGTGCCCATGAAGAAGATACCATGGAATTCTGACATCGTAAGTCATACCTTTATGGGCAAAGAAAAAACATGAACAAATCCGTTTTGAAAATCACTCCAAAAATGTCTAAAAGCCGCTCAAGATTACTCTAGAATGTTCTAGAATGTATTAAAATTATTTGAGAATGGACACAGAAGGTTCTAAAAACGTTTCCCTTGATATAATTGATGTAAATTACGATTACGGTAACTTATTGAGACGACATTTAAAAGCTTTATCAATCATTTTCATGTTATTGTAAATATTTTTAACGATTTATTATCTTCATTCCTTACTGTATTATTTTAAAGATCAAACCAATAAACGTCAACAAAGATTCTCTGTGGGCAGGAATTGATGAGACCGAAATCGCTTCCGATGATGTCCTGGACCTACTGAAATCGAAATTTTCAAGTGCAAGGTGACTAATTTTTTAAATAAGAATTCTATTAAATTATTCTATTGCATTGTTACGTGAGTAATTATGTTTCACGTCCAAACAACGAAAATGTTTTACCATAGCTTTTGCAAAGGAATATTTTACTGTATACGATTTCCAAATATTCAGTGATATTTTGACAGACTTGTTTATTATCCACTCTAACCTAAAGTGCAGGAAAAACAGAGCACGGAATAGAATCTGACCCACGAATATAATCTCCCGGTTTACGCCGCTCCCGGTTCTCAGGCTCGCGAGTACCCCCTAAATCGGCCACGCTGAGTCGAATGGCGCCAAAATTTTTCTCGTGTTTTCACGTGAAACGTGAGTTACGTGGGTCACGTAAAAGGGCAACTTTTTACGCTCCGCACCGTATGCGGCATGTGATAGCCCAATCGACAGCTCTCTATGTGCCAAGCAAAATGAGCTGTTACCCAGCTGGAACCTATCAAGAATTTTTCGGGTTATTAGGTGTAATGGCTTCCGGAAATCCCGAGTTTGGCTTGGTACGCGGCGAAGGCCGCGGGTACTCTTACTCTTTTGCTAATAAAAGAAAGTTTACCGCCAAGTGATCAATGTATATATTTTAGTAAGAACCCTGTTGCAACTGCCATGAACACAGCTAAAAACCAGTCCAAAGTGAAAAAGCCAATGGTTATTGATGACTCAAAGATATTGCAATCGTTACGTAAGAATTTTTTTATTTTATGATTGTGTGTTTAGCTTTAACTTTTTAGAAATCTTGCAAGGGTCGTGCAAAATGACATTTAAAGAATGGCACAAGGCAATAATGCAGGTGGATGAGAATATGTTAAATGCGAATCTCGTCGGTCAACTACGAGCGATTTTGCCATCAGCAGATATACTGAAACAATTAAAAGAGTGTGCGACTAAGGAGTACAATAATATGGTTGAAGGCGAACAGGTAATTACTTTATGAGGAAAAGTATCACATCACAAAGATTTTTGTACTGCATTATGCAAACGTATTCTGGTGTCCTTTGTCTTTATCCTGACAATTATCTTACTTGCTACTTGTTCTCCGTGATCAATCATCCACTTGCTCGGGTAGCGAGTTTTTGATGCGGAGGTTGCCCATTTACGATGCTTCTCCATTTTTCTCTGTCTTGCGCGGTTTCCATCCATTCTTTTCCTGCTATTTCGGTGATTTGTTGCTTCCAGATCAGAGGTTTGCCCCAGCCTTTTGGTGCTTTGACTTTTGGTTCCCAGGTGGTGGCAATTTTTCTCCAACGGTTGTCCTCGCGTCTTGCTATGTGTCCTGCCCAGCGGAGTTTTCGTTTCTTTGCTTCTTCTATGGCGTCCTGGAATTGTGTTTGCTGGCGGATTGAACTGCTTGTTATTTTGTCTCGCAACGAGATTCCGAGGATTCGTCGTTCCATTGCTCTCTTCATCGTTCTCGTTCCGGGTTGACTCTGCATCGTATATGAGCTTTTTGCTTTTGTGGTCAGAACCTCGTTGCTGGGCTTGCAGGGCCTGGGCTGAGGGTGGGCTTTTTACACCCTTTCTTAGGCACCTCCGCTGATCCACCGGAGATGTTGCATCCCAGGTCGCTTCGCTTGATGCGTTTGCGGAGACCTCTTTTGGAGTTGGTTTCGCTTTTTCGAGTCGACAATTATCTATCTTTGGCAGTTCCACAAACCAAAAATATGATTTGCCTTTTAAATATTCTTATAAACTATCTTGATCTACGTATGGACATTACTGAGATAGTATTTAGACCACAAAACATGGTCTTCTGATAGAGCTTTTCTAGTGTCCAGTTGTCAGATTAAATTTATTTATTTTTAGTTCGTGGCAACACTTGCTACTATAAACGCACTGCCTATCAGATTAGAATCAATTCAACTAAAGTTGTGCTGGAACGATACAGTATCTGAGTTAAAATCCACAATTTCTGCGATTGCTGAAGCATGCGATGAAATTAAACAATCCAAAGGGCTGACCCATTTTGTCTCATTTGGTATGATTTCTTAATACCATCTTCGTTGAGTACTTTTAATTTGTTTAGTTTTGCTGGCTGGAAATTACATGGGAAAGACGAAAACGTCAAAAGACGCATTCGCTTTTGAACTGAGCGCGCTATGCAAAGTATTTGCTTTATATTCATATCGCTTTTGAAAATTTTTGTTTCAGTTGATCGACACTAAAGATTCCGAGAATTCGGAAACGTTGCTCCATTCGCTTATAATTCTACTGGATAAAAAATTGAATGGGTACAATTTAACTACTCCGATTATCTTAAATATTCTTAACATTAAATTGTTATCTCCAGCACCGCTTCTGTATATTTATAATTTTTTATTTAGACGTTACACCAATTTTGCCATTGAAGATTTTCACCACATAACTAAAGCATCAAGAAGTGACCTGGGTGAGACTCAAAAAACAAAAGACTCTTTAAAGAATACACTGAAAAAGGTGAGAATCAATCCTAGAAATAAATATCTAGAGGAAAATTTAGGTAGCAGACTATGTATCCAAATACGTCAAACAAAGCGAATCCGACAAGTTTCTGGATAAACTTGGATCATTTGTTGAGCAAGCACAAAAAGAAATCAGTGTAGTGGAAGGGGTAAATCCTTCAATTGTTGTTGTTATTTGTTTATAACGTTATATTTACAGATGTGGGATAACATGCAGATGAAGTGGACCTTATTACAAAAATATCTCTGCTTCGATCAAAAGAAGTATCCAATGGAAAAGCTTTTCGGCGACTTAAAGCAGTTTCAAACGCATTATGAGGTGAAACTATTACTAGTAAATGTTTAATTTTGGTTGTTGTTTTCTTTCTCTTATTAATTTTTACCATAAACATGTCATATAAAAGTACCCTTTTAAGAAATACGGAGACTATTTCATATGAAAATAATAACATTTTCTTCCATTAGTAATAGTAGTAGTAGTAATAATAATAGACATAGTCATTTTTGGGTGCTTTGGGGTTATCGGGGGGGGGAGAGGGTTATCGGGGGGGGGGGGAAATTTTCATACATTTTTATATAGCAAAAAATCAATAGGGGGGACCCTATTGATTTTTTTGACAAATTTTTTAGAAAAATAATTTTCATACCATAGGGTCCCCCCTATGGTATTTTGCGAAAAAAAATATTTTTCAGCCGAAAAATTCAATAGGGGGTACCCTATTGATTTTTTCACAAATTGTCAGCAAAAAAATATTTTTTCAATCAATAGGGTCCCCCCTATGGATTTTTTGAGAAAAAATTTTTTTTGGAAATTTTTCCAAAAAATTCAAAGGGGGTACCCTATTGATTTTTTTCACAATGTATGTCAAAAAATAAATTTAAATCAATAGGGTCCCCCCTATTGATTTTTTGCTATATAAAAATGTATGAAAATTTTCGCGCCCCCCGATAACCAGTTTCCCCCCCCCCCCCGATAACCCCAAAGCACCCATTTTTGCTGACTGTTACACATATTCCTAACCACAATATACAGTTTGAAACACAAAACAGCTGTACAAAATATTCTTTCTGATAAAAATTCATAATTCCAATTTAGACAGCATTGAGAGACATCAACAGGGCAAAAGAAAATAAAAAGAAAAAACAAGCCGCTGCTGTCAAAAAGCGCGAGCCCTTCAAATCCATTCAACCCGCAAATATGCCAAAGGGTACAGCAGAAATCAAAGCAGATCAGGATACTGGTGGTGTGATAGATAAAATCGAACAAATGTTGGAACAAGGAAGATACAGGCCAGGTGGACAACGCACCCCAAGAGAATCAAAGATGAGGCTGTCTTCCAAATTTCCAGGTAAATTATAAATAGTAAACATGGAATCCACAAGTAAATCCATGTTGTGAAGACAAACAATTTAGTAAATGAAAGCAGGACAGAAAATGAAGAAAACACTCGGCAAGTCGGTCAAACTGGAGGTTATCGTGTACGTCGAAAAGGGCAACCGACTGTATTTGTAGGTTTTTTGTAAAAAATTTTTTGGTGTTATAAATGCAATTTAGGTGCCGCCGCAAGATAGTGATAACCCAAGAAGAAACCTTCAAGGTGTCAACGATCCCAAAAAGCAAAACATTCCAACAACTGAAGAGTTATTGAAGCAACTGAATAGCTTATAAATTAAATATAATGCAACTTAAGGCTATTGTTTTATTAAATCTGTCGCGTTTTATGTATATTCAGATTTTCGTAATAGTAGCGCTAGTTCCTAAGATGTGGTTTCTCTAAATATAAGCCAGCTTCTTTACTTTTCACATTGTTTGTTTTCCCTTAACCAAAAATATCGTCTAGAAAATGTGCCACTGTCAGAAATAGAAAACACGTCCGCACCCCCAAATATTAAAGTGGACTGGAGATTTGAGAGCCACCTATTTTCTGGATGGTCTTTAATTGACTTGCAAAATTTGTGATTATTTGCAGTATTATCTTTTGCAGTATTAACTTTCGTATTACATTTACCTGTATTTCACTTACTTTTCATTTGTATTATTCATATCTTCAAATTTTTATTTCTGCCTTATACTTTTATTTGTCCTTTACACATTCGTATGCCTTGCCTAAACTCACCACTGGTTTTTATGCCTTAGTATCACTTAATAATATACGAAGCCTTTCGCTTATGTTTGTCTACAAAATTAATTCCCAGGCCTTTTTGTGATTTCACGACGGTGTTGACATTTTCCATTATTATATTTCCCTTTTATGATTGAAAAATGCCACACCTAAAAATAAGGAGCATTTTGGTCCACATGTATGATGTTTGTTTAACGAATGAAATGGAAAATGCGAACAAGTACCCTCGAATTGTATTACTTTATGTGTGCAAACGGTTAACAATATATAGATGGAATAATTAATAAAAATATAATTCATAAAATCAAGACTTTAAGCAGACTTATGCATTCAGCGAGAAACTATAATGCACATTTGTCAATTAGGATATACCTAAATAGGTAATAACACTGTTATAAAAAGGACAAAAATTTTACAAAAACACTTTTAACCCGAGTTGGTAAAAATTTTTTGATAAAACGTAAAAATTTATGAAAAATAAAAATCACCTCCTTGAGTTTTCTTGACCAACAGATCTCTGCTCTAGATCCAATTCATAAATGGCAAATTATCTACCGCTATGATAATATCCGATGAGCAAGCATACCTCGCAAAAATGACATATTGAGGTTGACATTCTGAAGTTTGTTAATTGTTAGTAAAATAATAATAATAAAGGAAATTATAATCCGTTTTCTTCCGGCTCGTTATCATTTTACAGACTTTTGTTGCAACTGTTTTCTGATTATAGCGTCATTTTAAACAAGTCAGACCTTTCGTGAAATTCAAATACTCAATGCACTTGGTTTTATCAACACGAAGACAATAACATGGAAGGACCAGTTGACATTTACTGACATTTTGATAAAGCATATATGAATCAAAATATGTCATAAAATAAACATCATCGTATTTGTTAATTTAAAGTAGTGCAGGAAAATAATATCTAAACTTTCGCGGATTCTCCTGCTTTGATGAAAGCTCTTCTGCCGTCTATTGTATTAGTGCTTCAAATAATATTCAAAGTAATTTTCTTACTGAGTTTAGGTGTTTCTAATATTTCACTTTTCAGTGTCTCATTGCTGAGGAAATTCGCCTCCCACATTTCCTTCTTAAACAAAAAGCTCATCCATTACAGGTTTGTTCTTTGTTTTTCAAATTTTACTTCTACAATTTGTTTGTTTTCAGAACTTTCAGGATAGTGTATCAGTTGCACCGAAAGATGAGTATTCTGAGCGTTATGTCACACAAAGAATTGATCATTTTTCTTCCGCAAATAGAGCAAAATTCCAACAGGTATTTTTTGCAAATATTTTGACTTAGAATCACAACTCATTTAAGCGATATATTGTGAATACAAAATACAACACGACAACTGGATTGCATTTCCTGTGGGTCGAAGGAGTTGGACAGTTATACCCTGAGCGGATCACTGCAAGTGATTATCCACTGATTAGCTATGCCAAAGAAGCAGGTGCGACTCTCTGGTCTCTCGAGCACCGATTTTATGGTAGAAGTCGTCCGTTTAACACCCTCAGCACCAACACCAACCTCGTGTATTTGCGCAGCCAGCAAGCTATAGAGGACATTGCGGATTTTATTCGCACGCAAAATAAGAATTTGAATCAGACTAATCCAAAATGGTAAAATAGGAGTATCACTTCATTCAGTAAATTATGAAATACTAGGGTTGTGTTTGGAGCATCGTATGCTGGATCGCTGGTGTTGTGGTTTAGACAAAAATATCCAGCTCTTTGCATCGGCGCAGTAGCTAGCTCTCCAGAGTCTGTATCAACTATTGATAATTATCGTAAGTTTTATATGTCACCATTCATCGTTTGGGTAAATTGTTAAACGTCACACGAAAATTTTCCAAACTCAAAAGAAATGTGAATTTGGCTTGCTAAAATTGCCACTGTTAATAAAAATGTTACAAAACATCCCCCAACACTAAAGGGCAAATGTCTGTCCCGATCCAAATGATCCTTTGACTTCGGCACCTTTCCGTCGTTAGACCGGGGCGAGTGATAGCTCATTTGAAAGCCCTGAGGCTGTAGGTCCCCCGAAAAATATCAGAACCAATATTTGAATTCGCGCCAAAACCGAAAAACGTGTTTTTAAGGGTTTTGACCTGGGGAAGTGATGTTTTTTATGTTACCAATCGATTTCTGAGGCGATTCTGGACCACTTTGCTTTTTACACTTTTTGTTTTGGCACATTTTTGAAAAAAGCCACTTTTTGGCCAAAAAATCGGGTTTTTTGATGCAAGGTGTCTACGGGTCTGATTTTTGGCATCCGGGGGTTTTCGGATGCGCTGATCACGAATCTGACGTCAGATTCGAATTTGAATATTTGAATTCGCGCCAAAACGCAAAAACACATTTTAAGACTTTTGCTCATAAAAAGTGGTGTTAACTCGGCTCCGACGTGAACTGAGTCCTCTGGGCGGCGCGGAGCGCCGCCTGTTTTTTTGGTTTAGCCCGGGTTTAGTTTATCGAGGCCGCCGAAGGCGGCCGAGATCTTCACGAACCCAGATCGGCGCGAAGCGCGCGAGGACCCCAAAACGACCCACAAATCCACACTTATTCATAGGGTTCCCACCAACAGTAAGTAGGTAAATCAGAAGTATTTGGTTTAGACCCTTACGTTAGGCTAAACAACCCTTACCTTAATTCCATTTAAAGTCATAACAAAGCATATGAGTGTGGTCCGTAATAATGGTATTTCTTATGTTCGCAATTTACGCTTAGGAACAACCCAATCTGATCGCTGATAGCGGTGCGCAAAGCGATGAAGATGCACACTCCCGCTGTGCACACTCCCCGCGTCCAAGTGAATTTCGCCGCGAAGCGGCGTAAATTCGCTTGTAAATTACAGTTTCTTAAACCATTTTATCCACTCTAACCTAAAGCGCAGGATTGAGGTCGGAGGGGCTCGGTTTGCAACTTTTCACGCTCCGCTCGGATTTGGGCGAGTGATACGTCAATCGCTTCGTCTCGATGAGGGAAGACGAACGGTACCATTTTCAGCCCCCACTCGGCCCCCTGTGGCCCCCCGGATGCACGCTAACCGCGAAAAAAAAGAAGATAAAACCCGCCGATTCGAGGCGGTAATCCGCCGAGAATCGGCGGGTTTTATCTTGTTTTTTTATTCTACTAATCTAATAAGTCGAGCGTCGATAAGCGAACACCCCTCGGGACGGGCAAGGGTCGCTTATAGAGCCCTGTTCGCTTTTTGAATTTTCTATTAAAAGGTGCTAAAAATCGACCAAATTTTCGGTTTTACTGGTATTTCGTATGTCTAATATAAACAAAAAAGAAGAAACTTTTTATACAGGAGTTTTTCAACCTGCTGAATCCAAAAATTTCCTCAGTTCTGTAATTCAAAATTTTATTTCGCGCCAAAACATAAAATGCATTTTAAAGGTTTTGATGTGATAAAGTTTGTGGTTTTGTTGCTAGAAGTTGTTAGAATGTTGATCTAAGTTGTTCCTATTTGTAACTATAACTGGCTCCTACAGGGGCCGCACATACCTAGTTCTATATAACCACATTTAGAATACAATAGTATCGTCGAGAAAGCTTACTCAGAGCTGAATAAACCCTGCTATAAAAATATTGCCACATCTTTACAAACCGTTCGGCAGTTAATGGACAACATAAAAGGGCGTAAAAAGTTGAGTGACGAAATTCGTTTGGCGCCATCCTTTTCCCAACTGAATATGACGTACCAAGACTACCAGTTCTTCTATACCACTGTCATTAGTCACCTTTCTTTTCCGGTTCAAGTCAATGAGTGCATACAGGTTGCTATTTGTTACGTTCTGCCATAGTTGACTACAGGATTGAAAAATAATATTTTTATATCAAATCACAAACTATTCCGGATAAACGGGGGTATTCTGCATAAGTTTAAAATGTATTCAACTCATTTGATTGACGAGTTTTGTTTATAAATTTCTGGAATAACTCTTTTTCTATCAATTTATAAGTAGGTTCTTTTAATACAAAATCCAATTCTGAAAATGCCCAACGTCGTTGGACTTGCAAATATGAAATTTTGAACTTAAACACGAAAAGGTAATAATGAATTGAACTCGTAAATATTAAGGGGTATGGCGTTGCTGAGATTTGCAAAATAATGTGTGATTCGTCTCTTACTGATGTGGCCAAAATCAAGAAGGTCATTTACCTGAACATTGACCAAATTAACTATTCCAACGTTTTCAACAACTATACAGGACTCATCGAATATTTGAAAACCGAAGATTATTCCGACTATACAGCAGGTATTTTCGTAACTAAAGATGTAAAGAAATAAAATAATTTAGCTGAGGAGCGATTGTATTATTGGCAAACATGCAACGAACTAGGATTTTCCCCCACAACTGACTTTGGTGGCTCATTTTTCTCCAGTATGCTGCCAAATAAGTCCGTTGATAATTAAATTATGGATGATAAACAAAAGTGTTAAATGTTAATTTTTAGTTACAATTTGGAGATATGCGCTGATGTATTTGGCCCATTTTTTGACGTAAATTACGTCGAAAAAGCTGTTGATATAACGAAAATGTCGTATGGAGGCACAAATGTATATTATGTAAGTTTTTACATTTTGGCGGATAAGTCTTGATATATTGAAATATATTCATGGCCTATAGTCTGCCTTTTGTTGAAGTTATTATTGTTATTATGCTCTTAAACTTTTCAGAACATTCTTAAAAATTTCGCGTTCATTAAATATTTGTAATTATTACGAATTATTTCTCTTTTAATTGCCATAATTATCGATTTTCTTATATTTTCGATATGACAGATATATTAAAGTATTTAGTTTATGATGCAATTTTAGGGTACAAGCGTTGTGATATCCCAAGGAACATTAGACCCATGGAGCGGCGTAGGATACAAATATATAACGGATAAGACAAATTCTGCATACTATGAAATCCAAAAAGGAGCTCATTGTTCAGAAGTATATCCTGCTTCTAGTAAGGATAGCACGGGAGTAAAACTTGCTAGATCTCTGATTAGCAGGCGTTTGAAGGCGTGGATCAAAGGAGATAGTAAAAAAACGAGGTGAGATTAATACGCCTAGCACAAAAATAACAACATATTTAATAAATAGCACATAACAGAACGACGATTCGTAATTTAAGAAACCAATCACTGTAACTTTGTAACATTCTGATTTTTACTCCAGTACACATTTTTCTTCAGTAAGCTGTCATTTTTTTTGCAGCATGTCGGCCATCCGGAACAATGGATTTAAACGTAATGAAAGGCAGCCAATCATTGCAACAGTTTTCGCAAGAACGAACGGATATTGTAAATTTAGAAGGGGAAATAGATCACAATTTGCCACTAATGGAATCGAACTTTAAAGAACCTGTCCAAAAGTTATCTACTTGTGATGGAATTCCATTTTCTACATCTCCGTGTGTTCCAAGGGTGCCCGAGGCTATTGAACAGCGTGCTGCTGCAAAGATCGGCTCGATTGAGCAAGACGTCGATCATTTTGATAGTAAAAATTCAAAGAAATGGAAACATGTTGGTTTGATTTATACGAAATCTTAGTTTTTAAACTATGCAAAATGATGTCGAAAAATTACTGTCTAAATGTTTTGCTGAGAGATAATAATCCAAATTGTATATATTGATAGCTTTAGTCGTATTATTACAACGATACCAACTATAAATCCGGTGGTCCTGTTTTCCTGTGGCTCACTGGAGAAGGGGGAAATGACGATTATTATGTTCAAGATGGCATGGCCCTTGCTTCATGGGCCAAAGCTCTGAATGGTATGGTGGTTTCGCTGGGTCACCGATTCTATGGTGATAATCAGCCGACAGGGTAAAACAAAATCTATTGCATAATATATAGTAAATTTTAAAAATTTTACTTCGAAAAATACTGTAACTGTTGCCGCTAAAAATTACTTTGATTACTATCTAGCTATAAAATTATAATACTCCCATATATAAGCAAAGCAACAAAGTATTTTTAGGAATCTCACTAGAGCAAGCTTAAAGTATTTGAGAACGGATCAGGTGCTGGCAGACATTGTGGTATTCATAAATTCAATAAACAAAGTTCTCACGTCAAATGGTAAGAAACCGAAATGGATCGCGTTTGGATGTGGATATGCAGGTAAAATTTATAAAATCGTTAACATGAAACAAATAATATATAACATTTTTCAAAGCGATGATCGTCTCTTAATTATAGGAAATTTGGCAGCGTGGTTGCGCGAAAAATATCCCAGCTATGTATCCGGAGCAGTGGTCAGTTCGGGCCCCCTTCAAGCTCAGGCTGATTTTTATCGTAATTTTGAACCTATATTTTATATAATAATGAAAATTTTTGCTCTTAGGTTACCTGTACGGTGTTCAGCGGGCTCTTGAGCAGTATGCCCCTCAAGGATGTGCGGACGATGTAGGCAGACTTTTCGTCCAGCTTCAAAATCTCACCACAACAATTGAAGGCCGTAAAAATATTAGCAAAATGGCAAAATTATGCGACGATTGGTCAGCGAATTATGTTCCGAGAAAAGACATTGAGACCTTCATGGTTGGTATTTTAAACGGACTGACCTCTGCAGTGATGTCAGACACGTCTGATTTTCGATATACCAAAGCGTATTGTGAGCTAACCACCAAGGTTTTGGATCAGATGAAAAATACGGGAATGGGCATTGCGCAAAGCGTTGATTTTGAACATAACACGAAGAAACATCCACTGAATTTGCTATCGAACCTTATTTCTGAGGTAAATCCAGATTCAACAACAGGTGGTACATGCTGGGATGTATCTTATGCTAATTATGTGGCCCTTGTCAATAGGACGGAAACATTCAGTTGTAAGTTTTTGGCTTATATAAAATCATTGCTCCAGTAAGCAAAAACATAAAAACCAGTAGGAATAAGTAGGAACCACAACTTTGTATGTCCAAACTCTTAAAATCATGGTTTCCCGTTTTCGAAATCAAATTTTGAATTTGGGTCGGCATATTTTTTCCCTACTAACTTTTCGAGAGCAACAAAATGATCTATCGCACCCCCTGGAGCACGATTGAATCGGGAGGCACGCCGCAGTTACTTTTTGGAACACAATTGGCCCACTTACTACATAGTGCTTAAATTAAAACAACGAATTTGTGCTATAGATCGATCAGCAAGTAGTGTGCTATTCTGGCAAAGCTGTACTGTTTTTGGGCAATTTTTGTCATCCAATCTCGGCTACAACATCTTCGAAAGCGCTTTACCCATAAAGTTTGATTTGCATTTGTTATGGCTTCATTCTCACTACCATTCTTGTTTATAGTCATCTGATGGACTTCTGCACGGATTTGTTTGGGCCAGAGTATAACAGAAGCTCTGTGGAGTATGCAACATTGAATCTCAATTATAATTATGGCGGAAATGCAAATTATACGGTAAATTATAGCAGTTAAAATTATTTAACGTGGTAATCACATTCCTTCAGGCCTCCAATGTAATTTTCGTTAATGGTGACGCCGATCCGTGGTATCCATTAACTTACTTACCAAATCCGAAAAATACCGATGTGGGCGTTATTAGACTACCAGGTACAAAATTAGAAACTCTCGAAATTAACCAAACATTAGAAAATCGTTTTCAGGATTAACCCATTGTGCCGATATATGGGCAGAGACGGACAAGTCGCCAAAATCTGTGAAAGACGCTCATGTCACGATAAAAAAGAAAATCACTGACTGGGTTAAATAGTTCGTTAAAACTTGATTTGAAATAAATATTTATATGCATACATTTTATATACCTTTTCGTATGCGGCGACTATTCAAAATATTATAGTGATCTAGTCTTGTCTTTTTGGGCCCAGCCATATTATTTTATTCAAAAAAATTGAAATATTTATTGATACAAGTGATATTAAATATATTGTACAACGGTCAGCTATACACCGGTCATATGTACAACCGCTCAAAGGTGGATTTGTTAACAGGTCTGCGCTGAGGCTGCACTTCTGTTCTGAGGGCTGCGCTGATTCCGAATCTGAGGCAAGTTTTGGCATTTTGCATATAGTAATAAAGCAAAATTTTTAAACCCCTTAAAAAACTTCTTAACCCCCTAAAACACAATACGAGAGTTATGCCCATTTAAAACTAAGATCGTTATCGTTGATTTCTTAATTTTAAATGTCTAAAACTCTCGTATTTTTGGGCTCCGGATTTAATTCAAAAAGCATCTTGTTCGCCTTGGCGAGTACTTTCCAACGGTATATTACTTGGGTTCTTATCTCAAAATTTACTTTTCAGTAAATACTAGAGAGTAAAAACGGATTTTCGGGTGGTGAAAAAGTGTTTTAGGGGTGAAAGTGTTTTGCCCACGCAATACGCTTTCTGGCATTCTGCACATTTTCGCCTTAGAAATGGGCACAATGCAAGAAAGTGGTGCTACCCCAAAACTTACTTGAAATAAAGAATTAGCCTGGCCAAAAACCCATAAGGGTTCAAAATCTCGGCCAGAAAGTTAAAATTTTTGAACAGTTGTACAATTGACCGTTGTGCATGACATAAATAGCGGTGATACAACAAGCGAGATGCAATAATGCACATACAATTCCATTAAATGAATTTTGCGTATCTATTAATGTATAAATCTTGTATTTTTTAAGTCAAAATTTGCGATCTATTCAATATCGTGCTCGTGCTCATCAAATTCACCTTCATCATCTGAAATGGTTTATATTTATGTACAAATTATAATCCTACATTTTTCAGTGAAATTAATGTTCGGCTAATTAATTCCACAAATCACTTTAATCAACCATGCCAAGTATTTTAATTTCGCCTAACTATTTAACTGATTACTTTGGGGTCACACATTTGTTATATGTTTATGATGGGTAATGGGTAAAAACGGTCTCGTCAGAAACGGTCTGAGATTTTTCGTCTATTAATTAAGCCGTCTAAGCCCAAACTCAATGCTTACTCAAAGCTTAAATTTGGGCTTAGTTAGCTTAATTAATAGACAAAAAATTTCAGGCCGTTTCTGACGAGACCGTTTGATGATGTGAACTACACTACATTATAGGATGAGAATATTAACTGAGTGTCTTAAATAAATTTTTAAAGAAAAATACAAACCAGCAGTGGCATCCTGATATTGTTGATACTCGCTGACCAAGTCATTCATGTTGGACTCGGCTTCAGTAAACTCCATTTCGTCCATTCCCTCGCCCGTGTACCAATGCAAAAAGGCTTTTCGTCGGAACATGGCTGGTAAATTTATCCCGATATATATATTCACTCACACTAGAGTTAGCAAACCATCAGAAACAGCGGAAATCAAGCTCCAGAGTAAATTTTACGGTTAAATTTAAAAGCTTCAAACTTGAATGGAACAAGGTCAAATTAGCTAATAAAGTGTCGTAAAGATGACAAAGGTTTTTTATACCCTAAATGCAACACTTACATGTAAATTGTTCGGAAATTCTTTTGAACAGCTCCTGAATGGCAGTGGAATTTCCAATAAACGTCGCTGCCATCTTAACTCCTCTCGGAGGAATATCACACACTGCAGTTTTTACATTGTTAGGAATCCATTCCACGAAATAGGAACTGTTCTTATTCTGAACATTTAGCATTTGCTCGTCAACCTGAAAAATTGTGTAGCGAGGTTATTTGTTCTCAGAGATATATTTTTTAAGTTTTCCTTCTGAGCAACACAAACATAAACGATTTGATCACGCTGTATGCCAAACTACTTCAGTAAAATCAGTAACCTCTTTCATACTCATTCGTCCCCGGAAAATGGCAGCAACTGTTAGATAGCGGCCATGACGAGGATCGCATGCGGCCATCATATTTTTCGCGTCAAACATTTGTTGAGTCAATTCGGGCACTGTCAGAGAACGGTATTGCTGACTGCCGCGGGAAGTAAGGGGAGCAAATCCCGGCATGAAAAAGTGCAAGCGAGGAAAAGGTACCATATTGGTGGCCAATTTACGCAAGTCCGCATTCAGCTGAAAATTGCATATGACGAGAAGTAAATCACGAAACAGATATTGCAAAGGACTTATTAATATATGCCTTTTATCTTTAACTTAATTCACGAACATATTTAAAGTTGTATCACATTTTACCAAAAATCGGACAACACGGGGCAGCAGATTATTTTCTTTTATATTTTTTTTTCAGATTTTTTATAAAAACAAAAATTAACAGATCGTTTAAGGATTTTATAGGATAAAAGCGAAAAGTTAGTAAATCAAACCTGTCCAGGAAAGCGAAGACATGTGGTTACACCTGACATGGTCATTGAAACAAGGTGATTTAAGTCGCCATAAGTGGGAGTGGTAAGTTTTAATGTGCGGAAGCAAATATCATAGAGCGCCTCGTTGTCAATACAAAATGTTTCATCCGTGTTCTCAACTTAAAAAAGTTTAATAAGATAATTCCAAATATACGCAGGTTCGCTTATTGAACGAAAAATTTGGCCTTACAGATGATAGAGGGCCATAAATAACGACTATAAATATAAGCCAAGGCATAGTCTTATATTTTCTGAGCATTCGTAATAATGGATTATTAAAGATTATATTTATAGGAACCGCTATAATTTTGAAAAGTTTTCTAAGATCCCACAACTAAATATGGATGGTATAATTCTTGAATTGACTCATTTGTATGCAAGTGTTCTAAAGGTTTTCACTTTAATTAGTGGAAATATACCTAATTGATGTACCGATAATGTGGCATTATATGGTTCAACAACTGTGTCCGACACTTTTGGTGAGGGTACCACTGAATAGGTGGCCATGATTCTGTCGGGATACTCCTCACGTATTTTTGAAATCAGCAAAGTGCCCATCCCACTGCCAGTTCCACCCCCAAGAGAATGTGTCATTTGAAAGCCCTATACAGATAAAATAGAGTTCATTTCTAAAAATTTTCAAGGTATACTTGAAGGCAATCGCACGATTCAGCCTCCTTCCGGACAACATCCAGTACATTGTCCACCAATTCGGCCCCTTCAGTGTAATGTCCTTTAGCCCAGTTGTTCCCAGCACCAGATTGCCCGAAGATAAAGTTATCGGGTCGGAAAAGCTGTCCAAAGGGACCAGCTCGTACAGAGTCCATAGTTCCTGGTTCGAGATCAACAAGCACAGCTCTGGGCACGTATTTTCCCCCTAAACAGGAAAGAATGCAGGTACAATCAACTGAATTTTAGAATTAATTCAATGGAAATTGCTTATACGCGTTATATGTGCAATTCCAAACTTACCGCTAGCTTCATTGTAATATACATTAATACGTTCCAGTTGCAGATCTGAGTCTCCGTTATAAGCGCCTGTTGGCTCAATTCCGTGCTCATCCGAAATTACTTCCCAAAACTAAACCAAAATTATGTTTGTATATAATTAGTACAATGTATCTGAAAAGTAACTGCACCTTGGCACCGATTTGATTACCGCATTGTCCTGCTTGCAAATGCACTATTTCACGCATTTTTCAGAATGTCAGCTATTCAATCAAATGTTGACGAACTAGAAAATGGAAACATTATAATACAGTGAGAAATTGTTTAAAATGTCACCATTAATTTTGCAAGTATCCCCCAAACAAGAAAGTTTGAAACCTCGACTGACGGATTTTCACCTGGGGCATGGATTTTTGCCTCCGGAGCTTCCATTCGGTTAGATAAGACCCCCGGAGAAAAAATTTTTGAAATTCGCATGTTGAATCCCCTGTTTTCCCCCTCTAAGCTAAGCCCCGCCCACTTTTTTCGTCTATGAGGAAGTTGTTTAGAAATATCCAGCATGCGTCCAAAGGCGTGTGATACGTCAAACGATTCCCCTCGATGAGTAGGCGAAGGGAAAATTGTTAGATTCGAGATCGGACCACCCACGACGGAGTTATGGCCCCTGTGGGCATTTGTCGGGATCTGGCGTTCCTGACCACCTCCAATGGTGAATGAGGTGTCAAACGACAGCTCTTGGTGAGACAAGACGAATGGCACAAAAATTTTCGAGATCGAACCACACACGTTGACGAAATTTGCCCTGAGGGCATTTCTCGGGATTGGGCGATTTTAGCCACCTCCAGTGGCGAGTGAGGTGTCAAATGATAGCTCTCGGTGAGCCAAAACGATTGGCGTAAAAATTTCCGAGGTCGGACCACACACGATGGAGATACTTGCCCTGGGGGCATTTATCAGGATTTTGGGTTCCTCACCATCTCCAGAGGCGAGTGAGGTGTCAAATGAAAGCTCTGAGCGAGGCAAAACGAATGGCACAGAAATTTTCGAGTTTGGACCACCCACATTGACGAATTTGCCCTGAGGGCATTTAGCCGTTTTTGGACGTTTGTGGTCGGGCGCGGAGCGCCCGACCGTCCCCCTTGGAATGTGAGGGAACTTAGAACATAGGCATATCTGTATTATACCCTTTAAAACGTATGCCGTTTTCTAGACAGCCGAAGGCCGAGTTCTTTTTGCGTAGCGAATACCAAAACTGTTATTCATATTCATCCAATTAAAATTTATTGACCAACGAATTCAATCAAAACCACGAATATAGACTCCCGACAGCTAGCCGAGCTCTGCTCGGCTAGTTTTAAAATTATATTTTTACTACAACTATCATAAAGAGACTTTATGTCAGAAATCATCATGCGCCAACAAATTCAAGGGAATATTTTTATAACGCAAACATGTGAAACAGTCATAAATTTCATTAATGCTAAAAAGTTTAAATTGTTTCAAATGCAAATCCAGAAAGCTATGCCGCCTAATTCCGGTACTCAAACGGTTATGTACATTTATGGCCCTAGTCAGTGTAATTCGGTGAATAAAAAGAGGAATGCATTATCGACTGGTACCAGTCAAACTGGCACTCAAATGGCAAAGGAAAAGAAGGCGCTCATGTGCCATGGCAACCGCCTTCGCATCAATAGATATGCCGAAAAACAAGCAAATTTTCGAGGACTTCGGCATAATCCTTCTGGAAACATTGTCGACTGAGTTTCGAAAGTCTAAATTTGACTAACGGGGTGAAAGGGAAATCAACGAACCGTTATAGGTTAATTGACTAGCCATTCTGGCCACAAAGATTTTAAACTCTCAGGCTAATGTATCGGAGCTTGTATTCAAACTGAATATTTTGCATGTCTGCAAGTACTTAGTAATTTGAAGTACTTACAAGTGTTATTTGAAAGTACTTTCCTAGTAATTTGAACAAATCACCCAAACATTAAAATAATCAAAAGTGCAGAAAAATAAAGCAACGAAAACGGTGTTTCTAAACCTAGACCTAAAGAGTAGATTTTTCATCGTACCAGACACGGTGACTTTTTATACCTGACAAGGAATATTTATGAGGTGAGGTGAACCACCTGAAAATTGGTATATTTATATTCCAAGGATATGTTGAGTTGATTAACTTTGTGAAATCTTTTTTTTTCACATGAAAAAAAAATATATATATATCTAAAAATTGCATCAATTGCTCTTGTGAGTCTACCTTAATACCTGTCAATCAATTCGACAAATATTGTGCTTAGAATCAAACTTCAATAAAATGTTTTCAGAAGTAAGTGCTCTACTCAGTAACAAGGGGCTACCAAATAATTATCCCCCTTGAAATTTGGCAAAATTAGGCAAGCACCAAACAATGAATTCTCTGATTCTTTTCCCTAGGGTTGACGCATGAAATCCAGACACCCCCTGGAATTTTCTGCCCACATCGAAAATGTTGATGTTTGATATTAGTTTTATCAGTATAAAGTTTATAAAGCATCATAAGCACAGTGCAATAAAATTTATCTGTAGAAAGCCGAGTAAGAACAAATACAATAAAAACTATATGCCATAGCAAAGCGAAGTATACAGCCATAGAATAAAACAAATGAAAATAAAAATCATGGCATAAATCCGCGGCATTCCTTCGATTGACATCTAAATTGGAATATAAGTTATAAGTATATATAAATGTTTCAGCAACTTTCATCTTAAAACTATAAAAATATAGCTGATTTTGAGGTGTCTAAAACTTACAAACATTTCCTTTTCTTCTTTTGATCGGCTTTATTCACACCTTCGTATTGTTCATCGTTCCAATAGTTTATTGTCAATTCTTCTCCTGAAACAGAAATTTATTTGAAAAATTGAACAAGAATTTACCTTTTTTCACAGCGCGAGCTGCAAAGAAAGCAATTCTTTCCAGGCTTTCGGATTCACCTCTTATGAATACTTTGTATGCATCCAGGTTTGGATCACAAGAGTGGTTTATCTATAAAGAGGACAAAAATTATTAGATATTTCGTTTTCATATATTTCAATTGAGAGCTCAAAGAAAATGTTTCGTTAAACTTTCCAAAGTTTTCAAAAACCAGCTCTCTCTCAAAAACATTACATTGTTGTAATATTGAAGTAAATACTATAAAAATATATTGTAAGAAAATGTGTAAAACTCACGAAACGGCCTTCATTTCCAAAATACGCCGCATCTATAACAAATTGTCCGTCGTTCAGTATCCCGTTGACTTGAAACTGATATTCTGTCGAGCCAGTTGCATCCGCTTCTCTACTTGTTATAACCTAAACTTGAGTTGTAAGTTGACGAACTTACTTTTTGTTATGGAATTTACTTGGACTAAAAAGTCAAACTGATAACGAAGTTTATACAAAAATGCTATCTAAGACCTAAAAGTAGAGAAACGGTTATAAATAAAGATTAAAAAAAGTTACAGTAAAACACTTATGGTTTATTCTACAATTTTAAACAAGCCTTCATTGTACGATGCAACATATATTTATATTCTGCGTTATGGAAATGTAAGAGATAAAAATGTGTATTTTAAGTATAAATATATTTTTTTAATGATTTTGCAATTTTTGTTCACATCGAATAACCGATAGTCCTAACCTAAATATACAATAATATGATACAAATATCCAAACACTCAATATTAAGTTTTCAAAGTACAACCAAAGAATAAAATACAAAAGTAATAACACCTCTCCAATATATTCAGCGACGTATGATCCAGAAGGAATGTCAACCGCGGATCGAATGCTCCACCCTTTGTGAAGCGTTCGAAAGAGAATAATTGGGAACTTTCGGCCACGCTAAAAAGATTTTAAATATGACAAACGAACTGGACTAATCGAAATTGAAGCAAATTTGGTGGCCTTTTTATATCGAAACAGTCTCATTTTTCGTGTACTAATCTTGTCGTGTACTAATCTTGGTGATCATAAACAACATATGAAAGACTATTTTTGTTGTTCTTTTGCTTAGCAGAATTGATAGGAGATGAGATTGTTTCGGTACGATCTTATTTACCAGTGATCAAAATTATTCACACACACAAATTATGATAATATTACTCGGAGCTAATTTAAGATTGGAAAAATTGTATAAATTTACCTGAACCATTCGAAGAGGACAATCTTCACCGCATCCACAGAGATCCGAACACTCGAATATTGAGGGCTTATCACGATATCTCCTACTTAGTCTCCCTTGTTTGGTATACGGTATTCCCATCTATAATGTGACATTTTAGTTAGGTGCATACTTAATTTCACAGCAAATTAAAAAATTGTACCTTGCTGCATATACAATTCTTGTTTTTGCCGCAACTCCCAGGAAGGCATTCGCAAAAAGCAGATTGTTCCATATTTATTTCAAGCAGTTTCAAGGCCCGGTCTGAGATGCGACTTTTGATGCCATACTAAAATTTCAATTATATTAGGAAATAAATTACTTTTGTACACTACTTAGTGGTTTGTAATTAAGACGAAAATTATGGGAAAAGTACTTTTGTGTTCAAAATCACTTAATACTAGTAATATAAACATAACATTTCAATTCATTAAAAACTATGAAATAGCTAACCTCAAAATTTTCTGGCGCAGCGGCTTCATCAACCAAATTTTCGATGTAAATTCTTGCATGGCCATGTTGCGAAATAAGCCGATTGATTTTGTCTTCCCATTCACGGCACGGGTAGAAAGCATAGGACATCCAAGCATTTTTATAAGGCCACACGACTTTGGTTCCATGTGTAGAGCATATTAGTGCCATGAGTTCGTTTCGGTCGGCATATTTTTTTAACTAAAATTTAAAATGTAAGAGCGAAAAGAATGAGAACTTACTAGGTGACTACATCTCATATCAGCCTCTTCTGCCCAGGTTGACTCGTCGTAGGTATACCCTTTCCACTTCAAGAGGTACTGTAGCTTTCCGACCTAAGAATCAGAAATTTTAAGTAAAATTCGTGAATTATGCATATTTACTGCTTGTTCTGAAAATACTCTGATGTTCGGAAAATTTTCTCATTAAAAGACATTCATGCTAATTTACCCAATATCTATTGTAAAAGATAATTGTTCGATAAAAAATTTGATCACCTGATCGCTCTCGGCCAAAATGCTCTCGACTTCGTAGGCATTTTCTGGAATTTCTCGTTCGTTTTCACTTGTGTCGTTCACTTCCTGTTCGGGGTCCTCATTATTTTCTTCAATAATTTCGACGCTTGGTGAACGTCTAATATTGTCGAAAGAGAGTAGTGGAACCATATTTTCTTTTTCAGCTTCGCCATCTTTATATATCTTGAAATAGAACAATGATTAGTTGGTATTTTATATTACAAATAAATTTTAATTTATATCGTTTTTAACATATTTTTGAATCATATTAGTACATGAAATACTGAGCCGCAGCATCTATTTCTCTATCAAACCTTTATTTGCGTTAATAGTGGCGGAATCTGTTTAACCGAATCTTCCATTAATAATTAGAATATTTGGGTAAATTACAGGATCTATACTTGGGGGAATTGCAGAATACAAATTGAACTAGAAAACATTAGAAGAATATCATGTCCACTACCCTCCCAAGAGAAATATCAAAATCTCCCTTAAAGAAAACGCTTTGGCATTCGTTGTCATTCCATTATTTTAAAACGCCCACTAAATCCCAACCGTCAGAAATGACCGGCTCCCTCCGAGTGAACTTTCCCTTTGTTGAAAAGTATACGACGTAGTTTATCTTGAAAACCAATTTATCTTGACGCAAACTAGTTTCTCTTGACGCGGCCTGTCCGGGCCGGATTTTGAACCCATGGACCAAGTGCGAAACGGCCCTGGTCCGGACACCAAAACCTGCGGGGTACGGTAGGACCCGATCCGCAGCTGAATTTTCCGGCCACGGCCCGAGTTCCCGGGCCTGTAACGGCTCGGGCCCGAACGTGGATATACAAAAATTACCTGCTCTTCCTTTTTAAACTCTTCAATGAGGTGACTGGCGGTGAGACTAGCTTTACGGCAAGACTGTCTTAGAGATGCATTTTCTTTATCGCCTTCATCAAACATGCCAGTTTGGTGTACTGCTATCTGAAACAATATTATAGTAAACGGTGACACCACCGGTCCGGACCTAATTCACTGACCTGTAACAGCTCAGGTCCAAATGTGGGCCTGGCCCTCGCGTCAAGAAAGACTGACTTCATGATAGACTACAACATATACAAAAAACTACCTGCTCTTCCTTTTTAAACTGCTTAATGAGGAGAGTGGCGTTGAGACTAGCTTTACGGCAAGACTGTCTTGGAGATGCATTTTCATTATTGCTTTCATCATACATGCTAGTTTGATGTACTGCTCTCTGAAATAATAATATTATAACAACGTTGACACACCTTCTGTACAGGCGTTTAAGTGTTGTTAAAATCAAAAATTTCAAAATTGCAAGATTGCATTACTCATCGCGTCCTAGCAAAATCATCGCTCTCTCTGCCTCTTTGAAGTGAATTAGGTAGACTAATTTTGCAATAGTGAAGAGCGAGACATTTTTGCTTAGAGAGATTACAAAATTACATGTAATATTACAGATTACATCCTAGGACCCAGGTGTGCGCTTTCTTATACCCTTTAACTAGCTACTAGTACAAGTAGCTAGTAAGTAGTACTTACTAATTACTTTTACTAGTTACTTTACTAGCTTGGAGAAATATCTTACTAGTTTGCTTAAAACACACTATATTTATACTTACTGAACGGTTACTTGTGCGTCGTCTCTTTCTGTCCATCTTAGGGCAAAGCGAATATGTCAGCCGGGTGGACAAATTTGTTTGATTATAAAGCGATAAAATAAGGCGTAAGGTTTGAAGTAAGTCTATATATTTAAATTTGTTAGCGCGATATATATTATATATTGAGATGATTAATGATGAATAAGTAACTGAGTTGGAGTACGTCTTCTTTTGAAAGCACTGATATGAAATAGGGCTCGAATATTTTTAGTTCAGACAAAAATTCCAACATTTGTCGAAAACGTGGTCGAAAATGACCGGTCGGCATACAACAGGACAACATTTTTATGAAATGCGAATCCGCTTGTTTGAAACCGAATTCAAACCCACGCGCTCTAATTTGAAAAGATTGGGGTATCTGAGTACTAATATAAAATGTGAAAGTGGTTATTCACCTAAACAGCTGTGCTGTAAAGAATAGGTAAATGATAGATAACGGAAAGATAAATCAATACCTTCGTAAAACACCAAAACCCGATTCTGAGTAGTGAAAGTATAAAACGTGCAAAACAGAGCAAGTTTTCATTTTTAAAATAATATCTTAATGAATTTCTGTTATCTATCATTTACGTAATCTTAATGTTGCAGCTTTTCCAGGCTGGTTCAAGAACTCACAAAAGCATTAATAAAAAAATATATAAACTTTATATGTTAGGTTTGAGCAAATTAGAGAGCAAGAGAACAAAAAACCACATAAAAAAGCAGAGCAAATAGAGAAAAAACAACTTAAGCCTAAAACTGTTTTTAAGCAGTAGCTTAGAGACCTAGCTTAGCAATAGCCTAAAATATGCCTTTATGGGGCTTGTTCGCCTGAAGCACAGAGGGGACGGAATTTTGGGACTTTTGAGATACAATTTTGGTAAAAGTGCCAGTTGACCAAAATATGGACATCCCTATTTCCCCATCCCCGCCTATAAAAATTGCAAAACGGTATAACAATTTCTTAGCATTGACGCGAAGGATACTTTTAATTATATCTAATCTAGAAAAAGAACTGCAAAAATAACATTGGTGTTTTTGCACAAGGAAAAATGCAACAATGAGCAAAATATCACATTTCAAACGTTGACATATTGGTTTATAGCACTAATCCAACTATAACAATCCTCAGGCATTTATATTGCCCTATCGGTACGCAATCAGAATTTTTGGGTGTATTGTTTTGCCCTGCCTATGTTAATTCTGTCTCTGTTAGTTCTCCTTGCCAAATGTCTTAACGGTTTGGCACTCTCAGTCTGGACTAGTCACAATCGCAAAGGAGAGCCGATATGGAAAGAAGTGCGTATTGCATATCGAAAATCAGTCTTTCTGGTGGGCAGCAATACAGGCTGAGGCTCGGCATGCAGGGTTGCTCATCACCATAATCCAGTGCTATTGATTTATTTGAATCATATGCTACCGCCTTTCTTCAAAATGTTCTGGAACTTGTATGTTTCTTCTCAAAATGCCTTAATTTATTTTGTTTATGAAATATGTGTGCCATTTTTACATTACTATCACAAAAACTTCTGAATGCTGGACTATATTGTCGTTTAAATTGATTCTCAGGACATATTCGTTTTGGCTAAGCCAAATCATTTTTCTACCCTGTCAAATTCTTTGTCAGGGACATGTACGACATTATTTATCAAAACTGTCCAGTTAACCCTTCATTGCCGGAGCCATAGACAAAAGACAGAAATCTGGCTTTACCATTAGCTTTCCTTTTGGTGAGCTGTCTTTATCAAAATCATGATGTCTGCCATTGTTTATTTCTATTTTCTATGTGATCTATTTACAGACACACTCTTTGTATGAATAATGAACACTCATTCGTTTCTTTCTTTTTGTGAAGTCTTTAGCAAATCAACATCGTATCCGAACGGATACACTCGGCAATGAACGGTTAAATCAGACTTCACATGTTTAAAAATGTACATTTTGCTCTTAATAGTTAAATATAATTTCAGTTGCCAATCGGTTTTTCTGTCTAAAAATCATCTGATACAATGTCAGCATACCGCCGATCACGCTCCGTTTGTAAGGCGAGTACGTATAAAACTCAACCGGTACAAACGGTTTTTGGTATGTTTCATGGAAAGGTTATTTTTATATGAACCTAATGCATGAGAATGACGCTTAATCTCTTTAATTAGGCATTTTGGAAATTTTTTGCCCATAGGTAAATTGAAAATGGTTAATTGATAAATTAAATTTCAAATTTTAAAGTTAAGTAAAGCTAATGAAATCAAATAACACCGAAATATATTTTTAAACACTGTATAAAAATGATATGATTTTTGTTCTATAATCCATTTCCGCATTCATACCTTTGCGAAAATGCCTTACGTATGGCATCTATAATCATTCATTTGAACTTACTTCAGGAATCATAAGACAGTACAATACCCCTCAGCCCGTGCCACCGCCTCCTTCGACTTCACCGCCTTCGTCGCCAATTCCTGTCATTAATGAGCCCAGCGAAGAGGTACAAGAGCAGCAGTGTAATTCAAGTGTTCGTACAGGTATTTTCCGTTCACGTAAACGAGCCGTCCATTGCGTTGTTTTCAGCTGATCCGAGCGTTAAACTACAATTTGCAAAACTTCGACAGAAAGAATTGAACGTTGTCCTTGAAAAATTGAACGATGAGATCGTGGAGCTGGAGTTTCAACGACAAAAGTTTCAGGAGACAGAGCGCACACATTTGCTCTTAATGAACCGCCAGCTTAACGCTAAACTAAGCGAGGAACACGATAAAATTAAGGTATGATTATCATTCTTCGAATTTCGATACATATGATAGCAAGAAAATTAGTTGCCTCGAAACATAATTTTGTAAATTATTGTTCGTAGCGAATATCATATCAGTCAAAACTCGTTTATGCGAAACAAATTTTTTCTTTCGGGTAAATGTAAACAAATCGTTTAAACGGGGAAGTTTGTATGAAAAAAATTTTCAGTTCCGGCAAAACCCTTTCGGGTAAACGAATGTCCGGTTAAACGAGTTTATACTGTATATGATATCCAAAATAGTATAGTAAAAGTTAGGGGTCGGCGCACTCTCTCGTCGCATTTTTGGCGAATATCGGCAACTTTTCAAATTTTTTAAAGGAAGGTGGAAAATCTAAAGGAACGTTAACCTAGATAATTTAGTTGTCTAAAAAGGAGCAAAAAATCCCGATGACGTCACTTTGTAAACAACAGAGAAAAATCAATTCTCCCAACATACACTTTTTGGTTAGAGAAAAAAATCGAGCTTTTGCCATTCGAGCTTTGCTTAATAACGTTGTTATTTTGTTGTAAACCGAGAATGTCCCAAATCAAAAGTTGTGTAACTTCGGCTGCTCTACCATTCTGCCAAAAAAAGTTTTCAACTTCGATGGAAAAAACATCTACTTTTTCCAAAAGCTCGACTCCGGGCTCGACAAATTCCATGTCGAGCCCGGGGTCGAGCTTTTGGAAAAGCTCGATTTTTTTCTCTAACCAAAAAGTGTATGTTGGGAGAATTGATTTTTCTCTGTTGTTTACAAAGTGACGTCATCGGGATTTTTTGCTCCTTTTTAGACAACTAAATTATCTAGGTTAACGTTCCTTCAGATTTTCCACCTTCCTTTAAAAAATTTGAAAAGTTGCCGATATTCGCCAAAAATGCGACGAGAGAGTGGGCCGACCCCTAGTAAAAGTAGTAGTTTTCACAGCCTTTTGTGTTAACCTCTAATACCGCGACGCACCAATATTTCAGAATTCATCGTATAATAATTATATATGTTGCAGTTAATGTTGATGCAGCCGGCCTTAATATTTTTGCTGCCATTGGACTAAGTTCGACAATTTACCATGTCACGATACGAAAATCGGGTCAGTCCGTTCCAGGCCCGTACGGCGCTTATTCTGCCGGCCCGGGTACATGTTCGAGTACGAGTGTACGGGAACGAGTTTCAAGGCCTGTATCGGACTCGGGCCGGAACCTGGGCGTCAGAAAGATTAACTACAACATATACACTTTATTCCCTTAGCATGTGTACATACATGCTAAAATGATTCAAAATTTAGCAATTAGAATTTAAATTGAGCAACTAGAAACAATACCAGGTGCTATTTTATCTTGCTTTTCTACTGGAACATTGAAGTAACACCCTTTTTGAGCAGGTATTAAGAGATTGAAGTGTGTATATATGCATATAAATAATTTATCTTACTTTTTCCTGTCGTAAAGAGTTAATTTATTTTTGTACAATAAAATATTACAGGAGCTGGGAGCAAGCTGCCAAGCAGCGATCCAACGCGAACTCGAGCTTCAGGAATCTGAACGTGGTCTGAAAAGCGAATTGGAGCGTATTCGAAAAGCATTCATTGACACAAAACGCGAGTTGAATGACGTCGAACGTAACAACCGAAAAGAAATGGAGCGGTTTAAAGAGGCGATGTATGACGAGAAACGTGAATTGATGAACAATATGCGAGGTCCTAAGGGTAACGCTTTCAAGGACGTAGACAGATTCCGAAAACTGTTAAAAGATGAAAAAGAAGAGAAGGAAAACGAAAAGAAACGGGCACGCCGACTTTCAGCTGAAGTGGACAATCTTTCGACTAAACTGGACACGGCTATCATAGAAAGGAATGCTGCTGAAAAAGAGTGCGACAAACTGAAGCGACGCTGCCGAGAACTCGAAGAGGACAACGAGAAAAAGACTCGTTATGAATCGGCTTACAAAGGTTGGAAGAAAGTGGGAGAGGTAATGTTATTGTTTAATATCTTTTAGTTGGTCGTTGTAAGAATGTTATACAAGGCTCAATTGTGTGGTTCAGAACTATTTGGCTCTGAACCAATAAAAGATATAGAAATGTAATTTCTTTGTACTCAAAATTAAAATTTTTGGAATTAAATTCGACATTAATTCGAGACACTTTCAAAATTTGTCGTATAATAATACGCATTTAATTTATCGATTTTAGTCAAACAAGAAGCAAGTCAGTAACGAGTGCGAGCCAAGAGAAATTCCCCACAATGTAGAAAATGGTTCGTATTCTTCGCCCAAATATTGCGTGACTGTAATTTACTGTATTTTAGAGCTTAAAGATGAGTTGGCTTGCGTTAAGCTTAATCTAGACTTGGAAAGAGGAAAGAATGATGAACTCATTGGGCAATTGAACTACTATAAAAGTTATCTGGAATCAAACTTCAATGAGAATTTCCGACTTCAAGAAGAAAACAAGGAAAAATGTAAGTTTCGTATAAGGCAGTGTGCAAAAATAACATCATTGAATGTATATGAAAATTGATTACATTATATTACATTACATGTCAAATTAATACAAACAATGCTAGCGAAATGTTAAATATATCATACATTCCTGGCTTGAACTCCAATTTTCGTATAATACAACGTTTTAGGGCAGACCGAGAGGGATCAGCTAGAACTTATGTTGAGCCAAGAGAAAATCGAAAATGTTATGCTCAAGTCAGCAAAGGAAACATTTGCAAAGAATTTGGCTGACTATGTTGACGAATTGGAAGAAGTTAAAGCGGAAAAAACTCGTATCGAAACAGAATTAGCAAATTGCACTTATCAACTAAACTACCTGAAAGAGCTGAATAGGAAATTGGAAGAAAACAGCGAGCAACAAATCGGGACTTTCGAACAACAGACTAAATATATACTGAGACTTGAAAGAGAATTGGGTAAGCGGATTTATACGTTGTTGGGGATTTAGTATGTTACAAAATGTGCTAAACATAAGAAAAACATTTTAATCGCATCTAATTTTTATACTAGACGCCACTCATTTCAAAATTAATGTTCCCATTGTGTAATGCTATCACTTTACTGTACAATTGCAGTTACAATATATTTCACAATGGTAATTTTTATTTATGAATTCCAATTTAGGAAGAGATCGTTCCCAGTTAGCGTCAAATTCAACACAGACCGTCTCGTTGGTTACTTCGATGGAAACTCAAACGGATGAACCATTTACGGACTACAGTATTGTGTTAAAGCTACGTGACGATTTGTCTAAATCCAATCGAGCTATGCTAAAACAGTCGGAGAAAAATGACTCCTTGGGAACGACAGAGTGTCAACGGGTCGTAAAGCAAGAAGATTCATTTGCTGGACCATCAGATTTGGTACGATTTACATTACGTATTAGAACTTAATTCCATAGGACGCACCCGCGGCCTCCGCCGCGGACCACGCCCCAAATCCAGGATTTCCGGAAGCCATAAATCCCGGTACTCGCAAATCTTGTCGGCGAGACCGGTACCAGTCGTCTTGTCTCGCCGAGACGAAGCGATTGACGTATCACACGCCCGGATCCGAGCGCCTATTGGAAAGTTGCCTTTGTAAAAACCCCCCAAAAACTGAAAAAATGGCCTTTTCTCAATTTTCGTGGTGGGACCACCCCAATTCTGACATTGATAACCCCCCCCTAAAATCATGGGTTTTGGGGGGTACTCGCGAGTTTGGAGTCCGGGACCCCCAAAAAGCGGGCGATTCTATTCATGTGGGACATACCCAGTGCGCCTTAGAGGGACTCGAAAGCATGCATTTTTTACTTTTTGAGATTAAACTTTTTATAACAAACACAAGATAATCTTATTGAAGTAGTATTACGTACCCTAAGCATAGAAAAATAACTTTCGCTTACGAAACATCAATAAATCTGTATATGTATCTAATTATACCATGTTGTATTTTGAGTCAATAATATAGTCCCTAATTCCAATCTGTTATGAACGTGACGTTTTCAGATCAACTTTGGATACCGAAACATCAATGAAATCATCGAGATTAGCGATGAGGAAAGTGTTGACGAGGGAAGTGTTGGTAGTGATACTCCCGAACCTGAAGAGAATCCATCGTTTCGATCTGGTACAAAAAGACAACTCACGCCAGTCAACGTGTTAAAGCTGGCACAGTTAAGGAAGAAGAGCAAAAACTCATAAAACAAGAGCAAATATACTGAATGAATGAGTCTGTATATAAATTATTCCACGTTACACATTTTGTCAATTTCTTTAATCCTTATTTTGTATAAAAGTTTAAACATGACGTCCAATTTATTGAATTTGGTTAATACATAATCTAGTGGGCTTTCCTGTGGTTTAGACTCAGTTATGTTTCGGAAAATGTACCTTATTTGCTCACTTAGATATTTCGTGTGACACTATCTCCGGTAAATAAATAACTCCGGTAATGCACTCGATCCGGGGTCGCATGCACGACGTAGTTTTAAAATCTAATAACTTATTAGTAATAAGTGTTTGCATTTAAAATATAAAAACTGATTTTCAAGTTATCTTTATAATTCGGAGTTAGAACAGGTTGTTTCAAAAACAATTTTCAGACAGTCACTTGTTATTTTGTGCATCGTTTTACTTTGTACTTCCAGTTCGAATTCACCATTTTTTTTGCAGCGCATGGAAAATTCCTCACCGTTCATTTAAATATTTTGCCAGCTTCAATCTGTTTTTGTTTGCCAAAGAAACGGATGAACAAATAAAAATTAACTTATCAACGATCATTGCACCTGCCACCGATACCATCTCTAAGTTCTGAGCAAATTTTTTATCAACCTCGATAAAGCGGAAATAAAATTCATATTTCGAAGAAGCCATCAGTAAACAATTGGTTCAAAATTTAATTAGCTAAACTGAGCTTGCCAAAAGCTGTTTTTAATAAAGAAAATCAACTTTAAACATTTTTTAACGACGTCTTATATTTCTAATAAAAGTTATCTATATACGGAAATTGTCTTTGTGCTTGATTTTAAGTCGAGACTTAGTTGAATAAACGAATGAATAATTTCAAAATATGGATTTCAACATGCCTTGTCTGCTCTGTCTTGGCGTTTTTCTCGCCTGGAGCTGCCGAATTTGTGCATGATGATTTGATGGCTCTTTATAATGTTAGTCCCAAAATAAAACTTGAAAATCAATAGAAAATAATCGGAAAGTAATATAGATTCCTCCTCCCAATGCGTGGCTAGCGGGTAATGTTTTGACACGAGACAAGGTATATTGGCAAAATGATTATTGATAATATTCCGTTTTAATAAGCACCTGAAATTTTATTAGACAAACTTGTTGTAGGATGAGTACAATTTTTGCAAATTTTAGAGATGCTCGACAACTTGCTCTCCGTTAATTGATAACGGTCCACCTGTGACCGATGGTAGCACTCATTTTGCATATTTTAACGCCTGAAAAACGTTTCAGGACTCGTGCAGGGAACTTTGACCCAAACAGACGACAATTCAAATGGTTGCAGCAAAAAAACTTTAACATGCACAGGATTAGATGACGATACTGAAAATGCTTATACGTCTCTATCGGTTTTCATGCAAGGGGACTCGAGCGATACATCAGGGTTATCGGTAAGAAGCAATTGTAACATTACATTTTTTAACACGTTCTAGTTCTCATAAAATACAAAGGAAAATGGCATGACTTATTATATCGGAATTATATCTGAGATAGTAGAAGCCAAATCATTGCACTTTCTGCTAAAGGTTTTGCTGAACTGAACAGCTTCGTTTACAGTACCTAAGTTATCCTTATGAGGGCACACATACTAAACCTTATTATAGTACAGTGCACCATAGTACAGTGAGAAATCTAAATGAGAACTTTCGAAACCAAAACACAATTTGTGCTGTTTTTAGATTTTTCACCAAATTTCTTTGAGTATTTAATTTTTTCTGATTGCCTATTCGTTTGCAATTCGACCTTTGCCTGATTTTCTAGGCAAAGTGCATTACTGCTTATCTTTCTTATGGATTGCCTTATTTCCAGCTTTGCCTGTAACATATGAATTTTAATTTGTCTAACATTCGGTATAATTCTTCCTCTGCTTCATTATTAAACAAACGTTCTGAGAAATATACCAAAATTTAAGGAGATAACTCGTTTTTATGTTTTCACAAGCCGGTTAGGGGATTCTACCATAGCTTCAATATCAATCCTACAAAGTTGGCATTAGTTACCTGCGTAAAAACTTATCTACATAAAAAGTTTTAGCAACACCTGTAGAAACGACAACAATGGAGCCCCCAACGATAGCCCCAAGCACAACCACAGAAAGTACCACGACGACCACTACTAGGCCGACAACAACTACTCCAAGAACAACCACTACCCAAAGTACAAACAGTACTTCCTCAACAACCACAACAACCGCGCCGGCGACAACTATAAGCACGACCACTAGCACATCTACAACTACTAGCGCTTCTTCTACAACAGCTCAAACAACTACTGTCGTGACAACTACCATACCGACCACCGAAAGTACTATTATTACTACTCGCACTACCCCAAGCACTACAACGATGAGTACTACCCCTTCCAGCACAACGAAGAGCACGACCACAACGGCTTCTATCACCACAACTCCAAGCACAACTACAACAGTGCAAAGTACAACTACGCCTTCAACTGCCACATCCTCTACAATGCTGCCAAGTATGGTTTATTTAAAAATTGCCCTTTAAAAGGTCCATGAATTTCTCTGTCAATCATCGATGGTAATCCACTATATAGTAATCGACCAACCTGTGTCTGTCCCAAAATTTTTGAAGGTCATATCTTATCTGTCACTTCCTGCTTTTTTCCGTGAAAAAGACTACACCATTAGGTCAGAGTGCCAGAGACTTTTGTCACTTCCTGCTTTTTCACCCAAAATTTCATTCTTAGGTGTGCATATTTTGTCACTTCCTGCTCTCTGTCACAAACCGGCCGCGAGGCTCCGCTGACAAAGCCAATGGGGGTATGTGTATATAAACTCCCGAACAAATAGAAGGCTTCACCCGGCCGAGCGGCGCGATGCGCCGCGAGGGCGGGTGAAGCCGAGCGAGAGCCGTAGGCCCGAGGTAAGGGGCGCTTAATATAATTCTGGTGCCGGAGCCACCATTACCCGCTAGTAGAAAATGTATTGGAGATAATATTCTCCTTGTAAAAATTCTAATATTTCGCGTTGCTCAATATAAAATATAAAAATATCCCAACGTAATTACCCTCTCTTTACTTCGAAAAACCCAACGCAAAATTCACTTCTGAGAATTGACATGTTTAGCCAGTACTACATTCCAACAAACGACACCAACTAAAAGTACAACTAAATTTTCGACAACAAGTCCTACAACTATGCCGATGACAAGTACTTTGAGTCCTTCGACTACTAGTAAATCAACCTCTACATCACAATCGTCATCGACACGACAGTCTACCATTACAAGCTCTTCCTCAACAATGCCATCCACATCTGCGCAACTGACAACGACAAATATGAAATCTACAACTGCGTCATCCCCAACGACCACTAGCACAGGTATTCAGTTATTTTATATATCCATCCACAGTGTAGTGCAATGAAACATTTTTGGCTCTGAAACTCGTTCTCAAAGCTAGGAAATATTGCGTTTGGGAAGATTAAGAACCGCAAAGGAGTTTATTAATTTTGGGGTTTTCATATATTAGATATTACATTACCTTATTTAATACTTATTAGGCTTAATACTTATAAGCGCAAGTCATGCAAAACCATTAAACTAACTCTTTCAAATACCGTTTTGTTCTCAGAGTTTTCGATTCTTGAACCAGCAGCCTTATGTTTCGGCTTAAAATTGTAAGAACAATAAAAATGTAATATAGGTCAAATTTTTTGTTAGAAAATAGCTAAACTTAGAGATGATTTGGCAAAAAAGGACAACATTAGCGCGAAAATTTAGTCAGGAACTTTGATCTTCTTTTTCATACCGTTAATGCAAAAATCCATCCCGAATTTGTATATCACTGATACTATATATGTTACGTCCCATTTTGGAATGTCCAACGGATGTCCAATGGGTGACCAACTTTAGAACAAGAAAAAGGCTCCAATTGACGCAAATGGATGATTTTCAAAACGGATTAACATATTGGACCTAATTAAGGAAGCACAGCTTCGTCAAGCACTATAACAACACGAGTAATGTCAACTATGAACATTGCTTCAACAGCAGCCACCACAGTTTCTCAAGGTCAAGTGACCGTGACGACCACTACTTCATTATCACCAACTTCGACTACCACACCGAATAGTAACTGCCCATCTAGTTGTCCTAATGGAACATGGAGCAGGTATGTTGAGCTATTTATTCTTATGTTCTTTTGTATTATTTTGATGGAAGTCCATTTATCTTTTAATAACTGCAAAGGCTTTATGAATCCATAAATTTGTAGATAGCGATATTTTTATGAAAAATAAGTAATTTTTATATTTGTTTCATATTGTGTTCAATATTTGCTTTCCGAATTTGCATTTTACAATTTTTAGTTGGAGCGCTCCCTCTGCATGTACGGACACGTGCGGTGCATGCGGCACGCAAACAATGACTCGCACTTGCACTTCGGAGGCCAGCGGATGCCCATGCCAGTAAAGAACATTTTCATTAGTAAATATTAAATTTCTGCAATAAAACTTAAGCGTTTAAACGGATAATTGTGTGTCATTAATAGCAGCCATTTATTTCCAGAGGTCTATCAAGCACGACTGTGCCCTGTAATCGCACTCCGTGTAAATTCCCACGATTGTCGTGTTGTGCTCCAGCGAAAACCATGGCTTATAATGCAGCGATAATTTGTGGACCCGATGTTCGTAGTTACAATATTTACATATTAACATGTGATAAAATAATCTAGGTGTCCTTAAAAATAATTGTTAATCTGATTAATCATTAGGAATTTTCATTATCTAATCCCAAAAACGTTAACACATCGGCGCCAAATGCACTGGAGCCGTCTCAAAATGCGTCTCAGCCATGTTTTTGTCGAGAGTTGGCCGAGATTTTTGGTACATACCCTAATTCGGGTACGGGGAATCCGAATTTGGCATTATTTTTGGCATTCGGTTGGGGGGTTTTTGGCGTTCTGCCCATTTTCTGTTTTTGAGGGTTTAGCGGGGGGATTTTTTGCTCCCGGGGGTTTTCGGGCACGGGGAATTCGAATTTGGCATTTTTTTTGGCATTGGGTCGGGGGTTTTTTGGCGTTCTGCCCATTTTCTGTTTTTGGGGGTTCTGTGGCGGGATTTTTTAACCCCGGGGGTTTTCGGGCACGGGGAATCCGAATTTGACCTCAGATCACGGGTGGTCCCGCCACGAAAGTTGGGAAAATTGCATTTTTTGGTAAAAAATGGCCCAAAAATGACCGTTTTTGATGCGTTACGTCAAAAATAATTGCAGATTCGGACTCAGCACATTTTGCTGACATTCCAAAAAAATTTCATTTTTTGGCCATTTTTCACCATAGGGGGTACCACATGGATTTTGAAAAAAATCGATTTTTTGAAAATGTGGAAAATTTTTCTGCAATGAGTGTTTTTAGGGGTAATTCGATGCGCTGATTCCGAATCTGCAGTTAGTTTTAACGTAACGCGTCAAAAATGGCCATTTTCGGACGATCTGTTGAGCGTTTTTCGTCTCAAGTTCGAACCCCAGGTCGGTCAATCAATTTTTTTCTCGCCAAAAATACCGGATTTTGTTGCAAATAACAACAAATTCTTGTTTACAGGACCACAATTGATTAAAAATTTAGAACTGTAAAATTAAATACCATCAATACGAATTTTCTGGCACCGTTTTGTGCTAATTTTCGCCCAAAAACGCCAAAAAACGCAATTTTCCCAACTTTCGTGGCGGGACCACCCGCGATCTGAGGCCAAATTCAGATTCTCCGTACCCGAAATAGGGTAACTACCAAAAATCCCGGTCCATTTCGGACATACTGCTTCGCATTTTCTCCAAAATACACAAAAATGGCCATTTTTGGGCAAAAAAATCTAAAAAATTGAAAAAATTGCAAAATTCCCATGACATGCCAAAATTTTTATGAAATAGTAAAACTTGAGGTGTTGCTCGATCATTCCGTACAAGTGAAATATTGATCCCTACGTTTTAAATTAAAATCTGGGGTCTCAAAGTTGACCCATTTAACACTGAAAAGCGCAAAGTGTACCAACTTTGAAGCCCCAGATTTTAATTTAAAACGTAGGGACGAATATTTCACCCACCAGGTATGATAGAGCAACACCTGAACTTGCGTCCTGGCAAAAAAAATCTTCGATATCATGGATTTTGATTTTTGGCTGAAAACGGCTGGGACGCTTTTTGAGACAGTTGGCGCCGATGTGTAAGTATAGCTAGGTTGATAATTTTTACTGTGGTTGGGAAACCAATGATTGTGAATCTCACCTGTATAATGATTTATTAAGAATACGACCGATTCCACAAGCTCACTGTGTGTAAGCAATACAATGCCACCCACAACGACGATCTCTACCACGACAAAGGCCCCTTGTTGCCAAGGCGGTGTTTGGAGCAAGTTAGCTCTTTTAAATTAATATTGTGTCTGATATCACCTGTGTTATTATTATTACTTTATTGCATTTATTATCTTTCAGCTGGACTGCATCGAACGCATGCTCGGACACTTGCGGCTCATGCGGCACTCAGACTCTTACAAGGACTTGTTCATCGGCCGTCAATGGATGTCCTTGCTCGTTCGTAATTTTAATGTAGAACAAACATTCCTTCTGTATGTGCCATCACCCTAATGAAGATAACCGAACAAGAATTTAACGTAACGCGTCAAAAATGGCCATTTTCGGACGATCTGTTGAGCGTTTTTCGTCTCAAGTTCGAACCCCAGGTCGGTCAATCAATTTTTTTCTCGCCAAAAATACCGGATTTTGTTGCAAATAACAACAAATTCTTGTTTACAGGACCACAATTGATTAAAAATTTAGAACTGTAAAATTAAATACCATCAATACGAATTTTCTGGCACCGTTTTGTGCTAATTTTCGCCCAAAAACGCCAAAAAAACGCAATTTTCCCAACTTTCGTGGCGGGACCACCCGCGATCTGAGGCCAAATTCAGATTCTCCGTACCCGAAATAGGGTAACTACCAAAAATCCCGGTCCATTTCGGACATACTGCTTCGCATTTTCTCCAAAATACACAAAAATGGCCATTTTTGGGCAAAAAAATCTAAAAAATTGAAAAAATTGCAAAATTCCCATGACATGCCAAAATTTTTATGAAATAGTAAAACTTGAGGTGTTGCTCGATCATTCCGTACAAGTGAAATATTGATCCCTACGTTTTAAATTAAAATCTGGGGTCTCAAAGTTGACCCATTTAACACTGAAAAGCGCAAAGTGTACCAACTTTGAAGCCCCAGATTTTAATTTAAAACGTAGGGACGAATATTTCACCCACCAGGTATGATAGAGCAACACCTGAACTTGCGTCCTGGCAAAAAAAATCTTCGATATCATGGATTTTGATTTTTGGCTGAAAACGGCTGGGACGCTTTTTGAGACAGTTGGCGCCGATGTGTAAGTATAGCTAGGTTGATAATTTTTACTGTGGTTGGGAAACCAATGATTGTGAATCTCACCTGTATAATGATTTATTAAGAATACGACCGATTCCACAAGCTCACTGTGTGTAAGCAATACAATGCCACCCACAACGACGATCTCTACCACGACAAAGGCCCCTTGTTGCCAAGGCGGTGTTTGGAGCAAGTTAGCTCTTTTAAATTAATATTGTGTCTGATATCACCTGTGTTATTATTATTACTTTATTGCATTTATTATCTTTCAGCTGGACTGCATCGAACGCATGCTCGGACACTTGCGGCTCATGCGGCACTCAGACTCTTACAAGGACTTGTTCATCGGCCGTCAATGGATGTCCTTGCTCGTTCGTAATTTTAATGTAGAACAAACATTCCTTCTGTATGTGCCATCACCCTAATGAAGATAACCGAACAAGAATTTTTCTCCAAAACCATTTTTGATTAATTTGACACCCGATTTTTCGAATGTCTTAAAATTCAGTTTTCACCGAAAAACATATATTCTTTAGAGGCAATTCTACGGCTACAGTGAACTGCAATGTAAAACCCTGCGCTTATCCTCGAAATTCATGTTGTGGATCATACAAAGTAAGCGTTATATGTATTTAAGAAGAGCACCAAACTTTGCATACCAAAGAATACAAGCTAAACAATCCATAGTGATAACAATAATATTTGCTGAAAATTGATGACTTTATTAAGGCAATGGCATCCAATGGAGCGATAATTTGCGGACCACAGGTAAAAATGTCTCATCTAAATATTTATATATGACTTCGTTTCAGCCATCGCAACCAACGAACAATTCCACGTGTACAGCGACATGAACGCTGATATAACCTGATATTTCTATTTCTGAACTGCGATACAAAGTATGATTTATATAGACGTTTTATATTAAAGTATACTATAACATGCAAAATGTTTGGAAGAATGCTATATTCAGTATTTAAAAATAAATATAAAAAGTACTTCCAATAATGTATTGGAGTTGATATAGAACACTGAAAGGAGAAGGGATAATTTCTTTCCAGTTGAAGACGAAATCTTTGGTTTATTATAAGGGAAAACAGGGCAGAGATTTATGGTATTCATTATTAAGAACATAAGAAAAAGTATCTCATACATTTCGTAAAAATATGTAAGCGAATAATATCTCACGTCTATTCGTTCCTTGGGTGCTTTTATATTGCACAGCGCCACTTTGAACAAGACATCAATACATTTATATCCAGTTAGAAAAAGTTCAAGGAGATTCTTTCCTTTCCATATTTTTACACTCAAAAGCAGACTTCAAACGACCTTCATTTTATTATTTAAATTATCAACAAATTCCGTGTGTAACATTTTCATAATAAAAGCTTTAGTTGGATTTCATTAAATCGTTATTATTCAGGGATTTTGTCAAGTTCGTCCTTGTCCAAGCCACCATCATGATTTAGGTCGAATTGGTCAAATTTCTCACGAGTTACTTGTTTTCCTTCAGATTCGGCAATTGCTGTAGCCTCTTCAAAACTAAGCTTACCATCATGGTCGGCATCATACTTGTCGAGAATTTTTTGACCATCAACTGCGCTGAAATTTCGAATACATTTTAACTAGCGAAGTGGGGCCGCTTCGCGGCCCTCACTTCGCTAGGAAGCGGTTAGCGTGCACAGCGGGAGATTGGGTTCGTCATCGCTTCGCGCACCGCCATCAGCGGTCAGATTGGGTTGTTCGGGAGTAGAGCAGCATGAGACTATTTCGGGCCTTCGGCCCTCAAGCAGCTGTTGTTCGGGAGTAAGGGTTGTTCGGGAGTATATGTTCTAAGTTCCCTCACATTCCAAGGGAGAAGGTCGGGCGCTGCGCGCCCGACCACAGGACTGGCTCGCCGCCTCCGGCGTCTCGCAATGTATATGGGGCAAGATATGGTCAGCGTGAGATCGATAGTCGCGGCATTCGGCCGCTCCTTCTGACTAATGTGCGGCAGAGACTTGTGTCTCTGACTAATTTGTGTCTCTGACTGACTTGTGTCTCTGACTAATTTGTGTCTCTGACTGACTTGTGTCTCTGACTAATTTGTGTCTCTGACTGACTTGTGTCTCTGACTAATTTGTGTCTCTGACTGACTTGTGTCTCTGACTAATTTGTGTCTCTGACTGACTTGTGTCTCTGACTAATTTGTGGCTCTGACTGACAAAATAAGCACCCCTAAGAATGACCCTTCCGAAAATTCGGGACAAAAACCTTACCGACAAAATTCGGGACAAAAACCTTACCGACAAAATAAGCACTGGTAAGAATGACCCTTCCGAAAATTCGGGACAAAAACCTTACCGACAAAATTCGGGACAAAAACCTTACCGACAAAATAAGCACTGGTAAGAATGACCCTTCCGAAAATTCGGGACAAAAACCTTACCGACAAAATAAGCACTGGTAAGAATGACCCTTCCGAAAATTCGGGACAAAAACCTTACCGACAAAATAAGCACTGGTAAGAATGACCCTTCCGAAAATTCGGGACAAAAACCTTACCGACAAAATTCGGGACAAAAACCTTACCGACAAAATAAGCACTGGTAAGAATGACCCTTCCGAAAATTCGGGACAAAAACCTTACCGACAAAAAATACAGAATGCCAAAAGGCGGGAATTCAAATTTGAATTTCCCATTCTACGTACTGACAGCTTTAACTTACTATAAGGATATTATATCCCAATTGACATTGCTAGTCGAAAATCCGCATTATTATGAATGAAAGCCTTGACGAAGCGTGGTAAACGAAAACGGTTTTTATCCGTATAAAAATAAATAGGAGTTTCCTCTGACATTTGGTTGATCGGTGGAAATTTTTTAATTGATAGCAATATTTTGATGAATGAAGCATGAAACCTTCTATATATAATTTTTAGTTAGTTTAAAATTTCAAGAAGCATAAAGTTGCTAATAATAGATCTTTTTTAATAATACATCGTGTTTATTTTCAATCGACGTTTTAATTTGTCCTAATTTTTATCCCGAATACAAACAAATCATAAAATCATATAACTCGCCTTGACACATCGAGCAGAGAGAAAAAGAGAGCAATCGCGGAAACGACAATGATAGGGTTCATTTTGCTAAAATAATATATCATCACATGCTATCTGAATACGAATTATAAGGATATTCCGAGTCCAGTAAAAATTTGATACTGCCTATCACAAAATCGGAAGGCCGATTGTTCACCATTTCAAATTCACATTTGAACATAAAGGGAATTGCCGCCGAATTTGCTTAGATAGGCTTAACTAACTAAAGGCTAACGACGAAATAGTGTGGTTGTCCAATGGCAGACAGCGCAATTCAGTGTTGCTGCCGCAAAGCCGTGAGATGGCGAAATCGGCCTGCCGATTTGGTGATAGGCAGTATCTGTACGCGTATACTAACAAAAGCAGTGATAAGGGACAGTTACTGTTGTTGGATATTCACTAACATATTGACGTGGGCGAACAGTTTCTAATTCTGAGCCATAAGGAGGCTAGGTGTGAGGAATATCAATGAAAAGAAGGATGATAATGTGGCCTTTCTCGCGGTGGATTATTGGAAATTCCTCAAAGATTCTTTTGATTTCATACCGCATGCATTTTGGATTAAATTATTCGGTGAAGCTGAATCAAAGTAGCCTCATTAATTTAGGGGAGACGAATTAAAATAAATTCAAGAAATAAAACTTTTGAATATTCAATCCATTAATCAACTATGTCGTGTTTGTGGTATTTTGTGTTGACGTCACTGTTTGCAACCTCTATATTCTATTACTTCAAAATTTCAAAAAATTTCAAAACTTCAAAAAACCTTCCAATTAAGCCGGCATATTTGTTTTAGACTTTAGAAGTATATACTCTTAAGGTCAACCGTTGCTACCATAAAAACTGAAAATAATAATCCAGAACAGTTTTCGCAACATCTGACGCCGATTTTGCGACTCACCTGTTGCCGTGCTTTTCAGCAAATCAACCGTTAAGTCCACACTCTTTGACTTTGTATAATCGAACTGCACTGGGCCCGAAGAAACGCCGGATAATCCGCAAAAAGAATAATTGGAGCGCGCCTCTATTGGTAAACACTGTAGGAGTGCGAAACACCGGCACACACCTCTGCTCATCAATCTAAATTTTGTGTGGTGGCGCTTGCTTTTGATTGCCGAATGGCACAAATTACCTCGAATGGCATTTATGCCCTATTTATTTTGTTCATTCTAAAGGAAACGCCGACAGGAAATGCAAATATTTAGATGATAAGTTTTTGCAGGCAGAATGTTTGTGGAAGTTGTTTTAGAAAGGATTTTATATGATTGAATAAACATAAAAGTTAAATAATTAGGGAAATATTCTCAAACTTGAACACTTTGGTTTCAAATTACACAAGTCAAATTGTAGATATGTATATTTTTACCACACAGATCAGAAGGAAAACGTTAACCGAGGAATCATTCCTGTTCCTAATCCTTAACTCTTGGATATGGTAATTAGACTTGGCCCCATTCAACAAGGATACGCGTTGCCATTCGTTAGAGAAAGGATACGCCATTTCCCTCGTCTTGCACCCAAGCATATAATCCGGTCAGACTCCTGTTTTGGCACATGAGGTCATCCTTTTCTTTGTTACTCAACAGGCAATAAATACCCATAAGAACACATAATTATTGCAAATACTATGGTGATTGTTGTTTTGGGTTGAAGATGGCGTAAATTCCGGAGGTCAAACAGGTGCAATATAACTGTTCACTTCCTTTGTTTGTAGATTATACATTGGCAGCTGGTCATTTTGTGAGGTATAGTTGGAATTGAAGTTCTAAAGCAATTTCGAAAACTTAACATAAATTTATGAAAACTTTGAAATTTCTATCAAGAACCATACCATTTACAGTATGACAGACGTGAAGATAGAAAAATCGAATATTAGTAGTAAATCAACACTTTTACAAGCGCCTACGGCGCTTGTAAAAGTGTGTAAATGGGGAAACCTATTAGCTAGCAAAAGCACCGCCGCTATCGCGGCGTTTCGCGACGAAAAAAAAATTTTGTCTAAAAAATGGTCTAAAAAATTTTGTCTATATTTTGTCTAAATTTTTTGAAAATCTGCATCAGCACATCCGTACGAACATTTTAAGCTATCACTTGCCCGGAAATGAGCAGTGGAAGGGGTCTAAACGGCAGTCCAGGGACATCTGACAGACAGACGGACACTGGCTTCTTAGTAAAGTAACATGTACGTGTGTTGTATGTTCATGATTCTGTGCTTTTCCAATTAGACGACACTATTCCTTTTCTAATGCCATACATAACGAAATTTGACTCCAAATTGTCCTGAATGGCGAAACGTCGAGACTAACCCTTCATTTATCAAAAAGCGGAACATGAGAAAAACAAAGCCAATTATTATGTCCCAGAATGGAATTAAGGGAGAAAAGAAAGTCACCGTTTTCAGGATACTGTAGTAAATCTAACAGAGCAGTCAATGCAAGGTCCGCCCATTCGAGGTATTTAATCCGGATTGTCACCCCTTATTCTTGACTGCATATCCAGCTACCCATTATTTAACTGAGCAAAAATGATGGAAGACTTTGGGATGCCAATTGATTCAACAGATCGGTCATCAAACGGTATAAGCTTTTGCTCACGGATATTTTGCCCTGATCAGGTAATTTACACCTTCTCCGTAATTATAAGATCATATTTGTATATTTTGTCGTACTTTACAAAACAACGAGAGTTTGTTATACCCATAACCGTAAAGTACCTATTTCATATCATAAAAACAAGGATTATTAGCACATCACGAAAGGATATGCAATTTTGGTATACTCTTACATTAAAAAGAACTTCGACTAGTACCTATTTTAAAACGTAAGCTTTATTCGTGTCACTGATTTTGGGATGTCACCGATTTGCCTTTTGTTGTCGTTGATCTGATTATCACTAATTTGATTTTGTCACCAATTCGCCTTATTTTTTCCACTCATTTATTTTATCTTTCAGATCATTTTTATATTTTTGTAAAGCTTTGAAATTTACATAATTTCGAAAACATTCTTTTTATCTCATTTTTGCAAAAAAGCACGCGTAAAAAGGAAAACTCCAGGCAGAGTAAAAATTCACCCCTTTTCGTAAATCATGCCTTTGTCACCCTCTATGGCTATTTTTAGACAGGAAATTCATATTTTCGGCTCTTTTTAAAGTGCCACTTTTTTGGCAAATTTAGTGTACAGCCTAATGTAAGGGTTGTTCGGCAGCTTAAGTCTAAGGCCAATGCTTGCCTAAGTCTAAAGTATGCCCTTATAAGGTTTTTAAAACACATTCTAAGATAAGCACGAAATAAGAAAAATATGAAAAATATATGATGAATAAGGCATGATTTACGAAAACGGGCGTATTTTTATCGGTTCCATCCAATCAGTGACAAAATAAGGCAAATCGGTTACACAAATAGGCGAATCACTGACAAAAAAGCTAAATCTGCGAGATCGAAAAGGTTCACGCATTTTAAATTTTAGATGAATTCAGACTTTTTATTATTTCATCTCTATTTCTGACATTGAACGATTCTTTACATACAGAGTGATCAATTTAAAGTGCATCTTTTATTTTCGAAAACCCCCAGATGCAAAAATGGAGGTCCAACATGGCGAAAAGTTGGAAAATACACGATACTGCAAAGGTCGGATTTTGGGACGCTGACCTCTCGCATTCGGCAATGTCATTTTCCACTTTTTAGCCGGTCGAGCTGATCTTCTTTAAAAACAAAATGGCAAAGTTTTAGCTACAAAATGGCCGTAAACACTTATATAGGGCGCGATAAAAAAAGATATTTAGAAAAAAGTGCATTTTAAATTGAGCATCCTGTATATATTTTACACGAAAAATCGAATCAGACGGAGAAACGTTCTTTCAAAGTTAATTTAATCACATCTCATTATTTTCTTAGATTGTTTCACATAACTTATATTTATAGATCGAATTTATATGTGATTCACTCTATCGCTGGCGCGACGGTGCGCGACTTGTACGCTTATTCCAGCTAGTAGATCCCGGGCGTTTAGCCACAGAGTGTATCCAACATGGCTCAGATCACCCTTCACCTTCTGTCCTCCGTGCATACCTTTACGCTCTTTTCCATAGCGGAGACTACGATACACTTTTTCGAGTTATGGCAGAGAACAGTTTTCCAGCATATTACCAGTTGGAATTGACGGATTTGTGGTGAGTTGGCTTCTCATATATTCGTTGAAATATGGATGCTGAAATAGAAAATTAGTCCCCCAATACTTATGAGGATAGGGAAATGTATTTTTGGCATATAATCTCGTCATAATAAATAGTCGTCTTGCATAAAGACTTCTCTCAATTTATCCTATGATCTTTTGTGATTTTTCCGTTCTCTTATAATTTAAAATGTAAGCAATAGTTTACAGGTATGAAGCACGTTATGCCGAAGACCAAATGCGAAAGCACAAAAAATTGGGCCCCGTAGACAAGTACCGAATCAGGAAGAAATTCCCGCCACCTCGTAGGTGAGTCATCTGTGATAATTCAATAATGCATGTGCATTGAACTCATATAGTCTGCTTATTCGAAATTTTTCGTAATAACATTCTTTATTTCTTCCATTACCAGATAATTGGCAATTTTTTAATGGAAATCTAAATTGAATTAGAAATAAATAAATAAATCATGTGGTAAAATTGAAAGTAAGAAATAACCAGACAAGAGTAATATTTTGCTAAAATTTCAGTGTTTGGGACGGCGATGAAGTCATATACAGCTTCAAGGAGTGCGCTCGCAGAGTAAGTGACTGCTATTGAAAAAAATTAATGTGGGGCTATAAAAGGGGATTTTGTGTTGAACGACGAATTATTCAATATGTGACCATACACTCTCGTTTTTTATATATTTTACAAAATTTAGAGTAGAATCTTGTGACTCTAAAATGGGCTGGCTTATTTTTGCTAAAAAATATATTTTAGGTTCTAAAGCGATTCTACGAAGAGAACAAATACCCAACTTCGGAAGAGAAACGCGAAATTGCTCGACAAACCCAACTTCGTATTGTACAGGTATCGCATAAATGTAAAAATAATAATTAAATTATCCTCCCAAATTTAGATAGCCAATTGGTTCAAGAACAGGAGACAACGAGACAAAACTGGCGGAAAATAATACTTAAAAACATTTTCTATTCTTGTATAAATTTGTGATGATATACACAGTTTGCATAATGCTTTCATTAGTTTAATAAATAACATTACATAGAATATTTTATTATAAATTTTTCGTAATATATAAGGTACAAATTGTAAATTACACGTTTTCGGATTTAAATTATTCGTCCCAATGGGTTGTCTACCCAAGGGAACATTGAAGGGCAAGGATCACATGTCAAGAATTGATGCTCACCACTTGAAAGAAAAGGTGTCGCATAGACGCATTTGTTCGGTTTCTCGCATTGTCGTATTTCGTGTTTTGTATAATAATCATATGACGAAAATCGGGATGAGTTTGATGACCTTTCCGAGGAATCTTTGAAATCTTGCATTCTCTCCAATGGAACGGGATCTTGCAACCACTTCACCAGACCCCTCAGCGTTAGGAAATATATGTCGGGTCGATTCTGCAGTGACGTTAAAAATCTAAAAATTTAGGATTATATGTATTTTTAACAAGAATTTAATTCGAAAACCTCGTGAGGGCGCGCATACCACGGTCGCCACCCAGTTGCAGAAAATCGGCATTCAGTGATAATATATAAGGCGCTCTGTTGGTGTAATAGCTTCTCTCGAAATTTTTGCGGAGAACTTGTTCGATCTCGTCAACACTGGAATTAAGCTCCAGCGCTCCTCGAATCTAAAACACAGAAGCAATATAACGTTGTACAAATGTTATACGAAAACCTGCAGATCATAACTCACAGTATGAATTACAACACTGCTAATACCCATACTTAGCTTCAAAGTAGACTTACCATGGCGGACCGTTTAGAACCTGTTCCATGAAATTGATTCATAGGAATTTCCCAAATTCCGGGGAATGAGCTAAAACAAACTTCGCTTTTCAGTTTTTATTGAATTAATTCGTTCACCTTCTAGGACAGTTATTGTTTTCACAGTGCCACGACAATCGATAATCGAGTGTCTGTGGCCAATATGGCATTGCGCCAGGATTAACAGACATTGTGTTATCATACAAAAATCCAGTGCGTTCCATCATCTGCAATAGAATCGGTATTGTCACAGATAAAATTACATGTAAACAAATTACCTCAAATTGGTCGTCGGCGCCCATTCCCAACTGAGGCGCTCTCATACCAACAATATTCATTTCGTCAACGTTGCCAAAGGAAGCCAGAATTTGACGCTGTCCGTCCATTTCTGCCATCCACCTACTCAAATTTGACCTTTCCAATGATTCATGGCTAAAATAAAAATGTCGTACTTTGCATATCTAAGTTTACTAGTTGTCCGAAAGTAAATAACCTAATTGAATTTGAAGCAATTTCATGTCCACCATCTGCGATCCACTAAGCAAAACCACGTTTAGAACAGCTATGATTATTTTGAACTAACTTGGACATCGTTGTAATTCGTCCATTCGTGCGATATGAAGAAAGTTGCTTTAACAGGTGCTCCGTTTGGATTGAATATCTGAGGACGTTCAAATAACGCCCTATAGTCTCGCATAGTACGGCCTAAACAAGTGTAATGCGTATTAAGTTATTTTCCATAAAATTACCGTTCACTGCATCGTCAAAACTCAAAACTATGAACTGAGGAATCGAAGTAGGCGGCATTGATGCGGGAGGCGAACGACCTATAATCAGCCAGCGTTTTTTATAATACGCCATTTCTAATAATAAATGATGACTTGCCGTCTTTCGAGCAGAAGCAATGCGGTAAGCTACACTTGTACGAGTCTTCAGACAACGGGCACGGCTCAGCTATTCGCTTTGGTTCGTTTGTGGGTATGGAGTGGAAAAAATTCGATCCACTCTTCTTATTCTTTGCAGCATTCGAATAACCTTAAACATTCTTGCGTGACTATATGAAGAAGAGATGAATTTTGCTAATTTTTTTAATGGTTGAATTTTGTAAAGTACAGCAAGTACAAGTAAAAATTCGAAAGCGAAAACGTATAACTATGAAAATGACCTTCTAATACCCTAGCACGTGCTTGTGTAAAGGGCTTGACGTTCTTCTAAAATTTCTTACTCTCAGTAACCTCTTCAAAAATGCTCGTGATGTTTGTGAATTACTAAGCAAAATTGATAAATCTCTTACACAATCCATTTTCTTCGTGATGTAATTCATCGCACTGACAAATCCCTGAATCAGCCAAACAGACAGCGCCATTTACGCACTCATTTGTCACTCGACACGCCTGTCCGGGACGCATCCTCAGTAACGCTTCTTTCAATACGCAAACACCGTTAAGTGGTTCGTGGGCAGCGGCGCAGATGCACATTCGCTGACCTCAAATCTCCGAATGTTAGAAGCCAAAAAGTATTAACAACTAAACCTGAATCACAAATAGAGCCGCCCACACATAATTCACTATTTCGGCACGATTCCCCAGGCCGTGCTACATTGTGGTTCGATATTTCTGCGGAAGCAGAGCTTCTATATATATCTACAACGAAAGTTTTCAATATAACAAAAAACATCCTAAAATTGATAGTCTTCGTTTTTGCAAAACTACAATATAAAATAGTATAACCATATTAGGGTGACATATTAATTTTTGCGTTTTGCAAAGTTTAAATTTAACGTTACCAAAAAAATTCACATTAATCTTCACTAACTCCTGTAATGAACTAAAAAACTCTTATGGATGATAAAAAATGAAAATTGCACTTCTAAACATATTCAAGTTCTAAGTTTTATAAACATTTCAGCTTTTCATTATACTTCATCGCAAAAAAAGAATTCTTTTTATGTTATGCTTGAGATTATTCGGAAATGCCAGATCATTTGGCTGATATTTGTAGCTAGTGTGCGGCGCACGCTCTGTTTGTCTCTCGTCTCTTCGTTCGACCGAAGAGAGAGAGCCTCCGCCTTCCATTCGCCGGCTGGTACAAAAAAAATGTTCAAATTCGCGCCTTGCCGCATGATGTGCAGCAATGGCGGATCAGAAAATGATCTGGCATTTCCGAATAATCTCAAGCATATAAAAGGTTAAAATAAGGTATGGGCGAGTTCCATTTCTCATAGCTCCATCTTTTGGCCAGGCTTTCATATTTTTTTGGTGCGAATTTGAACACTGTTTTTCGACTAGCCCTTTTCAATGGAATCAAAAGCTTTCCAAATTTGTTTTATCGTTATTACTGCTTATAAAATGTCTTCAAACTTCAACCAAGTGAATTTGTATGAAATAAATCAACAAAGAATGTTATAAGAACATAATAGCAATAAGAAAAACTTTAGTTTCACTTAAAGATTTTAAAGTCAAAAATAATGTTCAAAATTCGCGCCTAAACAATTTGAAAAGCTTGGCCAAAAGATGGAGCTATGAGAAATGGAACTCGCCCATATATTAAAAGTATATACATACGTATGTGTAGAGTGTTTATTTGGTCAATATTCAAAATGCAAATTGGTTATTATATGTCATTTAATTTACTAAATATAAAGTTGAGACTGCACAGTAAACAATATCAAAAAATTTGAGCATATCGAAGTAGAGGAAACAGTTCCAGTTAAACATCATAGTATTTATAAATAATATCACATGAGATATAGTGTCATCACAACAGCTTAATGGCCACATATGCGTTATAAGGAAAAATATAGTCTTTATTATGAAAATCTCGGTTGATTATTACTATTATATTAAGGCACCACGCAACAATTATATTGCCCGCTGGCAATGCCCGTAACGAAACAATACGACTTCGGTGGACAATTCGGCTCCAGCCCATTGCACACTATTAATTGGTCGGTTGCTCGATCTCTCAAAGGGTAATTGCCTGCAGGGCAGGTTCCTACACCCTCTCCCATCTCAAGACCTCCTGTTTTAGGGGCCGGTGTGGTGGGCCTCCGGAGAGGTGGACCGACAAATCTTGGTTGACTTCGCATTTGAGATCCGATGGTTACTACTTGAGAAGATGGGTTGTGATGGTAGCGATGAAAGTTGCCATTTTGAGTGTCTAAAACACTCATTAAGTTAGCTCTTGATTAATTTTGATTATAGAATGAGATAGTTTTAGTGTTAAGTATTGTGTATTAGTTTCGTTGATGAGTTTATTATTCTATCCGTTGGATTCTTATTAAAGGTAATATTCAAACGTTACTTTTCCCGATTACGCATCTGTCACCAAAAAATATGTTACTCATATTCCTCTATACTATAAGTGGTCTATCAAATTCTGAAAGTAAAAAAATCCTGGAAATATAGGTTTTCTGTAAAAAATTTTGCTATATAATTCGGGCAAACACCAGTTATTACAAGCTTTTCAGAACATTTGGTATGCAACAATGCTAAGTTTCGTGGATGTTATAAATAATTGTCACAATGCAGATTTTTAAATTACAAGTTCTAAAATTATTCTGACCTTGGACCACTGGAGCTCTTTGCGCTGAAATTGATGTTCCGATCTGTACTATATCGTGTGACTTTGGTCTTCTCATTATCTCGTTGTCTTCATCTTGCTGAGGTTTATATGAAGCAAGTGGCACGCTTTTCAGAGACGGCGGCTTGATTTCAGGTGGAGCAGACGATGATATTGATGGCAACTCAATGCATTTGCCCCCGACAGCGATCCATCCATTTTGGCAGCGACATAAGCCATCGTGGCAGCTACAATTAAAATACCGTTTTTTCTCTTGAGTAAACCCCCCTCCTGAAGTAAGCCCCCTCCTGAAGTAAGCCCCCCTAGAGGGGGGGGGTTGAAAAATATAAGCCCCCTCTCTAATATACGCCCCCCCCCCAAAGTAAGGTTTTTTACATTAAAATGCTCTTTTTTACATATATTATCTGTTTAAATACATTCGTTGAATAAAATATCAATAAAGGAAATGTGTTTGAACAAATTCTTTTGTTTGATGAATTTTCAGAAAATGATTCTTCAAAACCATAGGGTCCCCCCTATGGTTTTTTTGGCAAAAAATTTTTTAAAGAAAATTTTTTGGCAAAAAACCATAGGGGGGACCCTATGGTTTTGAAAAATCATTTTCTGAAAAATTTGTCAAAAAAATCAATAGGGTCCCCCTATGGTTTTTTGGACATTTTGCTAAAAAATTCGAAAATTTTTGACGATTTTGACAAAAATCTCAAAAAATTTTCCTCGCCAGCTCCGCCGGCGAGGGGTTGAACAATATAAGCCCCCCTCCTGAAGTAAGCCCCCTCCTGAAGTAAGCCCCTCCTAGAGGGGGGTTGAAAAATATACGCCCCGGGGTTTACTCAAGAGAAAAAACGGTAGGAATGCTCCCCGTTTCTTCAAAAAAGTTCATAAGAAAAAATTTCGTTTCCCACACTTTCGTATATAGAATGAAGATGCTTTATGTATTTTAAATAGGGTAGCACAATTTAAAAATTTACATCTCCGATAATTTTGAAGAATGTTTGTACAACAGTTTACAAAACGACATATATATCGTTTAGACTTACATAGATGGCGAGGCACATCGGGTTTCAATGTCGCATTTCTGTCCTGGAGACGCAATCTTCGGTTTTATCATCGGTTTTTCATCTGTTGAGATACAAATGTGCTCCCGAACCAAAGGTTTGTATGAAGGACAGTTGCATAGTTTCTGAATATTTCCATAGATAAAAATTGAAACTGCTTGAAAATCGAGCGCTCAAAATTAATGGGATTTATGAGCACCAATTCAAAAATTCTATATTATATATAATACTAATACGAAACTTGCATTTATAATCACAGTAAAGAAAGTGATATTTATTATTTCAAAATTACAGTGAAAAGATGTTATGGAGAATACTGCCAAATTTACGTAATAGTAGCACCTGCCAATGATTCATACAAAGTGATTACCTGGCCATCGATTCCGCCACAAATTGAGCCGCCTGTACAAATTTCGTCATTAGCACATGATTCCGATGGTCTGGCGTAGTGGCGACCTAAGCTTTAGTTGTTTATAAAAATACTCTTCAAGTAATGAAGAAGCACCGCAATACCTTTGCTCGAAACTGTTTGACTGCTAGTATCATCGTTAAGAGTCGGAAAATGAGTACATGTATTATTGACTAGAGTCGTGTTAGCCGGACAGACTTTGGGAAGACATTTGGCTTCGAGACAGGTGAATCCTGGTTCACACACGATTCCAAGCTTTTCGCACTCGTTTATAGCCATTTGCTTCAGTTCATTTCTCGCTGTGTTAGCAGTCGGGGAAGACGTGGAAGTATTTACTGCAAAGTTACGTAGTGTTTTGATGTTAATTTGTTATTTAAATTAAAATATATCAGTGATCTTCAGGCAACCTGGTTGATTTATTTATTTCAATATCCCGTCATAACGGGCCCTAATGTAAAAATATTTTCGGCGAAAAATTAATCATAGTCACAGATCTTCATTGTTACAACCTTCAAAACAATTGATTCCTCCTCAAATATAATGTGAAATGAACTCGAAATGGAGTTTCGAACCAGAAAAACTATTGCGATTATAAAGAAGATTTTGAAGAGAAAACTTCCCAGAAAATCAGATAGGCAAAGACTGTTTAAAACTTTAAACTTATTTGTGCTAGATATATATTTTATGTAAGTATTCATTTTATTAGATTGTTCCGGAGTTAAGTTCATCCGCAGTCACATTCTTCCACTAGTTTTCTATCTGCCCTTGATTTTGACATAAAATGCATTTTTCAGAAGAAACAGATTACAATTTCGACACTGACATCAGGGCCCGACCGTCATATGTGTAAATCCCGTAATTGCTGGGGGTCCAGCTTTTGGAACAAGCACCCCTAAGAATGCCTCAAAAAATAAATTCACAAAAAAACAAAAGGGTCCCCCCTTTTGTTTTTGAAAAGTACCGGGGGTTCAAAAATTCTCACCGTCGGGCACTGACTGACATATTCATCATGTTATAAAGAATACTCGCAAGAGGAAAATTCCCAGAAAATCCAACAATTTACTCGTATTTAGAAATTTTAAAAGAGCTTGTGAGAATAATTTAACGGGTTGGCCATTTTCGAAAAAGTCGGGAGTATGACTCGTGGAATTGTGGACTTGTGGAATGTCAACGATCCTAATATACTTTAGGTAATAATATAATCAATTTATATCAAGGTATACTCAATGACTCAAAGTTCATATTAAAATGCTTACGTATTGCTGATCCACTTCTATGGGGAGGCAGCGTGGATGTTGTTGTTGTATTAGAGAAGATGCTTGTCTCAATTGTCCTTTGATTATACATTTCACAGTTCCCTGTCTTTGGAGATGGTCTGGTCCCAGCTGGGCACAAACAAATGCCTTCCACACAACTCGAACCGCCAACACACATATCCAGTGGCCCTGAAACACAATACCATTATTGTTCTAATACACCAGAACAATTGTAAAACGCATATATGTAAGAAAACAAAAATAGTTACATTCCGCGGCATTAACTCAACTGCCATTTTTGAAGTAATTTACAATATTTGTCAATTAGGTAAAAAAATTAAAAAGTGATTGCGATAGGCCAAATCACAATTTAAAATATCTGCGATAAAATTAAATGCTGACTTACCGCAATGTGAGCCAGGTGCGGAGATTTTCTGAGTTGTCGTCTCCACAGGTGGTGAAGTTGTCATGGGAGGTTCAGCTTGATGATTATGATATACATGACGTGGTTCAGCTGCGAAAAACGGACTCTTGTTTCCCTGAAAAATTTATTGCATTTTCAAGTCCATATGAAATATTCGAATGTGAAAGTTTGTATAAAACGAAAGAGTTCTAAAGTATTTACTTCTGAAACAAATCGGTTTTTATAACAATCTCATAAAATGTTATCAAAACGAAATAACCAATTTATTTTCCTTTTTCCTTGATTTTCATAATGCAGTTCTTCTTATTAGTCTATTCGTGTAGATATCTATCAGATGAAAATTCACCATGGAATCTGTTGAGCTCTTTTCCAGCTTGACGCATTTTCCCTTCTGGATAACTAGCGATTTATCCGGACAAATGCACCATCCGCCACTGCAAATCGATCCTCCAGTGCATTTTTCACTTCCGGAACAACTTCCGCCCGCAGGAACTTCGTCTAAAATGAAACACATTATTGGAAGACAAGGCTAAAAGTACACGCAAACAGTTAGCATTATATTAGCAAGGGAAAAATATTAGTAGCACATAGAACGCTCAGTTTATTATTACTGATCTGTTAGTTATGACATTCTGCAAATAAATTACATATGGAAGTATTTGCAACAATTTATTTCACCAACAGGATTTCTAAATCAAAAAAGCTTCCTGAAAATTAACTTAGCTGCAATTACGACTAACATTTTAGAAAAATTTAACTAACCAAATTTGATACGTTTACCAGAAGATAGGGATCTCGTGTTTCTCCTAATGTTGGAGATTTGCATCTCATTTTTCATCGTGCCGGCTATTTTGGATATACAATCTAAGCCGAGCTGATCTGATTCCATACAAGTGCACACATTGTTGAAACATGTCAAATTAGCTCCGCATTGATAGGAAAATTCACATGAATGACCAGTCATTGGAACGATATCTTGATGTTTGATTCTTTTATCTTTGTCCAGTTTCCTTATTTTTAATGCCACTCCGTCTGCGTAAAGACGGCGTTTTTTTCCATTTTCTCCGTTGGCCAGAATTTTGAACGATCTTGGCTCATGTCCTTCTATGTTACTTGCTTCTTTTGCATGCTCTGCGTCGGATTCTTCGTTTTCTGAAAATTATTTTGTAAAATCAATTTTTTGGTATAAATGGTTTCAAATAGTGGACCTTGAACACAAATTATTTTGCCAGGATTACAGCTTCTTTTGCAAATATAAAAATAACCTTGCTCTGATTCTTTCGTGTTTGGTGGAATTTCCTCTTCTTCCAATGTATTGACGCATTGAGTTGTTCCATTCACAAAAGCCAATTCGTGATTTGCAAAAATGCACTGGCATAATCCATGCGAGCAATGAGCGCCTTGACCACACCGACTAAATTCATCACAGAACATCCCCGGAAGAACAATGGCAGAAGCCATAGGCGTTGAATAAGTTTGCTGCGGTATGTCTGAACATGAACTATGATTTATTTCCAAACGACAAATCAAACCAGCAGATAGAATATACGTTGATTGATAGAGTTCATGGATTTAGAAATCAATTATAAAACGTTCAATTTTGTAAGATAACATGCCTATCCGAATCTAAGAAAATTTTGAATTTCTTTACAAAATATTAGGTTGTTAAGGCCTTAGTTATTCTATTTTCAACGCATACTGATGATACAAATTTGTAAGATGCTAGAAGGCCTGAGTTAATTTTAAAAAATATTATGGCAAGAGTTTTTGATGACAAGTATCGTAATACCCCACTCTATCTCCCTTAAATACTAAAATTGGTACACTTTAAGGAACAATAACAAGATTCGAGTGCCGGAAACCACAACTCACTCTGTTCTGAAGAATCCTTTGATTCATCCATTGCCGCTTTTCCCGTATGGTCTCTGTCATTCATGCTCTCATCTTTGGAATCTGTTACTTGGTTGGAAAAGTATTCCGAAATTCGTACACAAACACATTGTTGCTGCATACAACTCAACCCTACGGGACAATTGTCATCCTTTTTACAACTCTGGAGATTTCTTTTGGGTTTTGGTTCAAAGTAATCCAATCCTTCTTCATAATAGTCGTCATTGGTTCTGTACTGAGGATCCTGCAAGAAATTTCCTAGCTATGAAATTCAATAAACAATGAAATGTTATGTAATTACCGTATTACTTTCTTCATTTTGCTTGGCTTTGATTGTCATTCCATTGCAATAGCAACTTCCATAGCGACATATACTGCCTTTTGGACAATCACTACTAGCTGAACAGCTCAAAAGATCGTTCATTTGTTGATGGAATATCCGCGAATGTTCAGTTAGGGCCAAATCCAAATCATTTGAAACTGCGGCTTTTGGCGGAGCAAAAGCAAATGGATTGTGACCAAAACCGCCGTTACGTACCTACAATTATATGAGAAAAATATATGTGCAAGTTTATACTTACAAAGTTGCTTTTCTAAGTTTACAACTCTAGATTCAATGTCTTGACATAGTTTCTCAAAATCTATGAAAGTATCGCCCACCTGATTCGGATCGTGTTCAAATTTGGGTGGTGCTCTCGCCGGCTCTCCTATCCAACGGCCCATGTGGAATACGTCAACTGGTGGAGATATGATTTCGCCGAACACTTCCGGTGATTTTGATTTTTGATCAAGCTTTTCCGGCTTTTTTCTTCTTCGCATCGTAGCCATGATCAAGCTTTGTGGGCAACGACCCTCATGGGTGGGCAGTCGTCTGTTTAGACATTCGCATTGTCCCTCTCGAGTGCACCTACAAATGGAATTTACAACTTTAGCTTTTTCAATTAATGTCAAAATTTTTGAATAAAGTAAAAAAATAACTATTATTTAACTCACCAAGAGTTGTCTGTGCAGAAATCCACCAATGGTTCGCATTTTTGACCAGGCATACGCACTTTTTCTGTAGGTATACATCGATTATAGACCTCGACCAAACCTGTGTTGCAAACACAGTGCCCACTAGATGGTGAGCATGAGGAATCTGGCTGGCAAGCAGTGTTTTCATCACAAATTTGCCCAGGCATTGCTCTTAGTGGAGCAGCTAACATGACTTTGGTGTTCATTTCTGACTTCTGGCGATGCTCTTTGGTAATATGTGCAACATTGGGCAGTGTTTGAATCTGAAAACAATGCTCAATCTGTCAAATTGCTTGTTTTGAAAGAATGTTATCTTAAGTCGGCGATCCAAAGAAAATTCATTCTGGTCTTTTCACGAGAAATAAAAGCGTAAAATATTCTGCTCTAGATTTTATACACCAGAGACCAAGAAAGTGAACTAAATTGACTGCGATCCTAATAGAACAACTTATGGGTCTATCTGAGTGCACACAGAAATATCCCAAACTTTACTAGTTAAAAGTAGTTAGTCTTTGAAATACATGTTTACAAATAGGTTAGTGTAAAAATACTTGCCTGCTCTAAATTAGGCCGAGTTGCGCTCTCAGTTCCACTATTTTTAGGTCTCACGAATACTGTTCCAGAATGCTCTCCATCGATTATACCGTTGTATTTTCTACGGCCAACATTCGTAGGACGTCGCATAGCACCTTCTGGGGCTTGGCATTTACCATTTCGAACTCGCATGCCTACCGGGCATACACATGCGTCAATTCCAGCAGCGCAAACTGCCCCATCTAAACAAAATTGTCCTTCACCACAGGACTCCCCCGGTAAAGCTTGGATCTAAAAATTAATAATTCTTGAAAATGAGTTCAGATAAATAATGATATTAATAGTGAATGGTTTCGAGAAAATCGAAAAATTCACTTTATTGAATTTAATTTTTTCACAAAAATGCATTTCCTATAAGGAAAAATAACCAAAATGCTTACCACACACAGTCCGGCTATTAGTCGACGGCCTTCCCCGCAGCGGCAAATATTATCTTTGCCACAAACAGCGCCGCCTTCGCAAATTTGAGCGGGTGTACATGGTCGACCCAATTGTACCAGCTGAATATTGGCTCTTCGCAAAATGCAACCCTGAAAAGCGGAGTTGTTTTCTTTTTTTAAACATTTTCCGAAATTCTCGTGACAAAAAGTTGTTGCAATAAGGTGTATAATTGGATTTACGACAGTAGTTCAAAAAACGGTTAGCCAAATCTTATTAATTGGAAACATTACGTTATTATAATTTTTTAATTAGTATCAACACGTTGTATTTACAAACTTAATTTTCGTCAAATTATTACTTTAATCTAATTTTAACTCACCTGCAGAAAATTAATCCTATCTGGTCTACATTGACAAAATGGGCCAAGTCGTTGAACTGCTGGCATATTAATTGACCTTATGCAATCTGCGCCTTCCACACATCTTTCAGAATTTGAACAGCTCTCAAATGGCTTACGAACCATGACATTTCGTTGAGGATCCGGCACAGAATGCTGTACATTTGGCGGTCTATAAGCAGCGTTTAAAGGTCCAATTTGAACGCTATGAGGAGAGTTTATGGTCGATGCACAAACGCCAGTATTATCGACCCGGCTGCCGCCCGGACATTGGCACCATCCGGCCTTCGAGCAGCGGGAGTTACCCAAACATTGTTTGTCTGGAAGACAGTATTCACCTGGCATGGCACCATTCGGCTAAAATTAATAAACGCTGTTTATCAGTCCAGTTAACAATTTGTCTGCTATAAAACTCACCTGTCCGGATATCTCGACCAACGATATTGACGATCCTTTCTCATTTCCTTGCCTTTTCTCTGCCGCTTTAGTTTCGTCAAAATTACCTAATTCTAAAGTGTGACTTGCTTTTGCAACAACTGACGGCATTTGTTCAGGAAAATGCTGCACGTTCTTCGGAAAGCTGTGTCCGAAATAACGATTGGATTGCCCAAAAGGATTCATGTTTCCGTATTCTCTGTTATTAATGTTAAATCCCATCCCGGATTGACCGCCAGCATTCATGTTATGTTGTTGTTGCATTTGGAGTTCTTGTTGAATGGCTTGCATATAATTTGGTGGTATATTGAGCCAACCAGATTCTCCGTTTGGCTGGAAAGGTTGAACTGAGTTCTGAGAATATGGCACATGATTCGGATATGGCATTGAATTAGATGCTGTGGGCTGCATAAGTGAAGCCATTATCCGTTGTAGATTTGCAGATTCAACGAATGAATTAGAATTTTGTGCATTATTGTCTGATCCGTACAGGTTTTGTTCAGCCCAATTTGGCGTACCCAACCGTCCAAATTTGCTGCCGAAGGGGCTGGATAATGAGTCAGTATCTGGTCTAAAAGATAAAAATTAGACGGTGATTATGTAGAAAGGCACTTTATACGTTTCATTTAAATTTTACTATACTTAGACTAATGCAAAATATTTAACTCACTCATTTCCTCCATATTCTTGTCCCATTCCCATTTGTCCATTTGAACTTCCGGCAACTGTTTGAGCTGGACCATCTGGATCCACATATGCTCTGGGATCATCAACAACGGGTTTAGCAGGAGGCAAGCACCAACGCTCTACTTGTATATACCCCGTCTTACACAAACAGTAGCCGTTGTCACAATATGCATTTGCAGGACATTGCGCACTTCCCATACCGTTGTAGGGACAGTGTGTGCCTCGGGGACGTCGGGCGACCACACAGGCGCCTTGGTGTGTTTCCATCTCAGCAGGACACTCGCACACACCGGACAATGAACCGCACACGGAATTCCAACCACATGCCTGAAAACATCGGATAAATTCACTTGCACAAATATTGTAGCAGTCAACTTCACGCATCTAAACCACATTTTGTCCCATATTGGCGATTTGTCTAACAGCAAAAAACGGAAATTTAAAACTTTTGTAGTAAGGAGTGATTGTTCGTCAGTCGCAAAAATTTTTTTCTTAGATTACCCTAATTTTGGTGTCAATCGAGTCCGATTAGACCAATTATAGGATCGGCGCAAAAAAATTTTTACGCAACAATCAAAAATACCAAATTTTGGCCTAAAAGGTGGCTTTTTTACACATTTCAGGAAACCTATTTTTTGAAACCTACCTAACCAAAGTTCGAGGACTAACACACACCGGTACCATTGAAACCGGTGCTTTCGGCACCGGCTTTAGAGTTAGTTTGTTATAAAACCCGAAACGAAAACTATATTCCCCGATACGTAAATCGGGTCCCTCTAAGTTGATAGGGTGGTGTCCCCCACGAATAGAATCTCCCGCTTTTTGGGGGTCCCGGACCCCAAACTCGCGAGTACCCCCCCCCAAAACCCATGATTTTAGGGGGGGTTATCAATGTCAGAATTGGGGTTGACATACGTGAAAACGTGACATCCGTGTGTCACGTGTGTCACGTAAAAGGGCAAGTATACCCGTCGGTGCTCGAATTTGGGCGTATGATACGTCAATCGCTTCCTCTCGACGAGCCAAGACGATTGGTACCGGTTTCAGGCCCGACTTCCGCGACTACCGGAAGATATGGCTTCCGGAAATTCGGAAAATCCTGGATTTGGCCAGGTCACAAAACCTCCGTCGGTGCTCGAATTTGGGCGTATGATACGTCAATCACTTCCTCTCGACGAGCCAAGACGATTGGTACCGGATTCAGGCCCGACTTCCACGACTACCGGAAGATATGGCTTCCGGAAATCCGGAAAATCCTGGATTTGGCCAGGTCATAGATCACCCGTCGCAGCTCGGTTCGGGGCGTGTGATACATGAATCGCTTCGTCTCGGCGAGCTGAGTCGATTGGTACCGGTTTCGCCGGGAACATCGGCGATTTCCGGGATTTATGGCTTCCGGAAATCCGGAAAATCCTGGATGACCAAGGGCGCCGCCAAGCGGCGGAGCCGCGGGGGCAGTCCTATGGAATAATTTTCTAACCTGATCTCCAGTGCAATCCTCACCAGCTCCAGCTACGGGCCTATCAGGGCATCTGTGGACTCTCCCTCCATGCTGCCCCATTGCTACTCCATTTCTGCAAGCACATACTCCTCCCACACAGTACCCATTGTCTTTGCATTGTTCATTGAGAAAACATGACTCGCCCAATTCGACTTTGGAAATTTGACATATGCCATCGATGGGTCGATAGCCAGGTCGGCAAACGCACAGGTTGTTAATGCAAATTGAACCACGAAGGCATTGCGAAGAGGGTCCACATGGAGATCCAGGCAAGCCTGCAAGGAAAGAGATTTCTGAACATATAATGTAGGAAATCAATTACCAGCGCCCAGTCCGAAGCTTGAGCCCATCTCCGGTGAACCACCATTTTGGCTGGTTTGCGTGTATGATTGTACGCCTGAAGCGGTGAATGGCTGCATTGTACAACCTCCTTGGCCATTTTCTATCAGGCCGTCTTCACAGCGACACACCGAACGCACACACTTTGCACTTGGGCCACATATGCTCTCGCACTTTTCTCCAACTCCGGGTAGGCGCATGAGTTGGCCTGTTAGAAGAGCTTTTAGAGACTGCTGGTCAAGTACGTTGATAGACATCTAAATAAATTAAAACTATTCAGGACTATACTATATTTATTCTTAGAGTACGTGATTAAAATTAAAAAGACTTTGGCATCACTAATAATTAATGTTTCTACATCATCTATTTTGAAGACATTAGTTTTGGTTAATTTTTTAAATTGATTTGAAACATTTTAATTCTTTGACTGGACAATGTTTGTTTAAACTATTCGAATAGGGATGAAATTGAGGGTCGGGACTTGAAATATACTGGAAAACTCTTATCACTATTATCAAAAGACATGCATTAATTACCTGGTTGGCCGTGAGTATTTGGTTAAATTTGCTCACAGTGCTGTCTGGAGATTCACCTAGGCTTGCTAGCCCGTGCAAAAGTTTTGCAGCTTTATTACTTCCCAGCGTTAATCCCAACAGTTCGGCATTGTCTAATGGCTGCTCAGCTGCTTGAGGTGGTCTTTCTTTAGAATCAGTTCTTTGATTTGAAACATTTTGGCTCTGTGGCTGGCCGTCGGATTTGTTTAGCATATTCGAATACGAATGAAATTGAGGGCCGGAACTTGGAGGTGTACTGGGATTTGGCACACATTGTTTGCTGGATGAATCAAGAACAGTTTCGGATTGAATACATTGGCACAATCCATTATGACAAGTAGATCCTCCAGCGCACTGTTGCCCCAAACTACAAGAACCACCAGCCGGAACCACTGCGAGAACGCTATAAAATTATATATAGAAACTTGCATGAAAAAATGAACTTTTTAATGCCATTATTTTTTATTTACCTTGAAGAGGCGCATTCATGACCTATGTTGACTAGTCCATAGAGGCACACGCATATGCCATAAAAACAATAAGACTCGCCAACGCAATCAAGGCCCTAAAAATCGATATTAATGGACATTTAATTGGTTTAAAATTTAAAATATCAAAAAATGTTATTTTAAAAGTTATTTCATACATGCAATTTTAAAATCCAAGTACGAATTTTCATATTAATAAATATTTTCTTTCGATAATTTACCTTCTGACTATCACATCGATTACCTAGCCTCACTGGATGGATAGCCTTTCGACAAACTCCATTGACAATTGTCTCGAGAGGTTTGCAGCGGCACACTCCTCGAAGGCACTCCGTTCTATAGGGGCATTCCAGAGATACTTGACACATCGCTCCCGGAACTAAGCTCCGAGTTTGAGATAAGTCGGATCCTAACGAATTGTCGTCCATGTGTTCGGCAATAGCAGCTTCTGGACTGAACAGTATTGCATGGGATTTTTGCGGTACTTTATGAGTGGGACTCGAGAGACATTCCTCGTGGAACAGAGTCCATCCTTCGGGGCACATACAAACATGAGATTGACAAATGGAATGACCCGTGCAGCTCTCGTCGGTGGTGCACAATTGGCCGGGAGCAGACTTACTGATTCGTTGTATGGCCTGAAAACTACGATGCAATTTTACAATTATTAAAACTCCTTGAAATCCGGTTATTAACTAGTGACGGTTAAAGAAAAGCGGGAAACGGGACCGAAAACCCCGGAAGTTTGGTAGAATCGGTTTTGCAGGAATTTATATAATTTATTGGTCGAGACATGCCAAAACTGCAATAGTGTTCGAAATCGCTGCAGTAAAGAACCACCAAAATTTCTGCTTTAATTTTCTGTGAAAATAACACAAACTAAGATGGGTTCACGATTACAAAAAACTATCATGTCCATGGTATAAATGATATTAAATTTTATTTGTCACAAGTAACAATCGAGCAAAGCTGTCACTTTATACAAGACCATGCGAAGTTTTGATGACCATATGTATTGTAGGAAGATAATAACATCACTTATTTCAACAGCCATTTCAATGGTCATTGTACGGGCTTTTTATACCCAAAAAATTTCCAAAAAATTTTTAAAAGATAAGTTGATATATTTTTTGGTATTTTGACTTGTTCAATATATTTTTAGGGAAGAAAATTTTTACCAATCCACTCCCTTAATACTATACAAATTTCTTGTTATTACAAAATGATAAGTAAAGTTGAATCACAATATAAGAAATCAATATTGATCATACCTGTAAAGCTTCGACATTATTCCCTATACAGACGCCTTCAATTTCGACCTCATCATCAGGACATCCGCACAATCCTTCGAGAGTACAGACAGCTCCGCCTGTGCAATCCTGCCCTTGAGCACATGAGGCTCCAGGTTTGGCCAAGCCTTTATCTTCCTTTGCTGTCAGGTGACTGTTATCGTTATCATTTACAGCATTGCGTGATCTTGACTCGATAGCTTCAGCAGAAGGTCGTGGCTTATAGTGCCTACGCTTAGTCTGTGGAGTCTTTTCTTGAATTTCGTTAGAGCTCATACGCCTGCACCGCCCTCCCACAACGTGTTGATCCGTTGTAGCGCACATGCCTGAAAGCGGCAATGTTATTGCAACAATGTTTATTGAATTTATACATGTAAAGTTTTTGTGAAATTTGAATGTTTTAAAGTTGCCCATGCTAATGTTAGTATTAGAGTTATTTGTCTTAACATATTGTTAGATTATTTAAAGCATAAATCATACATTGTCCGAATCTGCACACACTGCCGTTTGCGCATTTCTCGCCAGACTGGCAGCTTTCTCCTGGTTGAGCCACTCCAATTACACACTGCTCGCCATTTTGATTGACGCGATGCCCTGCGGGACATTGGCACGTGCCCAAATGACAATGGGAGCCGCCCGAGCATACCTGTCCATAAGAGCATCGTCCTTCGGGCTTTTGCCGGCATCGACCATGCAAGTGCACTGACCCATCAGTACAGGCGCAAACAGATTTTCGACATGTAGAACCACCAGAGCATCGATCCATTGGTGTGCAGGCAGCATTAACGGGTTTATAAGTAGAGTGAACCCGGCTGCAGGTGTAATTCTAAAAATGTGACTGGTACTTTAAAGGAGCCATATTGCGAAAATCTTTATTGGAAAAATGCAATATTATTTATGAAAGTCGTATTTCAACGTGGGTTCGTGTTTCAAACTTCCTTGTACGTTTTTCAAAACATTACCTGAAAAGTATAACCCTGAGGACATGAGCATATTCCATTCGCGCAAGAAGTCCCATTTAAGCAAATATCTCCTGGTCGGCATGGCTCATGCGGTCGTTTTGCTTGCATAGCTTCTCTCCGCTTTCTTTGTTGAAATTTAGAGGCATTTAGAGAAGGTGTGAAAAATTCCTCTCCGTTTGGAGTGAGTGGTTCCGCAGCCATCATCCTGTGTCGATAAGGGAGTTCGCCTGCTTGGACACTGATGTTTAGCTGATTGAATGAGGGAACTTGTTCTGCATATGGCCGAATATGCGTGTTTTTTAGTGCGGCAAGCGTGGAGAACATCTATAAGTATATTGATCATGTAAACTTAAAAAGGATTTAGTTTGTTTTATAACATCGAAAATAATCAAACACAAAACGTATTAGATTTGTAATGGTGATGATATTTCTTAATAGAATCTCAATTTGAACTGCTCTTGAATTAATATAGAATTTTGCATAATAAATTCTTATACATGTGAAAGAATAAAATTATTAGAAATGTTCCCTTAGGTATATACAATTTTCATTTTTCCTTATAAGTAATTGTCAGAAATCACTGAAGGGAAATGAACTACAAAATTCTACTTCAGTTTTAAAAATTTACCTGTTCAATTCCCGTAGGTGGTGCTTGATTCATATTTATGTTCTCTTTGCTCAAGTCCTCTAGTCTTCCCAACGCATCAACGGAAGGGTTTGCCGTTACACAGCCTAACTCATTGTGATAAATCTTTCCAGGAGGGCATTCGCACCGACTTTCCAAACACATCAAATCGTTAGGACATTCCGTATCTGCCTTGCAAATTCCACCGTAAGCTCCTAAACATATTTTTTAATTGGGCAAATTTGAACTTGGTTTGTTACAAAACATTTTATATATTCCTATAATCCAATGGTTTATTTCATTAACATGAAATTTTACACACTTCTTCTAAATGAAATAGAAACATTTGATCAAAGCCTCCCATTACTGTACTTTCCGATTGTTGTTGCTGTTACAGTTTGCTTTACTGGTAGTTTCGGAAATATCGATTTTAAAATATTACTATAGTGTATCTGCCACAGTATTTTATTTTTAGAATTTAAAGTCAATCCATCCATATTTAGTCATGAAAGATTACCCTGATTTGCTGATGAAATTTCTGCCTGTCGCGGATCTGGAGGGATACATTGCTTATCCGATAGAACCGAAGGCGGTAAACACAGGCATTTTCCTTCCGGACTGCAGAAAGAGTTTCCAGCACAAGCGGGGATAGTTTGCGCTTGATTGCATGGTTCACCAGGCCAAGCATGTTCTGAAGAATTGGTTTTCAGGGGAAAATGTTAGATGATTAGTGAGGATGGATTTGGGGTAATCAAATTAGTTCGTTACTTAATGTTGATCACACAATTTAGTATTACCTGAGATGCATGTTTGTTCCATGGCTTTTGAACCAGGTGGACAGACACATTGTCGATTGATACATCGAGTGCCGCCGTAAGCAGTAGTACATTGCAAGTCGTTGTCGCAGCCAATTTGTCCAGGATAAATAACTAAATATTATTAAAACTCACGAAGTGCGGAGTTTCCTTTTCGAATACATATATATGTCCTTTTGCATCCAAAACTTCCCTTTTCTGTCTATACACGCATAATAATTTAGCACGTCCTTAGTTCTGTCACCTTTTGTATTAAACTTTTCATATTCCCGTCATATGCAGGCAGCAATTATGTATTTACTGGCTTAAGCTGGTGCCCAAACCTAACCTTCACCCAAGTCCAGAACTATGTCCTTATAAGGAATTGGGCAATATGACAATACTGTTATGTGTGGCTTATTCGAACTGTGACTGTCCCGCCACGAATATGCTCCATGCTCGCGCCAGTATATAAGTAGTCTGATCTATTGTGTCGTTGTTGGCTTCTACTATTATTTGTCTGTTTGCTGTTCCAATAAACTGTTGTTCGTTACTGCTCTCAACAAGGTCGCAATACAGTCGGTTCACAAACATAACAATTGGTGACGAGAATTTTCAACCCGCGTCTCTCAAAACCGCGTAAAGTTCAATCGCAAAGAAATGGAAGACCTAGTAAAGCAAATGTTGGAGCAGACGAAGATGCTGCAAGAAACACTCCGTGAAGAGCGAGAACGTGCCCGCGAAGAGCGAGAACGTGCCCGCGAAGAGCGAGAACGTGCCGACACTAAAGCGCGTGAAGACCGAGTTCGTTTCGAAGCTCAACTCCGTGAAGAGCGAGAACGTGCCGAAGAACGATTCACCGAGTTGCTTGCTAGTCAATCAGGTACTGTTCCAGCACAAAGTGGTGAGCAGCTTTTAGTCTCCAATTTATCATTGCGTATTGAAATGTTTAATTACTCCCCCGAGGAGGACCTTGACTTTCAGGCTTGGTACAAGCGATATGGCGCTCTATTCGAAGAAGATGGAAAGGATGTGTCGGACGCTGCAAAGGCTCGCTTGCTAGTACAGAAGCTGGGCTCCGTCGAACATCACAAGTTCCTGGACTCGATCAAACCGAAAGAACCGAAAGAGCTCTCGTTCGAAGCTACGGTCAAACAGTTGCAGTCCCTCTTCGCGCCCGCTGTGAGCAAAGTCATGCGTCAATATCAATGCTTTCAGGTAAAACAGGTAGCAGGTGAGGATAAGATAAGTTTCGCATCTAAAGTTAATTCTCTATGGGAATCGTGCTTCTCAACTAATGTTAATCTCAGCACTCTCAAGTGCGTTTCGTTTGTTGCAGGTTTAGCCGATTCAGAATGTGATGCCAAAATGCGCTGCGTTCGTGTCCTAGAGATGGCCGAGGCCGATAATCGTGTCGTGACTCTCGATGAACTCAAGGAAGAATGCAAGAAGATCGACGTCTTCAACCAGGGCATGATTGGGCTCTCAAATGCTGGTCAGCCGTTGAACGTCTATGCAGTCAAAGCGCAGAAGTCGAAACTACCGAGACAAGAAGCCCACCGCTATGGAAGAAAGCAATCTACCGATTCAAGTGATATGGAGGCAGGACATGTAACAGGAAAGAAATTTTACGGTGATAGCTCTCATAAGCTTAGTTCTTCTCCTAAGTATCAGGTTCAGTGTTTCTGTTGTGGTAAGAACCATTTTAAAAGGAACTGTCCAAATGCCAATATCGTGTGTGCCAAATGTAATTGTGTAGGGCACTTTGCTAAAATGTGCAAATCTAAAGGTGGCAATAATGTGAATATTGGCCGCATTAATATTAATGAGACGGGCTCAGCCCACAATTTTAATTCAGGAGCTTATGGAGCAGACAAGAAGATCAGTGAATGGGAACTGAAGCTACCCAGTATGTCAGTTGCTCAAGCCAAGAAAATGAACAAGCTCATGTACAGAACTGGATGCACTAACGAAGATGCGATCTATACGCTCGAACGCAACGATTACCATCTGGGTAATGCGGAGTCCGAGATCAAAGCCTATGGTGGTGGCGCCGCTCTCAAGGAAGCTGGAGAAGAAAGAGAAGCAAACCAGCCGCGCGCAAAACAGATCTGGATCCGGTCGACACAGTTAGTTGAAAGGGCATCTGAGAATAGTTCTGTTAAGTCTCATAAATCTATTAGTATATCTAAGCTTAGTACGGGCATCTCAAAACCCAAATCTAAGTCAAGTATAGGCTGCTCTAAACAAAACATGGAAAGGTGTAGTCGGTTTAATCAGGGTGCTCGAGTTTATTTCCAGAAATGGACACCAGGAGTCGTGGTTGCTCTCAAAGCCGGTGGAGAATACGATGTGAGCGAAGTGAAAGGCCAGTGCATGTCGGCGTCGTTCCAATGCATCAACGAAGGCGCGCTCATCAACCTCACCGCGAACCAGCTCCGAAACCGCAATGCCATGTCAGCCAGTGAAGAGAAAGACAACGCCGATCGTGTGAATGCCGAAGTCACTGCCGAAGAAAGTGCGTGCCGCTCGCCGATCCGATGTGAAAAGACCGATCGAAGTCAGAAGCTCCGTCGCAATGCTCGTGGAAAAGTCCGGAAGAAGACAGCCAGCAAGAAGTGCGCAGCTCCGAATGAACCTCTCGATTCGCCGTCTAAGTGTGTCTCTCTCGATAAAGTCAAGAAGTTGGAAGAACGAAGTGTGCTCGATAAAGCTTCAGATCAGCCACTCTCGCAAGGATCCATGTCGCAGCAAGCGTGAGTCGCACGGTATGTCGAACCTTTATAAGGGTCTTGCTGCCTTGTAGCCTTAAATTATCTTCCCTTCTTATTACCTTCTCTTAGCTATAGAATCTGCTCTTAAATCTATTATATAATCTATCTATATGGATCTGTCCTTTTGTGAGTACCGTGTCGTGGTAGATGGAAGTATCGCTCATTGATTACTTTTCATTGAGTCGTCTGAGTCGTGCCTTTGACTCTGGTCCAATTATCTACAGTCGGTATCTCCTCTTGCTCTAATATACTTGAGCGGAGTAAGTGCGCCAGTTAGAATCTTCCACATAGTCTCTTCGGAGTTATCGGGAATCTAATCTTGGACAGGTGTAGAAGAAAATATATTATCATTTTCTTATCTATATATTAATTCTAAGCTTTGAGAAGGTCCCCTCTATTTTTCAATATCAAACTTCATTAAATATATTTCATTCTACTTGGCGGTGAGATCTTTTAAAGGGGGAGATGTTATGTGTGGCTTATTCGAACTGTGACTGTCCCGCCACGAATATGCTCCATGCTCGCGCCAGTATATAAGTAGTCTGATCTATTGTGTCGTTGTTGGCTTCTACTATTATTTGTCTGTTTGCTGTTCCAATAAACTGTTGTTCGTTACTGCTCTCAACAAGGTCGCAATACAGTCGGTTCACAAACATAACAAATACCAAAACCTGGTACAAGAAAAAATTATTAAGAACGTGCTAAAATATTTTGTCGATACAGAATTTTGTTTGAGTTTCACAAAGGGATACATTTAAAAAATCGCCTTCTGATGACGTTTTAACACTAACTTTAGTTATAAGCTCTAAGTTTAGGTGTACTCTATTATTAAGTTCTATTTTTGTTTGTTACGAACATACGTTTTTCACACCGATCATTGACATTTACATGAGTGGAAAGGCATTGACATGTTGGCGGCTAAAATTGCATCAATGATCAAACATTCAATTTACAGCATAAGTCTGTTTGATTAAAATTGACTATAAATTATCTCGCTTCAGTTTAAATTTTTAAACCTTTTGTTTAATCTAAAAATGTCTAACCTGTGAATTTCCATTGCAATATGCACCTTGCATGCACTCCGTGTTCAATGAGCACCTAGCACCTACTCCAGTTTGACCTCTGGATAAGCTGCTAGGAATCGGCATGGGCGGAGAAAGTGGTACAGATGTTCTTGAATTCTCTTCTGATGTGGACTTGTTTTCGATGATTTGGGATCCAACAGAGGCGGATTGTATTTGAGCATTGCTTGTCGTTGGATTTGGTGCCATGTAACCACCGCCTGAGATGTAGGGTGCCGGAATATTGTTGGCTGCAAAATAGCAAAATGTTTGGAACTCATTGGATGGCCAAAAATAATTGTAGCCTTTTTTAATTTTCCGTTTTGTTATTTTTACAATCATTAGCTGTTTAAATATTTTTTAAATATGTACTATACGATCCTCGTATTGTTTTGCTTCTGAATAAGTTTCAGAATTTTCTTATAAAATTATTTTATAAAAAATGTCAAATAAGAAAAAACATTAAAACTTTATTTTGGAATGAAGCGTTAAACAACATACGCTGCACTACACTGTTAGTGTTAGCCAAAGTATCCGGAGTAGGGCGTTGTTGAGGGACACACCATCCATTTGATAAATCCGTACCCTGAGGACAGACACAAACAGGCATTTTTGGATCACAAACAGAACCTCGACTACAGACTTGGCCGCCGTTGCATGGTTCACCAGGTCCTAAATTGGTTTGTATTGCTGATCAGAGTTGCCCGCAATTGCGGATTGCGGCAATTTTGGCGTTGCGGATTGCGGATTGGGCCTGATTTTGCCGAAATCCGCAATCTTTAAGGACCCCTAAGAATGGCATCGGCCGTGCCCGATAGGGCGCGGCCGAGGAAAAATTTTGAAAATTTTGCCTCAACATTGAAAAATTTCAAAGGAAATTTTCTCCAAGCCCACTAAATTTTTGAAAAATTTTCGCCTGCGGCGCTATTTTTTCTTTGATTTTTCCTTTGTATCCAACATTTTTTCTGTTGCTCAGCATGCACTGTTAGTAATGATCAGCAATGCTGATCATTACTAACAGTGCATGCAACGAATTAGAAAGTTCTTCGTTTTCTACCAAAACTGCCAATCGTAGCTTATGAAATGTTTTGCTGTTTATATAATAACTGATTTCCGAAAAAAAATTTATTTCAAAATACCCAACCATATTCAACAAAGTCTGATGAATTTATGTGATATATGATATCAGAATATCGCGGTTTAAAATTTGTTGGTAAAACTCTCACCTGATTCTTTCGGAGTAACGCATTTTCCGGCATATTCCACTTTTGGAGCTAAGCATTGACAATATCCATTGACGCAGTCGGCAGAGAAGTCACAAAATGTATTGTATTGATTGCAACGGCCACCAATACCCACTAAAATTTATTGAGTGGTTTTACTGCGTAGAATGACTATTGTAGAAGGCACTAGTTTAAAATGGAATTACAACATCAAAAACAACATTTAATTCCAAGTTGTTTAACGATACAGTCGAGTCACTGAATAACGCGGATCAAGGGACCGGACAGACTAGAATCCGCGTTAATCCGAGACCCGTGTTGTTCCGAGACTTCCTATTTTACGGCGTAGAACCTCCCAAAAATTGATTTTTTGAACTTGATATCCATCTCAGACGGTAATTGTGCTATGTTTAGCTACTTACAGCAAAATTTTTGCTAAAATGGCTAAAAAGTGGGAAACATTTTCTCCCGCACCGTCTGCGGCAATGCCCGGAAAAAAAAACAAAAGGAGTCCCTATTGTTTTTTCAAAGTCTGTCAAAATTTTTTTCAAAATCCGCGTTATTTTGAGCCAATTTTTTACTAGTAAAATTTACGGGACAGGATAAAATCCGCGTTATTCCGAGACGCGTTATTTTGAGACTCGACTGTATTAAACTTTATAGAGCGATTTTTCTGAGTGGAACCATAGAAGGAAATAACAGTTTAAAGTGGGATTTTAAATTATTTTAACCATTTATTTAGAGCTTATAGGTTTCAATGGGAAATTTATTAAATGTATTATTGTAGCATAGAGAAACATGATTTAAGGGTACTTAAAGGGAATTCTGTTGGAAAAAGCCGAACAAAAATGTGAAACTAAAAGCGTGTAAGTCGGAAATATCGAAACCTTTTGTAATCTCCGGTTGAGGTCTGGCCTGCTCTTCTGTCTTTGTTACAGTTAGGCTTACGCATTGGCCGTTACGGTTAACAGAATCTCCTGGGCAGAGACATATGTTCATGGGATGGACGCAAACCGATCCACCTTCACAATGCTCACCGTGTGCGCAACTGCTGCCAGCTGGAACTCCTGTAAATATTAAAATATGGTATTTTAATGTGCATATGAGTTGATGTATGTCTATCTTCTACCATTTTTATTTTCTCGTTTATCATTTGTGAACTAGTGGATTAAATTCAAGTCAAAAATGTAAGGTATTTCCTCAGTAATCACCTACAGAGCAGCAACCTGCCCATGTGGCTTGACATAAGCTATAAACATAGAATTGACTGCGTACGATATATTTATAGCCGGAGTCATAGAAGCAGTTAAAACAAAGTATTCAATTGAAAGAAAAGGTTTTAAGTATCACAAATGGGATATTTCTGAACATACCTGGGGACTGTGGGTTTCCTGTCGGCTTTGATGTATATGATGACCCTGTGGAATATGGCTGCCCTGTGATCACTCTTTGATGTGGTTGTTGTATCGATTGAAGTAGAGTTCGGTAGAATTGATTAAATGAAGTAGCCATATTTTGAGCCGAATTCGTTCCCGATAATGTAGCTGAAGAGGTTGCTGCAGGATAACGTGTGTTTTGCACATGTCCATAGTACTGAAAATAGTGAGCTCTTTAACACTAGTTTCTGCACATAGCACATTGAAAGCATTTTGTAACTAATTTTCAGTAATGCCAAAAAATATAATTTAGCACCAAAAAGTACATTTGCATATTGTTGTTGACTTGACACAGCCGGTTGCTGCGGCGGGAGCGTATTATCTGCTGGTAGTTGCGGCTGGACACACGACAAAGTTTCGAGATTGGCAACGGTCCCGTAGGGGCAGAGACAACGGCGCTTCGCCAAATCGCAAACTGTTCCTCCAATGCATTGCTCTCCATTTGCGCATGAACCGTTCAGAATGGCTGAATTAATTTCTTATAGTATTATACCAGAATGGCAACAATAAAACGCAAAGTATAACTAACAACCTATCTAATTACTTTCCGGAATTTCATCAAATGAATGTAAATACAATACAACCAAAATGTAATTAAAATTTTTAGCATTTTACAAAACTGAACAAGTCCAAAACAAACCGATGTGTAAAATATCATTTTCCTGGCGAATAACGTTGGGTGGCATTGATACTGTCTTGCACTGTTGCGTCGCAAATTCAAAAGACATTTCATTTGGACAGTAGTGTCTAAAATGCTTGTTTCATAAATGGGTAGGCTAATTTAATTCACATTCCAAATTCATACGAGAACTTACCGCTCCCAATATCCATATTCTCTAAAAATAAGCTATATAGTACAATTCTTAACAACTTTCCTAGAAAGAAATTTGCTACAGTTTATCGATAATCATGTTGCGCAAAACGCGAAACACATTTAAAAATTATTCATGATTTTCTGCCGAAAAATTCCAATGTAAAATTTAATACCAAAAATGGTAATCTAAAAATGAAATTTACATACGGCGGACCATAAGGTTTGCACATAAGAAAGGATTGACTGCTAGTTGGATCTTCCGCAAAAAGTACATCCGACTGTGGATTGCAAGTTGACGTTTGTGGAACATAACCTAAGCAAAATTATGGAATTGCGCGATAATCCAAAATGGTACGTGGTGATTCAGCCACTTACCATAAATAGATGAAACAAAAAAGCACAAAAATAATGGCAAGAGTCTGTAGGAAATGTGTTTGATTTGATTCATTGTTTGTAGAAAACTGAGAAGCTAGTAATATGGCAATTCATCTGTTGTACACCAGAAACGTTCGTGCTCTGGAAAAGGTAAACATTTTTATATATATCTCGAGCAAAATAATTTTGAACGAATTTGCAGTGATTTAGCAATAATTTAAGATTTATTAAGAACAAGCCGTTTATAAAGAACAAGTTTTATGTGAATATATCAAACATCCAATATACGATACGGGGAAGTGTTGTTCGCGAATATTACCGGTATATAAATTATGGATCTACTTTTTGCTGAAAACATTGATGTCATTGAGAAAACAATACAGACAATTCTATAAGTGAATGTGTGCGGTAAACGACAAGCAAATGCGTAAAATTCACTGAGTAAACGATCTTTTCTCTCGGAGAGAAGATCAGCTTAACGATATTGAGCTAATTATTAATTAAATATGGGATTCGTAGTATAGAAGCTGTCATAGAAATTTTGTGTGGATTTCACTGTACAGGCTTTTACAAAATCAACAACGTACGTTTTGAGGATGAAATTAAATTCACGCACAAGGAGTCATATTATGTTAACAGCAACAAGAAAAAAAAGACGATAAATAATTAAAAGGTGTGTGAATATAAAATTCACAAAAGCTATCACATAAATTTGTTGGCAACCAAATATTTTATAGACAGCTATCTCGTAAAAGTCAAATTTAGTTATAGATATAATTTTTTCTCAAAGGTTAAGTTAAATATAGTAACTTAACAAAATCTTATGATGATTCCAAATATAGCTATGACTATCCTTTTCAATGTAAATAATTTCTAGTTAAATCTTGTAATCAAGATTGGTTACTTCCTCTTACTCATCCTCAAAACAAAAAACCGGTCATATGTCCTTCAATCAACTCCAATATACAATAATCCCATTCGATCGCTAGAAAAACTATGAAAGACTCAAAGCTGACTCACATAGAAATTCTACCTTTCTGATCTGCTATCTTTTCGGTCTGGGCAATGTACCTGCACAAAAATTCTAGATCAAGAAAATTATTTTGATTTCACTCGGTTGGAATAAAATTCAAGAAGTCAGCGCGAGACCATTCACCTCTGCATTCTCCATGAGTTGAACGATATATTGAAAGGGGACTACTCTCGGAGATATCAAGAGCCCCATTTCTGTGGTTCCACTTTATCTGGGCGTCGCGACCCAAATTCTTCTGGACCTTGACGCTGTGACTTGTGGTCACTCCGGACGGCGTCCACCTCGGTCAGTTCAAAAGAGCTCAACCTCAAAGCCGTGCTTCTTGAACACTCAAGTGGGTCCTTGACGGCGCTCGCGAACTCGAGACATTCCGAGGCTCAAATCGAACCATTCCATTATATAATCGAGATTTGATTGACGATTTACTGGTGAGCAGTAAATGTCCAGCGGAATCAGACATATCGAAAAGTATACGATTGTGTTCGAAGAATAGTCATCGGCACAATGCATCAATCACCATTTAGCCACACGTATTAATCTCTCTGTATTTTAGGATTTGCATTAAAATTACCCATGACTTATAAAATGTTTAAGATTTCTTAAAATAGAAAACAATGTAATTGTACTACAATGCACCTCGTAATAAATTAAAGTTGTGATAATAATAATTTAGTTTTTCCTTGAAATATTTTATAGAAAAGATTGCCAAAAATCCCAGAAAATGTTAGTAGTTGATCCTAGAAAACACACGAAAGACCAACCTGAAAATTAAAAACCGAAATTTGTTTCGTAGCACAAATTCACGATGATCTTGGTTGGTCAAAAATAAAGCTAAAGATAAACATACGAATATTCAAAAACATAGAAATTGTATAGTTATAAATAAACTACTCACAATTAATGGATTGATAAGTTTTAAATGTACTAGCATGTCCTGCCGCGCCAGATAGCGCGTCCCCGAGGATCCCCGCAATGAGTATCGCCCCTCGCCCTTGGTTTAAACGGATTGGTTTCAGTATGCCACTTCCTTTTTGTGCACATATCTCGAAGTTGAGTCATAGTTGCCATAACCGTTTCCCTATTTGAGGGGTGTTACAGACGGAATTTTGAACTTTAGTATAAAAGCATAATCTGTGAATATATAATATATAATCAGTGAAATCATTACCCATAACCATGCATTATCTTATTCAGTGGGCGAGGTTATCGAATTAACCAATGAATCATTTCAGCGTATGTCTTTTGCAGTTTATTTGTATTCTTCTGACCTTACTACTCAACAACTAAAACATTAATTTCCATGTAGCTTTATTGGGTATATTCTAGAATAAAACTGACTCTCCTACAAAATGGCAATTCAATTGGATTCAGAATAACCAATTATTTAATAAATTAACTACGTTTTTCTAAATAAAGAATTTTTACTATTATTTGGCACACCTAATTGTGTTTAAATTTGTTTGCACTTCATATTAGGCTCATGCTTACATGTATACGTGAACATTCTGCTAAAAATTATACGGGCAAACTCGAAAAATCAGGACGAAATTTATTGGAACTTGTCACAGTGTTTTTTGCCGCTGCCAAAAACGTATGACCATTTTTATCTGTAATACAAGTGGAGTCTATACTATGGGTAGTATGTTAGTGGTGGAGGATGAGCCGTATGTTTTTGGTGTTACTGCGGCCGTGTAGAAAACGGCATAGATTTTGAAGGGTATAATACAGATATACCTATGTTCTAAGTTCCCTCACATTCCAAGGAGGAAGGTCGGGCGCGAAGCGCCCGACCACAGGACTGGCTTGCCACCTGCGATGGCTTGTATTGTTTATGGGGTAGGATTGAGTTGTACCCTTGTTCTCTAAGTTCCCTCACATTTCAAGGGGGAGGGTCGGGCGCTCCGCGCCCGACCACAGGCCAAAAACGGCTAAATGCCCTCGGGGTTTTTGGCCGCTGCCAAAAACGTATGACCATTTTTATCTATAATACTATATGGACAGCAAATCCCGTTCATGGATCTCCGTACCTAGTCTCCGATCTCATTAGTCACGTTTGAGTACAAAAACCGGAGCGTTAGACTGATAGCTCTCGAAAATATCTGTCCTGGCTCTTCAAATATGAGATACCAAAATTCAAATGTGGAGGCGCATTATTTTATGGATGATGTTTGCAGAATTGCGCAATTTTCAATCTCATTTATGCTGTAAATGTTCCATTTTTTCTGTCAACCAAACAACTAACAGGAATTTTTTCAACAACTTTGCTTCCATTTTAAGCAGGGTGGTATAGACTCGGCTCCAAAAATAAGGACATTTGCCCCAAAAACTAAGATTTCGGGGTCAAAAATAAGGACATTTTTATAATTTTTTCAAACCATAGGGTCCCCCTATGGTTTTTTAGCAAAAATTTTTTTCAGAAAATTTTTTGGCATTTTTCCAAATGCATTCTTAGAGTGCAATGTTTTCAAATTTTTAAAATTCGCGCCGAAACTATAATGCCAATATTTTTAGTCTGCATGAATGAAAAAATAGCGCCGCAGGCGAAAATTTTTCAATTTTAAGCGATATTCATAAAAATTTGCACTATTTTTAAATACTTGGAGAAAAAATGGCATCCAAATAGCGCCGCAGGCGAAAATTTTTAGGAAAAGTTGCTTTTATTTCAAAAATTCCCATTTGAAATTGGATATTGCGTGAAATAAGGACAAAATAAGAACATTGGCCAAAAATAAGGACAAATCTTAGAAATAAGGACATATACCACCACTGATTTTAAGTGACTAATTATAATTACAAAGCGGGGTTTGAATTTCCGCCAAAAAGATGAGTGAGATTTTAACGCGGGAAATTCCGTATTTGTTCTTCCATAATTTTGTTCTGCCTCAGGCAACTTTTTCAATATCCTTTTACTTAAACGGCAATAATTTTGCATTTGTTGTATCAGATCGCACTATATTATTTATTTTAGACTTGGAATAAATGTTAATACACGAAAACTTCCGCACAACATTTTATGATATCATCCGAAAAGAGGCATGATTCTTTGCATCTATTTTAAATTTTCTCTAACGTAATTTTAGCACACCTTGGTAATTGTGAATGCTGACGTGGACGCTTTGGCAGCCAGTGCAATTTTGACGGTAAGTATTTAATGTATATAAACCACCCTTGTGCAGTATGTCACCATTTAACCCTTTATTGCCCAGTGTATCCAATTGGATACGCTAACTTTGGAGTAATTTTTGTCCAATTTTTAGACCTCCTATCTCAAATCTGATATTGCTCTTATATAGCCAACTTTTTGTCCTGAATCAGGATATGTAATTTGTTTAACCACTTTATCAACGATATTGCCCTGAAAAATGGCCACACTGAAAAATGGCCACACCCTGAAAAATGGCCACGCAATAGACACACCCCCGAAAATCGAGGAAAATTGACGAATTTTGGGGGATCACCTTAAATTCTCCGATTTCTAAAAACCTTCGTAACTTTCGAAATTTGGCACCTTTTGCGGAAATTAAAAAAATTTGCCGAGTAAATCGGCTACGCGGAATCTAATAAGCTTGTAAAATTCCGTGCAGAACCTGAATTTTTTGGCGCAAATTTGAATTCGCGCCAAATTTTCGAACCCGTGAAAATCGACATTTTTGGTCGAATTTAAAAAAATAATATTTTTCCCGTTATCAGGGGTCCAAATGAGCTCTGTATACCAAAAATCAGCAAAATCCCACGGTCGGGCAATGAAGGGTTAAAGAGGTTGTATATGTATATAGGATATTCATAGATAGTACATCACATTACAAATCAAATTAAAGTTATGGCCATTGTTCGAACTCTATTATTTTGATATAAAATCGATTAAATATTCACATCGACTTTTAGTACGCACTTTCATGTGATGACGTAACATTTTCGATTAGCCCAGTAGACTCATGGAGCGCAATCGATAAGGCAATTGTTGAGCACAAGGATCAAGTAAAAAACATCGTTCTTATTAACTGTGGTGCAACTCGTTCTCTTCTTGACTTAAATCTCCCGGATGAGGTATTTATTACTTATATTTGCACAAATTTGTCAATTTTATGCAAATACTCAGCTAAAAATATTCCCACTGGAAAAAAATGTTCAATATAATTTTTTATGTTTTAATAATTTGACCGGATTAACTTATTTGTGTGCTGAAATTATTCACATTATCTCATGTTATGCAACTAAGTTCTACGTCAAAATCTGCTGAAAATCAGATCTTCTATTTACAGGAGCTGAGTTTTATCCAAAAAATAATGAGCTAGATGTTTTCACCATTTTCTGGTACAACAAATTTACGGGAGATTGCATTTTAATATTTGTGTAATCGCTTTTAGAATAAATTGTTTTATTATAGATACGAGTATTTATACTGGACTCTCACCGGCCTGTGCATCTGGACAACATTTATAAGTTAGTTCTTCCTTATTTTAATTTTTCGTATATACGGTTCTAAAAATTTAGCAATGATACAATTCGTGTGTTGGCCGTCGCTACCGAAATCGAAGAATGGTCAATACCTGAATCATCAAAAATTTATGCGGTTGATTCCGATGATGAGGATGACGATGAGAATGAAGAAAACTCCGAAGAAGACGACGAAAAGAGAGAAGATCTGGCTACGCGTATCGAAAGACGTGCTCTGAAACACCAACAAAAAGCTAACTGGAAAAGGAGTCGGGCCACTCTTTTATGGAATTATTATATGAACACATGGCATTCACATTCGGTTAGTTAAATACTAGAGTGGAGCGCCGCGCCTACGGCGCGTTCATGTGGTAGCGCAATGTTAGGGACTAGGCATCAGTTTGCAAGAAATTAATATCCAGATAAAACTCTCGAGGCCGCCGCTTTCACCCCTTTTCGGATGGCGGCCTCGAGAGTTTTATCTGGATATTAATTTCTTGCAAACTGATGTCTAGTCCCTAACATTGCGCTACCCCATGAACGCGCCGTAGGCGCGGCGCTCCACTCTAGTCTCAAAAAAAGCTTACCAACAAAAGTTTTCTTTGTAGCGTCAAAAACCTGCATTTTTGCCATTTTTGGGAAAAAGGGCCACTTTTTGGGGGGTCCGCTCCCTGAATTTTACATTTCCCGTTCTGGCATCTCCAGTCCGTCAGTTTAAGACCAAAACCACAAAGAACGGAGGGGAACAAAAAAAGTTTCCTTTGTAGCGTCAAAAAAACCTGCATTTTTGCACTTTTTGGCAAAAAAAGGCCACTTTTTGAGATCGCCGCTCCCAAATTTTTGAAAACCCAGGCCCTACAGCTGGAGACCTACAAAATGAGCTATCACACACCCCTGCATCGAGGGCACTAAAAAAGTTACGCCGTGCGACACCGGACGGACATATGCGACTTAGGTAGAGTGGAAAAAATAAATGATGTAGAAATAACCTATGACAAATATTCAAAAGATTTCCAAGTATCCTATTTCATTTTAAAATGTCAAAATCGTGGAACTGTCAATCGTATATTAACCATCAATTTGCTGCATTATATCTTTTTCATACATGACCCTGAGTGGTTTTCATAGCAATATATATCATTCGTTTGAAAAATTGCCTTTCGAATACATAAAAGAATTTGCATTTATCAGATGCTAAGTATGGTAACAAATTGATTTATATACATATAAAAGGAAACAGAGAGAATAGGTTACGAAAGAATGATAAATCCTGAAATTATATCTTGCCGTTTCGGCTCTAAATCTAAACGGCAAGACATCGAACAGGATGTTGTAAGGTTGAGTCTCATCAGTAGATGTCTACAACTTATGAGTTCACTCTTAAAGGGTAGGCAAAAAGAATAACAAGTAAAAAAACTTCACATTTAGACTTGGGGGTAAAGAAATTTCGTATAGGGTTAAAATTTGAAATGACCAACGTTTTTGGTAGTCAGCGAATTTTTCGTTTCGAAACACATGACTTTTGAATTGTTTTCCTTTTCAACTGATTATCGTACCAAAACCATTTAGTCCCTCCCCCTTAGAAAGTTGGTCTTATTATGGAGAAATAAGCTTTTCCTTATAAAAGGAAAGTTGTATTCTGTGTAGAATCATTTTATGCTAAATTTGTCTCTCAAAATTTGGACCTTTTCTAATATAACATGTTAACTTTATGTTATTAGAGTGCTGTTTTCATGCTGGAGCTTGTACACGGATTGGGAAAGTCAAGTGCCGAAATGATGTGGTGTGCCGCGGTAGGACTCAGTAGCCAGTTCACTGACCAACTCATCTCGGTGGAGAATTACACAAGTATCTGCCTTGAGCGGATGAGGCCGTTCATACGAAAATACGCCCCAAGGAGCTCAGCACTATGTGGTGATGATCAATTACGGATTTCATTTGACAAAGAGTAAGTAATTCTGTAACATTTAATTCCCCTTTTCAATCATTTTGAAGCGTATTTTTCGCTAAATTCCGAGAATCTCTTCATTCCAAGAACTTATAACTTCCTTTTCGCGTATTCGCGAATAAATGTTTAAGCAGATTAAGGAAAATGGAGAAGGTTTTTCTATTGTCATGTAATTGTCCGTGAATTATGCGTAATACACAGTAATTGCCCTCAATGAGTGTTAATTATATATTTGAGTATTCTATCCAACAAATTTTGTTTTTAGACTAACTCTGCCGTTGTATAGTCACTGGTCTTTATACAAGAGCATGAGCAACGACAACATTTTCGTCTGTCAAAGCAAATTATGGACACAAAAAGGTGACCAATCTCTGAAGCATATTCTCGCTAAATTGGGGCAAGTTTTTCATCTTCTTCATTTAATTATAACATGTGTTATTTTAATGTAACGATATTTTGCTGAAACTATTCTTACGAGATATAATACTGAATCAATTTGTATTAAGCTTAACTCTGGCGGAATGTCGACAGAATTACACAGCAATGAGCGTGGAACGGAGGAAGGAAGTTTTCGAAATTCTCGAGGAGCACATAAGCAGTAGTTTCGCATCTTTTAAGGCTCATTTCGGCTATTCCACGTGTTATAGCTCTGCGGATTTTGCACGCATACTTAGTTATCGACTGGAATGCCCATCGGGTAGCGCGCCTACAATGTACGATCGGTAAGTTAGGTCGTATTAGCGAGCTATACTTTTTATTATAGCATTTTACTGATTTTTACAATTAGCGGGATTGCAAAAGTGTTTAGCGGGAACCACGATCCTAACAAAATATAATATTAGGTTGGTGGGAAAGCTCTCGGGCACTCCATGAAATTCGTACATGATCATAACGCGAAGTTGAAATTTGTTTGGGGCGAATTGATTTTCCATAGCGATGAATGTTGAGATGAATAATAATTGAACGTTTGGTATATATTTTTGATTGACATATTAATGTGCCCGGAAACTTTCCGACCAACCTAACATACCTATACCGACGTTTTTATTTCGTCTTAGGCATTGCGTGATCATAACAAGCCTGGTAAAAAATCAACTAAATTAACATAAAACTAAGGGATTTTAGCTAATTACTCAATAAAATTATTTTAATAAATTCCACAATATATGTTCAATCTATTGTCTTTCAGAATAGAAAACGTCCTATATTTTAAATAATTTTAAAAAGGCTATCGTGCGCCTTAAATATTTTAAAATTGTGTGTGCTTTCCGATTCTGACAGACACTATTTTTAGATTTACTAATGCCAACTCCATGCTTCGCCAATTCACACAACATGGAGGGCGTCAGACACAAGAACTTGACACCGCTTTCGACAAATACAAAATCGTTTTGCAGGAGCTTACTTCATTGGTTTTTGTGTGCATAAATCAAGCCCATATAATTTCCTCGGCAAGATATTATCTGGCAAATGTGCACCAAGTTAGTTCGTTCAAATAATCGCTAAAAGGACTGTAAATGGAATAACTTTAGACGCCAGCCGTCATGTACTTATCTTCTCGGCATTGCTTATACACTTTCGCACATATGTTACTCCGTGCATTTGCATCGGTATGTGGTTTGCTAAGAATATATCAATGTTGAGCAGTTAAATGTTACAGAAAACAGTCGATATTTAAGGAGAAAACGCCGGTGAAAGCGAACTCCATACCTCGAGATTTGAAGCCAAAATTTATTTAGAAATAAAATATATTTTTACCAATGTTAAATTAACATGATACTTGGTACCAAAAAGTAGGATGTTGTCATTCCGTTGGTTTTCAGCTACAGCGTCAATTAATGTAGAGTTATGTGCTTTATAATTTTACTATGGGAGTTCATTTTCCAATAGTTTTGTTTGTATAATTTTTAAATCATATTAGCAACCGAAATGTAACAAATTGGTGTCATTTTAGATTAAGGAATTTCTTTGGACTTATTGTATTTTTTATTTTAGGCAAAAAACGCTCGCAGCACTTCAAAACCATTTATTCTTTCCGTACCATTGAGCGAAAAGGTTTCTGAATGGTATTTGGTTACTGGCATTATGCCGTTGGCAGATATACTTTCGGATACACAAAGAAAAAGGTCAGAATTTATTGTTTTAAAAGTAGCATACTTTGAGTTTCCTTTTTAGTGTAATTGGTAGGGTCTTTGAACAAATCGCGGAAGAATCACGGATTGAAGTTCGAAGAGAACATTTTGATTCAAACAGTATGTTTAATTTCTTCAAGTAGTATATTCTGTCTACATGGATAATTTCAGTTATAATGATCCGCGGAACCGATCGTGCAAAATTCTTCAATTCTCTGGAAACCAGGCTGGAAATTTCGTAAATTTGGCAAATGTTAATATATTTCCTTCCATGTGTCATGTTGTCATTAGATGTTGCATAATGTACTGAAATACTTAATTCGTTTTAATAAGAATAAATTTGACTTATTGAACAATACTTTTGCGTGGAATGGAATTAAAATTGGGAACATTCATTGGTGACAAAAGTACGTATCTGTGATATACGTTTGTCTATACAAACGGATATATATCATCAACCATTGACTTGAATGTGTATGTGGAATGATGGAGCATTTTCCCACAAGTGATTAAATTCACAGAAATTGAGCCTCGTTACAAAAGTGGTTTCCAGGATGAACTTTTGCTAGGATGTAAAGCAGATTGGAATGTGATCCATACCGCTTTCTTTTTTTGCATATTTATTTTTTAGATCATCACCGAGTAGTTCAAAGGTTGCAGTTCGAGAGACTCGTTTGGCGAGTACAGAAAATTGTTATCTCTCGCTGAAATCGATTCTTCTCCATGCGCGTCCCTTATGTCAAGGTCAGTTCCTCCTCTGATTTGATCATTAAGGATCTTTATTGTGTTATAGTTGATTAAATTTTCTTTTTAGTCAAGTTTTAATCAGTTGGCCAGAACCTAGAGATGTCCAACATACCTGAAGTGGTGAAACGCGTAGCGCCCGAAATTGAGTCTATACCTGGCATAAATGGTCCCAAGTTGATAAGGCCCAAGGTCTTTCCAGACGATCGTGGATTTTTCTCTGAAACGTATAACGTGGAGGAGTGGAGCACTAAACTGGAATTCAAAGAGCACTTTAAACAGGTATTATCTTCACACGTTTCAGAGTTTTACTTAATATTCTATTAAAATAACATATCCTATAATAACAATCGAATAACGGTGAATAAGATGAAAACGATATTTAAAGTGTAAATAATTTGTCCACTATTTTTAATGCGAACTAAAGGCTCAAAAGTAACAAATTTTTTTTCGCAAATGGCTTTTACAGGGATATTGATAGATAGTACATCACATTACTAATTTATGTAAAAGTTCAAAGCAAAAATCTGAGAGACAAAAGTTCTAGAACTATTATTGGGATAAAATATACCAGGTAGTTAATAAACCAGCTTTTTATATGCCACGCTAGGGCACTGATTCTGTTTTGTTCGAGGGCCGAAGGACGCAGTCTGAAGTTGTTCGAGGACCGCAGACCCGAAATAGGTGCCTTACAACGCTTCCTCCGTACAACGCCCGAACAACCCTTCTAAGCTTTATTTCGGCGCCGGAGGCGCCAGATCAAGCTAGTTTGGAAGTAATCCAGCTTTTTCTATATCGCGTTAGGGCACCGATTTTGTCTTAATAATACGTGGCTTAAATAATACATAGGGAACTATAGAGTTATGATCTGCAAGACTAGGGTAAGAAGATTGGGTATAAATGCTATATCCCCTAATAAGTATAGGAATATAGCTAAACTATAATAAATAGTAAAAATTTTCACATTTAAAGCGTCTTATTTCATTTTTAATATTTAATCCTGGAACTTTTTGTGTTTCCCTGAAAATTTTTCGCCCACAAATGACATAAAAAATTGTTTGAAAAATTTCTATGAGCTAAACAATGAAACCGATGTATGCTCAAAACTGTTTAGGACAACCATTCGTTTTCAAAATATGGAGTTCTGCGAGGACTTCATACCCAGCCTGGAATGGGCAAGTTGGTGTCAGTAATTAGCGGTTCAATTTTCGACGTAGCTGTGGATATTCGTCCTGGCTCTGAAACTTTTGGCAAATGGCACGGTGTTGTACTCGACGCAAAAACCAAGACCAACTTTTGGGTTCCCGATGGATTTTTGCATGGATTTCAGGTAAGAAATTTAATTAGGTGTTCGGTAATTTTTCGTAAAATCGTAGACTAAATGTATAAAGAACTGTTGTACAAAGGGGCCAAAGCTGATCATAAAGTGATATATGATTTTATATTCCCTATTTGTGTTTGCAAAGGTTCAATTCGTTATTAAACCAATATAATATGTGAAAATCACTGGGAAAACAGTTGAATACTTTTCATCGATATTATAGTTAAGGAAACAAAATGTTTCCTCCAACTTGGTCCTTCTAATCGGGAGAATACTAAGATGGGGGAGGGTGCAGATTGGGTGTACTAGGTTGGGGGTACAAATTTGGGGGTAGCCCAGGATGGGGTGTACCCGATTGGGGGTGTACCAGATTGGGGCTTCCAACCTGGTACCCCCCAAAATGGACTACCCCCAAACGGGTACACCCCCAAGTTTGTACTATCCAACTTGGCAACCTCCCCAAACTGGTCAGTAGGTCGTGATAAAAAGGCGGGGCTTAAAAATTCTCACGAGCTCTCCCCCAAATTGGTACACCCCCAAGTTTGTACCCCCAAATTGGTTTTTCCAAAAATGTTTCACACGAGCTCAACCCGCCTCCCAACCCGCCTCTCAACCCGCCCCGCCAAAAAAAAACCCGTCCCCAACTTGGTACGTCCCCAAATTGGTATCCCCCAACTTGGTCATATCAAATCCCGGGGTAAAAAGCCCCGGAATTGGGATCTCGCTTATTTCGGCTGGTCGCGCAGGAGGTGTCATCAGAAAAGTTTCCTGGATTGGAATTTCAAGAAACTTTTCTGATTGGAGCTCCTGCGCGACCAGCCCAAATAACGGGGTCAGCTAACACAAAAAATATTGAAAAACATTGGCGGCAGCTCCTTTTAAGATAAAATTTTTGTCGATAATAACCCTAGGTACCAGGTTGGGGATACCTAGTTGGGGACGTTGCCAAGTTGGGAGTACAAACCTGGGGACAAAGCCTTTCTGGGGATACAAAGTTGGGGGAGAAGCCATTTTGGGTGGTACCAATTTGGGGGAGAATATTGAATAAAGCAAATGTTGAATAACGAAACTGAATTAGTTGCGTAACGGAAACCGTCGACTTTGGAATCCTTAAACCTAATAAGTATCCTACGTGGTTTGTTAACACAAAAGTCTTGAAAAACATTGGCGGCAGCTCCATTTTGATAAAAGTTTTGTCGATAATAACCCTAGGCTTATTTGTATAATATAACAGTTCATCAACAAAAACACAAGTGTACACCTTTCAGGAAAAATAAAACACATTTCGGTATACTTCTGGTTAATCCAATAGATCCTCCTGAATGGGAATCAAATGTTTCCTAGTCATTGTTGTCGTCAGTGAGACGGGAAGTGGCACGACTTTTGGCCAGGTTGGGGACATACCAATTTGGGTATACCAATTTGGGTATGTACCAATTTGGGTATTAACATTTACTCCCCCAACTTGGTACGTCCCCAAATTGGTATCCCCCAACTTGGTACCCCAAAAGCGTCATGTACCAATTTGGGGGGGGGTTGGTTTCGAGATCTCCCTTATTTGGGCTGGTCGCGCAGGAGCTCCAATCAGAAAAGTTTCTTGAAATTCCAATCCAGGAAACTTTTCTGATGACACCTCCTGCGCGACCAGCCGAAATAAGCGAGATCCCAATTCCGGGGCTTTTTACCCCGGGATTTGATATGACCAAGTTGGGGGATACCAATTTGGGGACGTACCAAGTTGGGGACGGGATTTTTTGGCGGGGCGGGTTGAGAGGCGGGTTGGGAGGCGGGTTGAGCTCGTGTGAAACATTTTTGGAAAAACCAATTTGGGGGTACAAACTTGGGGGTGTACCAATTTGGGGGAGAGCTCGTGAGAATTTTTAAGCCCCGCCTTTTTATCACGACCTACTGACCAGTTTGGGGAGGTTGCCAAGTTGGATAGTACAAACTTGGGGGTGTACCCGTTTGGGGCTTCCAACCTGGTACCCCCCAAAATGGACTACCCCCAAATTAGTATATCCCCAATCGGGTACACCCCATCCTGGGCTACCCCCAACCTAGTACCCCCAATCTGCACCCCCCCCATAAGCGTATTTCTCCCTTCTAATCTAAGTTAAGTCAAAGTGGTTATATGAAGTGAATCAAAATTTTATGTTTGCTTCCCTATCACTTGTTTTTCATTTTAGTGTCTGTCGGAAGAGGGCGCTCATGTTGTATACAAGTGTACTGCAGTGTACAACCCGGGTACCGAATTTGGAATCAATCCATTCGATCCGGAAATTGGAGTACAATGGCCCATCAATGATCCACAAAAGCTGATTGTGAGCTCGCGTGATACACAGCATGCAAGCTTAAGTTCTCTGAAGAAATAACTTTCCAGCACCTCACTGTTGCACGAAAAAAAACATCTATTTATGTAAAATTTGGAAACAATATATGTGGACCTATGCAATAAACTGTTGTAAATTAGCAATGTCATACACTACGTATATGACTATGTACGAAATAATGATGTAAAAAGATCAACTTATTTTTAAATTCTATCTCTAATTTTTTAAGACTGCTAATTTTTGCCCGGAAGTATCGGAACAAATACTTATTTACGTATTTGCCTCCAAAATCTACTTATCAGACGTGAGGGTTTTTGGTGTAACAGATTTGAGGTTTCGTGTAACAGATTTGGGTTTTTTTTGTAACAGATTTGATGTAACAGATTTGGGTTTTTTTTGTAACAGATTTGGGTTGTAACAGATTTGGGGTCTGTTGTAACAGATCTGGGTTTTTTTTGTAACAGATTTCGATGTAACAGATCTGGGTTTTTTTTGTAACAGATTTGGGTTTTTTGTAACAGATTTGGTTTTTCTGTAACAGATCTTATTTTTTCATTATTTGGTCAATATATTTAAAATTTTCGCTTGTTTGGTCAAAGTTGTTATTAGATGGAAGTTTGCATATTAAAAGTACGTTCAAATTCCCTCCGTTTTGTCGTTTTGATCGCTACTTTAATTTATTTGTTATCACGTGCGCAGAAAACTAATTTCGCGTTAATTTACGTTGATTTCAGTTTTTCCGATCACAGATGACGTTTCAGGGAACCTTTCAAGTTATTGCACGTCGTTCAGAAAACGAGCAAGCCGAGCATGATTTGGTCCAGGACGTTTCGCAAGAGCGCGGGCGAAAAGTTGGCTCAAAAAATGATGAATACGACATTGCGGAAGAGTTCGAGAACTTGTCCGATTTCAAGCAATGGTTCGCTGATAAACAGGATAAGTGGACAAGGTAAATGCAATTTCTTAAGTGTGATAAAAATGCAGACGTTTTTCAAGATTTCACGAAACACCAAGAAGTGCGCCCAAGACTATTATGTTTGTCATTTTGCACGAACAAAGGTATTTGTAGACATTTATTTGTTTTAGTTAATCTTTTTCTTAAGGGATTCAACTGTAAAGCCAAGCTAAAAGTGATCTTTGACGCTACATCTGAAGCCGTCACTGTTTGGAAGTCGTCAGCGGAACATACCCATGTGCCCAACCTCGAGATTACAAGCGCTTTAAGCGAAGAAATCAAAGTAAAATACGCTCATTGATGGAATTAAGCAAGCCACCTCAAGAAATTAATCGTGAAATACGCAAAGTAAGCAATTTCAATTAAATGATAACAATGATGTAATAATAATAATGATGTAACAATTTGATAAAAACTAGGATTAGATTTTCCGATTTAAGATTCCCGAAACACTTGCTGAATTTTTATTTGTTTCAGTGTGTCACAAATGGCGATTTTCCGAATGCCCCATCGTTAATTTCGAGCCAAATTTTCAGATAGATGCAACCCACGGAATGGTTTGGCAGAGCAGTGCCAAAGTGAACATTATCGGATTTTCGGATTTGAATCACAAGTTTTTCCCCGCAGCTTTGTGCGTGTCATCGGCAGAAACGATTGAAATTTATGAAGGTAATAATGTTTTTGGGTAAAAGATTTTGATTTTACAGCTTTCAGGAATCTTAAGTGCAATGCATCGACCATTGTACGTCCTAGCAGATGGAGATGCAGCCATCACAGCTGCTGTCAAAAATTCATTTGCTCCTCCACCTCGCCGCCTAATGTGCTACCCACATATGATTCGATGCGTAGACCGCAAGCTAAACGAGCTCCGAGTTTCCGGTGAAGTCAGACAGGAAATAAAATCCGACATTCAGCTATTGCAAGTGGCTGGATATTGCAAGTAGCGCTGCCACTCAATACGAAATTCAATGGTCGACCGAGAAAAAGGCAACTTGTCACCCGCTATCAAGGAAATTAAAGATTAGTCACATATTGTGCATATTGTATAGCTGCTTAGTTATTGTTTACTGAATAAAAATTATATTTTACACAAGAAAGTCTCGATTTTCATAGAAAATGTCATCTGGGGTAAAGAAATGGCATGAATATATAATAAATTGCAATTATGATGATAAAAATCGATCTGTAACAAAAAAAACCAAATCTGTTACAAAAAATCCAAATCTGTTACAAAAAAAACCCAGATCTGTTACATCGAAATCTGTTACAAAAAAAAACCAGATCTGTTACAACAGACCCCAAATCTGTTACAACCAAAATCTGTTACAACAGACCCCAAATCTGTTACATCCGAAAATCTGTTACAAAAAAACCCAAATCTGTTACACCAAAAACCCTCACGTACTTATCAGACACAGAGAGCAAAGAAAGCAATTTTACCAAATTCAGAGTTTTGCGCCAAAATTCGTCGACATCTGATTTTTATGGGAGGAAACAGTTAATCTATTGATTTACCCACCATATCAGAGCCCCGAGAATAGAGAACCAGGAATAACGGGACATGTTCCTTCTTAACCGCTCCTTTTTTATGACTGAATTGACACACAACGAAAAGCTGAATGCGTTCTGATAAATGCTGTATTATGAATCAATGAGATAGCTTCTTGTGCTTTTACGTCATGAGAAAATATGCTTTGCGGCTCGGACTATGGAATAGGATAGATATATATTTCACTTTTGTTTTCTGCGCGTAGAACAATGACGGAGTGATCAAAGATCATTTCAAGTTCTCCAGGTAATGGGAACCTAGATCAGTACTTTAAATTTATTTATCATGTATGTTGCTTTTCTAATTTCCACTAGCTCTTATGATGATTATAAATTAACCGAAAATAATCTTCTTTGAATTTTGCGAAGGAACAACCGCCTAAAATGACGCCTCTTCGGAACAAATTGGATGAATTCCTCATTTTCTCTCTTCGGATATATCCTTTTGTAAAACGACTCGCTCCTCCAAATGAGTTAGTCTTCCCTTCAAGTTGGAAGTCGAGCCATGTTCAAAGAAGTGTCCTCCGTCCGCAAATATAACCAACTTGACTCTTCCTCATCGCTGCTTTTTGATTGAATGGACGAACTGAAAGGTGACTTCCCTTCAGAGAAAATGAGGAAGATTCTTGTAGTGACTCCTTAATCATTCTCACCTGAGAGTGCCCATCGCCCAATTTAAAGTGTTTTGAGTGAGTTACCAATTTTCCAGGTCCTTAATGAGCGCATGGTACCTTATTCAAAGAACCTTAGGTCAAGGAATATGTTTCATTGCTTTCTAGGATTTTTAAGTCTTAGTAGCACATCTCATTCTCCATGTTTCACTCTATGTTTAAGTGTCGCTAAGAAGCATAATTTAATGCATTAATGCGATTAAATATATTTTTTATTCTCATAGACTACTAGCGTTCTACGAAAAGGTATTATTTGGTCAGCTGAAGATCTGCTATTATTATTTGTTTGTCCGAAAAAAAAATAGACAAAATTTAAAATGAATTTTATTCACTTTTACAAGACACAAACCGACTCTTCAGGATCGCACTTAAAGTTTCATTGCAATTGTTGCTCTTTCTGTATTCTATGCTCAAACAAGCAAATCCTATTGTTAACTGTCGCTGGTCCAACCTGACAGGTTGGTGAGTCTCCAGCTGGGCACTCAAATGGCTCTCTTGCCTCGCCTTTTGATCAGTCAAAGGAAACTGCTCGTTAACTGTCCGCTATTATTGCGATGTGACTGTGAGAGACTATTGTTAGTGGGGCTTTGATTTGATGATTTGAGAAGTAGCGGTAGTCCCAAAAGTGTTTGCAATGCTTATTGTGGGTGTTTATTTACATTGATTTACACTCGAGAGTCTACAATTAATTGATGGAGATGTCGCCTTTTTAGACTCGTAAAAATGATGTCACTCACACCGAATTTACCTGATAATACTTAGTAAATAAAATGCCAGATTAAAAAGTATATTTTTGGGAAAAAATATTTTCAATTCGAATGGGGCAAAGCAAAGTTTAAAAAAATTAGCTTTTTTGTACAATATCCATTAAATATATTGTAATTCGTAGGCGAAATTATTTTACGATTTTTTGTTTGCCATCCAACAGAATACTGAATTAACATTTTTATCATGAGTTTCAGTCAAACTACATTCCAATGAAACTATTTGCTGCTCTTATGCTCATTCATCCGCAAAATCTGTTGCTCTTTACATTGATCACCTTTCATTTTTTCTCCTGCCAACTGAGCATATGGGTACATATGATTGCTTCCACCTGTAGTTTTGAGACAATCCCAATCCATGAATTTATGTCTTCAGGTGACATAAATGAGAAAACACCGAAGCAGTCTCTTCCTTTGTCTTCCATTTCTTTTGGAAGTTTCACCTGTGGTTGTTGGATCGTTTCCCAATCTGAACTGTGGCTATGCAGCTTAATTATAGTGCATTTCCAGAGATCGCCAACGGGCGACACACTGAATCATCTTGAGCATTTCCCTTACATAAATCCTTCAATTTTATCCAATTCTTTTGGAAACAGTGAAAGATCGCTGCTTAAAGGGCGATTCGGTCGCGCCTTTCAACTCTTCATCATTTTGGCGGGCTGCTCTCCATTTTATTGTTCCTCTGGCAGTCTCACCTTTTATACACTTTTCATTTTCAATCCACACACAAGAGGATAAAGAACTAATCCATGATTGACGGTTTTTCTCACAAATTCTGAGTAGTTTTGCGCGATTTGTATGAAATTTTTGGATTATTGGCGCCGAAATGGCTGATAATTCCAACAACGGAGTATTGATATTGTACAATTTTTTGGGATTTATGCTTGGGGTCAAAAAGAAAGATTTCATATACTTGTTTATTATGTTTGGAATTTGTATTATGATACTTTAAAGGTACAATTTACGATGTTTTCTATTTAAATATTTTTTCAACAAAACAGATAATAATAAAGTCGATATATTTGAAAGGAACAGTAAATTGTTATATAAAGTGTGTTTTTGCACTGTTTTTTCGTTTGTGATGAGAAACCTCTTTTTGTAATTTGCGAAAAATGAAAATCTGCTGAAGAACCCGTCCCAATTCATAAGAATGCTCTAAAACTATAATGACTAATTTTGGTCACACTTACACATATACTGTTTATTTTTGCCAAAAGTGATGACCATGTCTCTTTTGTATTGAGTGCGCTCTTGGCTCAATGATTGGCTCGGCAAACATGAGAACTTCCCATTCTCACGCGCGCGAGATTCGTCTCCTTTTTACGGAATGTTCTTTTAATCATGAATCGTCGTTTGCTCAATTTTGCGCTCATGAATATTCCTATTGAATAAATATGTACATCACAGGTTCGTAATACATAACCGGATACGAAATTGCCAACATAACTGCCTACATAACTGCCTACCATAACCGGATACGAAAATACCAATACTGTGACAAGGAAAGTCTCGTTTAGAAATGTTGATATAGACTTATAATATAAATTCGATATTAAGATATTTAGCTCGTAGTAGCTAGTATGAATTATCTCTATACAGCGTTTGCCAAAATTCTAATCTTGGAATCAATCCTAAAGCTTTTTAGATCACATAATTTCTTCTAACAATGAACCGTTCTCGGTTCTGTGTTCGATTTGCTCAATTTTTGTTCAAATTTTGCAAATATATTTTTAATTAGATGACATACATTATAAGCGTGAAGGTTTTCGATGACACAAAAGTGGTTTTTTGTGTCACTGATTTAAAATACTACCCGCCAAATTCAATTATGGGTTTAATCGCTACAAAGGGGTCAGGTTCGTTTTTTACGAGAACCAAGCCTAAGTCTTGGGGTAAGTCTAAGTTTAATCCTAAAAGTATGCCCTTTTAAGGATTTCTTTCACAACGTTAAATACCAAATCAGTGTCAAAAAGGAACCTCTTCAGTGACACGAATAACCTTTTCGTCATTATAATACCATTTTTTCATTTAATGCCAGCATTTAACCGTCATTATCACACTTTCGATGAATAATTTCACTTTTTAATTTGATGAGCTACTCGCTTACATAAAAACTCCCACATCCAATTAGCAAAGAAGAAATAATAAGCACGTCGCTTTGTTTTCTCCTCTCTATTATCATATCACTATTGTGTTTTCCGCCAGTTTTGTTCTGTTATCGGCAAAACGGCAGAGGAGACAACTGCTAAATGTCGCTTTTAGTTTTATTTACTTTGAAGTCATCTCTTCTCATTTTGTTAGCAAAACCGCTTCACATTTAAAATGGATGCAAAGGTGAAAGAGAGCTTTGGAGTTTCGCTTGTATTTTACAAATGAGCTATTGCTTACCTTCGAAAGTTCATCCATAAAATCGCACTATTTTTATACTGCCAGCAATTTACTAATTGCGTTTTTACAAGTCTAAATCAATATGCACAACCAATCTTGTTTATATTTAAAAGCGCAACGAAAATATGACTTTATTTTGCCGATTATTTTGCAACAGCATCTAGCGTTCATCAAACTCTTCATAAGAAATTTATGAGAAACTTCAGAAATAAGGTATCAATGTGCAAATATGACTTGTAAATTTTTGTCTACAATATAATCAAAGTGGTTACATCCATCGCATGAGCTAGCTTCCATTGCAACATTTACAGAAATTGAAAATATGATTGTGCAAAAAGTTAAACAAAAAATGATTATATGTAACAATGTTACTCACAATGCCAACCCCAATTTCGACAACTGTATGACCGTTCCAAGTCCCAAATTCGGGCAGAAGTTTTTTACCCACCTTATGCGAGCAAATATTATATTTCGTATGCATAAATTTATGTATAACTATAGGTCGAGTAGAAATAGTTTACGTAGTCTTTTTATAAACAAAATCGGTCATTTTCGACTGGATTAGTCATTTTCACTTTGTGCTCTCAAAAGTACAAAATAGCTGTCCCTTTAAAAGAACAGCGAGGCACATATTAAACAGTGCCTTGCACCTAGCCCAGTCACTCGCCTGTCCCTTTCCCTCTCCTTTATCACAAACACATCAGACGTTCGCCCCAAAAGCGGACCGCTAATCACGGAATCAGCGGCTCTCTCGACTGCTAATTCCCTCAAATTCATATGAAAATGTTTTGAAAATTGTAGCTCGTAGAATTATTGCTCGCAAATTTTCTCTGGAATTTTTGGAATGCATCATTTATTTAGACGCAGCTAAACATATTTATTTGCAGGCATTGGAGATGACGGCAGTGAGGGACACGCTGTGCAATTTGAGCCCTGTGGAAATCCCACGCCCAAAATGTGCCGGATTCCAGTTTGTTCGTACTCGTGGAAGAATGGGATTTTATCAGGTAATCCATGCGACTAAATATTTTTGAATCGACATTAAATTCCGCAAAACTTTTCCTGATTAGAATATTTCTTTTTCTTAAATTTTAAATACGTTGATACATAAAATTTTTATGAGACATTGAAAATCTGTTAAAAGCTAGTGATTAAGATCTTCAAAAAGCTGCCATATTTCTTTTGGGATAACCTTCTTTAAATAAAATGTGTACTTTAATTTAGAGCGTAAAACGAGACGGTGAAAAGTACGGAGTCCAAATAAAGAACCAGGGGCCTCGCCGGCCGAGCCTTCCCGGACCCGACTTTTGGGCCATAGCTTCTGATTCTCTGGAGACAGAAACGCAACTTTCTGCCAATGGGACTACCGTTAATCAGAAGAATGGGTTAAATTTGCATGAAAATGCTACACTCAGGAACGCTGAAAAGGCAAATCGATTGCAACAGCCGCGCCATTCCATTGCAACTATGGGTACAAATCAAAATATCGCTACTGTTACTAAAATGAATAATTACGTAAGTAGATTTAAATTACGTAAAAATACAAATAGGTCTGTCATATGTGCAAATGTAAATACTGCTGACTGATTAATAGCTAGATCAGCTTTGATCCGAAATTTTATTTGTAAATTTGAATTAGAATGCATAAATATAATAAAGTTGAGTGAAATAATAAAATAACAAAAACCAAAAGTTGTTCGAGAATGCCAAATAATCTGATTAAAGGATTTTAAGCGGAAAATGAGCTTTATTATTATACATGAAAGATGCAAGAAACCTTAAAAACTAGCTGATGGAACAGACTATATCTTCGTCCGAATCAGAGCTATCGTCGAAGTAATAGGCACTCTGACATTCAGAATCTGAGTCAAATTCGTGGTAGGTGTCATCAGATGAAGTCTCGGGAATAGTTGAATCATCTTCCGAAAATTCCGTGGCTAGTCTTAAACCGGAAGAGTAGCATACCAGCCTTAGATTCTGTCCTATTGTGTCATTTCGCACAACAAAGCTGTCTGGAAGTTCGTAATAATCTTCATACGCAAAGTGTAATTCGAACGAATATCTAGTCGTGGTAGTTTCGAATCTCTAAATTTTTTACATGAATTGGTTAAAGTTGGCCTATTTTGACATATCGTATTTTTAAACTCCAGGTTGTCTATTTACTATTATTAAGGTTTAACATTTTCGACAAACGACTCTTTTTCGAAAGTCATATAGAAACCGACCTCTTTAATGCATGTAATTATCTCATCGCATTCATAACGGCTCGGAGGAAGACTAGTTTGTATTGACAGCTTTCTCTCTCGTCGGCTCCCATTCTTATACAAGAAATCGACCATTTCTGCCAGTGGAAGTGCCATTGTCGGCTCGTAAGTCATATCCACGATGATAATCTGTTCACAGCTTCCTGCCAGTAATTCGCGGAGAACAGAAATTGAGCCGCCACCACACAGCCGCAAGTGGGAGCTAGTTGCTACGAGTTGAGCGAATGCAACAGTAGGCACGAATTCAATACGATCCCTGAGAAATGTGTTACACCACTGGATCGAGAGAAACTGTTGCTTCCAGAAGTGTGCCATTTGTGGCAACACCTAAGTTTATTTATTAGTCGATGTGTAAACCATACACTATTACCCAGCGGCTAGCAGGATGAACCTAACGTAATTTAGAGTTTACGCTTCTCTTTAGTTATGTATCAACATTGGCCGTAATGGACCTGATGCTGAGTAAAAAAATATTTTTTAAAGATATTTTGACGTACTGTTTCTAAATTTAATGCGATGTCAATACTTCGAGGATCGAGAGCAGGGGGAGGAGGAACTTGTTATAATGAGCAGTCCACCAATTGGGTCGACGTCAATATAGCGTTATTATAGTTTTTACTAGCGAAGTGGGGCCGCTTCGCGGCCCTCACTTCGCTAGGAAGCGGTTAGCGTGCACAGCGGGAGATTGGGTTCGTCATCGCTTCGCGCACCGCCATCAGTATGCCCTCGTCCGTATCAGTATGCCCCCCGCCATCAGCGGTCAGATTGGGTTGTTCGGGAGTAGAGCAGCATGAGACTATTTCGGGCCTTCGGCCCTCAAGCAGGGAGTATGTGTTCTAAGTTCCCTCACATTCCAAGGGGGAGGGTCGGGCGCTCCGCGCCCGACCACAGGACTTCAGGGTGTAGTTGGGTTTGGCATTGGGTTTGGCATTGGGTCTGGCCCCTCAAAAAACCGGGACAGAATGACAAAAATTGGGTCTGGCCCCTCAAAAAACCGGGACAGAATGACAAAAATTGGGTCTGGCCCCTCAAAAAACCGGGACAGAATGACAAAAATTGGGTCTGGCCCCTCAAAAAACCGGGACAGAATGACAAAAATTGGGTCTGGCCCCTCAAAAAACCGGGACAGAATGACAAAAATTGGGTCTGGCCCCTCAAAAAACCGGGACAGAATGACAAAAATTGGGTCTGGCCCCTCAAAAAACCGGGACAGAATGACAAAAATTGGGTCTGGCCCCTCAAAAAACCGGGACAGAATGACAAAAATTGGGTCTGGCCCCTCAAAAAACCGGGACAGAATGACAAAAAAAATGGCTAATATAAGCCATTTCTCATGCGAAGGACGGAGAATCACAGGGCTAGCTTACTGGGGGGATTTACAACATAGGATTTATTATAAATATCTAACTTACGTTCATTGGAGGAGGCTCATCTGGTCCGAATAAGATCCGTGAGTCTGCATAACGGCAGAATTTCAGTGTCTGAAGAGCTTTTAATTTTATCATCAGTTCAAAATCCTGAAACCAGCTGTCGTAATCAAGACGCAGTAAAGGCTTCACCATATACGGAGCAGTAGCGAACTCGCTGTTGATCATATCGCGAAAGCGTCGACAGGTGATTGAAAGAAGACATAGATTGCGGCGGTTGAAGAAAGCAAGAAGTTCGCGTAAAAGTTTCTCAGGAAATTCCGAATTCATCTAAAATTGGTTCTTTCAAATTGGGCTTTGAAACTAGATTTTTATTAACTTTCCGATGGCAACAAAGACAAAGAAAAACAGTAATAGCAATAGCAAGATTTATAACATGTAAACCTATCACATTTAATAAAATTTAGCATTTGAAAAAATACTTTACTCAGTCTCAATTTTTGACCTTTAAAACCGAATTAAATCAACAAAATACATTACAAAATCGTATATTCATCTTATACTTTGTTTAAATGTTATTTCTGCAGTGCGTGCAACTGATGATTCGTTCCGGTTAGCTAGGAGAGCGATTAAGTTTGCACTTGTTCAGTTCAAAGCTGTCGTCCTTTTGTTTAAAAAGTCATCACTAATGATTTCGAAAAAGTTTCAAAACAAATTGAAGCTCTTCCGTACAACACAAATACTTAATTTTCACAGAAAACCAATATAAGAACTTTATTAATACTAGCAAGTGATTTATTCATTTTTATTTTTCAGCAACATTCCGAATCAATTCCTGAAGAACCAGAGAGCCTTAACGACGAGCCTGAACCGGATTATGATGACGGATTCGCGTCAGCACCACGTCGCAACGGTAAAGATGTGATTGCCGTTCCCAAAGGCAACGCACCGCCGGCGCCTCCTTTACCACCAGCGTCGGTCATATTTGGAAGTAATAACAAGGCTCGACGCTTTAGTGCACCTGCGGCCGGGTTTGTGTCCCAAACTGGACCAAAAATAAACGGTGTTCACAAAAAGAGCCGCTTCGAGATTCCATACGTCACTGCGAAATCTTACAATAACAATTATTACGGCCCCACAACCATCGAAGAAACGAACGAGGATGACACGGAATCACATGTCATCAAATTCTAATTCCCAATCATATGCTTTGCCAAAAATCTTTGCCAATATAAAAGCGGATTATGATGCAATGTTTTCTTTTTCGTAAATTCGATATTTTCCCGAACAACTGCACAGCTTTGTTTCTTTCAAGCGGTCAATTTCCGGCTGTGTTTATTTCCTTTCTGTAATTTCGAGGATTAATTTGGTTCCCTTTGTCTGGTGATAAAATTTTGGTGATAATGAAATGCACTGATCACCTTGTTCTCTTATTTTGCACTCTACGATATTTCATGACTAAGTTCTGAACTTTCTGAAACTCTCTTTCCTAAAATACCACAGTTTTGTCACACACCATATATTACTGATGTGTTGAATGAGCTCATAAGTTGAATTCATTCTCTATGTAAAATTTGTTCGTCACACCCGGGTTCATACGCTTTTTAACTTATATTGTAAAGTAATTTGCATTCTTCATCTCGTTTACTAAGTAGTTTATGGATTTATATTTTTCATGCAATCCGTGTCACATTGATGACATACATGTGAATGTGTACAATAAACTTTTTAATTATATTACATCCAAATCATGACTTTCACCAAGCATAGGAACATTTCATATTAGTAATTTCATATTAAACGAAAAATCACAACAAGCATATAAATTATTGTTTCAATGTCTTGAGAGGTTTCTTTGATATGAGTTTTACTGAAACCGAAAAATAATCTGTTTATTAAACAACAATCTCACCACACATAACTTTATTTTGACAATAACGAATAGTCTAGATTATTAACACTCAGAATGTAAACATAAAAACAGTTGCTAGTTTGGACTATCTCTTTTGTTCATTTCAAGCAATGGCCATGTTGCATCCTTCGGAATGGGAATCTTAAAAAAAGTTGAGATATTTAAAAAATTTATAAATTCGATACCCGTCGGAGTCAACGCCATTCAAAGCCAAAGTGAAAGAGAATCTCGACTGGCACTTGAATAAACTGAAAAATATGCGTTAATATTGAGATTTAAATTCCTTTTAGTGAAATTTTAGCTAGGAATTTCCACTAAAACTCACTGCGCACTGCTGTATTCGTACGTGCATCCAAAGCGCTTCCTAAGTGGTGCAGCCCAAAGAATAGTTGACTCATCTTTATCCATAATGTGAGCGGATGTCAAGGTCCCAGATGCGGTAGTCACGACAAGCGCACTCGAAGCATCTGAAAAGTGAATGTGCAAAAGTTAATAAACCAATTAATCCTACCTCCAGGATGATAATCAAAATCGTTCGAGTGGGCTCCTTGATCGACTCCTACATCCGAGGTCCATGCAGCCTTAATAATGTAGGTTATAATTTTGAGAAGCATAAGGAATAGTTAGATTAAAAGTAATTATAATCAGTATACTTTCTACAAACATAATTATGGAGATAATACAAACGATTATAAGTTTATCCTAAATCTAAGCATCCGGAAAATACGCTTTGGAGACAGTTAACTGGACTTAACTGTTCATAACATCCAGCAATCTTTCATTATTAAACAAACGTCAAAAAAATCATACCTGAACTTCGTTGTCACTGAAACTCCGAATAGTTGCGTAACAAAACCCTGGATTTGGATCATCTTGGCTTACTTCCTAAAGCAGAAAGGAAAGTTATAATTATATTCGGTGTATAACGTGAAACATGCCAATCTCCATAGTCCTGCCTTGAGACCTCTTCGGGTGCCTAACTGATTTGTGTAACTGGTTTTGCTCGCAAATTGGCCTGCGCCCCAATCAATTACGTCGCCATTCTCATTGTATATTTTGATTGTTGGCGTTTTCAGTGAGAACGTTTCCACTGTAATTCGATCGTCATCGCTCGGCACTTGAATATATTCCACGAGATTCGAACATTTGTCGCTCTTTACTAAAATGACATATCGATGGTACTATGGCTAAAGATAATAGGGAAACTCACGCTGTGCAATTTGGAACGAACGGAACATTCGAAGCAATTGGTTCTTCCATTGATTTTGGAAGTCGGTATAATTTAGCTGAAAATTTATAAATTTATAAAGCAAACGACACATATTTAAAAATGTTGCAGCAATACCTGGTAGAAATTTCCGCCGCTATTATATGAGAGATCAAGCATAGACCTCACTGGTTGAGCTTGATAAGTTTTTCCGCCACCTAAACATAACTACATCAGTTATTGTTTTTATAAAATTTTGAATTTATATTTATGGATTTTTAAAATGAAATACCTGGTGCTGTGTCGTCACTTAAGACATAATAAGAGACCTAAAACGTATGTTTGAAAGAGAAAATGCGTGTTCATGGTAATACCGTGACGTGGTTGACAGAGGCTGTATCCAACGCTTCCATTCCTCTTGCGCCATCCTCATTATTAGCATCACCAAGAACGTAAAGGATTGAGCGTGGCTTAATATTGCTGTTGCCCAGTACCCGGATTATGGCTTGGTTAAACAATCGAGACTTCAGACGGCTAGTGTATGGGTTATTGTTCACTTCAGCCTATAATTTTACATTAGTTAAAAATCACAAAAATTGCTGTTTGTTGTTTCGTAAATTAAACTAAAATTAATTTTTAATACAAATATAATTTGCAATAAAGCAACAGCAGAAATTATCAGAAAAATTAAAAATTTTACACCAGAAAACTCTTGTTTTCTATTCAAAACTTAAACTTACAACGAGCTTGTTGATAAAAGTGGAAGTATCGGTTTCAACGAACACCTGGCTGACATGGGGACCGTCATCTCTAGCACTATCCTTAAAAATATTCACAAGTTATGCAAATTTAAAATTGACACATACATATGCCACAATGCCGGCCAAATTGATGAACCAGTTTCTTCTGTCGCTTCTCGCGCGTCCAATAACATCGGTCAAAACTGCTTGCAGACTGAAAATTATGTTTGTTAATTGAGTATTCAAAAATAACATAAAATGTAACTTATGTATAACTTATACGTTAAAATTGATCTAATATGGTTGAATATAATTAGTTGAAATCAGTTTCACTAACTTTGTGAGGAGATCTTTGTTGTTGCCAGTCCAACTGCCGTCCAAGACAATAACCAATGTCTTATTAAAAGCTGAAGGTTTCTCAGCTGGTTGACCATCCACCGCGTTGCAAAGTGCTAAAAGATTAAATTTTATATCGTACCACAAATTTGCTCGGATGGTCCACTACGTGTAATTTTCGACACCAAAATTATAAATGCGATTTCTATTAATATTTTAGGAACCGCACATTCACCTGTTTTTCAATTATTAAAATATGCATTAGAAAATCAAACACGTACGATATTGACAAAAGTTGACTTCATTTGGGTCTCCACCCCATCCATCATCGCAAACGCAACCGATGCCTGTGTCAGCATTTCGACCTCGCCCACTGCAATAAGTCGTTTGGCATCGCGAACCGCCGTAATTGTCTGGGCAGTAACATTGATAGTCGTGAGAGACACCACCGTTTTCGCAATTTTCGGATGGTTTATAGCATATAGCGGGCTTGATGCGTTGGAACGGATAGCCATAGTCGTCCATTCCCGAGTACTATAATTTTTGGAATATCTATGAGGTTTAAAAATATACATACCGCGATTTGGTATCCGTTTTCGCTGCAAGAGAATTTGGAGGAGACATATTCGTACATGCAGGATCCTGTGTCGCGTTTGTCGAATGTCTAAATCCGGATGCTTAGTTACACTAAACAATTGTTTATTTATTTTATACTTGAATTCTCTGTCAATCAAATTTTTAGTACTCCTAGTTTTTATTTGAGTAATGTTATTTACTTGGACTTGTTTGATCTTCGGTTGATCAGCTGTGTAAAAGTGAGCATATTGCAAACTGGCTCTTGGAATGTCGTTCCTTACAGGCAAGAATCCGGTAGTATGAGCCACAATCACATTCGATTCTATAAAAAATAATATTATTAAATCTCAGTAAATACAAAACTTACTTCTACTAACGCCGTATGTTGGCTGTCCATATCCGCCGTCGATCTTGTTGTTGTCTGTGAAGAGGTTATACACTTGTATGGCTGATTGCGAGAATATGCGCACGTGGCACCCGGTGTCTGAAAATCTCTTCTTAGTACTGACTCTTTGAACTGAGTACAAATAATTACCTTCATCATCATCAACAGTTTTCACACTTAGTGACCATGTTCCCCGAGGAAGGGCTCCTATACACCAAAGATAATATATGACATATTATGACAGAAAAATGCTTACTTCTGCTATTGGGCTTAAACTGGATATCGTCTGAAAAATAGCACTATAACAAAGTAGTTACATAATAAGACATATATATTGCATGTTTAGACAGAAAGTTGTTTAATGCGTTATTAATGTCTCATCCACAAACTACATTTACCATAATCCGGGTAAAGTATATTCTAAGATAGTTTGACATGAGAAAATGTAATGAAAACTTACAGGGATGTCGCATGCAAGCAAACGATTTTGCTATAGCACAATCCGCAACCCTCCAGCCCGATTTGCTCATGCGAACACAGTTTCCAGATGAAGTTTGCGGTTCGTTCGTTTCCCATGGAGGTTGGAAGTTTTTACTCGTATTAGAGAGCTGAAAGCATTTTAATCAATACAATATGATTAACCACGGCAGTCAAACTGCATACCGCTAGGGCACCGTTTTGTTGATCCCACTCCCATGTTGGGTTTGTATTTGAAGCAGTGCGTAAATCATTCAGACCGATCCACACATCGTCACCGAGAGTGTCTTAAAATGACTTTGTATTTATTGGATGTAGTATAAGACTTGATACCTAATAGGAAATCCTGTACTGATTGTTTGAAAATGGTCACCAGAGCACTATTACTTTCTCTGCACACGTTTCTGGCTGAAAACAATTTATGCATTTCATGTTGGTCATAGAAAATTCACCTGCTTCCCAGGTCTTTTGATCAGTTTGCGGAAGATAACAGTGATTGTCTAAGCCACCCATTGTCCAGCCATCATCGCAAGCTAAAGTCGATATCTCAATGTCCAAAAGTCATTTTTTAAATTAAGTCCTCGAAATATAGCTATGCGAAATTTTATGAGAATAATAGTAAATCAATTTGTTATATATTTTACTAACTATTTCTCTCCCACTAAAAAAATTAAGCATGGCAACAAAAGCCATGACATAATTAAATGAGTCAATAGCAATGATAAATAAAAGCTATGATTCTAATTTAAAATTATAATCAATAAACTTACGTCTTTGTACTTGGTCGAACTTTGTACGCGAACCTAAAATGTCCACAGTATTGATTATATAAAAGCTGCGTTAATTTTTATTGTCACAAATATGAACGACATTTTAAAATTCTACCGTCTATCAAATCATTCAAATTGATAAATTAGATAAATTAAAAGCACTGTCAGTTGATATTCGACAATAATAAATATCATATTTCATTATGAATAACTTGCCAATGTCGCTCCACAAAGTTTCCACATAAAGATCGCTTCCTAAAATAAATTTACCATCATTTTCTAATAAATACAATGCCAACCTGACGGCGGATTATAGACTGGGTCGCCATCCAAATTTCCGAAAATATTAACAGTGAAGGCTTGAGTTTGGGAGTCGATCTTAAAATGGAAAATTTTAATTTGATATCAAATTATCAAAACTTTTACTTACAGGAAAGTAGAATTGCTTAGGAGTGCTACAGTCCGGCAAAACATTCTCGTATATCAAGTTGGCTGAGAACAACGTCGGAATGGTCAACAGTGCCTATAAAAATTTGGTTTAAAAGGGGTAAATTCACTGTAAAAGATTTATGTCGACCAAAATGGGAACCATAATTTATAATACCATCAGCATTATTTTGATAGTATTTTATTTTGATATAGCTGCCCCGTCAAAAATTTTTTGTATGTCAGTTTAAGGAGTAGATAAAATGCAAACGAGCAACTTTAAGGTCGAAAGGGCTAAAACGTCACATCCTTTACAAACTTCATTCTTACTGTTAATAATTTACCATAATCAATTAATAAGTACACTTAATAAACATGTAAAACTAAAAATTACTACAGTCAACCCTCGATAACGCGCGTCCCTCGATAACGCGCGCGTATGTGGCCGATCCCGACGATTTTCCCATTAAATCTCCCTCGATAGGGCGCGCGAAACCCTCGAAAACGCGCGCGCGCGAAAAATTTGCCTTGGTCCCCCCTTTGGATTTAAAAAATTTCGAAAATTTTGGGAAATTTTCGAAATTTTGGCATCAAAAAGTTGAAATTTTTGGCGCGGATTTCAAATTTTCAACTTTTTTATCCACAATTTGGCCATTTTTCCAAAGTTTTTAACTTTTCAGTAAGAATAAAATTTCGAAATTTGAATACGATTTTTCGCGCCAGGCGCGAAATTTGTGAATTCAAACGGATATATGATCAAAATTCGCCCCAATAAGGTAAATTTAGGTAAAACTAGGTAAAATTAAGGTAAAATAGTGTAATTATTCCATAGGACGCACCCGCGGCCTCCGCCGCGGACCACCCGCGGCTGCGCTGCGGACCACGACCAAAATTCAGGATTTTCCGGATTTCCGGAAGCCATAAATCCCGGAACCCGCCGATGTACCCGGCGAAACCGGTACCAATCGACTCAGCTGGCCGAGACGAAGCGATTGAGGTATCACCAGGGGTTTCATAGACTCGGCTCCAAAAATAAGAACATTTGCCCCAAAAACTAAGATTTCGGGGTCAAAAATAAGAACATTTTTATAATTTTTTCAAACCATAGGGTCTGGTTTTTTTGGCAAAAATTTTTCCAAGTGCATTCTTAGGGGTGCATTTTTTCAAATTTTAAAATTCGCGCCGAAACTATCATGCGAATATTTTTATTCTGCATGAATGAAAAAATAGCGCCGCAGGCGAAAATTTTTCAATTTTAGGCGATATTCATAAAAATTTGCACTATTTTTTAAAATACTTGGAGGAAAAATGGCATCTAAATAGCGCCGCAGGCGAAAATTTTTAGGAAAAGTTGCTTGTATTTCAAAAATTCCCATTTGGAAATGGATATTGCGTGAAATAAGAACAAAATAAGAACATTGGACAAAAATAAGAACATTTCTTACAAATAAGAACATTTTATTTTTATAAGATTTGGACCCTCAAAATAAGAACAAATCTTATAAATAAGAACATATGAAAGCCCTGCGTATCACCATGGTGGGGAAATTCGATAAATGCAAAGGAAGGCTTCATTGAAGTTTTATCGAAGTTTTCTAGTAAGCGCGAATCGCCGGCCACTATTTCCTGCTGTTTCCCAGCTGCGCGCATTCGTTTCCCTCGTTGGAAAGACAACAACGAATGCGCGCAGCTGGGAAAGAACAGGAAATAGTGGCCGGCGATTCGCGCTTACAAGAAAACTTCGATAAAGCTTCGATGAAGCCTTCCTTTGCATTTATCGAATTTCGCCACCATGCGTATCACACGCCCGGATCCGAGCCCCGATCGAAAACTTGCCCTGTTATGTGACACACGGATGTCACGTTTTCACGTATGTCAACCCCAAATCTGACATTGATACCCCCTTAAAATCATGGGTTTTTGGGGGGTTCTCGCGAGTTTGGGGTCCGGGAGCGTGAAAAACGGGAAATCCGTTTGCGTGCGGACTCACAGAGTGCGCCTTAGAGGGACTCAATATTACAAAAACATATAAACAGGCCAAAAACAGCATAAAAACACAAAAATGGCATTTTTAGGCCACTTTTGCCTTCAGAAATACCAATCCCCGATAATGCGCGTCCCTCGATAATGCGCGCCTCTGGTCCCGGTCCCGAGGCGCGCGCGTTATCGAGGGTTGACTGTATTTAAAATTCATTCCCAATTTAAATAACTTTTTGATATAACGAACAATATAAATTAACCAACCTTGCCAGGTTTCAAATTGAGGGCATAGTAATTGCCACCAGTTGCAGTCGCAAGCTCGATTAAAACTCGCACCTAAATGAGTTTACTGTATTTTACTATTCACTATACAAATCTCACCTCTGGATCACTAATTTCACATCTGCAGATGAGAGCGGCGTATTCAACGATATTTATCTAAAATATAAAAATAACAAAGAGAAATGTTACTTTACTAAGAAGCCAGTGTCTGTCTGTCTGTCTGTCCGTCTGTGCGTGGGGTGGCGTTTAGACCCCTTCCACTGCTCATTTCCGGGCAAGTGATAGCTTAAAATGTTCGTACGGATGTGCTGATGCAGATTTTCAAAAAATTTAGACAAAATATAGACAAAATTTTTTAGACCATTTTTTAGACAAAAATTTTTTTTTCGTCGCGAAACGCCGCGATAGCGGCGGTGCTTTTGCTAGCTAATAGGCTTCCCCATTTACACACTTTTACAAGCGTCGTAGGCGCTTGTAAATATTTCATACAAATATTTTACTTGAATTTGAGATTCTTCAACCATTTCATAAAGCGACTCAATAAGCGTTTGATCAGTTACTTTCGGCAGTCCCCATAAGAAGATATAAACGATTGCACGCTCCGATATCTGACTGTAATCCGATAGCAAAGTGTACAGTGTTTCAAATATCAGCAAATCTTCGCAACTGTTCTGCAAAATGAAGGTTTTATATAGTAGCATGGAAAATCGATTTAACAGTAAAGGGAAAGCACTTTAAGTATTATTCGAATAACAATTTGCAAAACTTGGAATGAAATCGACAAGATGTGCCAATTCATATTACATACACTATGCGATTAGACATAACAAGTCTACCTCTTGCTTCTTGCTGTTATCATCGTCAAGCTGCTGAATTTGGGATATGAAAGTATTCGGGTCAGAAGTCACGTCATACTCTTTCCAATCTGCGAAAAGAGACAATTAGCACATAAATCATAGATTACAAAATTTAGCGCGCTTTTGTCTAACTAGAAAACATGTCATTCTGGGTAATTTCGTATAGTAACTTATATAATTGTGAGTCGTATAATTTTCAGAAGGGTTAGCTTTAAAGTTCTCTTTAATTTTACTAAAAGTACAGTCACCTCGTTAAATTTGGCGATTTTAAGAACCATAATCCTTATAGTAAGTGTGTGATGTGCGTCCGTTCCACGTTTTTGGAGGTCATTCTTAGGGGTGCTTTTTTTGAAATGTACCTAATTAGGGTAATTTTTAGCGGGGAATACGATTTTGAGGTCAAAATTTAGCTAAAATGTAGACAAATTTAGACAAAATGTACCTAAAATGTACCTTTCTCCCATTTTTTAGGGGTGTATATTTTTGTCTGTCAGGTTTTGTCACGCTTTCACTGGAAGGTATTTTTAGGGGTGCATATTTTTGTCTGTCAGGTTTTGTCACGCTTTCACTGGAAGGCATTTTTAGGGGTGTATATTTTTGTCTGTCAGGTTTTGTCACGCTTTCACTGGAAGGCATTCTTAGGGGTGTATATTTTTGTCTGTCAGGTTTTGTCACGCTTTCACTGGAAGGCATTTTTAGGGGTGTATATTTTTGTCTGTCAGGTTTTGTCACGCTTTCACTGGAAGGTATTTTTAGGCGTGAGGTTTTTTCGGGTGTTTTTTTAGACTGAGCCAAACTCAGACAGAGCCAAACTCAGACTGAGCCAAACTCAGACTGAGCCAAACTTAGACTGAGCCAAACTCAGACTGAGCCAAACTCAGACTGAGCCAAACTCAGACTGAGCCAAACTCAGACTGAGCCAAACTCAGACTGAGCCAAACTCAGACTGAGCCAAACTCAGACTGAGCCAAACTCAGACTGAGCCAAACTTAGACTGAGCCAAATTCTGACCTTTCCTGTGGTCGGGCACGGAGCGCCCGACCATAGGAAAGGCATACTGATATAGAAAGGGCATACTGATATAGACTCCCCGCGCGCTAGCGCGCGTTAGCGCGCTAGTATTATTATATAATTTAGTATAAGAAATACGCATACCATTGTTGTCAAAACTTGTCAGTAAATATGATGTGATCCATTTGCTGTTTTGCAAGTTGATGTCCTGTAGAGCCTCATGAATGTAGTCCACCAAGCTAGTCACCATTCCCCTGGAAGGGTTAATTTCATATAAAACAATTTCAGTATAAATATCCTTATATAACCAAACACAAAAAAAGCAAACTAATAAAAATGTAACTTGAAGCTCACCTAGTTGTTGCACTGTTGTGAACCATAAGCATCAATGCACGTCCATTAATTTCCAGAGCATTTTTCGCATGATAGTCCGGATTTGTGTTGTCACACATGAGCGATTCACAGAATATACCAGTGCTTGTGTCGGCCACGCATTCACAGTAATCGCCCTTCGACACACCATAGTTTTGACACACTATCGTCTCGCATCTCGTTCCAGTCCATCCCTGAGGACAGAAACATTTTCCATCATCGGTTGTAACGCCACCGTTCAAACATCCAGTTGCAGGCTGATTCGTCACAGGTCCTGGAATTCACGCATAGTAAAAATGTTTATAACATAAATATATTTTCAGTTGGTGAGGCTCAAATACTATATAGGATACTAGTATTTGAGCCTCATGACAATAAGACATAGATATTTGTTTAAGGTTTTGGTAGGCGGTAGATCATGTTTAAAACTTACGTGATGAGCAATATCCATTAGCAGTTCGCATTATCGTGTATCCACTTTGGTCGGTCACGTATACCTTAATTGTAGAATTATATAGGTAAAAGTCTCTCTGTGCCACGGGCAACAGAAATTCACAAATCCCATTTTCTTTTGAGAATTCATTCCTTTTAGTTAAATTTCTCACATTGATATAGAAGAGCATGTCTCTTTTAGGACACTGCCATTGTCGAAAGTACAAATTAAAGTCGCAGCTGTCACGGTAGATACCATTTGATGCATATCTAAAACGTAAAATAGTGCCTATTGAGTCAGGCAGAAATAAACTTACAAGATTGTTCGACCACCATGCTCAGATGACCCTAAAATCAAATGTTATATTTACATAATTTAACACAAGTGCTAATCCTAAGAATAACATGACAACATAAATTAACTGCCCACCTTCATTTGTCCAAATTGTTGTCTCGGCGTATAAATTCTCTGGATCCGGATAAGTAATTCCAGTAAATCGAGCTACCACATGTGTATCAGTATCTGAAAATAGTTTTGTTATTCGAACTTAATCTCTACTTAACTTTTCTTTAAGTCATACTTAGCAAACCAAAACGTGAATCTTTTTCTCTTTCGCATATACTATTACGTCTCATATTTTCTAATGTCACAATTTAATGATATTATGTTATGTTTAAACATTACGCTTCTAAGCAGAATTGTTGTTTTCTTCTGCTTTTGTTTGCAGTAACAAAGTGTTTAAACGATAAAAAAGGCGGGATTAATTCAATTGCACCAGTTTGAAAATCTTCTGACCTTTAGTATAATTTACACGGCTAATTTCGCAGGATATTTTAGTATACCAGAATATGGATTACGCTGTGATGTTTTAAGAGGTATATACATTTTACCTGATATTTTATCAATTTTCGTAAAAAATAAACGAAATAACATTTTCATCTTCTTTAATTAGTTCTTCAATTTATTGAAACCTTACTAAATGTTGGCTGTCTGTCGTCCAAATCGCTTCTCAAATTCTGTGAAGTTCCGAAGAATAGTTCATACTGACCATCTCCAAACACTCGAATTTGACATGGCGTATTGTCTTTCTGGATCTCCAATCTGTAATTCCCAGCCATATTCACAACATAGGTTATCCAATTTATGTCGCGGTCACTGTTGGAATTTAACTGTGGTCCTTGAGGTGTTAATTCAGCTCCCGTGGGGTCACGGACTGTCACTTGGATGCTGCCTTAAAATATAAATTATGTTGTTGCTATTTTTTATTTTTGGAAAGTTCTACTAAGAATAATTCATCCTATAATGTATTTCTAAATTTTACCTCCAGCAGTGATCACGGCGATATTAGTCATAGAAGTATCGACGAAGAAGTTAGTCACGCTTGGTGCATATGTACACGAATCCAGGAAATCGTTGGCAATTAGCTGGTTCCACTTTCTCAGACTTTGACCAGAGGCATTTACCACCTGAAACGAATAGATCTTCTAATCCGACGGAAAGGTTAAACAAATTCTCCTAATGAGAAAAATTAGAATGACACAAAAACAAAAAATTAGTCATATATTTACACCAATAATGATACTATTCTAAGCTGTACTTCGTGATCCAAATTTACAAAAATTACATGAGATTATCATTATTGTCATGATATGTGCTAATTTCTTGTTATAAAAAGTCCAATTATATTATGTAACTCAAAACAACTCACATCCTTGAGTTGATTGGCATTAAGCGTGGCCACAGTGCCTTGTGTAAATTGAGCAATACGCCTAAGCTGACGCAAACCAGCTGAGTATGTGTCCACCGGACAATCGCTATTCTTCACTAGGAGCGTGTTAACAGGACCACGATAGAATGCCAAGCGGCCGAATAAATCCTTTTGAGCCTGATCGCCACCATCACTTGGAGGGACATCCGTGATGAGAATTATTGGCGATTTCTAAAGCTTAAAGTATCAAGCGAAAAGCTCACAATGATAGTTTCAAGTTAGCAAAAACAGACAAAAGTGACAATTATCTCACAAAATCTACATTCTATTTTGAAAGTGTCTTGGTTATGTTTTTTAAGTAATTTAGTGAGTTAGAATTTTTTAGTATGTCGCCACCTGGGACATTATCATATATGGTACTTTTTTCTTACAATAAATCCACTTTATGCACCCAAATTTCTTTTCTGGTTCATTCATATTCAATTTCCCACCAAATTCAAATAACGCTAAGGCAGTTTACCCTAAGCATAAACGCTTGGCCCAGGAAAATATTTTCCACTTACACTGTACTGCTGAACAGCAGGCATCTGCAAAGCTTGAGTGAGCGCAGCATATGCCACATCTGTACAGTTCTGTTGATCGAACATGAACCACTCGAGGTAATCAAACACGTGCTTTAGTCCATCTTTCCAATCATCAACTTCTTCCCACAAAGCCACTTCTGAATTTAATTGATATTTGTATATTTATACAACTTATTGAAAATTCTTAAACAAATCACCCACCGGCTTCTCCATATAAGACGAATACGAACTTTTTGATGTACCCAGGCGACTGGCGCTCGTATTCTTCCACAAATTGGCCAACGCCCTCGGAAAGTTGATGGCGAGCTTCCACTATGGTGTTCGAAGTACGAACGACAAAAACCAGTGCACGACCTTCGGTGTCGAAGTTTTCACCCGAGGTTCGTCGGCATTTCACTAAAAGCCAGTAGTACCATATGGAAATTTTGACGACAATCGTCGAAATGGTATAACGTAATGAACGTAAATATTACCATGTTCGCAATAAGTGCCACTAAAATCCCCACAGTTTACACAATTCTGATCGTCGTCCAGGTTTCCACCGTTTGCACACAACTTATGCTCGCATCTGGGACCGTCGTAGTGTTGTCCACAATAACATACTCCACTTCGCTGGTCATCGTCGTTTTGGATTAATGTTCCGCCGTTGTAACATTTGTTAGGCCGTCGTTCGTCATCGCCACCTCCTCCTGAAATTAATTTTGTTAATATTTGTTTTCCTTTATATATACCGTAAATCCTCTAATTAGTCCCCTAAATTAAGTCTCCCCACCCCTCCCCCCAAAAAATGGGTTTTCCAATTTTTTTCCCAAATCTCAAGTTTTTCATCGGATTTTATTTCATTTTTGGAGCGTTTTCCGGTATGTTAGCCATAGTTTCGAAAATTGAATCGCTATGGAATGTAAAAAAATAAGCGTTTGGAATTTTCTCTTAGCTTTACCTGTATCACCGTCACCACCTCTATCGCCACCCCCATTGTTATCATCTCCTCCACCGGGTGGAGCAGGTGGGGCCGCACAATGGTATCCATAGACGCGTTGCCATACGTTGGCACTATCATCTAGTCCGGCCACCTCAAATAAAATCATCTCTCTAGTCATTGGAAAAGTTTACAAAAATGTTTAGTAAAACTCTCTATATTAATAACAACAAGCGAGAAAGTAGTAAAATTGTAGATGGTATGTTGACATACCATCAGTAAATTTGATTTGAAATAAATAGTGAATTATGGTTTGAATTATAGAATTAAAAAAAAGACACAGGCAATTTATCTTTATATATAGTATAGAAAAATAGGGGTCGGTGTAGTATCTGGACCCACCGGAATAACCCCAAGACCGGTGTCGATCGACTCCTCTCGGCCTCCTAGTACCGAAAAAAATACTTGCCTGGCGCGGAAATGCTTCTAGAACATTCTATCTCTATCCTGTAAAACAGGACAGAAATAATCCTGTTTTACAGGATAGTCCTGTAAAACAGGAGTGTCGTAAAAATTCTAGAACCTTCTAGAATGTTCTAGAAGCATTTCCGCACCAGGGGAGTATTTTTTTCGGTACTAGGAGGCCGAGAGGAGTCGATCGACACCGGTCTTGGGGCTATTCCGGTGGGTCCAGATACTACACCGTAGCCGAAAAATAAACATAAGAACCCACTTTGAGGATGTAATCGTCAGTTTCACTGCACACTTGATAGCCAACAGTTATGGAAGGCTAAAATTCAATATTTCCACATTGAATTTTGATGATTTGAAGATTGTGTCTAATCACCCTAAACCGCAAGTGGCCTCACCTTGTCCGGAGCGCCCAGGCCTATGCCTGACCGCTACAGGAGCGCATAATAGCTCAAAATGCTCCTTTAGCAATGTTGAGACGGAAATCGAAAAATTTAGGATTGGAGGTTAAAAAAGTGGCAAAAATGACACTTTTTTGGCCTAAGAGCGCTCCTTTAAGGACGCTGAGATGGAATCGGAAAAATTTTAGCGGAATTCTCAAAAATGTACACTTTTTTGACAAAAAGTGGCGTTTGGCACTCCGGCGCCGTGGGACCCATTTACCTCTTGTTTTTCATAACTATTGCGAAAGGCAATAAATTTTAGACTGCGAATATACATGGGTTGTTTATTTTAAAGCGCAAAACATACTGTGGTACAATTATAACGCGGCTGAACGGGCAAAATTGATAAACGCTCCATAGCTCCTCGGTGGAATGAGACAAACCCTGGCAGACCTGGATAGGTCAAACCGCTTACCTGAAAATGAACATTATCTCAAAAAATAACTATACCGTTATGATTGAAATGTGTAAATATAAGTGATTTTTATGAATCATTAATTTGTAATTTCTAGAAGCCATCCTATAATATTATAAAATAATTTTACGACTATGAAATAAATCAAAATAAATTAATTCAATTTTATTACCCACAAAAATTTTGTATTTCCCGATAATACAAACTTTTTCGTGTATCGTTCTTGCCTATCTGTTAATATAGAAATAACTTACTTTCATGGCGAAGTATGAAGGCACTCCATTAACAGGCTCCCTTTCAACTGCGTTTCTCATAATCGCTTCCTGCGCAAAATCATCGCTCGGCGCTGTGACGAATCCGCCATCCACAATCAAATTGGTAGGTGCCGTAACCAAAATATTGCAAGGGATATCCATGTTCGATGAAACCGAGATAGTGTAGGCACCGGCGCCGTAATTTTTAATAAGATCTTGAAAAGTATAGCGAATGCCTTGGGTGCGAATAGGGTCGGCCTGTTGGGCTGTGATGTTGCGTCCTAGAAAAATGTTATTAACTGCTAAATTTCATGTATTATCCTGGTCTAGTAAAAACTGTTTCATATATGAAAAATGATAATATACCGTCAGGTGCATAGAGGATCCCAGTTGGGCGAAGTCCCTTTCCTTGTCCATTTGCAGCAGAAATTTGGACCACTACTCTAGATACAATACTGGGGTCGACGAAAAAGGTCACGTTGGGTTTGCTATTACATTGGGGCGCCGTATAGCTTTCAATCCATTCCATTCCGCTATTTCCACCAGTCGCAGCGAGCACAGATTTCTTCGGACAAACCACTAAAATATATAATGTAAGGCGAAGATGGTACAGTTAGAATTTGAACACAACTTTATGTGTGGGATTCATCTTGCAACACGCTTATTTTTATTTCTAAATTTATTTTAACATCGACAAAATATTTATAGGTTTTAGGAGTATTTAGAAAATATGATCGGACTGACAAATAATTATAATTTCATTTATTCTTCCAAAGCCAACAAAATTAAATCTGGCGCAAGAAAGAGGAAAATTCCATTTTACATTAAGTGGTTCAAATAAAAATGCAGTATATTTACCACATTGTCATCATCCCTTGCAATCTTTAAGTTCATTACCTGTTAAACATCCTGGTCCTGTATATCCGGTAGGGCAATCTCCGCGGCCTATGCCCGTGTATCCTCCGCCACCCGGTTTCAGTAAAGCGGTAGCTCTGCGCTTTTCCTGCTCTTTGCGAATACGTTGCAACTCGGCCGACACATCCAGTGGAGGTGATAGGATCGCTTTCCCGGAAGCCAAACGGCGTACATCACTTTCTAACAGGCGCTTTGCTATAAACATAAACTAATTATATGAGTCTAGCGAATTGTTAGATAATTCTAGCCAAAAATAATTCTTGAATTTTTTAATTTGCAAAAGTTAAAATTTGTAAATTTATAATTTGCTGCTTGAAAATAACTTACTCTATGGAGCAATGGCTTACCCTATGGTCCTTTTCGGGGACTCACAATTATTATTGTACTAACTACGCATCACCTTCCTGGTTAGTAACTTTGTATTCCGAATATTACTTACATCTCAGGAAGCTTTCTCTGGTGAGTATGGCTTCAGGACCATTACCAAAATTCAGATCGTTGTCCTCATCGTTCAACTTAGCTTGACCCCATTCTTCGTGGTAGGCAGTTGATAGTGGCAGAATAGCAATAAGAAGGCACAATAATATATTGAAAGATAAGTTGGTGTCGGCACCCCGATTGCGGCCCGACATGATGTTAGTCGACAGCAGTTACCCACAAACTTGGAGAGCGATGGGCGCTCTTTTATTTTCTCTGAAATTCGAAAGTGTGTGTTAATTAATGAAATGAGCGATTTAGAAATAAAATAGTTCGATTGTTTAATCCGCTTTAAGTTATTAGATTCATTAGCATAAGTCCAGCGTGAAAATTTTATTATAAAAGGTTGTCTATAAATCATGTCACTACAGTAAACCTCCCAGTTAACACGCTCAAACTTGCAGCCCAAAAGCGCGTTAACGGGGAGGTTTGCCCAAAAATGGCTAACAATCGGCTAAAAAGTGCTTTTTTTAGCTATTTATAGCTGCTTTTAGACATGCTCTAGTACTATAGAAAAAATCTAGACACTTTTAGTTATATTTTAGACTAATCGAGTCCCTCTAAGGCGCACTGTGTCCGTGTGTCCCGAAAAACCTCGGATTTGAGCGTATGATACGTCAATCACTTCGTCACGGCGAGACAAGACGATTGGTACCGGTCTCGCATGCGGCAAACCCTTATTCCGGAAGATATGGCTTCCGGAAATCCTAGATTTGGGACGTGGTCCGCGGCGCAGCCGCGGGTGGTCCGCGGCGGAGGCCGCGGGTGCGTCCTATGGAATTTTAAGACTAATTTAGATTTTACACACTATTTTGGTACCCTATTTCGGCACCCTATCTTGACACCCTATTTTGGTACCCTATTTTTCACTCTATTTTAACACCCATTTTTGATATCTCTGATGTCTTTTGTAGCATTATAGATGGTCAAACTTTTAGACATTTGCTAGTAATTTATAGACTACTCTACATTTTTAGACTAATTTTTTGACAATTTTCCATTTTATAGGGAAATTTATAGATATATGGAAAATTTTAGACGAAATTTTTACAATTGAGAGCAAAGTTTGCAAGATTTTTTGAAACTTTAGAAAAAATCCTGAAAATTTTTTCCGGCGGCTGCCGGAGATAATTTTCAGAAAAGCACAGCACAGCCGCCAATGACGGTCACCGGAGAAAAATTTTGGAAAAAATCAATGGGGGTACCCTCTTGTCATTTTTTCCGTCAGGCCAAAAGCCCGTTAACGGGGGGAGGAGCACGTTAATCGGGGGGAAATTCCCATACATTTTCGGTTCAAAATGCACTTGCAGCGAAAAAGCGCGTTAACGAGGAGGGCGTTGACGGGGAGGTTTACTGTATTGGCATATGTGAGAGTAAGAACCTTACGTCATCTTACATACAACATTTGTTAGACAAGTCACCCGAGACAAAAGACGAAAGTGATATTATCTTAACACATATTATAACTTCTACTTGAAACGAAATATTTAGCGAGAACATTTTGCAAAATTTCGCATAGAAAGGTTCTATCTAACAAACACATCCTGCATGGGCAAGGGATATCATTATGGCACAGACGCAAAAGTTGGCATAATTTTCCGTTGCATCAGTTATTTTGTTGTTTAGAACCGGTTTGTATGACATCATCTTTCCTTTCTAGCTGTAATGTTGAAAATCCGCTTAGGGAAAAATTACAAACGCACACGTCGAATAAAATCACAAAGTGCTCTCAGAACCAATGGCCCTTTTTGACTGGAGATAAGACGGACGGCGTTAATTAAATTATTATAAGTGTTATGAGCCGACTTGTTAATAATTAAGATAAGAAAACAATTTTGCGACTTTGTTGCTAGTTGCCGGGATGACAGACGATTTGCTCCGCAAAAGGCGTCTCCGCTTCTCTGAGTAATCGAGATGCTCGCCTTTGTAAGCTAATAAAAATCGACACTTCTTGTGTAATCAAAATTGGTATTTTATTTTATCATTTCGTTTGAGAATTGAAAAATTGGAAAACCTTGAAACTAATTTATTATAAAAATATGTTCAAATTAGGGACCTTTTAAATTATCGTAAAATTTTTTATACAAACAATAAAATGACAAAAATAGCCACTACGCACACTCGGATGAAAGTGTTTCAGAAAAATATTTAAGATTTTTTAAAAGTTGTGCATAATATGTGATATTTTAAAGTATATCACGGGAAATGATGAAGAAGAAAGATAATAAAAGATCAAAATAAGACTTTCATATGACATCATCTGAATTCCGTCAAATTTATAGAAAATTAATTATGTAAAGCCATATTGATATGTTACACGAAAATGCTTGACCGAAAATTTTCTGCAGCATGGATTTCGTGCCTGGGTTTTCGTTGAGCGTAGAAGTATGGATAACTTATTGTATCATAAAACAGTATGTAATTATATTCATTTACGAGCGCTATTACAGAAACAGACGCTGAATTGATCAGAATGCCATCAACGTTAATCGCTATATACTTCATATGAGCTTAGCTTTGAGCTAGTTCGATGAGCTAAGCAAGGCATGTCATTAGTTTGTTCTCATAGGCATCGCTTCAAATTTTTACAATGACTTTAGTGATTGATCAGTCAGCTTCTTGTTTTTTTTTCTGCCAACTTTTTTGATTACCAAAGCTGGAAAATTTTTAGCGTGCATAATAAAATGCAGTGATTCATCGTTCAGCATATACTAATAACAAAAGCCACTACAATAATCATCTCAAAAATTGTTATAATTTAGTCATAAATTATTAGAAACGAATCATGTGGAACAAGCTAATATTCGCATATTTTCTATTAAACTTTGACCACGTTTCTCTGCGTGAATCCATAAACATTGTGAAATATGAGCCAAATAACCGGCCAATTGTCACTGATGAATATCCTTGTCTCAGGTTAATGTTTGGGTTTTTCTATCAGTGTATGTGACTATAAGAAAGTTAGAATATTATTTCGATAATGTTTAATTGATTGGCAATAATTTTTAAATTTTAGATAAAATTTTCATAATTCATAATGTGAATAATTTTCAGAAATGACGAATTAAAAAATTGCCTTTCGGTTCAGGATTCCGTCAACACCTCGTCACCTGAGGGATACTGCCAGTATGTTAAAACTATTCTGAGCTATAAATTCAAATGAAACTACCCAAGTTTCCGTAATCCATACAAATTCTGCAATTGGCTCAAATTTCAGAGTTCATATAACTGCTTCAAAATTTACCTAATCCCTCCCCCCGGTTGATCCAACTGCCAAGCAATTTTTGTTAGTTAAATTGGACCTCGGTTTTCGAACTTGTGTTCCCGACAGTAGGATTCTTCGTTATATCCTTACAGAGTCATTACATTAAAGTATGTCTCAATATTTACCAGGAAATTGCATCTGAACTTGATATGTTATGAAAGCGCTATGAAGTTGTACTGCAGTGAGGAGGCCGCTAAAAATATTCGTTTCATGTTTTACATGTAAGGTTCATTATTATGCTTCCAAAGTACACACAATTTCTCGATACTTCAGCTCTAAACAATTGGACGATAAGCACTCATCTAATTGCGAAAAACTAAAGGAAGCCATATTACATCATGTTGGTGGAGCGCAGGTTGTGCTGAATTGTATAAAATTAACCATAACTTTACCATATCCTTTTTTGACAAATGGTGAACGAAAATTTATTACTGCTATCTGTCACTGAAAATAAAATACAATAACTTTTATTTATTATTTGACATTACAGATAACCGTTCTAAATGAAATGGAAGCTGAGCTGGCCGTGGTACAGTTTCCGATAGTTTATGAGAGAAATGTGACAGTAACCGAGGAGCCAGACCGAGGAACCCATCATTATGCTTATTCCGCAGTTTTCGCATTTATGTATATGGTATTGGTTTTTGTTAATTACCTCAATCACATTTTTTGATTAGTGCAAATAAAGTAATTTTTGATGTTGTTTCTCGTCACCACCATCTGATTGAAGATTTTAGAATAGATTTAAATCATCATTACAGTTCGTGAGTTTAAGATAAAAATTGGACATATTTTATTTATAATTTGTAATTAGTAATCGTTTATTTATAATACACCCATAGAAAATTTTCACAAAGATATTTTATCGATCCTTATACGGCAGTCGATCATTTCTTTTCGTTGAATTCGAATTGTGGAAGAACAAGCCAAGAAGTAGGGAAACCCCAATTTATTGAGTGATTTTATGAATGTCCTAAATGTGTTTTATTTCCAATTATTTGTTCTGGCTTATAGGAAAACAGTCTAACCATTCGACTTGCTTTCGCCTCAGACAAATGTTGCGTTGAATAGGAGGAGTGGTTGTTCGACGAGGATTCACATTACTGAGAATATTTGTTGTGGAGGTTGTATTTAAAGGCGGGTGCCGGATAATAGCAAAGTCATATAAAAATATGTGCGATGGAGTATGACGTCCACGAAAATTATTCGTTTGTGTGTCACTGTAATCTGTCACAAAATGCGTGGATATGGCCTGAAACATATTGTAAAGGTATAATGTTTATTTATATATTCAAAAAATATCAATCACCGCACATCACTCCATAATCCTTTGGATACCTCCATACAAAACATACCAATGTCTCATGAAGACTTATGTTGACGCGCGTTTGCCATGGGCCTGCCAACTGTCGGTTCAGACCGATACCCAATTCGCCGTCCTCCCAAATCGGCTTACAGTGTAATCGTCCCAAATATTCATCATCCGGTGAGCCAAGTGTCACTGACATGAAACCCCACGGTATGGATTCTCTTGATGGTAAAAGCAGCGGTCTAATTGTTCGTCTTTCTTTATCCACAGAAACGCAAATCTAGATAAGATTTAAGCCAATGTATCTTTTTAATAGTTCTAAAAAGAAATGTTCCTTGTGAAAAATTCAAAATTTGAAGAAAAATGTTAGCCTTTAAGTTTTTAAAATGTCGTAATATTATACAATTCTACTTGGTTGTTTTTCTCCTATGTTCATTCGCAAACATCAAATTTTAATCTGAAAAAAAACAATATTTTTGAACTTACTCGGCTGATTTCTGGTGGAAAATCATTCGAACCAATCACATGCACAGATGCAATCAATAAAAAATTAAGTATGAGAAGTGAGAAAGCGCATAGCAAAGATAAAGTGAGCATGCCGTAGTGAAAAATAAAGGTGCAATATCTGAAATTACAATTTTTTATATTCTGATACATTTTAATCAATTTACTTAAATCAACATTCATAGAGAAAAATTTATTTCATTTTGTATGCGACATCAAAATATGTTCTTATGAAATTTGCCTAAAATTTCTTTAACGAAGACATTTTTATTTTAGAATAATGTCGTTAGAATAATAAATAACGACGTTAGAACAATATAGAAATAAATCTACATTTTCAATGTACACACGTTTATTTGCAAAATTGGCAGTGAAATATAGTCGAACCTCGATATACTGTGAAGGTCCGTTCCAAGCAAAAAACATGGTATATCGAGGTACACGAAGTAATGAGGCATGGTATAGCGAGGTACAAATCCAAATTACTTATACGCTAGCAGAGGAACCGGAGTAATCAGCGTTTGAATGGGAGCGCTTTCTCAACACATTCCACTTTGTATAAAGGGTCTTGCATCCAATTCAAATGCTGACTACTCCGGTTCCTCTGCTAAGGTAAACAAAATATTCTAATTTTGGTCGTGTAGGAACTGAAACAAATACCTGATAAAGGCTTTTGAGCATCTGTGACGATGAGCAAAACTGTTTCTGCGGCACGTATAAAAATAAATACAAGGCATGCATCCAACCATTAAACATCCCAGGTACGAAATTATAGCAAGTACGATGCCTAAAATTATTTAACTTTGAAAAGTAGAGTAAAAATAATAAGGCTAACGAACTAACATAGTAAGCGTTTGATGAGTGCACACAACGAATGAGTTGTCTAAATCTTAGATGTGTTATTATTGTATTTTGATAAACGACATTTTTAGGTGATTACTGCAACCTTTGTAAAATAATTGAAGAATCGATACCTTGACAAAAAGGAAAGAGCAAAGGAAAGCGCAGAATGAATATGGCGTGTTTGTTTCGCTCCTATCTCGTACATAGAACGTCACAGTTTTCTGTTTGTTCGGATAATCCCCATATACTGTAGCTATTGACCACCGAATAGGCCATGTCTCATCGAATTCATTAAGACGTCCACCATCACTAAAGAGTATGTCGTATTATGTATTAGGATACATAGACAGTCATGTGACTTAAATTACAATAAGATACATGTACTATGAAGATTTTCGCAGCAATTGAATTTCACATATATTGGGGTTAAAATTGTTTTCAGTTAATAGTACCGCTAACTAGCTAATAGTGTCGCGGCTCGTGTTGAGGCCCGAGCCAGCCACGGGCCAGAGAATCCGGGCTGGATCGGGCTCGGGCAGGTAAAACTCAGCCCCAGACCGGGCCCTACCGTACCGCATAGGTTTCGTGTCGGAACCAGGACTGTTTCGCACTTGGTCCAAGGTTTCTCACTTGGATCTGCGACACTATTAACTGAAAAACACTTTTAACTACAACACCTACAATAGTGCTTCGATAATACGACCAACTTTGGCGATGGTTGAAAAGTTTAAAAAGATTCCTCGAGGAAAATTTTAATATTTTTCAAGCAACAATTCCTCCAATTTGAGAAATTAAAAATTCGGCATTTATTTTTCTCAAAGTATTGAATGTCAAATAGATCAAATTGAAGCTTAGACTGGTGGCAACCGGATCAGTGTGCCCAAGCTAAAGCCTAAAGCTGAAACTTTAGCACACTTTTAAGTTTCTGTTAAGCTTAGGATCTTTTGAATACCCTATATTTAAAAGATAACACATAAATTTAGAATTTCGATATTCAATTATAAACATGAACGTCACAATTAATATTTACCTTATTGAAATTGACGCTCCTATGTGATTCCTGAAAGACCATTGCCGGAGAGGAAGTGTGCTTTCTTTCCTTGCTGCTGGAGAGAACACAAGACGTCGATACGCAAAATAGAGCATAACCAGTCTCCATATAAGGCTAACTGAAGTGCTTAGACTGGACACTAACAAGGGCCAATGAAGAACCTGAGTTGAAAATACAAACCGTTTATTTCTTACTGCCATACGTAGCCATGTAGAGGGTACACCGCAATAACTGGCACATGATTTTGTAATGACGGTACGTTTATTTTAGTTTTTTACCGAAAAATTCAAATTGCTGAAGGGAAGTTATACACCCAATCAAGGCTTAGATTCGCTGCTTGATTTGCTGTATAACTTTCCTTCAGCAATTTGAACTGGGCGTCAAAAAGACATACATAAACAGAGCGTCATTACGAATTCATGGCCAGTTATTGCGGAACATCCGGTACAGTATGACCTTTTAAACAAACACTGGATTTAGAGTAAAATTTAGATCAAAAATAAAGCTACTAGTACTGTTTGCAATTGAAAAATCATTGTCATAAATACATGTCGTTTTTAAATTTGAGTGTAACGTTTTGTTAAAATAAAAAAATTATTTCTTAGCGGGATAAAATTTCTAAAAATATATACGAAAATAAAACTATAGGCTATGCATTTAAAGACACGTGAAACATACTTTCGGTCCAGCACATCGACACGCAGGAATAAGGAAAAAATTAGTTAATACTATGGGCAAATCATGAAGTGCCATAAAAAGGAAGGCCACACGAAAATTGTTGAAAGAGTGAACCCATTCGACAAAAGCCTCCCAGATGACAGCCAAACCGCTTTTATACGGTGTTATATTGAGGCGATGAGCAAAGGCATTTTCCACACATAACATCTAAACTTAACAAAAGTAGTACAGGAATCGGTGTAGTAAAAGATTTTTAAATGTCTCGTAATTGAGAAAATGTTTTGAGTTCAAAAGCCAATTACCGTAAAACCTCTAACGTACCACCCGGGTGTTAAATTGTTCAACTACCGAAAAAATTTTTAATAACATTTTTAAACTCAATTTTCTCCGATATTTTCAACGACAAATCTTTGGCAAAAGTGTTTTTACGTAACTCGACGAGATCTACGCAAATATGCATTTAGTTTCGCTAAATTGCGCGATTGGCATTCTGTAGAGAAGGAGAGCGTTAATTATTGCATGTGGTAAATTACAGGTTTCTAGATATGGTAGGTATTTTTTTCTTTGCCTGCAAGATAATTACCACAAGAAGAGCACAAAGCATGGAACCCGAAACCGCGACTGCCACCAATCCCACGGCAAACCAGTTCTTCAACGGGAATGAAGTGAGGTATCCGTTCATTATGCAATATATATGCAGCCATTGACAAACACAATTCATGGAGTATATCATGAAGCTGGCAGCATATAAAGTGTGCATTACTTTGCCTAAAATGTGAATGGCACAGTAAACCATGTTAACTTTGAGATAAAATAAGGTGTTTCTATTCATGTCTTTAGTCGTATTCCAGAATTCTGGAGTAAAAACTCAGGTCATACATAACTTACTTGCCTAAGATGTTCTTCGGTTTTAAAAATCGACTGTCATCTCCGGGTAAATACTAATATGAATTCAACAGCGTTGATTTATTTCACATTTTGGTAGTGCATTCAAATTGTTTTGAGCATTAGGAAAAGTGCTTTTCACACCGATATAAAAATAATATGGAATGAAAACATGATGTGTTTTTGCATAAAGTGTTTCGATCATATTGTAATAACTTACTCGTTAGCATTGGAATTGTTGGACTCACAGCCGCAAACCCTGAGGTGTAAAGAGTATTTAACAAAACCAGCACATTCCCGCTTTTTGCTGCCGTTGTTGTTGACATCTTGTCACTTACAATTATTTAGTTAAGGAAAAATGTTTATAAAAATACTAATGTCTCACAGAACAAAGAATAAAATTTGGCAGTGAATTTATATTTAGGAAGATCCTTTCGTATGTAGGCTTCAATTACTTATTCATGGTCGGGTCGCTGGACATCAAGGATTTTGGCTTTGAGAGAACTTGGCAGAGGGCAGTCTCGGGACGTTTCCTTCCGCAATGCTTTGTGACGCCAATCCGCCTCTTCTGGCTTCGTAGGCTTGAGATAGTGGAAGACTGTCCAAAAATGCTCCTTCTTGTTTCCAATTTTAGTTTTTAGTTAGAAGCTCACGCTTTTTTGTGGTCAGTTTCTCGTGGGCGTTGCTGAGATCACAACCTCACGGGTTTTAAATAAAATATTCACCTCGTTGTTTTATTACATAGTATACAGAAATGCGGACAAATAAACAACGCAATAAAGTGAGACTATATTTAAGTGATTTTCCATCAAAACAATACTAGAAAAAATAATCTTTATATAGTTATATTTTGCAGAACATAATAATTAAAATCGTAGTCATAAATCAAACATCAGATTCAAATACACGCATTTGCTTGAGAATCATTCCCGTAGTCTTCTCAAGCAGACTAGAAAAGAAAGGGAATGATTCTGAAGAAAAGATAAGAAGAAAATTTGAACCTGATGTTTTATTTATGAATACGATTTTATCACCGGCAGCTTTTGTGGTAGGTATCCTTATATTGCAATACAATAGTAAATTAGAACGGTCAGTCTTTGGCAGGAAGTACCCTTTGCAAGCAAGTTTCAGGGGCGTGTGATAAAGTGTGTAACACTCGTATACGTTCACTCCGTTATTTTAGCGTTTTTTAAATTTTTTTACTGATGTTGTTCTAAAACGATTATATATTGTTGCTTCAGGCAAATAAAGTATTCTCAGTTAATTTGAAACCAATTTCTATGAAATTTTATTGATTTCCGTTGATTTTCTTTTCGCCATGCCCAAAATGGGCGTAACACTCGTATACGTTCACTTTATTTTGGAATTTTTTACTTTTAAAATCTAAAAACTAACGTCATTTTTGTGATCAGCGCATCAAATTACCCTAGGATACCCTTTTTCAGGCCAAAAAATCTCCAAAAAAAATATTTCGATCCATAGGGGTACCAAAGGGATTTTTTGACACTTTTGAGACATTTTCAAAATCCTGCCAAAATTGGCACTTTTTGGCGTTCTGTCAGAAATCGGATGAATGGTCCAGAAACTAGAGGCTTTTCCGCACCAGATGCAAAAAACCGCAACACCGTCCAATTTTCCCTACAAAAGTCCATCCTGAAAAGTCAGGATTGACCGATTTTCGAAACTTTCTTAGCCACACTGAACTCCTCGAGCATTAAGCCGATATATGGGGCTGACACCGAGACGATACCCTGATTCCCATAGGGACTCCCAGTGCTTGTTATAGTTATTATGATTGCTTCGTATAGTATGAACTAGGCTTTTTTCCAGCGCCTTCGGCGCTGGAAAAAAAACTAGGTCGGCTGGCGCCGACTTCGCGGCCTTCGGCCGCTCAAAGGGTGCGGTTCGGGAGTCTGAATACCATGCTTTAGTCTGTGCATGTTTAATTAAAAAATCAAGGCTTTTTTCCAGCGCCTTCGGCGCTGGAAAAAAACCTAGGTCGGGCGCTCCGCGCCCGACCTCGCGGCCTTCGGCCGCTCGAAGGGTGCGATTCGGAGGTCTGATTACCATGCTTTAGTCTGTGCGGGGTTTTTTGCCAGCCCCTTCGGGGCTGAAGCGAGCCTCACATTCTTGGGATAGGGCCAGTCCAGCGTTAGGGTACGGTTGACCGTCGCGGCCTTCGGCCGCTCCAACCCCTACGTTCTTGGGGCCGGTCCTTACTTCTTCGGGCAGTCCAGCCTTTTGGGGCTGTTTTGCCAGCCCCATTTGCCAGCAAAATGCTGTCAGCAAGTCCAGCACTGGATAGAATACACTTGCAAAATGAAACCGTGACTGACACCAAAAATAAGCACTGCATAGAATGCACTTCCAAAAACAGAGACGAAAACATACGAATACACCAGGGATGTGCGAGGCTCGAAGCTCGAAGCTCGCGAGCCTCGGTGTTTTTGGCAGCTCTAAGCTCGAAAATGAGGCAAAAAAAAACGAGCTTCGAGCCAGACACCCCTAAGAATGCACTTGGTCGACCGTGCCCGAGAGGGCGCGGCCGGAGAAAAATTTTAGAAATTTTTAATGAACATCCAACTTTTTCACGCAAAATTTTTGCCTGCGGCGCTATTTCGGCTCCATTTTTCTTTATGTATTGGTTTGGCCGGAAATTCTTGTCGGTGTTTTTAAACATTTATATATCAAACATTTATTCATCAATGTTCTTCATAATAATCATCATTATGATCTACAATGTGTGTCCATCTTACTGGTAAAAGGCGGATGCCTCTTTCCCAGAAAATTTTCTTTTTACGAGCAAAATACAAATCAAGGTGATTTTTGACATCGTCATCATTTTCAAAGTGTTTTTCTGCAATTTCGTTGGCCAAATCCCGGAACAACCAGTAGTCTGACGGGGCCAAGTCTGGGCTGTATGCAGGATATGGCAACACTTCCCAGCTCAAGTCCTGAAGTGTTTGTTTGGTTAGTTTCGCAACATGGGGTCTAGCGTTGTCGTGCTGAAGGATGACCTTTGGCTTTTCGGGCCACTTTTCCCTGATGGCTTGTGCAAGCCGGCGAAGCTGAGCACTGTACGTAGCAGCTGTGAGTCTCGCCTTTCTGCCCAACAGTTCATAATGGATCACGCCTTCCATATCCCACCAGACGGAGAACATTAACTTTTTCCCATAGCGATCTGGTTTTGGATCAGGTTTTGCCTTTTCTCCTGAGCCCACCCATTGCCTTTTGCGGCGAAAGTTGGCGTGAAATATCCACTTCTCGTCCCCTGTTACTAGGCGGGGTAAAAAGGACGTACGATGGTAACGGGACAATAAATTGGCGGAAATGGACATTCGCTGCCATTTGTCGGCATCGTTCAGGTGGTGCGGTATCCAAGCACCATACTTTTTCTTATAGCCAAGAGCTTTCAAATGGTCTTCTACTGTAGAATGACTGGTCCCAAGCTGCTCTGCAAAATCGCGTGTTGATTGCCGGTTGTCTTCTGCTAATAATGCCAAAAGTGCTGGTTCATTTAGCTCGGAGGGTCTTCCAGAGTGTGGTTCATCTTCTAGGTCAATACTTCCTTGTTTAAAACGAGTAAACCATCTCTCGCAGGTTCGGGTGGAAATAGAGTCTTCGCCGTACACTGCGTTAATATTTTTAGCTGTTTGGGCCGCACTGGTGCCTTTGGAATATTCATAGAAAATTACATGCCGGAGGTGGTGATGAGGGAGATTGCTTTGAGAATTAATAATTTTAAGGAAAGAAAATAATAAAAGGCTTGCTTTCCACATTTTCCAATAAAGGACTCTCTTGTGCATTAAATAGTATAAACACTTCCCAAGAAATTATTGATCACTGATAAGAATGGCCGACATAAAAAACACCGACAGGAATTTCCGGCCAAACCAATATTTATGCAAATTTTTATATTAAAACCGCAAAAATTGAAAAATTTCCGCCTGCGGCGCAGTTTTTTTCGATTTGAGTAAAGTTGTTTCTTGTGTTTTGGTAACTAAAAGAACTAAATTTGAGCTAAACATGTCAAAATTAATGCATACTTTTTATATAAAATCGGCAGAACTTGAACAATTTTCGCCTGCGGCGCTGATTTCGAATACGTAAATATTTAAAATTTTAAACAATTTTCCCAATCATTCTCAAAAATTTCGCGGAACAGTCAAATTTTTCGAGGTCAATTATTGGCAAGCAACTCAATGTTTATAAAAATTTTCGCCTGCGGCGCTATTTTTAGTTCATTTTTGCATTGTATCTCCCTATTGTTCAAAATTTCCGCCTATCTAGTCAATCACAGAAAAGTACCAGAAACTCATGGCAAACACTAAAAAATATACCGAAAACATTCAGAGAATCGCCGAAGTATAAAAATGGAAAATTTTCATAAAAAACTGCTAAAAAAGTGGTATAAATTTGAAAAAAAAATAAACAAAAACACGAAAAAATAGATAAATACCAAAAAAGTCTTACTTCGTCAAATTTTTTACACATAATAAACGCATTAAAAACTTGGAAACAACTGAAAAAAAATGCAAAAAAATGACAAAAAAATTGAAAAATTGCCCTAGAAAAATATTCCTCCAGCTCGAAGCTCGAAGCTCGCGAGCCTCGGTGTTTTTGGCAGCTCGAAGCTCGAAACTCGAAGCTCGAAATTTTTTTGCCAGCTCGAAGCTCGAAACTCGAAGCTCGAATCGGAAAATCCAAAGCTCGCACATCCCTGGAATACACCCCTAAGAATCGACTTTCCAAAAATTTTGGACAGAGACGAAAAATATACACCCCTAAGAATCGACTTTCCAAAAATTTTGGACAGAGACGAAAAATATACACCCCTAAGAATCGACTTTCCAAAAATTTTGGACAGAGACGAAAAATATACACCCCTAAGAATCGACTTTCCAAAAATTTTGGACAGAGACGAAAAATATACACCCCTAAGAATCGACTTTCCAAAAATTTTGGACAGAGACGAAAAATATACACCCCTAAGAATCGACTTTCCAAAAATTTTGGACAGAGACGAAAAATATACACCCATACACACATACAATTTTATCTATGTTTTGTCTATATTTGTCTACATTTTAGCTAAATTTTGACCTCAAATTCGGATTCCCCGCTAAAAATTACTCTAAAATAGGTACATTTACCGAATAAACACCCCTAAGAATGGACACCGGAAATTTTGGACACACAAAATCGGTGGGAAGGACCGACGGACAACATGCTCTGAAATACTAGGTAAGAAGATGTCTAATCTTGAATAATGCATGCATTCTATATGATTATGAACCTGTAAAACCTATTTTCCCAAGTACACGAAAAAATTCAATTGAATCCATATAATATCCATTTATTAGACAAATAATTAGTATCGATAAATAAATTATATACAATTCAATGGTTGGTGACATGCAACTAAACAAGAAGCCAATTGATGTCAGGGCAGTGATATAGGAATATTGAAGAGGATTTTTGACAACATAGAAAGACATAAACAGGAAATATCTTATGATAATAATAGCAGGGCAGTAGCGGGAATGGATCCGGCAGGATTGTGGCGCAATGACTATGTGAAAGTACAAGTTAAGAAAATGAAACAATAAAACCATTTGGCAGTTTTCTATGACTAAATAATAAAGAATACTAAACAATAGGAGATTTTAGAGTCGCTATGGTGGTACAACATTTGGTATAACATTTTAAATGGGGAACTCCACTTGAGCCTCCATGTTTTCACATTTTTCTGAACGCCAAGCCGCGCCAAAGGCATAACCCATAAGGTATAACTCTATAAAGCCATAGGTATAACTAAGAGGACCATAGAAAATTATGTTTTAGCCAATATATCTCCCAGATATTAAGTAGGTTCTCAAAAACTCAAAATATTGGAAAAATTGCGCGAAAGAAACTTTAGAGAAAAACTTTAACACTACATATTTAGACTTAAGCTTTAGGCATACAACCCTTACAAGTGCATACTTTGGGCTTAGACTTAAGCTCAAACGGACTTATATTTATGCTTGCAGCTTTAGGCGTTTTTGCCCTCTTTAGGGATGGAGGCTAAGTTCCAAGGAGGCTAAAGGGGTGCGTTCTTTAAAACTTCCAGAAGAACAACAAATTCATCGTAAATTTTCATGATTAGGCGCTAACTTATTTTTTCCGGGCAATTGAAATAAATATGTTTTAAGTTTATAGCGACTCTAAACTCTCCATTATTACTGCTAGCTCTCCTAAATACAGGAGGAAGCTAAAAATTCTATATATGCATCTACTTCATTTGATTATGAGTGCTTTTTTCGTCTTTTCAAGTCCAATTTAGTTCGAAGAATGCTAAAATAATCTATTAGTATGGTATGAGTCATATTAAACAATATCAATTTTTTCATCTATAGAAATATTCGCAAAACGTAGAGCTACTCCTCTTTCAAGAAATCAACATCATCTTGATAAAAAAATTGCCACTCTTGAATGTAATTGCCTTTTCAAAGATTTCATTTTGAGAGTTTCAGTCTAATTTGTATTATAATTGGCATGCGCAGACTAAACCTACTGATTGATGGATGATCGAGAAGGAGCATTTTCTCTTGTACAAATTCCGTCTAAAATGAGCTGTTCGCGGATTTCTGACTGTCGTGTCATTCCCAAACGATGTCGATAGTCGCGGATAGCTGCAACCAGAGGTGACTCCTGTCGACCCTCTTTTGCGTCCTTTGGACGAACTGAGCCTGTAGTGCGGAACCTAAAAAGAAAACCTATATTACGTATTTATCATTATGCTTCACTTTATTACATTTTTCAGTTTCTAATATATTCTAAAAACTATGACCAGTATTGATTGGATCAGAACGATTTTCGGATTTTGATCAGATTTTTTTTGCACAATGATTGTGAATAGCCTTTATTGGCAGAATATAATGGAATTTAAGCGAAATCCGCCAGAAAATTGCGAAAACTTCCATTTTAAAAATTTTGGAAAATCACAAAATCATGACAAATACGAAAAAATGTTGCAAAGTTGAAGAAAAGCACATTCTAAATAGTTTTAAAACATTTCGAGAAAAAATCAGGAAAAAATTCCCTGAAAAATCTGGACTAAAAAATTTTGAGGGATGGGGAGAGAACTAGTCCTTTTTAACTAGAAAATGCTGATTGGAAAAAAGAACTAGTTGTCCCTATAGGATGTTGAAACATGGCTTGTACCTAGATCATACTCCTAATTACCTTCGCATAATACAAAATCAACCGGAGATTAAAATAAACCTGTGCAATATTTTGGACACACAAGAATGCGTAACACATAATTTTTTCGAAATATCACAAATACGGCGACCATTTCGATAGAAATCCACAATAAGCTCTCTTTCGGACATGGACAGCGGTAAGCCGGGACTGTACATGCGACCCAACTGGTTAATACCTTAAAATAATTATTTAATAGCATATGATTAAGTAACATAAATTGGCTTTCTACTAATAAAGGCTGTATTTCTATAAAATGTTATTTTGATTTACTATGATATTAATTTTTCATTTTACAATTTTAGCTTACCTGAACTCCTGTTATTCGGCATAAAAGATTGCTCGTTGCTTTCGTCACCCAAATTTTTTTTGCACTCATTCTCTGCCTCATGCGGTCTCTCGCCATCCTCTGATTTTGGCATTTTGCGTAAGGCTAGAAAACCAGGAAAAATATCTTCACCTGGCTGCTCTTTCACTTCTACGTTTGAGGTTTTATTTTGTTGCGACACATCCTCACCAACCACCAGCCAAAGCGACGATTCTCCCATAATCTTGGGCTTTACCAGTCCTCCTTGATATGAAGCTGGTGGATGTCCAATAACAAAGTTTTCACTATTTTTACCCCATACCGATGACATACAACCTAAAGTTCATGAAAGTAATTACTAAATATGCAATTGTATTCTCATTCACTAAGTGTCGAAAAGCTTTAGAGCATTAATTTTAAAAACGCAGTCGATCAATGGATATTAAGCATACGCAAATTTGAACGTACTTTTACCGACAGTTTAAAATAGATCAAAAAATTACCTAATGAGCTATTGCTTTGTGAGGGAGATGCGCTCGAACAACTACTACTGCTGCCAGGACTTTGGCCGTCGGAGAGCAGTAATTCGGGCAATTCTTCCTCTCTTTGTTTTCGAAAATTTTGCGCGGTAGCACATTTGGTGGTAGTTAATAACGGGTGATTGGATTTGTCAAAGTATTCGATCGGTGGCAGAGTAACTGTGGAATTGGATGTGTTCGCAAATGATGGGTTGGCACGTTCTTCGCTAGCATCGGGCTGTTTGTTACTTGAGAATGAGGTCTTTAGTTCGCCCTGAAACTATCTCTTATTGCTGGTAAATATCAGGGATATATAGTCTTGGCTGACATTTTTTATTGTATCTTTTTTATTGTAAGCTGTTTTATATACAAAAGTGAACAACAACTGGTAAGGTATACTCTAAATAATTACCAAGATCCTAACATTATTTTAGATACTATGACAATAATACAGTTAGCTATAACAAAAAAATAGGAAAAGTCAACACAAAAAATCTTTTGACTTTTTCTCACTAGCTTTCAACCGCAAAATCCATCGGAACACATCCTCTATCAGATCTGTTACCTGATCATTTACCCGCAGGCGAACTTTGATTAGGATAAACGGATTTGATTAATATCATATGTGGCCCTTTGTTTTGCTTCCAAAAACATATGGATAAACTTTTCGCTAAAATTTTCCAAAATCATAAAGCTTAGTTTTGATAAATTTGTAGTTTTCTGTGGGTTACAATTTAAAAATTAGGTTACGACTTGGACATTCTTAGATACTCTTCACACTTCAATTTTGGAAATGTAGAAAACCGCTCTTCTTTACTATTTGCCATTTTATTGTTGTAGGAGTACTTGTATCTTGTTCATGTGTGATTGTGCTTACAACTTTCCCTTTCAATCGTAGATTAATGTCTCTCCTTTTACAAGGATCAATGTCAGCAGCGTGGAGAAGTCAAATCCGTCATTAATCTCAATCGCAGCTCTGCCTTCAAAAAATACTTCCCCATCCATAAATTTGACTGGAACAAGCTCCCGTTCATTTAAAAACGACGTCTTAACCCCAAACGCATGCGATCAAGAACAAACCAAATAAGGTGTTTTTCTCCCATCGCAAAACTTAAAAGCGGGCGTTTGAAAGCAATGAAAACAGGTTTGGCCCAAAATGAACTTCCCCGTTGTTTTCCTCCAAATTTCTTCTATGAAAAGAGCAGATCGTATTTTAGTGGGATGTTTTCAAACTTGGGTGTCCATGTCTGGCCTGAGGGTTTGGCCCATAATATACCAAAGGACCGATTTGCAGAAGGTTAATAGGCGTAAAAATAGGGAAGTAAACACATGGCACAAACACTGAACTCTGAGATGTTTTCAAGAAAAATAGTGAAGATTGTTTCTAAAACTGTGATAAAAAAAACAAGCCTAGTATTACGATCGTTATTATTTTTGTTTTCCAATATCTTTCACATTCCAAAAATAGTAATAGTTTTAGCTATTCAATCATTTTGAAAACAAAATTCTCGCATCAAAATCATGCAAACCTTCAGCCAAGCGTAGAAGTCCCTTTCCAGTGTCTCAGGTGTGGATGTATCAATAACAAATTCAGATTTATCTTCTTCGTCGTCATTTTCACCTTCGACGTCTGTTGAGCTGGATATACCGTCATCGGCTCCACCTTGATGGGAAATATACGAAGTTGCCAACCCATCGAACTCCACGAACATCACCTGAAGTTCTTTAAGTTCGTTATAATTCCAAACATTACTCTGAAACGCACATGTCCAAGAAAAATGTGATAATAGTGAAATCAGAGAAGTCATAATTATGCAAAGGTATATTTTCGATATTGCTACTTCGGATACGATATAGGCATGATAGTATGGGATATGAAAAAGAGGAATTTAATGATAATAAAATTCTCCTTTTCAAAGCACACTGATCATTTACTTTCTTTCACGTTTGCGTGATTTGTTCGGCATAAATTATAGATAATATGGAGTTATATTTAGAAAGATGAAGAACTTTAAAATATAAAGAATAGGTAAAATACGATACGTTTGCTTTAAATGCGTAATAACTGTAAAGTGAACATAAAATACTACTAAAAGTAAAATTCTGCATAAGAAATGGGACAGAACGTGTTTAGCATAAACGAAAACACGCAACAACAATAACAATCGAAAATGATTGCAAATTCCCGAAAATCGAAAGTTTGTTTTACTAATGTTCCCGAAAACCGGCAAAATCGCATAGAGACTGCCGCGGCCGCTATTATGGGACTTACTCCCGTTTTCAGCACCCATTTTCCCATCAAGGCCCTTCCAGAGACAGCAAAAACAGTTGCGCCATCGCTTGCCGAAAGGGAAACGTCGAATTCAAACGTTGAACCGGTTTGAGCGCCGGTGTTCTCTCAGTTTCCCTTTAAAATACATACAAACGCAAAATCAAACCCAAGCCGTTCGATTTCTCCTGTTTGCTGACGTTTTCCGCCGTTGAGACACTTAAATAGGCACAAAAATAATGGAATGAGAAACAAACAAGTACGAGGAAAACTTTTGTTTTTGGTTGACAATATAAACAACATTAGAATATAAAGAATATTAGTTCATTATAAGTGCTAAACATTAATTCGTAAAAAAGTAGGATGTGGGTATAGCATATTTCAAATTTATGATGCTTGTGGGTTAATCATATACCTGTTCACTAATCAAATTGTCAACTATATTGCAAATTCCGAAGTACATTTAAAAAATCATTAAATATCATTATTTCTAAATCAGCACTCGAAAAGTCATTCTAAGTTATGGTGTTTTAACCCAAAAAGTAAAATACATTTGCCAAGCTTCATTATTTGCATATAAATGCCTAAACATAGACCATACAATGGAAATACAGACCGAAAATTATACATCATCTTTCTATTTAGCAGAGGAGAGGAGAAGTTAGAGTTGAATTCTACGCATTAAAAATGCAAAAATGCAAGGATCAAATAGCACAGATTCTTAAGATTTCTCTGAAGGAGTAATGAGGTCTTTCTATTTGTTCCACCAACGTCATGCTATATAATTAACGTGTAGTTAAAATAAAAGCTGTTTCACCCTTTTTGTATTTTGATGTTGGTATGAATTTACGATGGGATCCAACAATACTGAATCCTAAAATCAAAGCTTCATTAATGATCTCGAGATATTCTGACAAAATATACACAGCGACGTGTGTGGGATATTCCTAAACAATAAAAAGAAGGCTATATTTACAAATTTGTCGGTGACGGAAAGGCCAATTGCCCGAATAACTCTCGTCTCCACATAAGGATTTCTTCGATTTTCCTAATGCACCTTTCACTGATAAATGAGAAAAATTGTTCCCCTCCCGGCAGTGACAATTTTTAGGAGGAGAGTTCACCAGTTTGAAACGAGCATTTTATGTTGTAATGTCTTCAGGGAGAGGAAAGCCCCTACAGAATGGTTTGGTTGACTTCCTGCCCCCGCAGAACAGGCTGAAAATAAACATAAAATAGTGGTGGGATGAAGTTGGAGGGTATAATTAATGGCTAAATCTCGACTTGGCTCATGGAAAGTCAAAAGGTTTCGCATCATGGTTTAAAAAGATTATGTCGTTCCAGGGTGGGCAAAGAACTGTGTTCTTAGAAAACGACGAAAATATAAAGGATCGAATGTTTGATATTTGAATTCGGCACGTGATTGCAATGCGCCGCGCACATGCACAAACTATAACATAGTTTCCGCTAAAGGGTATATTTAAATGATAGGTTTAACCTTTAAAGATGTTCAAGACCTGGTTATTAGATATTGATGTTTTGACCTTTCTGGCGTTGACATTTCGCTTTGGACATACCGTAAATCCTCTAATAAGTCCCTCCCCTCAATTAAGTCCCTCCCCTCAAATAAGTCCCCCCTCAAACAGAATGCCAAACGTACTTGCGGTTTCGCCCGAAAAAAACTAAGTGCATATTCGTATAGATCTCGTCGAGTTACGTAAGAAAAACCCCAATGCCAAAACTTTGTCATTGAAAATATCGGAGAAAATTGAGTTCGAAATTTGAAAATTTTTTTGAAAACCCTTACGAAACAATAAGTCCCCCGGGGGACTTATTAGAGGATTTACGGTATATATTTTCATCGACTCGGGTTCACGCAAAAATACCACTATCTTAAAATCAAAAATTCTGGAATGTGAAAATGCATACGAAATCTCAAAATCCTTACCAAAATTAAATAAAAGTTAGTATAATGTTTAGCAAAGTTTGTTTATGTTCCAGCATTTTCCAGAGATAACCACTTCACATACCCACGCAATCTACTAAATCCACAAAAGGCTGAGCGTGAGCTATCTCTGAGATAATAGGCTCCTGCTCCTCCTGAACATTACACCATCCTCTTAAAGTTGCATTATTCGCACCTGTTTGTGGATACACATTTCGCAGTTTGCTTTCACCCGAAAGCCATTTGAGGGTGAAAACAACTCTCTTCAAGGGCATTCTCTTTCTTTTGCTAACGTTAAAAGAAGAAATATCTTATGTACACAGATTTTATAAACAATAATTCGGAACAAAACTAATATTTACTGAGCAAAAAGTTCACTCTAGTTTGTTTTAGTGAAACGGTTCATAAAATCGAGTAAATGTAAATTCATTTTAGATAGCTCTGTTAGGATTCCACGTAATTATGGAATTAGTGTATTTTTTGGAGTCCAAGGAAAAAATATATTAGGAATGTAGTCAACAGAGATTATCAAACATAAAAATATGTGCTGTAACCCAGCTCAAAGTTAAGAGTTTTACGTATCTTATTATATAAACTTAAGCTATAGCGAGACTATGATGAAATGGATGTAAAAGTCGCTTGAAAATTATCTATAAGGCAATCTTAACTGAATAAATACTCAGTCACGGATGTAAATATAATAGCAAATATGAAATTGATTCCTGTTAAAATTTTAGCTCTCGCTTAATTTTAGCTCAAGTTATTAAAGCGTTAACGCCGTAAGTAACTACAAAATTATTTCTATAAGCAAGCAGAAGGAGATTTTCAGGAGAATCAAAACTACATTTTATCCAAAACGTATAACGTTTTTAGCTCAAAGCCATAGTAATTTTTTCAAAACATAAAGGATTATATTGACGTTTAAGCAAATTTGAGAGCTGGCTACAGCTTTGGGCCTGTCTTCCCCTAGCCGCTACAAAAGCGAAGGAACTGGTCGTCCTCCTTTCAGACGTGATCTTCCTTGCTTCAGAGCTTAGAGTGTTATTATTAGTGTTATTATATCGGCGCTGACTTTTCTTTGGCTCCTTTGAGATTGAGGGAAGCGAAGAAAAAACCGGCAGGCAGCCCGATGATGTTGATCACAGAAGACGCAATCACGACAAAAGAAGCGCTTAAAGAATTCCTGAAGACCCCAAAAATTCCTGCTTTGATTTGTGGTGTTCACGCAACAACGCCTCTTTGCCAATTATTGAAATGATTGGAGGGAATTAAGTGGCTAGGAGGAAAAAGCATGGGCAGGTTGTGAAATTAATTTTTAGCTTTCGCACCACAGTTTTATTTAATACTTGTCCTTTCATTGTTTTGTTGCGGAAACAATGACTGTAAGAAAACCCTAAAACAAAGAAACTACATTAAAATTGATTTCAAGGGAACAAATCGAGACAAGATCGAGAAAATATGTCAAAGATCAAAAGTTAGCAGTAATCCAAAAACTTAGAAAATCACGGCAAATAGAGCTGTTGAAACAAGGTGACATCTCTAACCTTTTGTAAGATATAAGGACGAGAAAACATTATCTATGTTGAACATAATTTTCTCAGTCTCTCTAATTCTCAACCTCCCGGCCCGCTGAAGTTGAAGCTGACCTCTTTATACGGCACATATAATTTTCTCAGTCTCTGATTCTGTTATTTATTCAAGTCAAATTTCTAGCATTCTGATACCTAGTTTTAAATAGCTAAGAAAGCAACGTATATACACTTAATTATAAATGCTCTTATCAAACAAAATTCTTCTCCATTAAATTTTTATAAAGCCCAACTAAATTTAATAAATAAAACTTGATCTATAAAATTTATTTAAATAAACAGTATTGTATAAAGACTCAATTTAAGTAAATAATCGGAAATCAATGAAGAATTTGTTGTAAAGATTACGATAAAATACCAATCAATAGACAACTGATATACAAATGCTATAGAGTAAAATCATTTTTTGGCTGCGAAGAAAGTGAAAGGAATGGATTAATCGGAATTGAAAAGAAGTGGAGGAACAATTTCAACTAGCGTGGTGATGGGTGCGAAAAAAACACTGCGGATTGAAATGGAGAGCTCAGCAGAAAAATGAACATAAGATTCAATTGCTACTGACAGCACCGCCGCCCACGGTCAGTTCATGCTTAAATCCAGGCTTAATCACTCTTTAAGTATTTTGTTTAAATCTGTAGGAAGTGCTGGAATGCCATATTAACAGATTTTTGTGAGAAAAACTGGCGCTAAGCATTTGGAAAAGTGGAATACGGAAATCGAAGATCGAGAGTACCGAGTTTTGAGAGGTTTTTGCAAAGAAAATATTTGCTAAGTAAGCAGTAATTCTTAGTATGTAAGTAGTAATTCTTCGTAAGTGTTGAGAGTACCTTTGTGGAAAATTTGGAAATTCAATTTTTTCAATTGATATTCGTTCGCTGAAACAGTTCAATCAATTAGCAGATGAATATTCCAGAAATAATTTGGAAAGCATAGATCATATTTGTCAAGGAGGCAAAGAGAGAAAGCATGAACTCGTAAAGAATATTTTTTCACCAGCTTCTATCATCCGGACAAGTTTGGCGGCGAGGAACGTTTGAGTATTTTTATGGAACATTAAAATGCGGGGAATCACTGCAGAGAGTACAGGAGTGCATAAAAAGGAATGAGTTTATTGCGGTATGCTCTTTCCAATCAAAGATACGCAAGAACGTTGAATGCTCATGTAAGGCTTATTCTTGATTAGTATTTCTAAAGTTCTCCTAAAATTATCGATTTGAGAATACCAAATCATATCATTTTGGGCTTTTTAACTCTCTTTTCAGTTAATTAATGTTTAGAACAAGCACAGATCTGTTAGCATGGGAATAATTAGTAGTTAATCTCAATTACATACTGTGTATGAGTAAAGTTACCTTTATAAATGTACAACATTGTCTATTTACAATATTATTATTTCACAGTATAAATTTTAAAACTCTTATTAATATTTGTTTTGGGATTTTCGTCCGCCCGCGGAATGCACATCCGGCATAGAGGAATTTCTTGTCTCCGGCAGGATAATAAATCCAGTAATTAGACTGACTAAAGCTATACAAGTCGTCACCGTCAGAGCACTACCCTAAATAAAAGTGTGTTAGATCATAACCGCACATCTGCTTATAATACCTGCCACGCCCATGCGTTCATTGTAATCAGCTGAGGAGCAAGCGCGCCACCAACCCTCTCTGTAATGACAAAAATTTTTAAAGCTTTGTTATATAACATAAAACATATGATTACAGTATTTCTTCTAATATAAGCCCCTATAATTGAACCACTTATAATAGACACACCTAGAGAAAGAGAAATAGTGTGTAAAAGTAAGAGAGTATATTAGACACCCCTGGAGGGGTATTGAAATAATATAAACCCGGGGGTAATATTAGAGGAAATACAGTATGTTCTTATTTAAAACGAAAAATTGGGGAAACTAATCATTTTCCGTAGAATAAAGAGGGAAGAATTATTTCCAACATGTGGTATTCAGTTTAAATTATGACACTGCGCAGAAAAATATAAAAAGGCTTTATTTAAAAGAGCATACCTACGACACCAAATGCCCCTACGGCCATAGCTCGCATCAGAGTGGGATACAATTCAATACTGTACTGTTTGTAGATAGTGAAGAAGATTCCCGAATTGACGACTCCACCCACAAGCATCAGAACAGTGCGAAGTACGCCAAAAAATGTGTTATCATACAGCACTGGAGGCAATAAAACCATCATTAATAGAACTGAGGTGTAGCATATAACGGTTGTTGCTACAAACAAGGCAAATAAAAAAATCATAATTTTTGCCCTTACACTGTGATGAAATAAATAAAAGTCGGCGTCCAAACCAAGTGCTTCTAGCTTCCATAAGAACAATGAAAAATGGTACCCAAATACGAAGCAATCCATAAAATGCGATATTTAAGAAAGGATTGCCAGCCAGAATCTAAAAATATTAGCGAAGATGATGAAACAATGAACGTATTGTTTATACAAAATAACCCAAATTGACTTCAAAATTTCAGAGAATAACCGTAATCTTACCTGAACATCAAAAATAATAACTCCAACGCACATTTCCACTGTTAATGCAGAGAAAATCATAACCATGGAATATAAAGCCAATTTCTTCGTTGCAAACAGATCCCATAGTGAATATATTTTACATCTAAAATAAAAGCCCAATAATTTTAAATGAAGAAAATATCGGAATAGAGATGTCCGAAAGTTAAAATCGAACTTTAATCAAAATTATATTCTATTGAAATTTTTAACATTGCTGTCGAAATATTATCATTTTTTCTTTCAAATGTGTGAACACTTACTTATCTGCACTATCACTCAGATGAATCCCTGATAGATCCTCTGGTTTAAACCTAACCGAGCATCCGTTCCAGGCACTGATTGCGTTCAGCTCTCTGCACGCATCAGTGTGTCTGCGCTTTTGTATGAGCCAACGAGGAGATTCTCGCCAAAAAAGCATCAGTAGTAGCACGGGAAGACAAAGACCATTTAATGCCATTAGGTATCGTCGCCAATCCGCTGTCAAATACGCAAGAAGAGAGTCGATCTAAAAATTTTAACTTTTGAATTTTTAGTTAAAATAGCATTCGTAATTTAGACTAAATACGAATATTTTTTTGTGGCAAATTTTTAGGACTATATCCGATAACGTTGAGGTTGATCAATTGCAAGTAAGTTCAGTCGCAAACTTCGATTTACAGTAAAGTCTAACTGTTTAAACATAGGCCTAGGCTTTGCCTAACCCTAAACTAAAGCCTAAAATATGCCTTCTGGTGAGTTCTAAAATACTTGTCTCAACTTTTCGTGACCCCACCTCAACTTTTGTGAAGCAATTTATCACGCTTAAATTCACCTTCAACTTAGTGTACGTCCCTCATTTTCGCCTTATTATATTATATAGGTAATAACTACCTGGAAGGCTAAACTCCATTGAAATGCCAATGTTTGAACAATTCGATGTCTTGGACCAACCGTCTCAGAGGCTAGGGTCATAGAAGCATCTACCAGAATTCCATATGCAAGACCCTTAAAGCAAGATTTTAAAACTTTTCAGTTATGTGTTGGCTAAATATTTTATTTTCTTTTACCATTCCAAACATCGCTAGTGCTAGCATGTGCCAATTAATTGAAAATGCACCCATAAGGCCAAAAAGACACATATGAATGGCTCCAGCATACGTTACCCATTTCCTAAATAAATGCATCAAACGAATAGTTTTTTAAAGATTAAATTTCAAATTAAAATTAAAATTAGAAAATAACATCCTCGCATTTTTCGTTTTTGGTTGACTTAAAATATCATGAGAACGATTGAAGTCAATTTGTTTGTAAAATAAGAGTTCACAATATTAATGGAGCGTTTAATTTAATATTATCGATATGGCTTTCGAAATCCTTTTCAGAATGGATAACGTAATGTGATCAACCTGCCGTATTTATTATAATGGGTCAAACATAGGAGAATAGCTATGAACAATTCCCTCATCAATATGTGTCTATATCAGAGAGATGACTTGATTTCTCAGACTTTCTATTGTATTAGCTATTACTTTGCTGTTACAAATGATGTTGGTAAATTAAACTCAAAATCCGATATATTTAAATTGTTTGCGCAGTTTTACTTACAAACTCAAACCTGCCAAACATGTCGGCCAAATGTCCGCCCAGAATGGCTCCTACACCTGAGCCTATAGCTTGCATGGTTTGCATGTGCTGCGGCAAATGACTTAACGGGCATACAAAATCTGCTTCTTCATATAAACTGTGGAAAATGGATGTGCGGTTTTGACTCGGGCAAGCGGCTATGTCATGGCACACGTCTTCCATCTGTATATGCTTTTATTTGTAAGAATTACACAAAAAAAGATTTATCGGGTTAAGGAACCAATTTCTATAACTAAGAATAAGCAAGAATAATAACTTTTCATAACGGTTTTTTCTTTTCAGTCAATGTATACCCAAATAACTATGTCATACCTGTTTATGTTGATATAATTGGCATGTGGGACGAAGTGCAGCAAATGACATGAAAATATAGTTACCGGCCGAGTTAAGCATGACGTATTGAATGACCAATAACATGAAGAACTGATATCGTCCATAGTGTTTAATGGAATCAAAGACCTGGTCGAAATCCACGAATTTTTCACACTCCAATTTCCCATCTTTGGAAGAGGGTGATTCAGCCGATTTGTTATCAAAATATGGGTCTGATTTGGAAGGAAGTAATCCATTGTCACTTTGAGGTGACATATGTCACACCTTAAAAGGCTGAATACAATATCAGTACAAATTGATCCATATAGAGGACATGCCACTTAACACAGAGTGAAAACACGGTACTGGTCAAGATACTGAGCAAAGCAGTTCAAGGATACGTGTAGTTTATGGGAAATATGAAGCATAGTAATGCTTCATATTGAAAAAACTGCTTTTACATCTTTGGAAACATTTTCATCTGGCTAGAGATAAACTCGACGTAATTTTCAAGAACTTTTTTGCCATATAAGCCATTTTGACGTCAAAAACTGACAGTAAAATTTTTGCTATCAAGCGTTTTATAGGAATGTCACACATTATTTGTCACAACACATAGGTTTGATGAATAGACAATAAATAATCTTCATTTCACGCTCAAAAATTATGTACACATGTCCATTTCCGTGTCTGCCGAATTTAGGATTAATTTTCTGAGTATTATCACCGTCCTGCAAAAAGATATATCCAATTTTATCCCATCTTTCAATATCATCCCATATTTTTCCATGCCTTGAAACCAAATTGAGCCACTTTTGCGCAAGAATGAGTGCCCTTCGGTGCCGCTGCGCCTGGCACACACCCACTGCAGCCGTTTTCCCGCATGGTCCAACACAACGAACAATACCCGCCCCCGTTATTGTCACATATACAAAAGGCGAACATAAAGTAGGCTCTCCTTTTGTATGGGAGGATTATGTAGCGAACGAGCTGATGACGACGCATGCGTTGTAGTTTCAAGTCCACTATGACAGATTCTATTAAAACAAGGAATGAATTCGGGAGAAACGGTAAACCAAACAAGACATAGATTAGAATAATCGGCACTCATTTTACTACTCTGGTCAAAAGTTCAAAAAGATTTATCGTGAAATATTTTTGTTTGGGCATAACAATTTTATGGCGTGCTTGTGCACAAGCACAGTACCTTAACATTGTTACCATTACCATTGTATTAGGTAGTTGGTAATAGTGTAATAGACTTCTGCTACACTAGCCAATAGCTATGAAATTAGGGATATTCAGACCTGAGGGTAACCAAAAGACAATGAGTAGAAGGTATGATTGTGCTACAAATCGTTTCGTTTTGAAAAAGCAGAGTGCCGGAAATCATTCGCTCGCATGAATCGTTCACACAAAATTGAGAGATAAACGAAATTTTTGCTGATTGCTATTACAAAAATTGAGTATTCAAGAGAGGAAGATACGAAATCATCGCAAACACATTCATCACTTCGGTTGTTTTAAAGGTCGATTCGTGATTTGTCTGTTTCCTTTCTCGAAAATGTTAAATAGGAAGTAGAAATTCAAAGCCTTATATCACAAAATTTTTTCACCATTCAAAAAATTATATTTTATCTCCAAGTTGAAAGATATTGTGCTAATAAAATATTAAGCAGTAATGAAATTCGAAGAAAATCAAAACGCAGAAACTGATGCTATGCTAAATGGTACCAACCTGATGGTCCATTGCTTCCCATTTCACCTCAATAAACGGTCGCGGGAACAAAGGGAAGTTAATGCTCTTTCTGCAAGGACTTAATTGGTCACATACAATAAAGCGGTCGATGTTATTGACACGTTGCGTCACCTCCGCCGTTCACAAAATTATTGGGCGTATGCTTTAAACCTGAAGCATCAAATTATGGCCTTGGAAATGAGAAACGGCCAATCCTATTGTTGGAAGAAACTGAAAATTGTAAACGAAAATAATCGAATTATTTTTTACTTGCAACCTTCGTGAAGGAGAATGCAAATGTACTAAAATATAAGTAACCATGAAATAACCATAACTATGAAAAACGATACCAAAACTGAGTACATAAACTTAACTAAGTCCTTTGTTGCTTTTCAAGACAAAAAGATTATAGTGGGTCCAAAAATTTCAGAGTTGAATCCCAAAGTCCAATGAAACTACAAAAAAGGTCTACTCAATTGCTAAACCAAGAATTTGAGAATAATCGAAAAGACATATTTGTAAAAACTAGATCTAAAATCCTAGTAAAGCTTTAACTATTGCGTTCAAATTGGCGCCAATTAGGCGTCAATTTGAACGAAGGAAATTCGACTAATTTCCTTTACAATTCTCCGTCGAAAATTGGCGCAAGTTTGAATGTCATATCAATTCACATATCAGTTGTATTATGAAAATTTTTTATGTATTTACAAATGACATTAAGTTTATAATTTTCCCATACTACTAATCTTAACAAGTAAAAAAATGCAAATACCAAAAACCGATTCCGCAGTGATCCTATGAAATATATTTCTGTGACTTGGTCATGACTGTTTTGTGAAGGATGGGTGGATCTTTTATTTAATCAAGCATTATTTTATTGATTATAACATGAGTGGCGATTAATTCCATCACTATTACAGCGCAAATTACAAAATTTAATGAAATCGGGCGGGTTATTTGAACTGGTCCGATAATGCTGCGTTCATGTACCCGGTGCCAAATTTGCGTGTAGTTTATTATTACATCATCTTTTCTCTGCCCGGTGCGACTGGAGGTGCTTGAACCGAAGACTGGTGCGCGCTGTCTTTCAAATCGATTTAACTATTTTAGCAGCTGTACAGTAGAGCAACTGCTGTACTGTACAATTGCTTATATGAATAACTATAACTAAATACAATTGTCTCAAAATGCTCCGGCAAGTTTATTCCCCAAAATGTCCATGTGCATATATTTTTTGCACGTGTATTTGTTATCATAACAATAATTATAGTAATACCTTGACAATAAAAAAATATATTCACCGTTTATTATTGTTTATATTCTATTAATGTTATGGTTGTGATTTATGATACATACAATTGCATTTACTTTTTCAACATCGATTAATGTATATGCTTGTTATTTTTTAGAATGTTCGTAATATTATTCGTGGAATGAAAGCTTTTATAAATGCGTATCCCGCATCAAAAGAGAATTAAAACAAGTAAAATTGTCTGTCGAAAGAGTCATTGTCCTTTTATATACGCGGTGGCTTATGTCTGTGATACAGTCGAATAAATCCTAAAATGTAATTATATCAATTGAATTAAAGTAAAGATAAATATTATTATTACCAGTGACATCCGACCATTCCTTCTTTGGAACCGTGAAGAGCATCGTTTAATTCTTTGATAGAGAGCTTATTTATTGGGCGGTCAAAAATTCTGGCAGCGATTACCAAGGGAATTTCCTTAAGAGTCGATATTAAACTTTGCAATTATTTAAACATGTTTAACTGAAAACAGATGATTGAGTCTGCTTTCTAATTGGCAGAATCTTGGAAAATAGGGCAAAACATTTGTCTCTGGTCCACCTAATTTATAATTTTTCTGACTTTAACAATCAAAAACAACATAACTTTAAATTTCACATAGTAAATTTTAACCATAAAGGATATAACAGGATCAACATAGTCAGTATCTTATGTTAACACAATTGAGCCGGGTCATTTCATTTTAGTCGCATTCCCCATTTTTGTCCAAAATATATTAAGAGGGCAACAGGAGCATGGTTAGGGAAATAACAAGGATGGATGTTACCAATATACCACAAAAAACTTGCCAAAATATTTCCCGATTAAACTTTTTAAGACGCAAATTTTCTTGGTAACTAATAGCGAAACTCCGTAACAGAGAAATATTAACAAACTGCTGAAAGCATACTCACTAATATTTGAGCAATGTTGTGCATAAACAGGAACACTTACCCCAGAACCTCCGCGAGCTCTGCTAGACACGAAGATATTCCAAATCTGCTCAGCTCTGTTTGCGTTCTTAAATTTATGGTGCACGTGATATAATTAGCAGTTGTTTCTAGACGTTGTCATACCTGATCAAGAAAAGGTAACAATTCATTTTTGCTTGGCAAGCAGACCCTTAAGGAGAGATCGTCATATTCACCGGAGGGTAAACCCTCAGCACTGCATTTAGCCGGCTCATTCTTTTGATATATTTGTACAAAATTCCGCAAGCTTCCTCCCATATTCCGGCAAATGTCACAATGTACACTAAAATTTGATACATGTTGAAAAACACAACCCTTTTCTACACTTATTCCTTAGGCGAATTTTGTAACTTTTATTTTAAACAATTTTTACTTTAAATAAATTGCAAAGTTAATTATAGCGATATTTGTTTGTTATCTTGACCCATAATGAGAATGTAATATTGCATTTTAACACAGTTTTCATTATCCACAAACGATTTCACAAATTTGTTTATTTTCTCTATCTTGGCACTTTCCTGGGATTTAGAACTTTTTATGAGATTCTGAACAATTTTAGTATTCTAAGTGAATTTATACGACATTATTTTTCCTGTGACCCAACAAAGGAGTAAGGTAAATGATGCCTGTTTATTAGCCAGCATTATACAACCTTACCATGATCCAATGCCACCACATCCATCTTTGTCGGGATTTACGCATCGCTCAGGCTTTCCATGGATTCCAATACGTGTCTCCAAATGCACGTAATATTTCTTATTGCTATTTAAACCAGGTGGAAAGACCTAAAATGTCAAAGATAATTAAAATTTAACAACCAAATTCTAAAATTTTACTTCAACTTTTCCACCACTCATTCTAAAACACTTGTGACCTGCGTCATTTTTCTCCTCTTTGAAGTTCACGCCAGTGGACTTGTAGCTGGGGAACTTTATTCGGAGATTATCTTTTGTAGGACCTGAACAATGCGCTTGTTATTAAGAAAAATTATAACTTCCAATCATAACTAACAAGGTCATATTTTCATAAAAGTTATACTAAGTTAGATGTTACTGACAAAGTTATAGTTTTATAAGATGAATTTTAAATGTTACATTTAATTATTCAAAAACTTTCCATGCGAAAGATATGTTTGCAATTAGAAATTCATTAGAAATATGAATAAAAGGATTTCTTAAGTTAATCTATTTTTGTTTTGAGTATTCTTGAATATTTCAGGCAATAATTCTTGAAATCATATTGCCGTCTGTTTTAGAAGCAAAATATCTATATTTGAAAGAAGAGAATGATTTCTTCAAATGGGAATTCTTTTAGAAGAGCAACTAATGTTATTTTTTCATAGTATCCGGAAATCGACCGAAAAAACTGACCGGAACTGGGTGAGCATGGAAAGTGCCGTTCCACCTTCACGGCAATGTCCGCAATTGCCAATGTTGTAGAAAATGCTAATAACAAAGGAGCAATAAATAAGATCGATTGGCAACTCGATGCTTTTGCGGTCTTCATCGATCGTGATGTCGTGAAGAAACGCCGGTGATCCGTGGATGTCATCCCCGCCATCTTTGCTTCTTCCGCCTTCAAAGTAATATCTTTGAGAATATTGCAAAAACAAACAACAAAGAAGAAGACTAGCTTTCGCTCAGCGTGTGTGCTATATGAATTCGGGCGCCAGGAGCGAAAAGCGGGTAGTGAGAATTGGGTTTGTCTTCAGGCGCTTACTTTTACGATTGACACCACACGCGAAATGCTCACGACTGCTGGGGTAGCAAACGTGAATTATTTTTCTCTTTCGCCCCCACAACCCCGTGAAGATGATCAAGGGTGGGGACGTTTCTCTTTGCTTATAACTTTTGCTCTTCTTCTTTCACACGAGTGCGATCATTGAATTAATATGAGAGAAGGAGAAACGTTGATCGCTCTGCGTGTACCTGTGCATGTGTATTTCGGAAGATGCGCGAGAGATTCAGAAGGGACATATTTCTCCGCATTTAATTTCTGAGGCAGAGAAAGCCTTGGACAGCACAGACACTGCAGGCGCCTAAATGCATCACCTGAGGATTTTTGTGTCTTTTCATATCTCGAGCGCAGCATTTTGGATCATGACTTGTATGACACAGACACTAATCATTTCCTTTGTTCTTTCAAACATTATACTCGAAATAATATACAAGTAGGCAAAGGAATTCTTTTATAACCGCTTATTTTGCAGTTAAGGTGATACAGGTCACCATGAAAACGAAATCCCAATATTCAATTTTGTTTAGTTTCTATACTTTTGAAAGTTTAGTTTCTATAATTTCAAATCACTCGAAATTGACACCAAATGACCACCAACTTAAAACTTCTTGTAAAATGTATAGGTTAACTGAAGATAAAATTTGCACATAGATTTTACTGCATAAAGTCACAGATTCCACATATTTTCACGTGGAATATGCTACAATGTAAGATACTACAGGTTTAAATAATCTTCATGAGAAACTGAAACGAACACAACAAATCCGCGCACACCCAAACATTTTTATGTCTGTTTGGCGACTTTAGCCTTCGAAAACGTTAAAAGTATTGAATTCAAAGAAGTTCGACAATGGGATGGGTTAAATGCGACGATAATCTCTGTAAACCCTTTGCATCATAAAATTAAATTATAAAATGGAATTCAGCAAACAAGGCAACAACTCCAAATTATGAAAGCAAATGTGAGAAATCAGTCACGTAAATAAACAAATAACAAGAATTCATTCAACAATAGAATGGTTAGCTTTAAAGGGCATTGTTCCTCAATCGAGACAACGTGAAAAACCAGAAAACAACAAAGAAAATCAACTCATCTTCCACTAAATTTCTTCTCATTCGACCAGACAAAGGCGAAAAAGGATGTGAAACTTCATTTTTATTGCTTGGAAGCAAAATGTTTGTCTGAACTAACTGAAATTTAAAGAAATAAAAATATGGCATACATTTTGGATAAAAATTCTATAAAGACGTGTATTCAATTTCGAAAGTATTATTCAGAAGACAAGCAAGATATAGTCTTTGCAATGCAAACAAATTGTACATTCACATAATTATTGATTATGTTAAATTATGATTACTTATTCATAATTATATAAAGTGTTACATAATTATTGTATTCATGCATTTGTGGATTTTAATATTCCTTGATTTGTAGAATAGTCACAATAAACGATTATTTCAATTATACAAGAAAAATATTCTAAATGTCTTCTACCCTAATAATTTATAGCCAAACTCTAGCTGCTGGGTTTAATCTTGATGTTTCCATAAATTTTGTGACATGCAACAAATATGCGTTGTTCCTAAAAATATTCAATGTTTACATTTTCTAATAATAAAGTCTGCATCAATTCACCTTGATCAGCTGGTTGAATGGTAATGAATAATATACGTCTGAAGGCAATGGCTCGTCACGGAAAAGAGATCTCATAGACTTGCGATAAACATTCTCAACCTGTAATATTTTATGTTGCAAAAACATGATAAGTAGAAGGTCATGATTTATATCTCAATCAGAGAAAAACGTCACAGATTTTTCCCACGATTAATGATGATGCATCAGCTCAATATATTGATGCTTTTTTAGCGAGAAATAAATGGCACACCTTAATCTGAGTCTGCATCAGCTTTCTTACGTCTGTGTCGAATACATAGATTGTAGCAAAGATACCCAGTGTGCGCAAGTTCTGAGCGTCCTAAAGATTATTTTATATAAAATTTACCAACAAAATATCTAAAATGACCTCTGATTGAATCAGGCTTTTAAAGGTATCCGTGGTTAATCCCTGACTTTTGAGTATGTCATCTGTTTCTGGCAAGCAGAATACAAGCTGCAGGTTATCGTACGTTCCCGGCTTCAGTCCATCCCCACAGCTAATTGGATTTCCATTTAACAAAAGTTGAGCCTTAACTCCTTTTGTGGCGTTCAGTGTCTGGCAGGCATCACAATAAAGGCTAAAAACGTTAACTCAATGCAAGTTAATTTTTATTTCCATTTTATATGACGGGTTCCGATAAAGTTATACTCACCTATAGGAAACCTTCTATCAGAGAAAAGGGAATAAAATCAGTATCATAAAAACATATTCGCAGCCATTTTGATTTTTTTCTTATTTGTCCTTTTGAATTTAACAGGAGCATCGGTCGGAGGGGTATGAGAACGGAAAAAAATTAAATTAAAAACTACTTACCACGAGCCAAATCCTCCACATCCGTCGGGCAATTGATTTGAGCAAGATTCTGGCACCTGCTTTTTGTTTGCTGAGCTTCTAAGCTCAAAATATACACTGAAGTCGCCTTTGAATTCCGAATACACCGTCACTCTGCCGCCAATGCTATAACAATTTGGTTCGTTTGGGCGCTCTACTAATTTGGGCCCGGATTTATCGGATCCCGATTCAAACTCCAACTTTCTCTCCCATTTTGACTTTCCTGAACCATAAATAATTACTGAATAACTAATTGTAAATATTGAATAATAGAACATACCTGGCTTAAAACTACAAGATTGATGCTTGATCACTTCCAGGTTCATGTCCCATTTATCATCGATTTTCAGACTCTCAGCAAAGGAAAATGAAACGACAAATAGCAGAAAAATAAAGTTAATCATTGTTTCTGAAACAAAAAAAATATTTATCAAAGAATATTCAAAGTAAAAATTAAGACTTTCTGGGTATGACGTATAATATGATCAACAAATCAATAGGGATTTGTAAAGCAGCTTACAGGATAAAACGTATTTATTGGGCTAAGAGGTTAATGAGAGGTAAAGGAAGGTGTAGTAAGGAAACTGTTCACATTGCTGATTATCCCAATTAAAAAGATGATGAGACCTGGGTTGGACAACATGAAAGCTGCCGCAGGCGAAACCAGTCTCTGTCTATCCTACAATGTTTCAGGATTTCATATTTTGGTTATCGATAGTAAGTTAACAAAATTATGGTGTAGTTTATTATGCAAAACAAGCCATGTTTCTTGTTAGTCAATCACAACATTCGATTAATTTTCAAACACAACAAGAAACTGCTAATTTATTTGTATTTAAAACAATAAAACTTGGACAAAAATAAAATTGTTATTCTTAACTGTGAACTTTGGCTATTAGGACATTCTATATTTTTACTTTAACGAGAAGCTTCTACGATAACTGTGTATGTCAAAATTAATTATGTTATTTGGCCTCAGTTGATATGATAAGTTAAAAGAAAACAAACAAATTTTTGCCGGATAATGATCAAATATCGATAAAAATCTTTTAATAGCGAATTAAATTTTGCTTGAATCGCAATGAAAAACGCTGAAAAAATTCGCAATTCTTATTATAAAATCGTTTCTGAACATTCTTCCTCGTGTACAAATTTTTTCAATTGGCTTTTCGAAACTTTTCCGCTGGCTGTCTTCGGCAAGCTGGTCAAAGTCGTTATCCCTCCATGAAGCTGTTTGAACGGTGCTACTTGCCCTATATATCTTTGTTAGAAAAAAATAAAAAACGAGCAAAATACCATGTAAAAATTCCCGAATTTCTTCGATCTTTTGCGCAATATTGCTCACCACTTTGAGCACGAGGAATGCTTTCGGCACTTCACCTCGACTCTCGTCCGGTATACCAATAACGGCTGCCTCTAACACATCTTCGTGGGATAATAAAATGCTTTCCTGAAAACAGTTTGAGGCATTTCAACGCAGTTGTCTTTGTAAAAATTAAAGAATGTATGCGACCAGAAACTTACCAATTCGGCAGGCGACACCTGCACTCCGTTCACTTTAATCATATTCCTCAGTCGACCAACAACGTAATAAAATCCATCAGCGTCCCGGCTAACCACATCGCCAGTATGAAGCCATCCATCAGAATCCAATGCCGCACGAGTCTCTTTCTCGTCACTCAGATAACCTTTCATGACACAGTCCGACTTGAGCCAGAGTTCACCTTGTGCTCCACTTTCTGTGATCTCTTTACCTGTCTCAGTATCGATAATCTTAAGTTGGTATAAAGTAACCAAATACATTCATTGTTCATAAGACTGAGTATAAAAAATAGGGGTCGGCGAATCCGGATCCGAATCTTTCCGAATCCGGATCCATTTTGGATCCGGATTCGGATTCGTTACGGATGGCGGGATCCGGATTCGATTCGGATGGCAGGATCCGGATTCGGATCCGGTAAAAATGAGGTCGAATCCGGATCTGACGGATTCGGTCTTTTTCTCCGTCAAAAAACAAAAGGGTGCCCTCTTTTGATTTTAAATTTTTTTGCAAGAAATGTCACTTTTGCCAAAAAAGTGTCTCTTTTTTGCACTGTCCCATAGTGGGATCTGTAAAATTCAAACTTAAAATTGCTAAAGTAATGCGATTGCCTTATAACTTCATTTAACATTTAGCTTTGAATTTAACTTAACCTCCTAAAGGCTGAACGATATTTGCTAATCTTAACAAATGTGCAGTTTTGTCTGACGATATAATCTAATGTGGGCAGTAGTTCAATTTTGGTTTCTTTTCGATCAATTTGAGCCAATTTTTTGCAAAAAATGCCACTTTTTGGCAAAAAATGTATCATTTTTGACCAGAAATTTGCATAAAAAGCCAAAAATACATAAATAATTGACAATTAATTGCGATATATATAATAATTGTTCAAATTTGGCGGAAAAAATTTGGCGCTAAATTTGAAAAGATCCGGATTCGGATTCGATCCGGATTCGGTACTCGAGGACGAATCCGGATCCGAATCCGGATCCGGATTCGTCGACCATAAATAGAACTTTACCGAATCCGAATCCGGATCTGGATCCGAAATCAGCCGGATCCGGATTCGTTGCTTTTTTCCGACCCCTAATAAAAAATTTACTTTGCACTCAAATCCAGGTAACAATTTTCCACAGCTGCTCAAGTGCTTTTCGTTTGAAAGTGGTAAATCGATGGGAGTCATGTGACTAAAAGTAAAAATTTAAAAGAAATTCGAAACATATATTTTGCATTTTCTGGTTTTATTACAAAATTTGGCATAATTTGATAGTTGTACATCATTAAATTATAATTCGTTTCCCACCTCAAAACTACGACTTCAGTCATCCCGTATCCTGAAACTTAAACCAATCGGTTTTGATAGAATCAAAAAATTACTGTCCTTGTAAGAAATTGGTCACATGTGAAAATTTGGCCAAAAATTCTTTTGTTTGACTCAGTCCCATGGGAGCACTTCCACAAAGAACTGTGGTCACTGATGTTAGATCGAATCGTCTGACGTGTTCATAGTTTTTAAGCAAGAAAGTGATGATGCTTGGAACGACATTTAGCGTATCGATCTAAATATACAATTCTGCATACAGATGAAATCTTTGATTGCTAAAGAAAATGTTCGCCCAATTACGAATTTCGCAACCTTATAATCCTCAATGGAACTGAGAAAAAGAGGCGCCTGGAACTTTCGCATAACGACTGAATGATGTCCAGCTAGCAAGCAATAGCACAAAGCCCAGAATCCTGAAGCATGATAAAAGGGCAAAAGGGCGATGGTTGTTCGATGTCCTCCACGTTCACTCAGCTCATCAAAGAGCTGGCTGAAACCGAAGCACTTTCATCCTTATTCTTTTTATACAATTCCTACCCTTTAAGAATTCGTGTAGCGGCATCAAAGTTTCTATGAGTCAGCATGACGCATTTCGGGGTTCCTGTGGTACCACCACTGAGTGGTGTGAGCAAAACGTCGTCAATGCAAATATCAGACGACATTGATAGAAATTCGCTGTTATTGGATATATTATCATTTGCTTCTTCGAATATTTTCTCCAAATCTATTCCCATTTGGCCAGCCAATTTGCCAAGTACAAACAATGGAATCTAACAATAAAGTATTTTATGACTCATTACTAGAATTCTAAAGTTAGTTTGCAGGAAAATATTGGGTCTGATGTTTTAATCTTCAAATTCATTTGAATTTAATTCAAAAGGTGCCGTGTTCTTCACAAAAAACAGTCCACAATATGTGTGTTAGATGTTTGAAAGGTGAACACAAAAAATGATTAACCAACCTCCAAATCCGCCGATTTTTGTACCACGTTGTCAATCAATTCGGAAGTTGTGAATATCGCTTTCGCGTGAGTTTTTTCTATGTAGAATAATACTTCATCTAAAAACACTAATTTACAATAAAACCTGAAAAATATTTGGTAATTATAATACCGTATTTTCTCTAATATAAGCCCCCCCCCCTATAATAGAAGCCCTCCTATAAATGACGCCCCCTAGAGAAAGAGAAATAGTGTGTAAAAATGAGAGGTTAGAGAAAAATTTTGCCTAAATTTGGGGGATTGAAATAATATAAGCCCCGGGGCTTATATTAGAGAAAATAGGGTAAATCGAAAAATTACCATACATACAAATCAAACACGTCATACTTGTAAATCTCACTGCTAATTTCAACATTATACAAAAATTCACGTTCTTTACTTCGTAAATAGCAAAAATTATCAAAAACTCAAATTTGTACGCTTTTCTTTATTTATTATCATTTGGTTAGACGGAATACAGTTTTAGACTACTTAAGAAGAAAACAGTTAAGGTAAGTTATTATTATTATTCAATTATTTTTCAACTCATCTAAATTTCTATTTGTTTCTCTCATTCACATTTTCTTCTTTCCCTCTTTCTCTATTCACACAAAAGCCTTTACAAAGAACTTTGCATCAATTCCCCTATTTTCATACATATCGCGCAAATACTGTCATTCTTCTCAAGAAAAATTATGACAAAATTGTGTCAAAACACTTTTTTGTTATAAATGTATATTATGTACTTTGCGTACATATTAATTCAGGGGTGTTATATGTTCTTATTTGTAAGATTTGTTCTTATTTTTAGGGTCCCAATCTTACAAATTTAAAATGTTCTTATTTGTAAGATTTGTTCTTATTTTTGGCCAATGTTCTTATTTTGTTCTTATTTTCACGAAATATCCATTTCCAAATGGGAATTTTTGAAATACAAGTACATTTTTCCTAAATATTTTCGCCTGTTTGGATGCCATTTTTTCTCCAAGTATTTTTAAAAATAGTACAAATTTTTATGAATATCGCCTAAAATTGAAAAATTTTCGCCTGCGGCGCTGTTTTACTTTCATTGATTGTTAATTTAATATTATTATCATGCGGATTTCGTTTCATAGTAACAGTTTTCTCGTTTCAGTTACCGAAATATGGCACCAAAGCGCGTTTGAATATGCGAGAATTTTTGAAATACAAGCGACTTTTCCTACAAATTTTCGCCTGCGGCGCTATTTGGATGGCATTTTTTCTCCAAGTATTTAAAAATAGTGCAAATTTTTATGAATATCGCCTAAAATTGAAAAATTTTCGCCTGCGGCGCTATTTTTTCATTCATACAGAATAAAATATTGGCATTATAGTTTCGGCGCGAATTTGAAAAATTTGAAAAAATGCACCCCTAAGAATGCACTTGGAAAAAATTTTTGCTAAAAAACCATAGGGGGGACCCTATGGTTTGAGAAATTATAAAAATGTTCTTATTTTTGACCCCGAAATCTTACTTTTTGGGGCAAATGTTCTTATTTTTGGAGCCGAGTCTATAACACCCCTGTATTAATTATATCTGTGGATTAAAACACAATACCTTTAGAAAAATCTGGGCTAATCCCTGTCAGAGGACAACCAATAAGAGCTCCAGCCAAAAATATCACAGGGTAATCAATGCCGTTGGCCTGCAAATGTAACCTCATCATAAGGCCCTTTAATTCCAAAGTTTTAATTTATTAAAACAAGCTCAATAAAAGTTTTAACGGTATATTAAATCTAAATTAAATTTCATATTACCATGAAACAGAGTAACATGTCGCCCTTTTGTAGGCCATATTCCGCTTTCAATTTCTGCGCAAGTACTATGCTCCTATTTTTCAAGGTAGTATACTCTTAAATAAATATTAATACCAAAACTCAAAATATTCGGACCAACCAATAACTTCGCCAGTTTCCGCATCCGTCTAAACTGAATATATCGTAAAGCTTCTTTACCTATTTTATCGACTTAAAACCCACCAGCGCGGGAGCTTTCCCATATTCGTCGGCACTTCGAAGAATTTGGAGGTGAAAAAGTTCAGGCACTGGATTTCCATAATTTTGGGCCATAAGTTAAAGATTTATGGAACAATATTGAGTATGAAATCTTATTAGAGACCACTGGATTGGGCATTCTGGACTAAGTTATGAAATGGCAGCCAATAATGCCAGCAATTTTGCAACTGTCTCGACTCGTAAACAGACACTGTTTGCCCGCATTTGTATCGATACTCATAATGAACACAAATAATACTCCTGCAAATAATGATTTTGGAAGAATTCATACTAAAATTTTCCAATGAATAAAACCCGAAAAGATTTAAGTTCCGCATGTGAGAGGAATCCAGGTTTGAGTGAGACACATTGTGAAATTTGCAATTAGTAACAGAAAATTGGATTAACAATAGCTAAGGATCTAATGAATTTAAATGATTTTTGTACTTGCATTGAAAAAAATTGTGAATATTTTGATTGTTTTGCAAAATAGGAATGATGTTTAAGTTTTTTTATTCAACAAACAAAAATAAAACTTAACAATAATAAACAAAACATTATATTGCACGTTGATTCGACGAGAAGTACTAGCCAATGATCTTGTTTCTGGCGTAAAACTGCGACTGAATATTAGCGTATCTTTTCTTCTCTTGAGGAGGTAAGTTTGTTGCAAGCACAGCCAAATCGTGATCGTCACATATTGAGAGCAGTAAATATGTGGGATGGTTCATCTCTCGCTCACCAGTCAAAGAGCATGATATTATTAATGGAACAAACTGAAAACGAATTTAAACTAGATTTTTACGGAGCATACAGAAATTGCATTTTTTGTGCTATAAAATGTTTCCGGAAGAAAACTAAAAAGTAATGAAAATTTTCAGATTTCATTCAACAGTTTGTCAACAAAATATAGTCATCAAATCTAAAACCTTTGCTAATCCGCCTGAGACTATGATTGTGCAGGTGTTTTAGAAAGAAAACAGATTGAATGCCAAAAATTAAACAAAAAGTTAAATTTAAATTCACGATCTTGAAGATACATCCCCTGGGGGTCAGGCAGTATCATATCAAGCCATTCGGCTCAAAGGCGGGGACACGACACAGGCACTTTCTCACGGAGGCTCTGTGGTATTTTCTAAATAAGTACTTACTTTATGGAAAGAATCTTTTAGTTTAGTAATAGCAGTGCATAGCGTCGATAATTTCTGCTCCAGTTGTTCAGCTTTAAACTTTAATCCCTGTTCTTTGTAATGACTCAACTGAAAATAAAATAATTACAAAAACTTGTAATTAAAAACAAACCTGAACGAAGAAGTCTGGAATAAGGCTGCTTATGATAGCAGCTTGTGTTTTTGCAACGCTTGAAAAATTCCACAACAGAGCAGTCAAAAAGGCGAGCTTGGCGAGCATATATCGATGAACTGTCTCAGTGGTGAGCTCGACCTTATAGGTGCTCGCTTCAGATTGATAACTGGACACATGTTTCGTGGTAATGGGCTCAATTAGTCCCAGACAAAACGATATAAACATTGAAATTTGCTCTGTTTTGTTGGTCTGAAAGAAAGCATAATAATATTGCATTATATTGCAGTTAAACCGGATTTAGAGTAAAAACTGGTTTTCACTGTAACTCAGGTATTTCTGCAACATATATACCATGTAGTTTATTTAAAGGAGTTCAAATAATTTATTGATAATTTTCCATACCTAGTGAGTGAAATAGGAATTATTTGATTCGCTATTGTATAAAAATGCTTTTAACAATAATTTGTATAACCAATTTTTATTCTAAAAGAAGAAGTATTATAATTTCTAGGTACACATAATTATTTGGTCAATAATATTGAAGAAAGACAATTGAGTACATTTCATTATGGTGATAAAAAGTTTGAAATGCGGGAAATAATTTGTTGGGCAATAATATCGATTTTTTTGATTATGATAAACAAAAAATAACTTACTTCGATAATTTTCGCAGCGAGAGACAATGATTCTGTCTTTAAGCCGCTTTCATTCGAGAATAGTTCGGTAATTTTCGGATGAAATTCAATACTGAATTCTCTTCTATGCATAACCAATGTGTTCAGTACTTTGAGAATATCAGTTACTCGTTCTGCGCATATTGATTTGTTTTCACTGTCATCTCCCAGTAACGAATCCATTAGTTCTTTCAGCTATAATTTAAACATTAGTGAAAACTATTAGTATACTATATTTTATTATTTTGGAATGTGAAATTTTCCAAACATATTAGCCTACTTTGTTTGAAGAAATTGAGGGTAACATTTTCCTGAGTTTAGCACCGTCTTCATCCCATAATGAGAGCATATAGTTCCAATCAATATCTTGAGGAGCTCTCTCTTGTTTAATTGTTATGGCTCTGCCCTCTTCGGCCACAAGCACTTGTTTTGTTTTTTCGAATAACGTCTTATCTCTAAACAAACCAAAATAAAATTTCGAAACATAATCGCAAATGCATAACATTTTAAACAGTTAATTTTTACTTATTCTTCAAAACGTGGTCACAATAATTTCGTATAAAGTAATAAAATCAAATCAATAGAAATCTCTTTCTCACTTAGAAAAAATTAGTGTAATTATACTGCCGTTCTGAAGACTCTATGTAACTTCATGTCATAAGTATTTAATCACTAATCAAATTAATTAAATATCGTGAAATTTTAAATGAAACAAACCTCAAGAAAATATTCTTATCAACGAATGGTAGCGCTTTCAAACACCCAAACAGTGCTGCCTCAACTGTGCCGATGCGCATATCATAACGTAAGTTTGAGAGAGAATTTAACTGATTCGCCAACACTTCTAACATGTTGTATTTGGCAGCTGTTCGAATAAGAAAGTCGAAAACGGCAGACAGTCGCTTCTTGGGAAAAGTCAGGCAAATGATCGATAGATTCGATATTAAAAATTCCATTAGCTAAATAATTTATTATGTATTATTATATCCAAGCGAGTAGATATGCAATAAAACCGAAAATGGCTGTTTGAATTCAAACAAAAATTATTACCACGAAATCATAATTTGAGTTCACGAGTTCAGTTGATATTGATTCTTCGCATTTTAGTGTGTCTTCACGTAGTAAAGCATGTCGCGATATATTTTTAACAAATCCTGAAACATCGTCATCCAATTTCGAGTAGAACATAAAGGAAGCAAATTGAAGGACAGCCGATTTTTCAGAATCCTAAATTTTACATTTCCAATCAATTTTAATTTATGCATTAATTTTTTAATGATCCTCAAATCTTATTGGAATATACAAAAGGACAGTTGACAACAGTACAATTCAATATTAATGCTTGGATTACTACTAATGCGGTCAATGATTGCACAGTGTCCCGCATCGTGGATTAATTTTTACGAGATCGGATATTTTTTCTATAAGGCCATTTATCGATTTATTCGATATTTGTTTTGAATATAGCATATTTGGGTTCAAATAAATGTGTATCTATCTAGATATTAGGCATTTCCAATTTGAAGACACGCTTTAAGCATGTAGGCGCATTTCTTAAAACAAATTCGAGTTTAACACCTACCCTTTTTGACGAAAAAGAAGAACCAATTTTTTCAAACCAGAAAAAAGCAGAAATTTTCGGAGATCAATTTTCATCAGTATTTACCACCACTAAAGTACAAATCGAAGACATTCAATGTCAAAATTTCGGCGAACTTAGCTTCATACCGATTACTTACTCTAAAGTCCTTCAACTTCTTTTGAAAGTCAAAAACATGAACAACACATCTCCAGATGAAATTCCAAATATTTTTCTTAAGAATTGCGCTTACACGCTTAGCTATCCAATTTATAACATTTTCTCTTATTCCATGATGACAGGACAGATTCCACACTTTTGGAAAGAATCAATAGTTCATCTGATTCCAAAAATTTCCAAGCCTTCAAAAGCAGAAGAATTTAGACCAATTTCGTTATTATGTTCCACGGGAAAAATAATGGAAGAATTAATAGCCTCAGAAATCACATCATTTATAGAGCACAAAAAGATTTTACCGCACTCCCAACACGGTTTTAGAAAGGCAAGTTCGGTTACCACCCAACTTTTAGAAGTTGTGGATGACCTTTCATTTGCCTCTGAACAAAATTTTCCTGTAGACATGATTTACTTTGATCTAGCCAAAGCTTTTGATTCTATTCCTCACAACCGTTTAATTCGCAAATTAGAATCTATAGGCATCAAGGGCCCACTTTTAAGATGGATACAAAATTATTTATCAGATAGGTTATTCAAAGTCAGGGTTGGATCATGTTTTTCGCAAGAACTCTCTCAAACAAGCGGTGTTCCACAAGGATCCGTCCTAGGTCCACTCTTGTTTCTCATCTACGTTTCTGATCTCCCAAAACTTTGTGAAACAGAAGGAGTTATTTGTAAACTTTTCGCAGACGACCTAAAAGCTTACCACATTTTTCGATCAAATTACGACTCAAATAGTTCACTCCAAACATTTATTACCAGATTTTCTAATTATTGCGAATTAAACGGACTCAAAATTGCGGTTAAATAGTGCTCTATACTTCACTTAGGAAAGAAGAATCAAAATTTATCATATAGTCTGCAAAACTGCGAAATTCCTTGTATAAATCCTAGTACCACAGTGCGAGACTTAGGTGTTTATTTCTCAGCTAACCTCAAATTCGGAGAACACATAGAGATTATTTGTCGAAAAGCCCGAAAGGCTTCTTTCGCTCTCTTAAAAGGACTTAAATCTAGTGACCCAAAATTCTTAGTTGACATGTTTACAACATACGTTAGACCGATCTTAGAATTTGCCTCTCCAGTATGTAACCCTCATTTTAAAAAGGACATTCAAAAAATTGAGAAAATACAAAAACGTTTCTTCGAACTGGTCTATAAACGAACTCAATATTTTAGAAAGAGCTTAGAATTTCCATCATATGATCAATTATTAGTTTTATTCAAACAAGAATCTTTAGAAGATAGAAGGCTAAAAGCCGATCTAAAAATGTTCCATGACATAATTCATGAGAAAATTTCTATCAGACATAACAACTCTTTTTACTTTGAGAAAACTATTACTAGAGGTGATTTATATAAGATAAAAACAAATCAATGTTCTACTAACGTCCGGGTCCATTCTTTCTTTATCCGTACTGCTACGCTATACAGTAAATTACCAACTCATATTCGGAAAACATCCCCCAACGAATTTCACAATTTAATTAGTACAAAAGAAATCCAAGAAATCTTCCCCCTAAATTGACTTGGCTTGTCATACATTCATTGTTAGATATGTTGTTTTGTCTTCGCTTAATGTATTGTTTTGTTCTGATATCACTTGTTGCATTATGACATTGTAATTGCTGACTTTATTGTATATATACCCATCGCTCCAAGAAGAGCAAATAAATAAATAAATAGATATACCTTGACACTTAGCACGTTATTCCAAACGTCTTTGATTTCTTCTACGATTGAGTCGGTCAAGGTCGTAGAATATGACAATTCCATCACAAGAGTGTAAAATATGCACAATGAAAATATAGCGGCAGATGTGTCTCTGACGGAAAAAAGATCGGCGTGCAAAGTGACAAATTCCTTTTTGACAAATTCGCGTAACTTTGTAGCATTCAGAATTTGAGTGGAGAAAATCAGAGCACGCAGAAGGTAGACGGCCGTGCTAAAATTAAAAAACTAAAAACGCATAACCTTTTCAAATCCAAAAGCGTTTTAGGCTCAAAACCAAAGTAAAACGAACATTCTTGATTTATTCTTCTTTACTAAATCCACAAGCTTCCGAGACAATTCATATGCAGACAATGCGCCGAGAGTTGAAAAATACTTCTTTCCTAGTAAGTCCAGCAGATCATTTCGAAGTTCATAGCCTGGTAATTGAGTATCTGAGCATAATTCGAGGACGGCAGAAAGCAATACGTCGAATTGACGCTCTTTTTCGACCTGTTTGAACAAAATGCAAATGGAGGTGTTATCTAAAATATTCCAGCATTTTGAGTAATCATTTGTTTAATTTATATCCGGATGGTATACTGTAATATAAATGTGCTTCATAAAATTTGCTGCTATTATTCATATTTCTATAATATCATTTAAATATAGCCAATTCATTTACAATACCAAGTTCTTTACAAAGTGAACTGCATACTGTAGTGATAAATTTTTGCGAAAAACTTGACTTACCTTTTTGCATGAGAACCTTTTTCATTTCACGAGAATCCATACTGGGTATATGCATAGTCTGAAAATATTATTAGGTGTGAAAATAATTATAAGCATAAGTTTAATTTATCAGTTTTTAAGTATAAAATTTGTTATATTCCAATAATTGCCTCCAGAGGTAAGCTTCAGAAGATGATAATACTAAGAAGCAATTTTCGCAAAAAACAGTTATCAAAGTTTCGCTGATTCCTAGACCAATAAAGCAAAATAAATTCCAATTAAAATTCAAGTGTGCACAATAAATCGAATTACGATATATACGAGACAACGAAAATATTGTATATCAATAATAAAGAAACGATTATATGAAGGCTTTATTCTGTACATATATTTTTGCACAATTATACATATAGGTCAATAAGGCGACAAAAAATAACGGAAATTATAACTGACCGATTGATTAGAACTTAACTGAAATTAGAACTTTGGAATATTTTTGGGAAACCGAAAATTGCTACACAATTGGATTAGCACAAACTAAGTCAAATATATAATAATGCCATAATTCAAATACATTTAAGAAACATTAAAAGTTTTAGCCCACATCGAAAAAATTCACGATAACTTTATAATTAAAAACGACCAGTAAAATGACCAGCAAAATTTTAGTTATATTTCTCCACTGGAATGTAGAAAGGTATTAAACTTCGTCAATTTTGTCAATTTCGTCAATCAACGGAGTTCCCACGACGTTTTCAGCAATTTCGCCTTCCGGTTTGCGTCCTTTCATAAGTCGTTCAAGACATTCAATATATTCATCTTTGAGTTTATAGAGGTGCTCGTCATATTTTGCCTAAAATTTATAGTTCTCTATCTTTCCGGATATACAATAAAACATACCATGTACTTAATACACTTAAGCATATATTCAGCTACTTCTACTTCGAGGAACCTTGGAAGTCCGAGATCACATATACTTCTTGCCTTGATTTTGGCACATATTCTGCGAACACAAATATGCCGAAAACTGAGAACTAAAATTCACAAATAGACAGTTGCAATAAATTACGAAGTTTTTACCATTTCTTTCTGTTTGTATACAAACGATTTGTACGGGTGATCCATTGGGAGGCATTCTTCCTATGAGCACTTTTGTGTTATCATTAGCCTCCGTCCATGTGCCATTTCTTCGGGATTTCACAATAAACGGTAAATTTTCACCATCATGCGAGTCACGAAACATCCATCGGTGATCTAAAAGTCTTATTGAATTTGCTACAACCAGGCAAGTATACAAAATCAGTGGAATTTTGACTGTAAGTGTCTTCCACCCATATATTTTCATTTAGTTCTTTTTACAGACTATCGTATCAGACTAACAATTTTGAAGTAGTAAACGTTTGAAGTAGTAAAAATTAGTTTATATAAATTTAAAAAGACTAGTAAAATGAGATTTGGTCTACTTTTATTCCAAGATTCACACTTAGTTTTACACGCTTATGTTACTGGTTTTTAACACTATGTGTGTAAGGGTTACGGCCACAATAGGGGTCATAGGCCAAAATGGCCCTACTGATCCGCAAAATTTAAAGTCAATCAGTATTATTTACCCATTTATGGGCTCGTAATTGTAATTGCATGATTCACAGACTATACGGTAATTTTACGATCAAAAATGTTCACCGATGTGCCGATCCCAATATGGATAATCCTACACGTTGTTCATATGATTTAAATCGTATAACTTACTTTCATATGTTCCAATGTCCACTCTTCTATTTTTCCTGGTCAATTGCGCGTAACGACATGTTGCATTGTTCTAGAGAGGTAAGACATTAAACTTTTATCATTTGGCCGGAAATGTTACCCATAGATCGATCCAAATAACATCCACGTCGCGATCTGTCATATTGCAGAACACATATTTCAGTTGAGGATTTTGCCTTACGTTTTCAACTGGAACTAGACCCGTTTCTACCGGAACAACGGCCAACCGGTGTTCTGGCGACATAGAAAGAGGTATCTCCGCATTTTGGTTGTCCATTTTCTAAACGCAATATTAGTATTGTATTTGGGCAATACACAGCAATAAATAGTCGTTGAGAAAACAAATCTGCAAATTGCGGAATAAACGGAAATTTTTATTTACACTATTCTTATGGCAATAAATTATACGATATATATTAGTGCATACATTTAAGATTCCACATGAAAGAAAAAAGCTAACATTTTATATTAGTGCGAATTTTGTAATGCACACAAGCTCTTCACTAAATTTTTCTATGGACACGCGAAATATTTTGCAGTGATCATGTTTAGCGCACGGCGAGATCACGAATGAATTGTCGATATCAGGGCCAACATCAAAGCAAAATCGGGTCCCACAACTCAGCAGTATGTACAATTTAAGGGGTCCATTTGTCGATATGGCACAGTGATACGAATCCTTGCGCAGAGGAATGTTGCAGAGAAATAGACTGAAATAGAACACATTTTTTGTTAATTACTATTTATTGTATTAATAGTAGCCTCTACACTTTAAAATATCCGATATAAATAACATCGATATCTACGCTTGATAAATATTTCGCATTACATTTTAAAATAACAACAATTAAAATATATAATCAAACTTTGATCTAGAATATTCGTTTTGTTCTTTAATTTTTGTCACGACTGTGTTTTCATATAGACAATTATATGGGGCCAGTTAAACCGCTGAAGCGGCACTAGTTTCCATTACAATAGAAACTTACATTTGTTCCCCACGTTCAAGCACCGTCAGCCCATTGTGACTAAGTTTCATTCCACACCCACTTTCAGCGTCCCAATGAAACGGCTGCAGTTGTGGGTCCTTTAGGCACACCCGCTTTTCATTCTCATCGATATTTGAGTCGAAGTGAGTTGCAAAACCTTCTGTTATGCAGCGTCTCGGAGGTAAATTCGACTTGAGAAGATCCCAAAATCTGTATGAGTTTTCATATAAGCATTGATCCGAAAACATTTCCTTAATCCATCCTGGCGCAAAAATAGCTGCAGAAAGAGAATAATGCCGAATGAGTTCAAGTGGTTCCTTGCAATTCCAACCACCACCACCTAAACAAAGCTTAGAATTTTCGTATTCCATAAAAAATTATTTTCAACATTTATAATTCCGTATAACCGCATAATCATCACGGAACACCTACCTGGGCATCCCCTACCGAATACATCAATCCCGACATAGACGTCCGTTACTCGCTCTTTCGCATTTTTCACAGACCGCTTAAGGTGATCTTCTGTCCAAGTATAATTTAAGAAAATTGCATCGACTTGATCAAACCATAGTCTAAATTTAGCGTGTATTTTAGAGCGAAGGAAAAATATAAAAAAGCCCTTACGAGTTCTGATTATTCAGCTCGTTTTGCCAATTCAGTTTACCGTCACGCATTACCTAAATATGCTATGTGATTTTTATATGAAATGGGCAAAATAATACCGAGTCGTACCAAACAACCATCGCATGGGATCCGATTTCTTCCTTCAGACTAGATCGCAGTATAGCCAGAAAATAGTGAAGATTCCCGATGTGTTCTTTCTGGAATAAAACATTGTTTATTTTTAACACATAAGTTTTATTCAATGCAAAGTTATCCTTGTATGTGATAATGATTTTCGGAGAAAACAGCTTTTGGTAAAGTAAATTTCTAACAACCTTCTTTAAATGCCAGTATTTATATTATTAAATTATTTATAGGATCGAAAAAAGACTTACTTCAATTAGATTCTCAATATTGATAAGCCATCCATCGAATCCATATTTCTTGCAAAGGTTTACCATGTGCTCTACCAGTTTTTCCACGTTTTCAACTGATTTAAAAACATCAAGACATATGTTTTCTCCTTCCGTACTTTCGGTAATAAATGTGCCTAAAATGTATCAAAGGAATAGATAAAATTGGATACGAAATTGAGTCAATGAAAGATGAAGTTTATTATAACGGATCAAGGTCCACTTTTATCAATTTTCGAACTATCGAAATCAGTACATCTTGACGTAGACTAGCCCATCCTGACACAAGCTAGTTTATCTTGACACTAAGTAATTTTATAATCATCACTTGGCTCAAGTTTAAGCATTGAGTGAAGATTCCTGGGATCTAACCATCAGTGAATGATCCTAGGATTTAGGAAAACAACCTTTATAAGGGCTAACTTCTACGCTTAGCAGGGGCGCACCCAGGATTTTTTTTGGGGGTACGTTTTAGTGGAAACGGTCATTTTAGGAGGGGGTGCCGTGCCAAATTTTCGGGTATTCGGGGGAGGGGTTCGGCACCGCTTTTTAAAAATTTTTTGTTTTATGTAATAGTTTATTAGCCAATTTTTTCAAAAATTTTTGCCTGCAGCGCTTTTTTGCTATTTATAGATAAAACACTAACATGCGGCGAAAAAAGGGCCTTTTTGAAAAAAAATTTTGAAAAAATTGGCTGTCTCTTTAAAAATTGACTAAAATTTATCACTGAAATAAATTATAACATTGAAATTTTTTAATATTTATTGAAAATTGCACAAATTTTCGGTCCAAAATTTTGGAAAAACAATGAGAAAAACTACAAACGTAAGGAGAACTCAGCGCCGCAAACGAAAATTTTTTGAAATGTTAAGCTTGTTTGCCAAAAAGCTCGTTTGCCAAAAAATGTTTGCTCGCAGCCAAGGTAAGAGTCAGTCTTAGGCCTAAGATAAAGTGGCTGCGTGGGCCGCAAACCTAAGCCAGGAAATACTGCCTTATAAGGGTTTCTCGCGTAAAGTATATGATCATTTTCAGCCATCACTCAAAGCTTAAGCCAAGCTATGATTTGGAAAACCACTTAATGTCAATATAAACTAGTCCGCGTCAATATGGACAGGTTTTCAAGATGGACTACAACATATGTAATTCACTCTTCTTCCAACGTTTGCATGCTCTTGGGTAACATAATTTCAAATAGAAAAATACTAACCGAGACATGGTACCCCGTGTAAATGAGCTTGATTAATCCAAACCAAAGGCGGCACAGTAATAAAATGATGAGAGAAGTAGACAAACACATCGATGTGCCACCAATGAAAAAAGGCGTAAAAGGGATTCTTTGAGTCGAGAGAGACTCCGCTAATCCTGGAATTCAAAAGATCTATTGCTATACAGAAAATATGTAGAACGACAAATAAGAAATTACCGATCATGAGGCAAATATCCGCCCATCATATCATGGCACAATAGTGTTTTCGGCCGATTTTTGTCCCATGAATAATTTTTTAGTCCAATCAGTGTGTTGTGGCCCCATGCCGCTTCTGTTGAAAAGTTGAATAATTGCAAATGGTTGTCAAAATACAGGATGCCTTCTTCTATCGACGTTTCGACAGAAATCACCTGATGGTCGTCAAAAACGATAGGAATCATTCCACATAAATAACGACGCCACCTGAAAATTTTGACAGTTTAATATCGCAAAATTAGTCTGGGATATTTATGTTTTTTTTGGTTTTCCGAATGTTATGATTGTGTTACCTCGTAAAACCTCTTAAAAATATTTTTTATATTCGCCAAGGAAACTTAAATACAATCGTGACTCATGGTTTAAAAATAATTTTATGTACAAAATTCAGACCTCACAACCTTAGCCCGCGCAAATCGCAAATAAGGCAATAATTCCGTGTCAGAGCCAATGATTGAATGAGTGTTCAGTTCTTAATAAAAGTATTGGAAATATTTCGGCTTAGGAGATTTTTAAAAGTTTAAATTTTAAACAAAGAAATATTCATCAATCATACAGAATGTTTCTATTAACAGTTACGTGCTACGATGGAATTTCAGGATTTCATAGGAATATGACATACACAACGCCATAAAATCTTTTAAACTCAAACACAAATTTGATAGCCTCATAGTTTTTCTTGGAAACGAATATTGGGTCTTCTTTGAAAGTTATTCTTAAACGATTATTTTAGGATCCCGCGCTTAACGCCTTTAAACCCAAAATGGGTAATGAGCGTGTGTATAGTATATGAGCGTAGTAGCGAAACATGCAACTATGTGAAATAGTAATTTTTAGCGCGAAATCTTAAGCGAACAGTAATTTTAGCTTATCAATACTGGCTTGTACCTTTCTTGCACTATTTCTAAGTTATGCTGAATAAATTATTGCTTATAATTAACCTACAGTTAAATTTAATATGTAGTGGTCGGTGCAGGTCCATGATTTTAAATTATTTGTTCCCAAACATCTTCAAGTGTATTTTCCGTAGTATCGTCGAATTTGTATTACTGGGAACGAATACCATACAATTAGATATGGAATGCTATTATGAAAGACTTGTCAAGAATTAATCAAGAACTAGTAACGGCATATTTGTTGTATCTTTAACGTTATCATATAACTGTATAATAACCTATCTCGGTGGTTGCTGATCACGGAAATATTTTAGTTCCATCAATATGTCCAGCACAGATTCCGAGAGTCGAAAACGAAAATCAACCGATGTGGCTCCGGACGACGGAACTGATGACTTACCGAAAGGATGGGAAAAACGAATGAGTCGTTCTTCGAGTAAGCTTTAATAAATATATACAGAGTGAGGAGAAAAATTTTCAAATGCATGTAAAATAGCGATGTGACGAGCGGTGTTTTGTATAATATCAATTAGTTCTATATCGGGAACGTCAAAATTTAAGGGGTCTAAAATTGCGATTTTTACAGGGAAACTGTATAACCCCAAAAATTATTAAAAATCGCCTCAGACGATTTTGCTTTTGAAAAATGTTTGTCAGTGGACTGAATCCTTTCAAAGAACCGTTTTTAGGTTTTTCATGCTAAATGTTTTTCATTTTAGATTTTTCAAAAATTTTTGACCTTTTTCCATCATGTATCACAGTGGGTAAAAAGTAGATTGTTTCAAAAATGTCGATAAATTAGGGAGAGAAACGTTTTTAGGGGTAATTTGGTGCGCTGAATCCGAATCTGTTATTATTTTTGCGTTTTCCCATAAAAATGTGCAATTTTTGGTGAAAAATGTGTAAGTTAGCTCTACAAAATTCGGATATTGTATTGCAATTTTTGACGTTCGTGATAAGCTCGGAACGTGAATCACGTTACATGATCCTTTTTTTTCGAGACAGGCACAAGTCTTTTTTGCATTATACAAAAGACCGCTTATTACTAGGGTGGCACGGGGACGGGGATTTCAATCCCCGTCCCCGTGCCACCCTACTTATTACCTCGCTAATATCGCTATGTTACCAGTATTAAAAATAATTCCCCTTTTTGCCTCACCTTGTATACACAGATATAATGTGACCAGTTAGTAAGCATAAGTAATTTTTATAAATTAGTTTACTATTTTTGTACAGAATTCACTTTATTTTTACATACATTTCTACGAGCGTGTTGCGATACCTTTTCCTTTAAACCTGGTATTTGCACCACTGAAACACGATGTTTACTGCTTTCAGATCGTGAATATTATTTTAACGTATACAGTGGCAAGAGCCAATGGGACCGCCCGAAGACGGAAGGTAGCGAAGAGGCGAAAATTCCAGACAAAGTTCAATGCTTGCACATTCTTGTCAAACACAAAGATTCGCGACGACCTTCGTCTTGGCGAACCGAGAAGATTACTCGAACTAAAGATGATGCTAGAGAAACTTTAGAAGGTTAGTGAATTACACCCTTCGTAAATTAATTTGAGTGACAAAATTATCATCACATATTTTTTATTCCTGAATAACATTTTATTGTGAAATTACAGTTATATTTCAGTTGCGTTTTTATCACAGAGAACATGCTAAATTTGTTACTACTCTTCATTTAGAATATCAAAAGGAGTTGGTATCATTAAATGAATCGGACCGACGATCAAAGTTCCGCAAAATAGCGCAAGAATTCAGTGACTGCTCATCGGCCAAGAGAGGAGGCGATTTGGGGGCATTTGGTTCGTTTAAATTTGCATCTTAAATTGTGTAATTCTGCGAAAAATAATTCTAGAAATCATGAATGATTTCGTCAGAATTAGAATTACTAATTAGTATAACATATAGGATGATTAGATTGAGCTTCTTGCAAAGCACGAAATACTATTTTCGCACCCAATTTTTGTTTTGAGTAAGCGTTTTTGGAACATTTGGATTTAGAAGAATGAACGCCCATCAATAGAAATATAGATATGAAACTAATGCCCTAATAGTTAATGGGTCATAGATATTGTGTTGGATAAAATTGGATAAATTGTGAGGAAATATTTATATGAAAGAGTATATTGAAAAACAAATTGAATGAATGGTTGAATTCCTTGTTTCGTCTATAATCACTGACAATGAAATTCTAGTGCGAAAAATTAGTCCAAGAGGGTTTAGGCATCCCAATTGAACTATATGAACCCTAATACCTCAATTTCATTATTTGTTCTTATTTTAACACTTGCAGGGAAGGGTCAAATGCAGAAACCCTTCGAGGAAGCATCTTTCGCACTCAAAATTGGCGAGATGTCCGACATCGTCGATACTGAGTCCGGCTTACATTTGATCCTCAGAATGGGCTAACTCCACTGTAATTTAACTCATTTGTCAGTCTTAGAGTCAATCATATGGCTTCATACACTTTTTCCATGCTTTGTTTATATTACTTTTAATAATAAATAAAAGAGATGACAACGTTAGATATTCTAAGATTCAATTCACTGAAGTTGATTACAGTATTTGGATAAGTTTCTACAAACAAAATTTTTAAAAATTGAATAATTAGTTTTTGTACAAAATTTGCCCTTCCAAGTAAACTGTTTTGAATTCATTACTATAGTCTCAAACATTTGGGTCTTTGCAGTATAATATCTTTCAGTATAAACGTCATTATATTGTTAAGGTATCCGTTAAGAAATCCGTACTGTTATAGTTTTCCCTTTCAAGCGTGTCAGTACCAAATATCAAAAAATGCACTTTAATTAAATAACCAAATATTTTGGCTTAGGAATAAGAAACTTTGTACATTCGTAAGTATGAATACGGATCTCGCCTTTACCAATTCCTGATGTGTGTCTAATATTTTCTGGCGCATGTTAGCGTAAACCAATGCTAATACAAACTTCTGTTATCCATAGATAGGCTACTGTACGAACGAAATACTTTCAATTTTTTATTTCATAATCGATCGAATTTACGATTCCGAATTTGAATTTGAATACAAACAAAATATCAGCTCATCATTTCGATGTCACAAAAGAGCGATGGCAGTAAGAGAAGAGCAAAAATTGAGGAAGACCACATTTTTTAAATTATCGAATAAAATAAAGTTTCATGCAAAAAATAATGGCCACATGTGAAATGGAGCAAAGGCCTAAGGTTAGAAACCAATAATTGACAAATAATAGTGAAAATAAAATGAAGTCAGAACGACTGCAAATTTCTAGTTGTTCCAGGATTCTCATTCATTTTTTGATATCAAATTCCGATAAATCTGAATAATTTTGAATTGAAGGTTGGCAAAATTTTCGTGACTTTAGATAAAATGGTAAATTGCATTAAGAATGCAATAACGGCTACTAGAATTTTAAAAGTCGGACAAAAATGGTAATATTTTACGGTCGTTCTGACAAATATAGAAAATGCGTGGAAAATATATAAACAAATAGGTTCGACAAACGAATAAATTGAAATCACGAGAGGTAAATCGTACAAGTTAAATATAATGATGAGTGTTTCGGTGGTGGCGATTTCATTTAAGTGATTGGAAAGGCATGCGAGAAAAGTGACGCCGCATTTCATAAAGCACCTCTTTCGGAATAAATACAAATCAAACGGGATCTTTGATGGAAAATAATCAAATATTTTGGTCGGTGAAACATATAGAGAATATATAAAAGAATATGCGTTTCCAAAGTTTAATAATCGTAGGTCATTATTTTAGTTACAAAAATAATTGTCTATACAATTTTTCTCTAAAAGCTCATGATTTTTGTAATAGATACTAATTGCAACGCAGCAAATTTTTCACGGCAAAATTTTCTTAATAATAATTTCGTCCGTAACTGTGGAACTCTTGAAAAAAGGTGATCATATCGTACAACAAATACAAATATTCAGATTATTAGATTCTACTTTGAAACTACTTTGAAATTTTAATCAGCACCCGAGTTTGGCTTGCGAGTTTATTGGCTGTCCCATAGCGCCGGGATGTTGCCCGTAAGGCATCGACATGCCGAAATTGAACGACGGAACTTGTTGGTGAAGCAGCGCCGGGTGGTGTGCTGGAGTGGGCTTCGGCAATTCGTCGCACGTGTCCATTTTCATTGTACCGAGTTGTCCCTAAAATTCGAGAGTAAATTTTATATGTCCTGTATTCTAAGAAATCAAGTGAACACCGTGAAAAAGAACATTTCCAATTTTTTAACACTTAAATTAATATTGGGCATGCCGAATTATTGGGAATAATTGTGCGCACACTGGACTTTCTGTGCTTTTTAAATATAATATTTTAACTAAAGTTATAAAATAAATTAGAAGTCGAAACTGCTAGAAAGCAGATTTTCGCTTTGAACCAAATGTAAAATGAAATAATTTTTCTCTAAAAGGGAATTCTAACGAAAGAAACATTTCTGAGAAAAAAGCTAATACCTGTTGTGGAGGAGGAGTGTTTGTGTCGTAGCTCGACGCAGATGAGTAGTTAGATTCCGAGCGCTTGCTCATAGCACTTAATCCGCTGGATGAGGGACTACCCATGTGATGAGAATTCGCATGGTGTTGTAGATGCATGTGCGATAGCGGAGTAGTGGGATTCGTTGTAGACGATACCTGTATCATAATATTATATATTTATTAAAAAAGAAAGTAAATTTTACCATAGGGCTCGTTTCCCGCACATTGAGACACCTCTTCTTGCGTTTGCAATGTTTGCACCACTGATCCATATGATCGACGCCAAAACGAGCGCGACACTTCTTTTGTTCGTTATTCTCTGAAATTTTTCATCGTAAATGTTTTGGCAAAGGTCATAATATACGTTTTTGATATGTCCAAATTCTAATAAAATGAATTACACTTATAACCATGAGTCATAGAAAAAATTCGAGATATTTAATCAACGACAATATGACCATTTTTATTTCAATTTTTGTACACTTTCAAATTTTTTTTCGAAATACCAAACATGGCACCCGCCCAAGTTTTTGTCCCATCCGTTGAATTCGCGGTCCGGTCCGGTTGACGCCGCTGTTTTCTCTGGTCCGGTTTTTACACTAAAATGCCTGCTTTTGCATTTTTACCCGATCCGGTTTTTGCAGTTCCTCCGGTAAGGTTGCCATGCTTGCGAAATACATACTACTATAGAAAGCACTTTTATGCGGCACCACTCAGAAAATATTTTATCTGCAAAAATACTACAAAATATCAAGGCTTACCCATGGATTTCTCGCGTTTTTTGTTTTTCTTCTTGTGTATACGATAATTGTGACTGGCCGACCAATGAGGATATTTCTTCTGATGTTCTTCTCGTTCAGCGGCTGCCATATCATAATACTTTTGCTGATCCTTCTTTGCCATGCCTAAATTACAGACGTAATGCTTAAAAAAGATAAAAATTAATAATGCTTACCCTGCCAAATCTTGCCAAGTTGCTGATTGAGCATTGCCGATTGTTTCTGTTGCCCGGCCTCTTTCGAGAGTAACTTAACAAATAATATATTATTCAGCTGGTTATGGACCCTTAATGCTGTGGGGATCATTTTCGATTATAACCAATTATTAATTCTTGTCAGTAGTTGTTTAATCTAAACTCACTTACCGTTGCCCTGTTCTCCTTCATAAACCACATGAACGCGTTGCAAGGCTTCTTGATGTGTCCCATTTTATCCTTTTTCGATTCGCTATGGCTTTTTCCTGACAGCAGCTTGTCGCTTCTCTTAGGTGTCTTATTTGGATTATGAGACGATGGCGTTCCTTGACCCATGTTGGGTCTGAATCTTTGTTGAGGTGTGGATTTGTTGCTTTGAGGATCGTTTAACGAAATACCGTTCAAACCCGTAGTAAGAGGAGAATGCAAATTTCCTAAAATTATGGGTGTTTTCAATTGTAGATTAACTTATATTCTTAAAATATTATCTCATACGATATCTAGCTTCACTTTCAACGTACCCATTTGAGCATTAGTTCGTGTTGGCGATGACTGAAATAGCGGATTGACACCGGATGAAGAAGGGGCTTGATTTGGATGGCCTATTGTGAAACCAGGTGGTTGTGGAAAAGCTCCCGATGCAGCCGCTGCGTTGAATGCATACGTAGGGCTGTGCCTCGCAAAATTCACTGCTGCGGCAGCAAGATGCTAGAAAAGAAAATGTTATTTTGTGCAAGAGGCGTAAGTCAAAAACATGTACATAATCAGCTATGCTATTTTATATGGGTCACATGTATTTGCCTTAAATATTGTCAATACATGTTACAACTTACCATTTGAGCCATATAATTCGGTGACAGCGCCTGCATCCTGAGCAAAGGATTATTCGCATATGCTTGAGCGGCAGCTGCAGCCATAGTAAATGAATGCAAAGGCGATAATGGCGAAGGTGAAGGCTGAAGTAAAATTGATTCATAGCGGTACCCGAATTAATAATTGTTACCATAAAAAGAGGCACCAGAAAATTGTAACTGGGCGAAGGCACGCAATTGAACGCTGAATGCAACGGCTGCATCAGCCTTGGTCCTATAAAATTGATAAAAATTATCGGAAACATAAAAATGAAAATGGCAGCCAATTTTGGATTTCTCGTTTATATGATTTTCCTCCTTTACATAGACACGTACTTTAGAGCTAGTCAACTCACACTTACCATCAGACTGTGACTCGATTTCGGCTTCCAACCCAATAGCTAAATCCTTCTTGTCAGCAGTCAACTCGGCGGACGAGGATGCTATATCGGCTGCATCGTCCGCATCGTTGGTGCGGAACACTTTCACCTTAAATGAAAATTCGTTCACGTAATTCATTGTACAAAAATGTATTTGAATTTAGCTAAATAGGTTTTAGGAGCTCGTGATTTTTAAAAATTTAATTCAGAAGGATTAAAAGGTATTTAAATTAGGATGCAGACCCTACCCGTATGGGATCAGATTGGCTATTGATTGAATTCAAAATTTCCGCTTCTGCACCCTATCCAATTAAAAGTTTACCCTTTCAATTTGCACTTACATAAAATGGCGTAGAAAAGAGTTCCGACAGGGCAAATGGCGATTTGAATTTGCGCCAAAACATAATTGCATGCCAAAGGGGTTAAAGGGGGCCGCTGAAAATTTTAAATGAGTGAGATTACTCGGCAGGGGTATCCTCTAGAGATGGGTAAAAAAATTTGAGTGGGGCCTTATTAGAGTAAAAATTTTCACAGTCAACACTTTTCCCTATTAGAGGAGGCTCTTTTCCTGATGCTGAACAGAGCCTCCTCTAATAGGGAAGTGTTGACTGTAAAATTTTTTACTCTAATAAGGCCCCACTCAAATTTTTTTACCAATCTCTAGAGGAGACCCCTGCCGAGTAATCCCCCTCATTAAAAATTTTCAGCGGCCCCTTTTAACCCCTTTGGCATGCAATTATGTTTTGGCGCAAATTCAAATCGCCATTTGCCCTGTCGGAACTCTTTTCTACGCCATTTTATTACCACCCTAAAAGGGTATCACTTTCATCTAATGCTATGTAGTTACTAAAATTAATTCACGGGCTTCAGAGTCAAATATTATGTCGTGATCTATATAAGCATACCTCATCTGCCGTTTCGTCGTCATCTGCAGCAGCACGGCTAATGGATGACATCCTGTTTCGTAGGTGGTTTGCAGAATCTTCAAATATTAGACGGGAAATTTAACGTGAGCAAATCATGCAATAGAGAAAGATCCGATTCGCAAAATATCAGTCAAAATATAGTCTGAAAATTAAATGGCTATGTTTATTTTGCAATCTAAAACAGTTTTGTTCAACACAAATATCGCGGTATATAAAATAAAACACAAAAATATTCAAAACAGGAAGTTATATGTACTTCATGAAAGAGTTTTCCAATAAGAATAGATAAAACCAATATATGACAGGCGGCGAAAATCATGTATATTCAATTGACCTGAGTAAGGTTCAAAATTTCCGTTGCAAACATTTCAATTAGATTAGTCGTAACTGATTATGTATAAATTACATTAAAATTAACATCCAAATTGAAGGCAGTTCTCATCCTGTAAGTCAATCAATAAGCTCTTTCCCTGGGACGGAAAGCGCAATCACACTACAAAGGCGCCCGACTCTCACCTAAAAAATGACTGCCCGCTCATCTTTTTTATTTTATTTCTGCAAGTCACACACAAAGGAGGTAGAGCTGGCGGCGCTTTACTCGAAATTAATCACCCGCAATCAATTAATCACCGCAACTCAGTGGATAAAAAATGAAATTCGCTCTCCTAAAGGCTGGTGCGAAGTGAGGCCGGAAAATGAGAAGGTGAGAAATTGCTTTGATAATAACGCGCCCTTTTAGCTAAGGAAGTCGCATTGAAAGCAGGAGTTTGAAGTGGTTGTAAAATGCTTAAATTAGGCAAAATCATACTATGTTGATGCAATTAAACACCTTAAAAATTGAGGTTGAAAATAAAAAAATGAAATACTTTTAGAAATTTGAATTTTTGCCTCCGCAAAAACTTTCCCCGGTTTTCGACAAAAGTTGCTTAGGGCAAGTTAACATAAACGAGAACATTGTTACACACATTTCTGAACTCGTTGGCTTTTGCGAGTTTTTGCGAAAATGAACCTTTCAATAATATTTGAAAACTATAAGCAACTCAGGTGTCCAAAAATGTAGTCAATGATCAAATATTTGAATGTTTTAGAAAGGTTATTATTACATTTTCTTTTTTTTATTCAAAATTGTGTATCCATCAAGAAATGTTGCCATAGTTCTTCAGTCTTTTTTGATTTTGTTTTAAGCAAACATTAAAAAACTTCTAAGCTTAAATGGAAAGAATTGCCAAAAATGCGCATGAAACACAAAATTAATAAGTGTAACAAAGTTTAGGATGTATTAGTCAGATGTCTTTTCAAGGTATCTCCGTAATTAATATTTAACGCAAATCGGCAAGAAGTAGCAACATTAATATTAGAGTTGGATATGGACAAGCTGGTGGTCAAGTGAATAGCCTGGTCATTAAATTATCGACAGTTAACAATTTCCGAATTCCATATGAGTGCCATTTGAATTGTTACAATAAAAAACACCCTGACTCAAACACACCTCCACCCACAAAGTGAGCCGCTGCACGGGGAAATTAAAATTGTGGCAGTTGCGGCAGTGGCGGCCTGTATTTTGATTTTGGACCGCCGTCGCCGCCACACCAGCAGCAGGAGCAGCACAAATCTTCTTCCCCTCCTCGTCCCTTCTCCAATATCAAAGGGTAAAGACAACGAAGAGGAGGCAAACCAGCAGTGTCTCTCATCTTTTCCCTTCCCCATTGAATAGAAATGAAGAGAGCGGCGAGCGCCGCTGCCCGGCCAATTGTTCCGTTATCATTTTTTGTGTGAAACACAAAGGAAAACTGATGCTATTGCGAGGGAGAGGGCTAAAGAAGCAAAGAAAAAGTGAGTCTTTGGACAGAATAGGGAGGAAATTAAAAGGGATGCGTTTTGGAGAGTCAAGAGAGCCTAGAGACGATCCTCCTGGTGCTAATTATTTGAGGCGTCTCCTTCTTCTATTCGCCTGTTTTGAATTACTCAGTGTTGGAAGTCATCTTTGTCTCCCTCTTGCTCTTATCTATAATAGAGAGTTTATGTTTCAATAGGGAGGAGAGACAGGCAGACGGACTTTGACGATTCTTTTATCCTCATCAAATGACGATTCAAACGGTTTAAATCTGATTGGAATCAGTTGAAATGAATGGAATGATTATTGATCACTTTTAGTGGACATGGCAAGATTGGATCTGAATTTAATATGTCGACGAGGTATTCGATTAATTTGCGGGTTTACTTATGAAGCAGAAATTTAGGATTATAGTTACAGTTCCATAAAAATTAAGTTTAATCGGAATTAAAAATTTAGGGTATTTTGCCAATAATATAAAATTTTTGATATAGCTATTGTGTTTTACCTATAAAAACCATTTTCAGGAATGTTTCGCGGGGAGAGCGATATAATAAAAGCGATAATGAATGTTTCCGAACAAAAGTATTATACGAATTTTTGTACTTTAACTATTAAAAACTATTGCAAATTTTACCAGGTGACGCACTTTTCGAACTGTCGATTCAATTATAATTGTTCACAACAGAAAGTTAAACTCTATATATGAGAAAAAGTTATCTACAATATAAAAAATTGTAAGGTCGTCCATTTTTGTATGTACAGTATTTAGCTGGATAGATGCCAAATGGAATATAAAACCGAACAGATTGTTTAAAAATTTGTTTTACAAAAATATCTATCAAAAAATTAGATAATTTTAGCTTAACAAAGCAAAATATCGGTGAATAACAAAAGGTGTTAATATTCGTATATGAAAAAACGTTCAGATGGAATTTTTGTTTCAGACATATGCGGATAATTATAAATTCTTTTATCAAGTGGAAAGAATTTTTTGAATATTTATCATCTTTGACATAATATTTAAAATGCAACAGGCGATTATAATGAATAAAGCGGCTATATTTAACTTAAAAAAGGGAATCTTTTGCGACGAAATTGCTTTCGTAATTACAGTTATAATAAAAATTTAAAAACAATATTTGAAAATTGCTTGGAAATTTTATACAATTCCATCAAAATGCGAAATTTTCTTAACGAGACATTATTCGAAACCCAAAATATTTCACAGCGAAAGTTAGAAAAACGATAATAATAAATACGAAAAATAACGATAAATATTATACTTGATTTCACCAAATTTCTACTGCGCGTTTTGTGATATTTAGTTCCGAAAATGATTGCGATTTTTATGTCTCTAGAAACAATTCAACTAAAATGTACTGCTAAAACTTTTGACATTGAATAGAAATATAAAACCTTACAATCTATCAAAATCTCGGTTTTTATAAATCAATTTTAAATAACAGTTAGATTTTCAGGTATTGGGAAAAACGTAGAAAAGACATATTTGAGTTACGAAGAGATAAAATATGACAACAAGGTCATAATATTGTACAAACAAATGTGATTCTCATACAGTATTTTCAAAAAGTGCAATAAAAGCTCGCGTGTCATTGCAAAACTGCATACATATTTATTTTACGGACTACAAATAAAACAGACCGTAATTGGTTCAAATTTTAAATACTTCCAGCACAAAACCCGACGCCGACACCGAATTGGCACCAGCACAAAGTCTTTTTGCAAAACCAAAGCCAAGCCGCCGCCCACCACCCCATAAAAAGGTGGGCGCCGTTGGTCGGGACAGAACACTGCGCGTTCTTTCCTAACCCCAGAAAATGGGAGACCACTTGTAATTGCACGCTTTATCGCATACACATAACGGGCGGAGAGCCGAATGGTCAGCAGAGAATCAAACAACGGCAAATTCAGCGAAGACTCTACAAAGGCCTTCAATGCCAAAGGAAGACTTCTTGTATGTCCACCCCCGCATATGCCGACAAGGGCCGGTCGAGGATGCCCACTGTCCACTCCCTTCCTCCCAAACCCGAAGTGGAGATCACAAAGCCACAGAGGTGTGCGGTGGGCCACCCAACCCGCAAAGACCCAATAGGCGACCCAGAAATTTGAATTTTCAAAAAAGGACGCCGATCGCCGCTTAGAGTCAACTCAACCTCGCAATTTCCCTTTTATTTTTCCTTTCCATTAAAGTGCGAGAGAAAGGATGCCTGGGGCGTGCCCAAAATCAACAAATGGACACAGGCATTGGTCAAACCTGTCTGCTTGTTTGCCTATATTTGAGATAAATGGACTTGTTTATTCACACGAAGACAAAATCAAACATGTAAGGTTTGTTCTGTTTATGATTTGAGTGTATCAAAGAGGAAGATATAAATCTTGAGCGTTGAATGTTTGTCTAATTAGAATGCTGACGATTGATCTGGACAAGTGCGGAGGGGTAGGCGCAGGAACAGGACAAGATAATAAATCATGGACAACAAGTGGGAAAATAAACAGGAAATGACGCAGTAGAGGAATTAAGTGGACAATCGAGATTTGCACGCACGGCGTAGTATGCAACTTTCTAATCCTACCAAAAAGAAACGTGGAACGAAAAACGCAACTGTCAATAAATAAGAAACTTTTGGTTAGCGTGTTAGTTATGTACAAGGTGGAAGATATGTAACTAATTTTTAAGAGTGACATAATTCAAATTAGCAAATGACATTAGTGCTGATTAATTAAAATAAGAACCGAACAAAGGTGTCGTTGGATACTTTAATATTTCCTCTTTTTGTTTTTTAACATGCGATGAATAGCTAAACATGCTTGTTCAAGTTTTCATCGTCCATTTCAGCGCATTAATGAAACTTGATGCTTCTGAATTGTTGCGATAATTTAAGAAACAAAGTATTATCCATGCTTATATTCAAGAAATGAAGTTAAAACTCTCCTTCTGAAAACTAAATTTGCAATGTCATAATTGTGAAACACACAATTTTCGTGATGTTGCAGTTATATTCTCTCAAGAGTAGAGACAAAAATGCTGTGTCATTTTCATTATAAGAGAAACACTAGCATTCTTAGGAGAGTTATCGATTATTGCCAAACATTTCACATTTCTTGCTAAAATGGTATCCACTTTTGTTAAGATTTGATTGTTAAGTATCTGGCCCAAGAAGCTCGATGACATTATCTACACGTTATAAAAAGTTACTCTCAATATGGACTTCTAAATGTATATTTCATTTTATACATTTACTCCATGATACACATGCTTCACTGGGGAGAATAGTCCGCAATCAAATTGGCACAATTTTTATTATTTAAGTTAGTCAGGGAAATTGGTCAGGAAAATGTCCCCTAGCTTACGGGAAATATTTTGGTGTATATCATGAATCATCAAAAACCTCAAAAATAAATATTGCGCCAATTTGACTTCGGACTATTCTTACCATTGAAACTTGCACTTGGATTATATAAGTGAAGATTTCATGTGCTGAGTAGAACACATAGGAAAAACTGTTAAAGTATGCAAATATGAAATTTTTTCTACTCTTACCTAAATGGCAGGCATCATATTTATGTCACGTCGGTCCAAATTTTTGAGCTAATATGATGAAAACCCTAGATAGTAAATTGACCCCGCTGATCACGAATCCGGTAGCAGATTTGATTTTTGTAGTTTGCCCTTTAAAATTCGGGGATTTTCCAGGTTTTAAAGGGCAAAATTTCTTAGCCCCGCACGGATATGGGCAAGCAATTCCTCATTTGAGCAGGCATCACGAGCGGAGCAAAATAAGCTATCAGTCAGCCATACCCCTGCGGGACTACCTGTTAAAGGCAGGTGAAATCTCGAGAATCCCGAATTTTGATCACCGTATATATCACACAATATTTTGGTTTAATCTTTTTTGCCATAATTAGAATGACTAAGCTTTATACATAATGAAGTTACATATAAGTGACAAACTGATGCTTTTATTTCATTTTGCGGGGAACATTGAAAGTAAAACTGTTTGCAAACTGATACTTTGCTAAAGCAATTATTATACGCTTCTAATATTTAAGTGTTTGCATTTTGCTGTAGTTTGAGTCATACTCTAACATAAATTTTCATTCAGTTGTTCTTCCGTTTCGTTGTAGTGACTGCATTTATTTTAGAAAATATAAGCAGGAATAAAATACAGTTTTTTTTACATTTCGTTATCCTTTAATTTGTACAATTTTAATTTTATTTCGCTAACTCTCATTAGATAAAATTTAGCAATTCAAAGTATCAAGACTAACATATATTTTTATTGTTTATATATTATAAATCTATATTTCTTCCCATATATTTTCTCGTTTTAAACTTAAAACGGATCTCGAACAAATAAGATGTCCCATTAGTTGACAGTATAAATTATATATTGCCAAGAATCACAGTCAAAAATTCACATTAATTTTAAGTCCAAGAAAATTATACTTCTTTCCTTAGGACTTTCGCCATGATTTCATGTTAATGTTCCTCTATGACATACTATAGGTGTATAATAGGGGAACATTAGGGCATTAGTGCACTTTAGCGGGATATCACAAAATCAATATTCCGTTTAGAAAATTTAGCAAAACTACTCCTAAAGCTAATTTTATGCACTTTTCTCTTGAAAAAACTGCAACATTACCGACGATCCTTCTTTATCCATGTATCTCCCACCAGTGGCGCACCCAGGATTTTTTTTGGGGGGGTACGTTTTAGTGCAAATGGCCATTTGGGGGGGGGGTACCGGGCCAAATTTTCGGGTTTTGGGGGAGGGGGGGTACGGCCCCGCTTTTTAAAAATTTTTTCAAAAACAGTTTATTAACCAATTTTTTCAAAAACTTTTGCCTGCGGCGCTTTTTTTTTGCTATTTATAGATAAAACAATAATATGGGGCGAAAAAAGCGCCGCAGGCAAAAATTTTGAAAAAATTGGGTGTCTCTTTAAAAATTGACTAAAATTTATCATTTAAATATAACAGGAAACAACCATTAAATGCAAAATTGCATTGGACAAATTGTACTTCTGTTATCTCTCTCTATTCTGTTACCGCTCTCTCTATCCCATTTACTGAATTATATAACAGCTGGTATTACGGTATTTCGATATGTAGGAAACATGTTTCCGTGCTGAGTAGAAAAGGTGTTCTATTTTAAAATTGACATTTATTTTAGAAATATGAATAACAGAAAGATATGAGAAGTGATTTTGCTAACAAGCTATTGCTATGTAAATGTTTCTGCTATGATCCTACATAATTAGATAACATACCGTAAATCCTCTAATAAGTCCCCCGGGGGACTTATTGTTTCGTAAGGGTTTTCAAAAAAATTTTCAAATTTCAAAGCCGATTTTCTCCGATATTTTCAATGACAAAGTTTTGGCATTGGTGTTTTTCTTACGTAACTCGACGAGATCTACACGAATATGCACTTAGTTTTGGTCGGGCGAGACCGCAAGGACGTTTGGCATTCTGTTTGAGGGGGGACTTATTTGAGGGGAGGGACTTATTAGAGGATTTACGGTATACGTATTACGAGATCGAGAGACTCATTACTAAATAAATGTAAATCACTTATTGGGGAATGCTTCGGGAGAGAGATAAACAAGAATTCAAGACAATTTTAAAAGTGAAGGTTGAAAGGTTGTTGTTATAGTGTAGTGTTTACGTTGATACGCTGATTGCCGTCAAATATGAAAATTTGATTGACAGTTTATAATTCACTTTGTCATTAAAAGATTGCAGAAAATACATATTGAGGTTCTGTTTTTAATTGGCACATAGTGGGTTTGACTGAATTGTGATCCATATTCTATTCAACATATTCGCTTATTTAGATTTTATTTACGATATTCAACCTAGTCGGAACTCTCTCCGTTATTGCGATGTCTTCAACAGATCCTGGAAGAGGAGCAAGTTCAACAACAAATGATTCAACTCTGGTACATTTCCAAAATCTGGAAAACCGTCGTCGAGTACTTTTCTCGGGTTAGCTTTTATTATTTTTTGAAGTAACGTAAAATTGATGCATTACCAGAATTCAGTACTTTTAATAGTGACTCAACACATTGAGTTATTGTTACAGAAATGGTACTAGTAATATTTATGCCAGAGATGTTACATATTTCGGAGAACGAAATCGAAGAATTTTATATATGTATATATATATTATAAACAGTCGTTATGTTATAGTTTTATTTGGAATATATTTACCGCCAAATTTATGTTGGATTTACAATGGGAACATCAAAAGATCGTTTCAGCAAAGGGCCACTTTTGACACTTCATTTCTCTACGGTTCGTAAAAAGAAAACCCGCGCTGAGTGTTCAGTACCAAAATGTTTCCATTTGGATGAATGCCTTTAATAGTTGCTAACAGTTTAATATATCTAAGAATACATCTTCAAATGCATTAATTCTTTTCCTGTTTCAAATCTATATTGGCAAGCTTTTTTGAAATGAAATTTAGAGAAGATACATAAGAAATGAAATATTTTACTCCGTAGTTGAAAAAACTCGTTTTACCTCTGAGGCACACTTTTTGTTGGCGATGCACATACTTTTTAAAATACTTCTAGACTTGTACATTTATATTTTTCATTCGAGTAACGGTATGAATAAGCCCTTCTGCATTTTACATAAATATTTACCCAATACTAGGATAATAACACCTACTATTAACATACTACTACATATTATTATCATACTTTAGTGAAATCTAACGACATAGTCAGCAATCATCCAGCTTCACCCTCAACTCTGATGTCGTTCAATTCCTGGAGATCGCCACCGCCTCCCCCACACATTCCGTGGAGAGATGATATGGACCTGTCCAACCCGGAAAACAACAACGTATGTTATTATGGCGGTTTAAGTGATCTAACACATGCGAAATAACGGAGAAAATGTCAATTAAAAAATTGAAGCGTCTTTAATTTGTTTCTCTACAATTTTTTGTGCTATTACCGAAGCTTTATCAGAGGTTACTCCGATTATTTTTACATAAAAGTTCTTACTATAAAATTTTACAGTTGTTGTAGGATGTCAAACTCTCCAAATTTCGCTAAAATTGATTTTTGGGACTAAGAAATTAATTATTTTTCTCTTAATAAGATAAGCAGACTCGAATGTTTACATTATAGTTTCGGGCAAAATTTTCATTTTTAACTGAAGCGGTTAAAAATGTCACTACTTTAAGAAATCGTAATCCGATAGAATACAAAATAATCTCTTTAAGAGATCAATTCACTATTTTAGTTAATTGAAACGGCTATGGATGCCTCGGCTATTTCGATAAGTGAAGCCGGTTTATTTGGCAACAGCGCCAATAAAGCAGCGATGTCGTCAGGGATCTCCTCACAATTTTTCAATATAAACGTTTCCGCACCACCGGAACCTCCTGCTTTCGAGCAAGCTAACCAGGTTTATTTTACAATATGTTTTACAATATGTGATATTCTCGGCCATCTTTTTAACTCTTTCATTCATAACAGACCAATACTGAAAGTTTCTTAAAGAATTCATTGCTGAATGAGTTCACTGATTTTCGAAATAGTGGATTTTTAGACAAAATTTCGACACCAAGTTCAACTTAGGCCGCACCAAGAAAGTTATGTTCAAAAGACCAACACCGAGCTGCCCACTCAGGGAGCTCAATCATCAAACATGGAAAAGGAATATGCAATAAAGGAGCATCATCTCAAAAAGCAAAATGAACATCTGGAGCAAATGGTAGAATATTTTAAACAATTAAAAAGTTGTGTGAAAAAACAGATTTAATGCAGTACAAATTTTATAAACACAATGTATATATGGATTATGGAAGAGACTTTAAGGAACACATAATTGGGTCATTGAAATGGAAAAGTTAATTATTTTGTTATACAAATTCTTGCAAGTGTTATTAATATTTTTATGTCCACTATGGAATTAAACATTTGTAATGATTTTGAATAAGATGGGATTTAAGGTAAAAGGCCTTCAAATTCAACTCAACGAATCCAATGAGAGAGAAGTACAAAATAGAGATTTATTGGAGAACCTCAGACGAACTAGAGATGAAGAATCCAAAAAGTTCCATGATAGAGCATTGATGCTGGCCAAACAAGCTGAGGATTTGAAAGCCAAATTACGGGAAAAGCAAAGCCGGGAATCAGGTGGACGAGATCGAAAAGAAGATGAATACAAAATAGCGGACGCGAGAAAAGAAACTGAACGATGGAGGCGAAAATATGATGAGCTTAAAAAGTCTTCTGTGGTAAGTGTTACATATAATAAATCATCATGTTTTATGTTGCAAATTTCAACAATTTAAGAAGGAAACTTGTGACGCCGGAGTGAATGTCGACATACCTGCTGGGACTTTGAACAAATCGGTATGATTATTTTAATGATTTACTCAAAATACAAGTGCAAAATAACAAATAGTTATTTTCTAAAATGAGACCAGAATGAACATAAAATTTAATCTACATCATTTAGGCTTACTAAAATGTTAAACATTGCCGATTAATAAATGATCACTTCATTTGATCAAATATGCACTTTTCTAGGGTTTCAATAAGGGCACATCTTTTGTTCACTGATCAACAGTATTATCAATACCTATTCACTTTTCATATTTGCAGTAATCCAAATCAAGTTAAATATATATTTTATATTGTCCTATTCAAGCTACATGTATGTTAATGTTTTTCCAGACTGGCTCGGATCTTGCGGACAAGTTAAATGTTTCTGAAGCTAAGAATTCAGCCCTGGTCGCTAGAAATAAAAAGCTCAGCGGAAAACTGGATGAATATCAAAAAGACTTAGAAGCAACGCGCTCGCAATTGCAAGAAATTAGCGCTGAAAGAGATCGACTTTTGGTCCAACCTAAAGGCTTAAACACTGGTTCTGGTGAAGCAACCGCAGATCATGATTCAGTGGATCATAAAATTGAAGGTGGTCGTATTATAAACATATATAAATGCTAACGAATCTTAGAGATTACATTGGAATTACGTGCACTTTATTACTCGCAATTTAGCAAAATGTTTATTAGGTTTAATTAGTGATTAATTACAGAGCTGACTAGCGAAAACAAGCAATTGAAATTAGTTTTGGACGAGGCCAACGCCAATATTGCTTCGCTTCAGAAGGACATTCAGCAGCTCCAAAAGATACGTCTTTTTGCGCAAGTTGATATCGACCAATCAGCAGCAAACAATAAAATTGAAGGTAATTTTGTTCTGGGACAATTAAAGAAACTGAAATCATGTTCATAAATTTGTGCTTGCTTTTCGCTTTTGGGATTTATGTCTTCTGATTTTGTTTTATATATTAAATATATAATTTGTATCTCGATATTGTACAAGCGTTTTAAGTGGTTGACAGCCGATATTTTGTACCCATTTGGGCTTCGACTTCACTAATTCAGAATTTGATGTTTGTTTTGCAGTGCCGAAGTTGGAGTATCACTTAAGGTAGACCACAGATGGTTGTATTTCAGTATATCCAATGTATTACTGACCTCAAATTCGGAATCAGCGGGATCCAAAACCTATTATGGTACAAAATCCCGGCCAGCAGCCACGTAAGAACCTCATTTTTAAGCGGTTGTACAATATGGAAATGCCCTAAAATTTAAACATGCAAACATTTTCATAGTTTATTAACGACTCCTTTGCAGAACTTAATGGCGAAAAGAACGAATTGAAATGCGCTCTGGAAGAAGGCAAAGCTCAAAATGATCGCCTCAAAAATGACTTCGAGGAAGTTCAGGCTAGGTTCAAGATGCTGGAGCAGAAATTGGAGCGAGCCAACAATACGAATGTCAAATTCGTCGCAAAACAAACAAAGCTCGAAGAGGAGATCCGTGCCTCTCGTGCTCTACTCAATGGCTTAAAATCGCAGCACGAAATTGAGATTGCGGATCTAAATAAAGCTTTAGAAGGGTCCCAACAAAAATTAACGACAGCAAAAGATCTATACCACGAGATCAGTGAGGAATTGGAGCAGACAAAGACCATAGTGAATAAGAGGGACAAGGATACCATCCGTTTGCAACGGAAACTGGGTTGGTTTTGTTACATTTTTCACGACGGATATTGTTTAATTCAAAATACTATTTTGAATTCATAATGCTTCGATACCATTATCGATTAATAATGCTTACCATTAATATCAATACTATTATCGACCAGATTCGATACAGAGTAATCCACACTGAAGGCATAAAAGGGAACCAGCCAAAGCAAAAGAACTGAACATTTGAAGGACTAAACTTTGATCATCAAAATTAAAGTTCAGTTAAGCATGAACCAAACAGCCTAAGCGTAAAAGTATGCCCTATAAAGCGTTGTTCCTACACTTGCACAAATTATAAATTCCTTCTCCAAATTGACTGGATTGGCTCTTGTTGTACGTAAATTGCTCCAAATGTCATTCCACCCGTCAAAAGAAACCATGCATTGGGAATTAGCGCTTTTGGGAGTTTTGCGCAAAAAATTTTGACATAATTTATACCCCAAAGAAGAACTCCTGACCAATATTCTATTCCAAACACTCCTGACCAATATAAATAATTTTATTTATGGTTTTAATTTTATAATGCAACAAAATATTGTGAGAGAAAACCGAATACTTTTTATCACAGATCAAACTCTCCATCGCTAGGAATTTAACTTAAACAATCTCTGTATAGTGAATATTCTACACACATATTCTGTATATTTTGTTGAACTGCTTAACTTTCTTCACCGAAAGATTTGTATTTTAGACGAAGCCGAAGCGCAAAAGCGTCATAATTCCGAAGCATTGGCTGTTGCAAACGAACACATTTCCAAACTCGTTGGTGAAAACGAAAAACTTCGTTCAGAAGTAGAATCAATTCGTTTAAAATCAAGCGGGGATCAGCATGAAAAAGCGGAAAATGAGCATCTCAATATTACTTTACAAGAATTGCGCCAAGAATTGCAGAAAGCGAACTGCACGAATAGCGAACTAACTGCCAAGATGGAACAGTTCCGCAAGGGAAACGCAACATTGACCGAAAGCTTGAAAGTAGCCGAAGATACAAATAGAACGCTGATGGTGACCCATCAAACGCTTAAATCGGAGTTGACGAAGCAGGAGGCAAAAATGTCAGAGGCAAAAAAGATCATCGCTATCTGTCTCCGAAATGAAGACAATGACATCTTCGGCCTTACAAATGAAAATTTTGGAAGTAGACGAAAAAGCCTCCAGAAGGTTTCCACAAGCACTCCGTGGGTCATTTCTATATTCACTCAATGATAATAATCACTCAGGGTCCAACGGGTAAAATCGTTCGTCGATTTTTCATTATTTATACCCCTTGGTTTCTCTCTAATCACCCGTATGGAATGTTTTATACAATGATTTATCCTCTGTAGATACATAAACTTTTCAGCTTCTGTATTTAACAGTAATAATAACAAAGCAATTTAAAACGAAGACTACGTCAGAACCAATTTTCAACCAAGAATTCTTATTCTTAAATTTCCAATTTCAGAGGAGATATGGAGCAAAACGTGATCACTCTAAGCGACGACGAAGAGGAGCAGGCGTCTGGGAATAAGAGAAAGAGCGAAGATGGCCTAAGTTCATTTGAGAACAAGAAAGGTCGCAATGATTGAAGCCAAGTTGTCCCAAAATAATTTGATCTGTATATTTATTTGTTTCAACGCATTTGTGTAAATATAAAATTCTTATTGCATAAGTTTCGAAAATTGGTAAGATAACTATATCAAATTGTTTCAAAATGAGATTTTTTTTCACTTTTCTATGTAATATAATTATTCTTATTAAGCTGTCACAAAAATGTGTTACTTGTATAGGAGATTTCTACATTTAACTGCAGATATTTTAAGATAGATAAAACTTGCAAGGCACATCTACTGCCTCTGACTTTGTATCTGCCTTTGTATTTGCCTTTGTATTAGGTCAGAGGCAGTATATTTTTTGCTTTATTCAACAAAACGTTTTTCTGAAGCGTTTTTAGGCGATTTTTTCTAGAGTGAGAGCGCTTCAAAGTTTTTTTATTCCAACCGGTCTTCACTAATTTCCCGCAAATCATACAAAAATAAATTAACGTCAACTTTTCAAAAATGTAATGACTGTGGGAAAGACATTATTTAATTAGAGATCTATAGTGCAATAATAGTTCAATTTTTTCATTTCAGTTTTCCGTCATTCCTCTATTGCTCTGTCCGAGTTCCATTATCTTGATGCCAAAAATCGGCCTTACATATTTAATGCATTTCGGCTCGCCTCTGTATAAAGATACCCTTCTGAATATAATACGATTCGGGAGGCCTGACAGGAATAAAAGGTGCCCTCCCGACGTGTCCTTGATGCGAAGGGCAGGCACCTCGCAGCCACAAGTGAGAAGGAGAAACGATTTTCTCCTTTCCGACGACATAAAAAGACACACAATTCATTGTATACCTTCCCTCTTCCATGGAAGGCGGAGCATCGCTTCCAATGAACAACAAATTTACTCCACCACGATCCCCAGACACCCTCACAACACCCCGGAAGGTTGCGTGTGTGCGCATCTCCAAACGATAGAAATTCTGTCATAGAGTGCAAAAGACTTACTATTACCAAATTGGGAAGTGCGCTGCCACCGCCGGTGACACTTGATTCTCCGCGCCGCTCCCCTTGCCAACCGAGTCCGTGTTTGATTCCCTGTCACCAGTTATATGTTTGATTTTCAATGCGCGCTTCGATACAGCCTGCCCCAACCTGGACGCCGTGTGTCGCACATAAATTGTACAATAACAACAACGAATTGGGTTGTAGTACAGAGAACATGGGTAGCGTAAAAAGACTGGCCTTGACTACTTTTTTTATCCTCCAGCACTGAATTACATTTATTAATTAGTGTCCATAGGGCGATCGATCAAACGGAACAGCGTGAAAAAATATGGGCCTCGTTTCATGTTTCAAATTCGTGCAAATGTAAAACAATGGAGTATTGATTCTAAAATTTTTGATACATTTTTTGAAGGTGTTACTTATTTCGGACACTGACGCAAATAATTCGCGATCGTACTATTTCCTAACAATAAAATTAGTGTACTTTTGTTTGTAAATTTAAAGTCTCTCATTGTCGCGCAATATGTGTGAAGTGCTGTTACAAAAGTAGAATTATTCCGCAATAATTTAGCCATCGCCAATCCCTGCCAAATGCTGAGTCTTCTTGAGAATTAGTCAAGAAGACATTTTGTGGACTATTTGCTATATCACAATAGGTCCTGAAAGTCTACCAGAAATATGAATATCATCCAAGGCCTCCTAAGTGCGATCTCACCTGTGCCCGATGGCGACTTCGTGGATCGACTTAATTAGTAAGTTATCATTTTAAAATATTATTTTAACATGGAAGTATTGCAGTTCTTACACGAGCACGATCTTGATTGTTTGCTCCGCGTTCATTTCCGGATGGAGCTTTGTGGGCCAACCCATTCAGTGTTGGTTTCCAGCCTATTACAGAGGTTTTTGTTTTGTTTTTGAAGATCTATACTTTTACGGTATATTTTAGGATGGTGGATAGAATATGCGTTAGATTACTGTTTCGTCCAAAATACGTATGATTTATGATAACGATTTTTTATTTAATGAATCTTTCTTTTCCAGGTATTTTATTAGCTTCACGGAAGTCAAGCCAGACAATTATTTTGACATTGCCAAGCATATAATTCCTATTCCGAAAAATATCACCGCCAGGGACGAAAAACAGATCGGTTGGTGTTTAAAATAAAAATGTCCAGAAAACATGTAGCATTAAGCTTATGATATTTTGAAAATTTTCCTTCTGGGGAGTGTAAGTCAAAATGAGGTACACATAGGCATGCCCTGTGTGTGTTATGTAAACATTTTGTTCAATTGTGATATTCAATTTGGTTAATTTCAGGATACTACCAGTGGGTACCCTTCATATTAGCTTTGCAAGCACTGATGTTCTACCTGCCTGTTGCCATTTGGCGATCCATATATAATAGCACTGGCTTCAAAGTGAAGACCATATGTGAGACATGTAGCATCAAGTCGAATATGGAAGTGGAAGAACGCGGCAAGAATATGGAAATTGTTGCGAGATTTTTAATCTACGATCACGACGTGACTGCTAACATGGGAAGTCCGCTTAAAAGATACTTGGAAGGCCGCATTGTGTTCTTGAGTTATATTGTAAGTTCTTTTTAGAGGATATAACATGGGGCTTATCTGTATAGGGTACGTTAAAAAACCGGAACCCTCCTGAAGAAACTTCCCCCGGTAAAACCCCAATAATTTTCCAAAAGGCCTCTAAAGTGGTCGAATTGTTCCAGAATTATTAACAAAATTAGGTTTTTGAAAAGTATACCAAATATATTTCCGACTCAAAATATTTTTAGTTTGCCACTGGAAGGATGCCAGTGACCATATTTGGGCGGAAAAATGGAAAATTTGCTGGGAATGCAGCTTTTCCAAATTTTTGACACAAAATCTGAGTTGAACAAGGGTTCTTTTACAAAAAATGTACTTTTCGCTTATTCGCCCACAACTAAACTGGTGGTAAAGGTCGCCCGCATGGCAAGCTGAAGGAGAGCATTCCGCGGAAGCCGGACCCACCCCTAGGAGTATTCAAAATCCGAGAAGGGGGCCTCATATTATATATTGAATCCTACTATTATTGTTAATGTTATAGGTTGTTAAGCTGGTGTACACACTTAATGCGCTTTTCCAATTTCTATTAGTGAAATGGTTTTTGGGTACAGACAGCATCTTCTGGGGCTGGGAAGTGGCCAGCGATTTGACACAGGGCAAGGAATGGCCAGAGACAGGCAACTTCCCTAGAGTGACGCTTTGTGACTTCTCGGTAAGTCCATGTATTGATAAAATAACACTAGAAGGATGAAGGGATATCGTAAGACTGCTCAAAAAATTCGACACTAACTGCTTAAGTATTTGAGTTCGAGAACTATAGAGAAATATTAATTATAATTGAAGAATTATTGTTTATTACATTAGGTTCGCGTGCTTGGCAATCTGCACAGGCATTCAGTGCAATGCGTATTGATGATCAACATGTTTAACGAGAAAATGTAAGATTTCTTCAATACTTCCATGCATTTACGTAATGATTCCAGCTTTCTTTTTCTTTGGTTCTGGTTTGGATTGGTCGCTGTCTTCAGGTAACAAATGTCAATTGATAATAAAAGCTTAGAGTTGCGAATTTTCAGTTTGATAAATTTCTTCAACTGGCTCATCAATAGCTTTAATGACCGTGCGAATCAGCGTTTCATTACAACTTATCTCGAAAGGGTATTATTATTTTGAAGCATTTTTCTTTCATTTTGCTCGCACGTTTCTTTAGGTTGATCCGCAATCCTTCCGAAGTTTAACGCGTCAAAACCAAGCTCGCGAATTTATTCGACGAACACTGAGGCCCGATGGTCTTTTCCTAATCAGGCTGGTGGCCAAAAACAGGTATATTATCATAGTGGTAGCGGTTCATTTTAATGCATTTTGCTTTAGCGGTGATATCGTAACTTGTCAACTTATTGGTAACTTATGGAGAGATTATTTGGCTCTAGAGGAGCGCAGGCCACCGCCTTACGACGAACCGGTGCCACTTTTGCTCCAGACAAACAATGGCAAAAAGCGATGATATGAAGAGCACTGCCTAGATTTAACATGAAACTTTAATAAGCCGACGACCTCGAAAATAGTGCTTAGATGTTTTATAATAATAAAAGACAATTTATATGTATGTCCACAATCTGTGCCGCTTTGGATAATTCTACATAAAACCGCATGTTTTGAAACTATACTACTATACAGTTTTGAGACTGTCTCGTTCTCCATACAAAATTTATTCCGTGCATACAAAATAATTGACTACCATTTGTCCATCGACGGTTCCACTTTCTTCCCACTTTCAGACTGCAAAGTAGACTTGGAATACATGCATTTAATTTCGATTATCGCATAGTGTTTTGAACAAATGGATTGGAATTCAGTGGCTCTCACGGCGGGGCACACGGAGTATCAAACAAATCAATCCCGCTGGTGCGATAATTTGCATACGCTTTAGTGATTTAGGGGCAATCGGGAGCGGACCATATAGAACGCATGGGGAGGGGCAGAATAAATGGTTATGGAAATAGAGTGAAGCAAAGTATTGAAGGCGGTTGCTAGAAATTCTAGTTATTGGTGATTTTTGTTGAAAAAAGGATACACGTGTATTTATTACTTATGTTTGTTTTTATCATTTTGTTCGTTCAGCCTCAATCTTACAATCTTTCCTTAAGGATAAAATTCCCACACCGAAATCGAGGTTAATTCTCACTTTCCTCCTAACCTCCACTGTGCCGTTCCCCATAAAATCAAGGAGCAATCCACGTTAATGCGATCATCCTAACCCATTAACTGCGAAGACGACCACAACAACCACTTGCCCACTTCGGAATTCCAATTCCATTCCACCCTTTGTTGTGTCGTTCAACTGGATTCCCTTTTACTCCACCGATCCATGCGCACAAGGGCATGCGCATTGTTCCATCACGTCACAATCCAAAGGGTAGCGCAAAACGGAAAAGAGGAAGATCAGAGATGAGACATAGTCAAGGTCAGAGCCCCACAGGCGCTGACTGTGCCCAACCGTCTGTCTTTTTCTCATCTCCAATAATCTATTGCGCACCTCCGAAATAGATTTTGTGTGTGAGTTCTCTAACCGTTTTGGAAGTAATTCCAATGGGACAGACACAATCCAATCACCTGCAGCGCACTCTTTTGTATGAGTTGATTATCTCTCAGCACCTACAAAGTAGTGTTACGTTTCATGCGTTTGCGAAAAACACGGAGAGAGTAATTTCTCTTTTTCTTTTGCTTGATTGATGTTACTTTCTATTCAGTTACCCAAAACGTTTTGTATGCTAATACCCGATTGAAACCTGTACTTCTAATCGGTACATACGAACATATTCCGAGAAATGGAGAAATACGACTTCTTGTTGTTGCTTACAATACCAACTTCTGTTCAAGCAAAGGTTGCAAAAAGTAGCAAAATCTTTCTGCAATACTTTTTTGACTGTATTTATAAATTTGCCCTCAAAAATTCATAAACTCAACGTGTCAGTAATATTTACGTTTGCCCTATCGATGTTTCGGATCATAACTTTTAGTCCTAACCTAATATCTGTCCTTAAATCATTTGCCGTTATTTGCCTATTTTTAAATAACGGAGTACAAAAATGGAATGCGCTCCATCGGTTATATTTACCGTCACCTCGATGCACTTTCTGATTATAATCGATTTTGGCGATAGTTGTCACTGTCGTGTAGTGAAGGGTCGTTAAACATGCCGCCCGATGTTGTGGAGGACGTGTCGCGTTGTTCCCACAAAAGTAAACTTTCCAGTTTCCATCGCCTCGTCTAGTTGAGTGAAAAAGAAGTGGAAGTATGCATGCCTATACAACGAATCTGTACAACGACCGCAGAAAAGTTGAGTCCCGAGCATATATGCCTCCGTCTTGCCTTATTTGGGTCCAGAAAGAGCGACAGAGTTTCCGGGTTAGTCTGCGAGCGAATAAGGGCAATCCAATTGAGGATCATATTTATGTTTTCCATAAAACTTCGAATGTTTGACCAATGGTTTAATTTTTGACTTCCTCGTGTTTCACGCAGTTGTTACATTATGCGTTACAGTAACTAATTTTATTTTGTTAGTAAGAAAATAAGTACACACAAAATTGGGCACAAAACACAGAAAATTTGTTCTGTCGAACTGACACAATACTATCAAATTTTGTATTCATTGTTTTTCATTTGTTAAATTTGGCAGCCTGGCACCTGTTTGTAATTATCGTTGCCATTGTTCCGATAATGAAACAATTATAATCTAGTTTAGTCCATTTTATTATTTCAGGCTTTAATACTGCCATTGCTCGGCATTCCAATTTACCTCAAAGGAGCGAGAAATGATATTTCTCGACAAATTTCTGCAGGGCCTCAAGCCTCAATTCGACGATGACGTCATCGATCGACTCAATTAGTCAGTTTATCTTGAGAGATTAACATTTGCAGTGGTAAATATCCATATTTTAGTTATTATACGCCTATGATGTTAATAATTTTCGCACTGACCTTAAGTGCCAAACAATATGTAGGTCAACCAATTCAATGCTGGCCGCCAGCGCAATTTACTGGCGCCTGGGAACAATATTCCGAGAATTATTGCTTTGTAAAGAATACTTACTTCTTGCCTCTCAACCACTATATTCCTCAGGTAAACCTTATTCTCTAACCAAACTCTTTTTTTTAGGCTTTCATTGACCCAAAACCTGGAATATCTTAATAATATTATGTGCAGGAACACATTAATATTATCATACCTAAAATAAAATTACATTTTTTAGGATCTCGAGGAACGGGAGCAGCTAGAAATAGGTAAGTGGATGATTAACCATTGCAATTATTTTTGAGATGGTACTCATTCCAAACAGTATTGTAATAAGGAAATATCCAGTAATTGTGTCATCCGGACATGGCGATTTCCAGATATCGCCTATCCACTTGTCCACGGGATATGATATTTTATGTTCATTTCTTGACCATTTTCACGAATCCCCTAGCCATTGTCCGGTAGACATAATTTCTAGGCGTTAGCTAAGCATATTTTTCTTTAAGGTACATAATTGAAATATACAAAATTCAGGTTACTACCAATGGGTACGTTACACCTTTTTAGCCTTTTTAGTTACTCTCAGAACTAAAATTCTTTTATAGGTACCTTTCGTTCTCGGAATTCAAGGAATTTTGTTTTATTTGGTAATATTTATACATTCTAATTATTTGATTTTGGTTAATAATATTTAGCCCTCTCTGATATGGAGAATCCTCAATTGGCAATCAGGTAAGAACCGCTAATATCTCAAATCGGAATAAAGATCTAAGCAATAATATTCCAGGTGTGGCTGTAAAGGGCATAATCCAAATGTGCGAGGATGTAGGCAATATGGCCATCGAGAAGCGCAAGAACTCTGTAGATGTGGTGGCTACTCATCTACGTGACTCTCTTAGAACGCAGAGAAATCTCTCAAGGAGATGTATGAATCTTTCTTTTTGCAATAGAATACGGAAATATTTCAAACTCCAATCTTAATCAAACCTTAATCAAAATATCGTCTTGTGATTAACCAAAATTGAGTAGTTATATCTCTTCGCTTAATTAGTAGGCTACCACTATTTCCAATTAATAATATACAATTTTTTACTTATGAAAATATTTACTTTTAGATATCCTGTCGCCGCTGCTTGCACGAGGTTCCTACCTCACAACTCTTTACTTGATAGGTAAGATTTTCAGCATATTTATGCACAATAATAATAATTTGCATCGTTTTAGTGAAGGTGATTTACTTGATGCAAGTGCTGATGCAATTTGTAATTCTCAACGCTTTTCTCGGCACCAACTACACATTTTGGGGATTTGAAATCCTCAGAGATTTGGTACATCAGCATATATTTATGATTTAAAATTTATGGCTTTTTATGTGTTAGGCGTATGGTCGCGAGTGGCAAGAATCAGGACACTTTCCTAGGTATTTAATTCTTTTGCATAAATTAAATGATTAATGTAACGGATCGTTCAGCTAATTTTCGCGGATAATTATACATGTATTAAAAATAAACAATAACTTCCCGACCCAAAAATCTTATTCAACATATTTTAGTAACATCTAGCTTTTTAGCTATCTATTTATCATAGATATTTCTCCATCATCCCTTTTTCGAACGAATAGGCGCAATCTTAGCGAGTCATTTTTAGAGGAAATAAATGAAATAAACTACTCTATAAGTCAGTGCTTTTTTTAAACTACTTTGTAAGTGAGTCGTTTCTTTTCAATCGCTTCCTCTAAAAACGACTCACTTATTGCTAAAAGATTGCGCCAATTCGGTCAAAAAGGGACGATGGAGAAATATCGATGATAAATAGATAGCTAAAACTAGATAGATGATATTCTGATTGTTATAATTTGCGTCTTAGCAGATAATATAATGATATTCAATTCCAGAGTTACTATGTGTGATTTCGATATCCGAGTACTGGGGAACAAGCATCGTCATACTCTTCAATGCGGTACTTTCGAATTTTTATAATAATTGTTTCATTGCTGTAATTATAGTACTCATGATCAACATGTTCAACGAGGTATCGTTTTTCTATGGATTTTCATAATGCATTTTTTTACACTATCGACACTTGTTTTATAGAAGATATATCTGTTCATTTGGTGGTGGTTTTTGGTTGTAGCAATAGCCACTCTCGCAAATCTTTTCTATTGGCTGTCTATGTCGATGTCCGATGCTCAGCAAACGTCATTTGTCACACAATATTTGCGCGTATATCATTTGCTGAAATCGGACGACCTAAATGGTTAGTTGTTACAGTGCTCTAAAAAACTGAAAATTGGTTTAAAAATTCACGATGAAGAGTTATTGTAGATTTTGACGCAAAATTAATTCATAATACTAAATTTGATGTGGGTTGAGGGACAATTTGGATACATACAATTGCGGAGACAATTTTATCAAATAATTTTATATAAACTCACTTTGGTTTCATTCATATAGAAACGTGAATAAGATGATCAAAAATATTTCTCATAATCTTATAAAATGAAATATAAGACCTTAAACTCAGAAATAGGAAATAACGAATAAAAGAATAATTATCATTTAATATAGAAAGAGAAGCTGTGAACAAGTTTGTTCATCATCACCTGCGCAGTGACGGAGTGTTTTTACTGAGGCTCATCTCTATGAATGCCGGCGACCTGATCACGACAGACATTGTGTACAGCCTGTGGCACCAGTTCTTGCAGGACGAAGCTGCCATGCTCCAAACATTGCCTTTGAGTGAGGGTGCAACTGCACCTGATCCTACCACTGGACTTGAGGATGTCGACGGATATGGCGAAAAACAGAGGCTTACCTAGAGCTTAATAGGAAAAGGTAGAAAGGAAGATTATCAATGCGAAAACGCATCTTTGTTTTGTATAGTTTTATAGTGTTTGATGACTTTCCTTGTGTACTGCCGAATGAATTACAATTACAAATTCATTACAATAGATAACTTTACGAAAATGCAATAATAAAGGAATACAATGGAATGTCCGGAACCTTGTGTAGTTAGGGAAAAATAAGCATATCATTTTTTCTCCGCAATGTTTGATAAGAGATAAATCCGAAGCTAACTTGTTTCGCTCAATTCAGCTCTCCCATATTACTACCTTTCAGCGGATATTTCATTCATTATACACCGTTCCCATATAAATAACATAAATATACCTATCAGGGCTGCATCCGGGATTTCGAAAAGCCGGACCGGATACCGGATAGTAAAAAAAAGCCGGACCGGATACCGGATAGTGCAAAAACACCGGATATTGACCGGATACCGGATATCCGGATAACCGGATATTTCAATTTTTGGCGCCAAATTTGAAATTTTTTTCCAATTTTGACGTTAATTTGCAAAAAGTTTACCTAAATGGGTGCTTTTTGTTTCCTTTTTATTATAAATGTGCAATATTAGGATAAACGTTGTAAAAATTCAAGTATTTGAACAACTTTTAGCTACTTTTTGGCTATTTTATTGCAATATATGAGCAATTTTACCACTATTTGTTGACAATTAAACGTTTTCACACTTTTTGCCCGTTAACTTACCGACTTCATTGGGGTTCCAATATAAGTAATTTTTTGAAAAATTACGCTGTATGCCAAAAATTGACATTGAAAATTTTGAATATTCTACGAAATTTTAAAAATTTTCGCCTGCGGCGCTGACTGCATTCTTAGGGGTGCTTGTTAATATCCGGTGCATCCGGCGGACCCCCCTAATATCCGGAAACCGGATACCGGATGGCGAAAAACACCGGATACCGGATGCAGCCCTGATACCTATGCTTTCATGTGAATTTAACCATACCATTAAAACAACAATATTTTTATATCATGAATACAATCAAAAAGTCACAATAATGACAGAAAATAATTGTCGAACGTTTTACATATAGAAACGAAGAGTAAAAATTGGACAGATATATTGTGAATAACAATTAGAATAACAATTAGATTGTCCACAGCAATTGTCACAGCGTTTAGAAGCATTTTCGGTGAACGATCGATGATCCAGATTCGTCGTATTCCTGCTTGGAAATCCACCTTAATATGATAAGGTAAAATTTATGTATTAGAATTAAACTTTATACATTTGCTGGAAGGTAGAGAGCGACGCGAGAATAGAACCACCGATCCACACAGAGTACTTGCGTTCCGGCGGCGCAATGATCTTGATCTTCATTGTCGACGGAGCCAGAGCTGTGATTTCCTTCTAAAATGGATTCAAAGTTAAGTGAGGAATCATTAAGTCTAAAACATATAATTGGGCATTTACTCAGCTGTGCAAAAATTTGAAGAATGCCAAACGTATTTGCGGTCTCGCCCGAAAAAACTAAGTGCATATTCGTGTAGATCTCGTCAAGATACGTAAGAAAAACCCCAATGCCAAAACTTTGTCATTGAAAATATAGGCATGGTTGCAGAAAACTTCAACGGCTTTGCAAACCTTTGAAGTAATTTCGAAGTGTCTACCAGTGTAACGCAGGCAGTAGACTTTGCTAAATCTACCGCCTGCGTTACACTGTAAATACTTCAAAACTTTACATTGGGACTTATAGTTCCACCAGGTGTTGTATTTGGTTTGATTGAAAAGAAGCCACTTCATAGGGACAGCAATCTACAGGCTATTGTGTTTAACTGTGATAGGCAACTACGTCTTCCGCATATATTGTACGTCCTTCAAATGGTAAAGTATAATTTCTATGGTATCTTTGGAAAAATATACATCTTTAAAAAAGATATGTCCTTCTCTCTAAGATTTGTATCTCGCGTGAGTAATAGCTCGTTCGAAAGGTCTTGAATAGTTAAATGAGCGAAAATTACTATTTTTAAAATTTAAAATTTGAATTTCAAAATTCAAAACATAAAAGCTGTTTGTCTTATTCTTCGACAGTCATAAAAAAATTGTTACTAATTCTAATCGATAGTTTACAGGATTTAGAATATTAAAGTTTTTAAATTCTTGAAAATGATCCATTTTTACATTTTGAAGAAAAAGTCACATTTTTTACCAAAAAATGCGATTTTTGGCAGGTATGCCGATGAGCAGCTGAAAATTGGTGGTTAGGGATCTTCGCTTATAGGGAAATTCGACTCTGAGATTATCATAAACCTAAGATATACGGTAGTGGTCGAAATGTTTGACATAGGGACGATTTTTATTAACCCTTCATTGCCGAGTGTATCCGAACGGATACGCTTTTGATTTGCTAAAGACTTCACAAAAAGAAAGAAATGAATGAGTGTTCATTATTCATACAAAGAGTGTGTCTGTAAAAAGATCACATAGAAAAGAGAAATAAACAATGGCAGACATCATAATTTTGATAAAGACAGCTCACCAAAAGGAAAGCTAATGGTAACGCAGACATTCTGCCTTTTTTCTATGATTCCGGCAATGAAGGGTTAAATGACAAGAATGTCATCATTCTCGAATCATCGGGTCTTATGGGTTTTGGCTATGGGGAGTTTGAACCCTAAAAGATTTAAAAAATAATATCAAAAATCTTTGAATTTATTCTGTGTTACTTTCAGGAATTTTTGGCAGCATCTGTTCCACATCGGCGCCAAATGTACGGGAGCTGTCTCAAAATGCGTCACAGCCATGTTTTTGTCGTTAAAATCTCGAGATTTTTGGTACATACCCTAATTTGGGTACGGGGAATCCGAATTTGACCTCAGATCATGGGTGGTCCCGCCACGAAAATTGGGAAAATTGCGTTTTTGTTAAAAAATGGCCCAAAAATGACCATTTTTGACGCGTTACGTTAAAAATAATTGCAGATTCGGATTCGGATTCAGCGCATCAAAATACCCCTAAAAACACATTTTGCCGACATTCCAAAAAAATTTCATTTTTTGGCCATTTTTCACCATAGGGGGTACCATATGGATTTTGAAAAAAATCGATTTTTTGAAAATGTGGAAAATTTTTCTGCAATGAGTGTTTTTAGGGGTAATTCGATGCGCTGATTCCGAATCTGCAATTATTTTTTTCATATCACGTCAAAAATGGCCATTTTCGGACGATCTGTTGAGCGTTTTTGGTCTCAAGTTCGAACCCCAGGTCCGTCAATCAATTTTTTTCTCGCGAAAATACCGAATTTTGTTAAAAATAACCACATATTCTTGTTTACCGGACCACAATTGATTAAAAATTTGGAACTATAAAATGAAATACCATCAATACTAATTTTCTGGCACCATTTTGTGATAATTTTCGCCCAAAATCGTCAAAAAACGCAATTTTCCCAACTTTCGTGGCGGGACCACCCACGATCTGAGGCCAAATTCGGATTCTCCGTATCCGAAATAGGGTAAAGTACCAAAAATTGCGGTCCATTTCGAACGGTCTACTTCACATTTTCAGCAAAATACACGAAAATGGCCATTTTTTGGCAAAAAAACCTAAAAAATATCATATTGGGCGCAAATCGTTTCATAGGTTAGAAATTTTATGAAAAAGTAAAATTTGAGGTGTTTCTCGATCATACTGTACAAGTGAAATATTCATAAGTCTGTCAATTATTAAAATCTGGGGTCTCAAAGTTGACCCATTTAACACTGAAAAACGCAAAGTATGCCGACTTTGAAGCCCAAAATCTGAATAATTGACAGACTTATGAATATTTCACCCACGGGGTATGATAGAGCAACACTTCAACTTACTTCCTGGCAAAAAAAATCTTTGACATCAAACAATTTGATTTTTGGCTTAAAACGGCTGTGACGCTTTTTGAGACACTTGGTGCCGATGTGGTTCGCAATCCATTTCGACTTCTTATACCCCATCAAATAAAAGAACATTTTAATATCAATGAATTTCAATTGACAAACAGTACTACAAGTGAAGTATTGGAATTGAAAGGTATTCCTGCAGAACAAGCAGCGCCTTATGTGAAAGGAGCGTGGAAATGTTATTCATCATGGGTAACTGTGGAGCGATCTTATTCTGTAACGGCTCAGAAAAATTGTGCAAAAAGGACTGATCATTAGCAACTGTCAATTTCAGTTGCTTTCTTTGTAATAAAAGAAAATACAGCGGCTAATCTGATTTCAGTAAATAATAATTTAATTAATTTTAGACATACTTCAATTCCCCTCATATATTCCTAAATTTTTGGAGTTGGTATTCGGTTCATCCCATCCTGACAATATGACTGATTATCACAATGCTAATTTGTATATTTACTCTTCTGCGCATTTGAATAAAGTTTGTGTTAAAGTAAATCATAAAATCGTAAATACACCGTATACTAAGTTGCATAGAAGTCATATCCCAAATATGGATACGCTTTGTATTATCAACAGGGTTGCCATCGACTCGGCTCCAAAAATAAGAACATTTGCCCCAAAAACTAAGATTTCGGGGTCAAAAATAAGAACATTTTTATAATTTTTCAAACCATAGGGTCCCCCCTATGGTTTTTTAGCAAAAATTTTTTCCAAGTGCATTCTTAGGGGTGCATTTTTTCAAATTTTTAAAATTCGTGCCGAAACTATAATGCCAATATTTTATTCCGCATGAATGAAAAAATAGCGCCGCAGGCGAAAATTTTTAGGAAAAGTTGCTTTTATTTCAAAAATTCCCATTAGAAATTGGATACTGCCTCTTCCCTATTCTCATGATTGATTTCACCATTTCACTGCTTTGCGCCATTTCACGTTGTCCCGCCGCGATCTCTCTGAATATCGCGCCGAAGCACGTTTTCTTTCCAAAGCAGGCAGTGGGAAATAACCAGGCAGACACAGGCTTTCTCTGCGCCCACCCAATTCGGCGGCAATTCCTTTATGTTCAAATGTGAATTAAGATTTCAAATCAATGAAGAATCAATCATGAGAATAGGGAAGAGGCAGTATTGCGTGAAATAAGGACAAAATAAGAACATTGGCCAAAAATAAGAACAAATCTTAGAAATAAGAACATTTTATTTTTCTAAGATTTGGACCCTCAAAATAAGGACAAATCTTAGAAATAAGGACAAATGGCAACCCTGATTATCAACATATTTTTATATATGGATCAATAATACCATTTATTTTGCAATATACCTGTTTTCGTCCGAGCGACTTGATGGCAAAAAACGAATTTGTTACTAATCCCAAGTTAGCCATGAAATATATTTTTATTGTGTTTTTTTTTGCGAAAAGTTTCAATTTATTGACTTCATTTATTCACTTAATTTCAGTTTCCTATTTCGCTGTTTTCTCAAATATTTTACTTCAAAACCGCTTCATTATGCTACATAGTATGTTTCAGAATGCTTAGGAGCATAAATCACAAACCCACATAATGCCCATGGCAATAAAGTGAGCGAGGACGAGTAAATCGAACGATTTGCATCCAACGGTAACAAGACTCCTCATAAAAACACCTAATAGAAACTTGACCATGGCCGAAGGGCCGCTGATTTAGTCTAATGCACGTACGCCCTGTGATTGTTAGGCACATTTTGACCAGTTTTAAATAAAAGTGCTAAAATCCATATTTTCGTTATGGACCAAGTATAAAAAGTGTAAAAAAAGCCCTTTAAACCCGTGTTTCCTTCTGACTTTTGACTAAAATAAAAACTTGCCGTCTTAACGCAATAACCGACCTAGAATCGCACCAGAACAATAACTAACAATTTTTCGGACTCGGCACATTGAAAAACGCTAATCAGATGGTTTTCTAAAAATGTATAAAAAAAACAAAATTCAGTTTGAATTACGGAATCAATCTGAATTTCTGATTTTTTCCCTATTATTTGAACTGTACGATTTAAACTGTAGTAGCGCCTGATTTTTCGATTATTATGCAGAATTATATGGAAAATATTCTAAACAATTGATTTGCCGAATTTGGCGGAAAGTTTGGCTTTTGCAATTTTTAGTTTCGCTATATTCGAAATTAAAAATAAAGTAAAATATTAGGCAAACCGACCCAGAAACGCAATTGTTAGTGGTCAAAAGTTGTGGTACAACAAGTAGTAAAAAGAGCAGACCACAATTGGTTAACTCGCCAATTATTCATCAATCGCATGTGTTACTTTTGTGTTAGTTCAGACAATTTGATCAAAATTACAAGGCATGATTGCATGACAATCAACCTACAAATTGTCAGTGAATTTGGCTGAAAAATCTTTTATTAAAAATCACCTTTTCATAAAAATCTGTAAATATCTAGATTAAAAATAGATAGTTTTATTGACATTGAAAGTGTACAATATATGAGATAGAATTATAAAAAGTAACATTTAATTAGTGCATATTGTATTAAAACGATATTTTTCTGCTAGCAAATATAATAAAAGAAATTAAGTAAAACAGTTCGTAACATTGTCAGTAGTAATTTTATGCTCCCTGTGCTTTTATATCAAATCCTGCTGGCAAATGTTCGACCAAAGTAGTAACGAATGGTAGTGGTCTTCCATTTACTTTCGCTAAAATACTTTCCATGTTTTCCATAAATTTCATAAAAGCATCCTTAAATTCTGTAGCAACTTTCTCATCGCCTACATCCAACAGCCCGTCGCTGATGTCCACATTTTCACTGTAAGGCGTTTGTTGCGCCTGCCACATTTGCACATTGCAAATTGCATTAGAAACGGCGTAATTATCCTCCATTAAATTGAGCTTTGCGGACTGAACTTTACCGGCTAAGATTTTGGCAGGTAAGTCGAGTTCTGCACCAATAGGTCGCCCCAGCCCAATTGCATCGGTAATGCCGTCTTCGATAGCTTTGACCATTGCAGGCACAGTGCGGAATCCGCCCGTCAAATAGACAGCAGCATTCTTGACAGCGGGTTTGATTTATTTGGCAAATTCCAGGAAGAATGCTTCTCGAGCTCGGGTGCTGTCCGACAAATGTTGGAATGCAAGCTTTTCAACGGTGCCACCTGAGAGCTCGATGAAATCAAATCCAACTCGCTGAAATATTTCGAAAATTAACTAATGAGTATGGAAATATTATTTTAAGTTTAAAAACAATATTTACAATTTCTTTTATTTTTGGTACAAAAAGCAGTAGATCATCAGCATCAATATTCTTTCAAGTTGTGCATAAAAATTTTTTTTCCTTTTAACCTGTCCGGTACCATTGCTTTTTGTACCCCTTTGAGCCAATTTTTCAAAACATTTACTCAATCACTCCATATAGTGTTATGACAAAAAAGTGGTCGGGACCCAAGGCCTACAATCTGGGATAAAAAGATTCTGTATTTAACACATAAAAATTTTATAATAAACATCGGTTTTTTTAGTTTTCCTTGGAAAATTATTTATGTGTTAAATAGAAAATCTGTTTGTCCCATATTGTGGGCCTTGGGTCCCGACTACCTTTTTGTAATACTATATATTCTTAATACCATATGGTTTCCGAGAATCATTCTGAAGCAGTGGAGACCGGTCAAAATACCCCCCCCCGGTCAAAATGCCCCCGGCCAAAATACCCCCGGTCAAAATACCCCCCGGTCAAAATGCCCCCGGTCATAATACCCCCATTTTCGAAAAATCATATAAAAAATTGCCCAAAAGCATGAAAATGCTCATTTTTTTCGCTGAATTCGTATTTCACATTAATTCTTGCCCAAAACAACCCTTATAAGGGCATACTGAAGGATTTAGGCTTGCGGCTCTAACAACCTGGGGCCTATGCAAGCTTAGTCCTTAGGCTTAAGCTGTTGAACAACCCTTACAATACTTTATATGGGGCTTTAAGCCCTAGAAAGTCTGTGCTGTAAGTGGCGCAACGAATTCAGCGAAAAAAAATGAGCATTTTCATGCTTTTTGCCCATTTTTTATGATTTTTCGAAAATGGGGGTAATATGACCGGGGGCATTTTGACTGGGGGTAGTTAGGCCGGGGAGCATTTTGACCGGGGGCATTTTGACCGGGGGTATTTTGACCTACCTTCGAAACAGTCGCCGATATTTTGCCGAATTTTGAAAAAGGTTTATTGTAAACGGCAAGATACAAAATTTGATTTTAAAAATTTGACTGTCAAGGTCTTTAAAACTCACATCGTATTCTTTGCACATGAAAACCGCCTCTTCTGATCGCAGGCCTTTGTTTTGAAATTCTACTGAATTCATTTTAATTCCAATAATGAATCCGCTTTCTGCCGGGATTTCTTTTCTGATTGCCTGATATATTCCAGATTCAGGCGAACTCTGTTTTCGAGCGAGCCTCCGTATTTGTCGGTTCTCTTATTTGTGGTCAAAGATATGAATTGTGCCAACAAATATCCATGCGCGGAATGCAATTCGACTCCATCAAATCCAACCTCCTTGCAAAACTTAGCAGCAAAAACAAAATCTCGTATCACTTCGTTTTTGATCTCTTCCAATGTGAGAGCTCTCGGCTTGCCAAATCCAACTTTGAACCTACTCGCAGTTGTACATTGTACGTCGGATGCTGAAATTGGGTGGGCAGTAATATTCTCTGGAGTCATTCGACCAGCGTTTCCAAGCTGTGCAATGGCGAGCACGCTAGGAACATCTTTCATGGCTTTGGCGAGTCCGGCAAATCGTTCTCGACGCAAAGGGCTGAGTGGGTGGGGACGGGACACGGACAGTTCATCACCTGGACAATTCATCACCCGCGACAATTCATCACCTGCGACAATTCATCACCTGCGACAATTCATCACCTGCGACAATTCATCACCTGGACAATTCATCACCTGCGACAATTCATCACCCATAAAGAAAAAGGGCCAATTTTCAGAAAAGTTTCAAATTTTTAGATTTTTTTAAAGATAACAATGTGTAATAAGCAAATTTTATTCATTATTTTCAACCTCATCATCAATTCCAACAACATCATCAATAACGATATTCTGAGCAATTCCTCTCAAAAGCTCAATAACAGTTCTCTCATTTCTTTGATATTCCTGCAGAATTTTCAAAATTCGCTTGTCGGCATCTTTGTACTTCTTGCGCTTGTCTTTTGGTCGGCGCCCTGAAATCCACTACATATACTGTTGATCTCGGCCATGCTGCACTTTCTTGAGCGATAGGATGAAATTTCCCAGCGTGGGGTGGCATACGCCCAATTCAGTCTGAATTCGACGATTTGCAGCTTCGGCATAATTATTTGTCCGCGAGGCGCCATCAAGGGTTCTTTGGTAGACGGACCACATCTCAGGAGGGAATCTCGGATCTAGTTGAACAACGCGATTTCCTCGTCTTCTTTCAGCGCCTGAATTGTTTTAATTTGAGCAAATGAAATGAACTAAGTCTAAGAAATATTTTAACTAAATCTCAGAAATATTTTAAAATATATAATTTTTAAATCTTAAAAAACGCAATGCGGCACGGGCATGCAGCTTTTTGAAATTTCGCGCACCGCCAAAATGACTTTAGGTGATCTTTGCTGGTTTTGTACTGCCAGAACTCATGGGATTCGTAAACGAATTTGAGGTTTCCTTTCTCTGTTTTTAGCGTCTAAAAGTTTCACAATCTAGTAAAGTATTTCAAAATGTTGAAGATTTTGTATTATCAAAAATTATTGTATTATTATTTTCCATAAAATTCAGAAAAATAGCACCAAATAATACCTGAATATCGGGAACATTTGCAACATCTGACACAACTGTATCCCGCGAATTTTCTTCCTCCGCTTGAGAAGAGGAATCCTCTGAGACGCTTGAACTTCGTTCTTCCATAAGAGCAGAAAAATCAACAAATCGATCTCGACTCATCCAGCGGAACTATAACATAATGGATATAACATAATGTTAACTATAACATAAATCAGTGGCATTAGCAAATATTTGATCAACACACAATTCTAACAAACAGGCAGTTTTTATCCAACTGCTTCAGGTGTATAAAATAATCTAGAATAGTCACTAAAATGAATGCTAGGCATAACATGAATCATCAAAGACAAACATATTGTATAGTCGTCATGCAGTAAGGAAAAAGATGAAAAATAACCAAGAATGCCTTTGAATCCATAATTTTGGAAAAAATTGACCCAAAATGTCAAATTTTTCTGAAAATTGGCCCTTTTTCTTTATGGGTGATGAATTATCGCAGGTGATGAATTGTCGCAGGTGATGAATTGTCCAGGTGATGAATTGTCGCAGGTGATGAATTGTCGCAGGTGATGAATTGTCGCAGGTGATGAATTGTCGCGGGTGATGAATTGTCCAGGTGATGAACTGTCGCGTACCCGGTGGGGACAGAGTGGTGAATTATCATGTTACCAGTCATTTCAAGGTGATGCTAAAATACGAAGATAAATACAACACAACTTGACCTTTTGCCCAATGCGCTTTAATGCCTCACACTACACATTTGCAGATTAATAACATTTTTTGAAAGAAACGTACTGAAAACCCTCTAACATAAATGTGGTAAAATTTCTTTCTTTTGTAGTGCCATTTTATTTGTAAAACCTATGTCCAAATGTATAGCAAATGTTCTTGCGCCAAAACAAGAAATTTTGTTCCATGAAAGATTAATCTTTTTCTTGGACTCAAAGTACTTTGTTTTAAACCAAACTTATTTTTATTTTGGTCTAATGGCCATCGTCTTAAAAAGTTTTACCTAAGAAGTGTGAGGTCCAAAAAGTGCAAAAAGATGTATCAAATAAGTTTGTACTTTTTGGGTTAGCCAGTATATATTAATGAGATGTTTATGTTTATACATCCGGGTGCATACCAACTGGGGGGTATGCGATATCTCGAGATTCAGCCTTAGGGTTATGCCTAAGCCTAATTCGGGAGCGTAAGGATAGGGTTACCCCTATTTGGGCACAACGCCAATGCCAAGGGATTTTGCAGGGGAACGACCCTTAGGATCAGATTTTTGGCTCATTCTGACCCTTAGGGTCTAACTAAGGTAGGAAGCATGCCTAAGGCTCACGCCAACGGCGGAATCTCGAGATATCGCATACCCCCCAGTTGACTTTTACCCTATCGAGTCCCTCTAAAGCACACTGTGTGTGTCCGCCACGAACAGAATCTTTCTGAGTTCCACTCCGTTTGGGGTGCACGGTAGCTCAAAATGCTCCCCTTCCAATTCTAAGTAGGCAATCTGTAAAAAATTTTCACGGGCGATCTCAAAAATGGCATTTTTTGCAAAAAACTGCCATTTTGGTCATTTGGAGGCGTGCTCCGCGGCGTAGCCGCGGGTTCACTTTTCTTTACAACCTAAGCCGGAAAGGGAATAAAATAACAAAATTCATAACCAATTTGTGTAACGTACATAAAATACGGAAAACTCACCGGATCAACTATAAGATTGCCAGTGAGTAGAACTCCAAATCCGCCATGACTGAACTTTTGGTACATATTCATTAACCCTTGCGTGGGTATTCCGGTTTCAGCTGCATTGCCATGGATGTAGCTGGACACCAGCTCAGTCAGCGCCGCTTTGATAAAACGATTTTCAGCAGTGCGTTTACTAGTTTTGAAAAGTAATTTTTCGCCCAAAATTGCGGGACTAACGGGACTGGTGACGGGAATTCGACGAGACATTGGAATTCAGGAAGTAGTCTTGAATTTATTAAGCGAAATAATATTATTAATAATATTAATAATATTAATAAAGAGAAATATGTTATTTTATACTGAAGGAAGCAGACATTTCAACGAGAACACAAACCAATACTCCAAACTATATTGAACGGAAAGGGAGAATTCCGCGAAGAGAGCAAAATATTCTCTGCTCTCGTCGGTGATATTTTTTGAAAGGAGCATTGTACTCAATAAAAATGTTACACATCAGTTCTCTAACGGTTGTCTTTGTATTTTAATCTCGATATTTACCAAAATAATTCTTAACAAAAGTCATCAAAAAACAATCGCTTTGAAGAAGAGACAAAATTAAAATATCATGATTGGCTCTGAAAATGTGCATAAGAGAAAAATGACGATTCACAGATAACGCACAAGCTATGACTATTTACCTAAGGAATATTTTAAGAATTGTTTGTAAATTTTTGTTACAAAAACAATTAAAAAAGGTTCAGGTCATGGGAGGTATTTAAACACCTGGAGTTGTTCGTTTATTAATTTAGATTAAAGGAATAATAATTTGGGTCTAATAAAATATTTTAAGTCAGTGCAAAATATGCAATAAAGATTAGAAAACAATCTCAGATAAATGTAAATGAAGTTACTTCTTGCTTCCTTTTCACAACAAATATCTGCCGTGGATCATGTTGATAGGTTAACCTCGGGCGATTTTTCTTTGGCATTGCATTTTTCTTTGGCCTGAAGGCATAAGAATTCATTACAGTTATGGCCTTATAATTATGTTATACATCTCTTCCCGCTTGTCATTTTTTCATAGCCATGCAAAATGTTTTAAATCTTCGAAGAAGTTCTTCCATCTCGTTTCCATTATTTTCATCCTTTTGGCAAAATTTCGAACATTTTCGAGTCCTGTACCTCTTTGTCTTTATTTATAAAGCCAAAAGTTGACACATAGAACAGCTGATCCGAACTTCAGCTGAAAGCTGTTAATATGCCACTTTTTTGGCCCAGAACTATTGAACAATTCAAGAGTAAACGTCATTATTTTATTGCACTTTATCATAACATGACCCATACCCGCTAATCAATAACGCCAGTAAATGGTGTCCCGTTTGAGGCCAACTATGTAAACATAAACAAAACCACATCAACCATTCCACAAATAAGTCAATTTTACCCAAAACAACCAACAAAATTCCCGAAAAGGTCATTTTGACATTGCCGTTCTTTTTCCATTTCCAGCTTCTTTATGCCGATTCCACGTCCCCTTTTCTTCGCATGGGCCCACCATGCCCAAACCAGGACCTAACCAGACAGAAAAATGAGCAGCGATGGCTAAACAAAACGGGGGCCGATGCAGCAACCAAGCCCTTTCCCGGCTTCTTCACGTCAAAGAAAAGAAAGAAAAGGGGAATTCTCGTTTGGGGTCCATTTTCTGCATATTCTCTCCGGGTGCGGCCGGCTTTCAAACGAGACCCTTTCATTCTCTTTGCATTTTATCGGCAGTAGCGGCGGTGGCGTTCGCGACTCGCGTGGCATTTTTCCGTTTTATTACGTGAACTCTCCCCAGCATACTAAAGATTATATAGATAGGTGATCCTTATAGGGCCAGGCTGTTAGAGAAAGAAATAATAACTATACAATCAGGGTGTGGGCGGCCTCGCAGCCGTGTTAGGGTGTCGAATGCCCTCTGTGTGTGGTTATAGGCATAGACAGGAGTGTTACTGGGGAGTCGGCCATGAGAAATGGGGATGTGGCGTGAGAAGCCTAACAGGCGGACGCCTGGCAGGTTGCAGTGGCCTCAACTCACTAGCTCGTTTTTTCCGTTAGACGTTCTTTTAGCCGTTATTTTATCGGTTAGGCCGTCCAGTGGTTCGTCATTCATCCGCGGATGACTTTTAGGTGATGCGGAACGCGGGCGCACCATTTACGCTGTTTGTTTGTTATTTTTATTTTGAGGAACCATGATTTTCCTAAGTAGCTGTGAAAAATTTTCACTGCGGAATATATAACCGGTGGTTGGTTGGCAATCGGCTCACAAAATTGATATAGGTGTTGTGGTCTTTGATAACTTAATAATTAGAAATTATTAATTTAATTATTAACTTGAAGAATGAAAAATATATGAGAAAACTGTGAAAACAGAGAAAGGAGAGTAGAATATGTTTAGCGGTGTAACTTTATTACTTTAATTTCCCTTTTGTTTCTTTTCGCATTTACGGTCTATGTTTGAACGTTCTTGATTTATATTTGTTTATTCATTCGCTGAACTTTGTCGAAGCGGCCTTTGTTAGAATTATTCATATTTGCGATTTATTTTGGGCTGGCAGTGATTTAGGACGAAACAAATTTTTTATTTGATAAGTTAAATTTTATGCAAATAGCTACTTAACATATTGATTCTGCAATTTAATTGTGGCTTCTCAGCGCCAATAAAATAATCTCGTGTAAAGGCCATAGATTTGTTTGCTATAAATTTTTGCGATCCAACGATGAAATATTTATATGTGAATTTTTCAAATTAGAAACTATTCCTGTCTATGCAACAAATTCTGATTAAAATATTTAATTGTATGTTTTTACTAACTATGACAAGGAATATTTTGAATTTATTTTGAATTGCGAGTAAATATTATTGGTCTCAAAATGTTGTCCTTTGGGCCAGACAAACATTTTCCTATAAATGTTCGTAGACTGCTCTCTCGAAATTTTGCATCTGGTAAAACAAGACATACATACATATGCCTGCCTTATATAGACTCGTCCTGTACAACAAATTTTAGTTTCGCAAATATAAAATAGTTTTGACATTACAACCCTCATTAAGGAAATCTTGATTGAAATCTAGCTTGAAATGTTTGCATTTGGTAGCATAAGCATATACCATAATCCTCCCAATATCCTTATCTAGACACTCGAATTGTATTTCAGTCCGCAAAATATAAAAAAGCAGAACACTTTTCAATATTTGTGGAGAAATTCAACAAAACGCAATTTATAAAGAAGGAACTTGGTTTTCTGGCTTCTTTTCTTATATTTTGTGTCATGTGAGAAATCAAAATTGTTTAATTCCATTCTCATGAAACAATGAACGTCTATGTAATGATATGCAAGTGGTAATTATTGTGTTTCTTCCTTTACAGCTTTGCATAATGTTCATTAACCTATTTCAGGTGCAACCTTATCATTATTGGGTCTAATAATTCTAATAATTAATAATAATATTCCGTGACAAGGCAGCTCGCAAGGAGCATTTGGTCCGACCATGCGTGGTTTTGAAGGACTTGGTTTGGAACCCGGCTCATTCTTTATGTAAATATATTGCAAATTGATACTTTCCACAAACGGATTAATTGCAGGTGCACTGAAGCTTCGCCTCGATGCTTTGTCATTCAACAAGTAGGTTGCCATTTCCTACAGTTCTTCTTTTTTGTATCACATACGTTGCGACAGTAAAGTCAGTTTTATGACCTCCCAGAAGGTCAAATTGAAAAGTTTCATATTCGAAATACACTCTTTTCATATACGTAATACACATCCCAAATACGAGAATCTGGAAGATTTTCGGATTTTGGATCCGATTCTTACGGCCAAGAAAACTAGAAATTCTTCTCAATTTTGTGGGCTATGACACCATCTCTTGAGTGCCATTAAAATAAGGAAAAACGTATATTATTTTGATTGATTTAATTTTATTATAAATCCATTATTTTTGATTCCTATTTCTTTGGGGGCATTTCGGACCACCCAAAAAGGAAGTTTCAATACCTGTATGTTTATTCTTATTCCTTGTATTACGTGTGATATCTATCACCTACTCTACCATTTTCTATACTTTCTAGGTGAACGACGTGGGTAACGCTCTCAAAGGTGTGGCATCGGCAAATCTGCCAACGAACCAGGATACCCAAAACAAGGAAGGCGATGGGCTCTTCGGCTCACCACCACCTCAGCAGCAGTGTCCCATACCAATACTTCCTTGGTGGTTTAGTGGTAAGCTTATCTTTCTCTATTACGTCCATGCCTCCACGTGGTATTTTAGACGAATGTAAGCAGCAGCTCCTTAATGTTCCCAGCTTTGAGACATCAGGCATTTCTCGCTCAGGTATTTTTATCAGTTTCAACATTTTCTCGGTTATATTCAAACCCTTTATTTGAGAAAAATAAAAATTATTTTAGCCACACCCGACTCTTCGATGCTCCTTACGCCTGACCAGCTGAGAGAACGCCTCAGACGGCAGCTCGAGTATTATTTCAGCCGGTAAATTTCTAGTTTTACGATATATTGTGAATTATGTAATATTCACTTACCGCTCATTTTAGAGAAAATTTGATAAACGACCGTTACTTACGATGTCAAATGGATACCGATCAGGTTGGACTTTTATTATGTGATGCAGTGTATTGAATGATTGCGTGTATGAATGGCTATGGCCAGATCACATTAATAACTAAGCTTACACTTTTTCAAAACTTGCATGGCAGAGGCGCAATAAATTAAATGTTCGACACTATACCGTATATCTACCACTGATCGCTGACTTATAAACTCAAAACCTGACTCGAAAGTGTGTCACGCTTGATTTATGTCGTTATAGATCTAAAAGACCCAACTATACACAACGATTTATGCATAATATGTTTCAGTTTGTGCCGATCAAGATTTTTCAATCCTTCCCCAAAGTGGCACAATTATTGGCTCACAGACCACTTACCGAGAATAAGGAACAAAGCGATTACGAGTTAATCATCGATATACTCAAATGTAAGTATTGGCCACGCTCACCGTAGTTATATAAATCTGATTCTAGTGTCTGATCAAGTTGAGGTAGTTGGAGAGAAAGTGCGTCCAGTGTGCAAGAGATGTACAATTATTCTCAGGGATATTGAGTGCGCTGATGAGAAAGTTGGTTTTTGAGGTCGTACAATAAATGGATAAACCCAAAAATATTTTATGCCAAATCATAACCCAGTTTCTATTTCAGTTTCTATTTCTAAAACTAATACTTCCATACTATATTCCGGTTATAATTTATTAATTAACATTCAAATTTCAGGAAGTGAAAGCGATGTTCGACGATTGTCCACAGAAATATCAAAACATTACATATGGTTTGAATATTTACTAAATTATCTACATAGCATTTAACTCATTACAGGACTGAATAACAGCTGGTACATCACATTTGACACAGAAGTAAGTTGATCTATATTTCATTTATGTTTCCAGTCGTTATATCTAACTTTTCAGGAAGATACAAAATTGGCTTTTCTTCATTTGAAGAACCTCGGCAAAACTTTCAACCACAAACCTGTGCATGTATGTTAATTATTTAATAACAAAATTAAAAAATAGGTACATAATTTTTATTTAGGCTCGTATAAAAACCGGGCCAACGCCGAAGTTCACAACAACAGAGTCAAGTATTGGCCAGATAATTATTCACGATGCAGGTGCATATCAACAACCGCATGCTGAGTCGACAATTGATGGCGGAGCGAAACCAGAAAGCGGTGCTTTAATAACGAACCCAGCTTTGAATTCGTCTTATAATTTGGGAATGATTCTAGCACAATATGGTATGTAATTTTTCAAATTATTCTGAATTACTGTGGATTATGTCAATTTTCACACTTAAAAACATAATGCGTAGAAAATGATATAAAAAACTATAAAACAATTTTTTTCCAACTACCAAAAGTGATGTTTTAGTTATTTTCTTCCATCATACTCATTAGTTTGGAACAATAAAATAAATTCTAATTAAAAAATTATATAGGTTATTTTCCGCGTGCAACTTTCATCCCTTCAATTGCGCTGGCTAAACAACATCATATATCTGTGCCGTGTACTGTGCCGATTTCTATACAAACGTCAGATTTCTCTCGTCAGCCGATTCCTATGGATATAGACCACAGTCCTCTTGGAGATGGCTCACCTCTTTCCGATTTCGGCAAGGATTCGCAATGTAAGGTTTTATTGAGGGTACTAAATAAATATATACAGATAAAACTGAAACTGGGACTGTATTTATTTTCAAATTGCTTCTCGGAATTTTAGGTTGTGTAAGGATGAATAGAACATTCTACGAAAGGTTTTAGCTTTTCAAACTAGTGAATAATCATGCTTTTGATAAAAAAAATTGAATATGTGAGTACCATTTTTTCGAAAAATATGTATAAAGTATTGAAAAAATTATTATTTAAAAAATTACTCAACCTACGAGTTGACTAAGTTTATTAACATATCATCCACTTCGATAATTTATAGTAGTCAAAGATGAAGAGATGACGAAAGAAAACATGGAACCAATTAATACTAACGAACAAAATGAGGAGAGCGCACCCAAGAAATTCATAATGGACAATTGTGAAAACTCGCAAAGCATATATGACGGCGGTGGTCTGGTGGCCAATTACCCACCTGCTTCCACCTACAGCCAAATTCCTAATTTTGGCAGGCAAAGAATTGTAAGGTTTTGTATTTTTATTTCACAATGAGAATGTGAAAATTTTCGTTTACAATACAGTTCGCCAATTGGCGTTTGACGAGATATTGTAATTTATGTATAACAAGAGTAAGAAAACCGGCGGCATTCGCCACCAGTAAGCCTTATTTTACTTGGCACTTTTTGACAAAAGTGCACACTCTTGTATGTTGCGCAGGTCAATTTTTGCACATTCCCTACTCAGAATTCCCGGGGGAGCATTTTGAGCTATCATGCACCCCAAAAGGAGCTATTCCCGAAAAGTTTCCTTTGTAGGTACAAAAATTGGCAAAAATGACACTTTTTGACAAAAAAGTGCACTTTTTTGTATGTTGCGCAAAAAAGTGGAACCACCAAAAGTCTTAGAATTTCCAGGGGAGCATTTTGAGCTATCATGCTCCCCCAAAAGGAGCTATTCCCGAAAAATTCTGTTCGTGGTCCTGTTTTTCCTGCGCTTTAGGTTAGAGTGGATAAGAAACTTGTAATATGAAGTCAATTTGTACGTTTACAGACAGACGTACCGCGAATTCTCAACAAAGGCCGTCACTCGCCCGCGTTAATATTCGCTTCACCTCTTGCTTATGAGTACTACAATCCTTATTACTATGCGGCAATAGCGCAGCCTATGGAAGATTATAGCTTATATACACCAAATAACAACGCAAACAACAACACCGGAAACTTTCACAAGAGAAATTCAACAAGTGGCCCAAACCCTCAAAGAGGAATTCGAAGGCAGGAAACTTTAAATGGCCCGATTGAAAATGGAAAAGGCAGCGGCGGCAAAGATCAGTTAGTTTTAAATATTATACCTAATTTTTTGAAGCGGAGAACCAAAATGTTTAAATAAAAATCCACATCGATATTTTCAGGGAGTATAATTATAAATCAAGACCATTTGGAACAAATTTCAACAACAATGACAGAGGTGGTTATCGTTCAAACTCCCATTATAATGGTGGACCAAATCGCAACCGTGATCAAAACTACAATGATTCCAGAACTCGTCCACAGCTTGCGCAACGAAACCATCATAATAATAATTCTAATAACGAAAATGATCCTCCACAAGCGCCCACCAAAACGCAACCATTGCGTTCAAATTCAAGCACTGAACCGCAACAGCAGCCGGGTAATCCAGCCTTTCAACGTTCAAACTCATATCAAAGTCATCATAATCCGCAGTCGGCTCAAGGAAAATGGGGATGGGCTAAAGCAAACACTAACAACCGAGATTTTGGAGGCAGGTCTCCTGGGCCGGCAAGAGCTAGCTGGAGGCGTGGCGCCTCGAACAACAATGGAAACAGAGGTATAAACTTATAACTATTGGCATGCACATGTATCTCTAAACAAAATTGTTGTAGCCAAAATCCGAATTTAGCATACTGAATCAAACTTTTGCATTACAATCAGACAAATTTCATTTTTCTGGACATAAATATCAAACTATAGCACAATGATAATATTTTTGATTTAATTAATTTTTACAGGAATTCTAGGCAACAATGGTTTAGTGCTGATCGAGGCCAAACCGTTGAATAGCATAATGACTAATCGAGAGCTACTAACAAACTCATCAGAAGAAAGTGGTCACCATTTTTTGAACAACCGTAGACCGCAACATTTACAGCCTCTAATTCCTAGAGGCCAGAAAGAGCCGTGGGCAGAAAGGTATCAACCGCCTCGCACATTCGGAGGAAATTACGAACATATCAAAAGTTCATCAAATAATAGTTCTGATAACCCTGAAGCAGGAAAAGCCGCTGTTGTCCGGCAAAATGCGGAAGATCACAGAGACACTGAGCTCAAAGAGAAGAAAGAAGCCACCAATCAGACGTACAATTTTGTGGAAGTCGAGTGAGTGACTTTTATTAAGGCGCAACTCAAATTTATAGAAAAATTTACCTGTTAAAATGTAGCGTCACGGAAATATGCGCTAAAAATTTTTTATTTTTTTAAATGGGATATTTTTGAACCATCTCTGAAACGGGCTTTTCTCTTCCATTTTCTCGGCATAAAAATGTTATCACATTACCGCATATTTCAATTAAAAATTGGAATAATAGTGACAAATGCGAACTTATCAGATATTTTCCTAAAAATTGCAAAGTAATACATTTCGCTTCAGATTCCCATCACTGGACACCGGACGCCGTTCTTCAGCCGTTTCTCAAAAGGATGACAAAGACGACAGTCACAGCAACAACTCGGTATCCGAGAAAAGTGAAACAGTGGCGAACAAACAGAACACTTTTGATGAAGTACGCTCACTTTCTTATTGTGTACTATTTCTCAACATAATTTTTAGACTAAAATTCCAAAGCCAGAAGTTCCGCGAAATGAGCCAGCAAAGAGCAACACATGCTGCTACAGCGCCATTGTAGCAGGGACATATTCTCGCAGCAAAACCACAGAAAGTATTTCGACTACGAACAGCATATCCGGCGCTTCCCTGACAAATCAAGACCAGCCGATTAATGAAAACAGTGCAACGGCACCAGCGAAGTGCAGTTATGCACAGACATTAAAGAAACATTCTAACAAGTGAATTTGAGAAATGACACCAGATAGTCATTTTGAGCTTCCCAGCACTGATCGTCTTCTAATCGAGATTTCTATTAATTTAATGTTATTTACCTTTTATTTGTCATTATTTAACTCCGATTTCCAAGGTAACCAGGTCATGGTTGGTTTTTATTACTTGATCAGTATTCCGTAAGAGCATTGCCGATTTCATAGTCAGCTCGCTCATAAGGCTGAACTTAATTTACTCAAAAATTTTCTGACCTGATCTTACTTCTGTCTCTAAGAGTTAAGCGACACCTGTCGCTCCAAAATGACAATTTCTACTTCCAAAGTCTTTTCCACTGCTAAAAATTGTCTGCTAAAGATAGATCATAAATGTAAATAGTAAATGGATGGAAGCTGTAGGAATTAGAAAGTATAGCTTTTGTTTTTAGTATCTAATAGAATCTGCTAGCTATGGTTTCTTAATATGATTTAAGACTAGTCTTTTGCACTCTACCTTACCTAGTCTCTTTTGTATTATTATCATAAAGTTTTAATGGGTACTCTCATATGAATTTCTCTTTTATTCGAAAAATAGTGGTGCAATTCTATTTTATTCATGCCAAAGTAGAATGTTTTCATGCGATTTTTCATGTCATCTACTGATTTTACATTCTATCAATCTACCATTTTTTTACTGTTGATATTTGTATTATTTATTATATTTACAATGAACGCATATGCCAAAATGGCAAATTTGACACATAAAACAGTTAAATTTTGGTGAGTTAAAATAGTTTCTTTGTACTTGTAAGTAAAAATGTATCTTTTGCTTTAATATATTTTTAATATTTTATTAAATTCCTTCCTATGATTCTCACCTTCCTACGCACTTATGCAGCATCTTTACCAAAACCTGCTTTATATCAAAGCTTTTACTTCTAACTATATCTACACGCAAAATACATGTAGAAGGATAGTCATATCATTTCCTACTTTATTCTAATTTTTCCCTTCCTTGATTCTCATTAATGGCCTCCAAAAACGTGAAACGGACGGACGGAGGGACATCACTAACTTACTATAAGGATCTTTATTACCATTTCTAAGCTTATGTAATATTTGTAATTTATCTTGTTTTCCAGTCGTTTCTGACGCCGTGCTAAAATGTTTTTTCCAGTGTTGAATAAAAGACATCGTATAAAATTTCTGAACTTTGTCACAGCAAGGAACATTGGTCAGCGAACAAGTATATACGCATGTAAAATTAGCACGGCCACCCGATCTACAAAATAACATAAGAAAATAAGTAAATCCGCAAAATTATAATCACCAATAATATGGCACTTTTTGGATTCCCCCCATACGGAAAGCTTAAAAAAATGCAAGAAGCCTTGCAAAATGCAACTAATGGTTCTTATCTGTCCCAGGCAATCTTAGAACCCTTGCGCAATACAAAAACAGCAAAGTTTTTCAATGTTTTTCATTTCCAAAAGCTAAATGTCCGGCTGCTATTTTCTCTCAGTTTTTGTTCAAAATGGAGGAACTTCGCAATTTCAACGGCAATGATTTGTATGAGCGCTTACAAAACTACACTGATGAGCAATATGAAGATTGTTTCGTTATTTGGGACTACTTTATCCTAAAAATTCTCGTCACTGCCCAAAATGCAACTCTCCAATGACTACCAGAAAAGTGAAAGATGGTGATAAATATCCCACTATACAAAAAGCTTCGCTGTTTTTGTGTTGCGCAAGGGTTCTAAGATTGTCTGGGACAGATAAGAACCATTCGTTGCATTTGTCAAGGCCTGTTGACTATTTTTAAAAGCTGACCCTTTCCGTTTCGCAACAATTGTCAGTTATACAAAATTGGGAACGGAATTCATTTCATTCAATACAACTTTGAAAACTGCGTGACCATCAATAAACGGCTTAGGTGTGTATTATTAGGAAGAACCATCAGTTTTCTCCATTCTACTACCAACAATTTACACAATCTATTCGCAACATGTTGTCAGGAAATAACAAAAAATTATTGGGTATATGGAAGGAGGCACGAAGGGAAAGGAACTGGAAGTTGAAAAACCATCGGTGTCAAGGGAAATTAAAACTTCGGTAGAGTTATTGATTACTAGCCTGTTTCACAACAAAAAAGAGCTAGTTGACGATACAGTTTAACAAAACAACTGATATTTAAAGAGTGAATTTTAATTTTTAGTTATGTTGCAGTTAATACTGGGAATCAGTTAATACTGGCACTAACTAGTTAATACTGGCACTAACTAGTTAATACTGGCACTAACTAGTTAATACTGGCACTAACTAGTTAATACTGGCACTAACTAGTTAATACTGGCACTAACTAGTTAATACTGGCACTAACTAGTTAATACTGGCACTAACTAGTTAATACTGGCACTAACTAGTTAATACTGGCACTAACTAGTTAATACTGGCACTAACTAGTTAATACTGGCACTAACTAGTTAATACTGGCACTAACTAGTTAATACTGGCACTAACTAGTTAATACTGGCACTAACTAGTTAATACTGGCACTAACTAGTTAATACTGGCACTAACTAGTTAATACTGGCACTAACTAGTTAATACTGGCACTAACTAGTTAATACTGGCACTAACTAGTTAATACTGGCACCAATTAGTTAATACTGGCACTAACTAGTTAATACTGGCACTAACTAGTTAATACTGGCACTAACTAGTTAATACTGGCACTAACTAGTTAATACTGGCACTAACTAGTTAATACTGGCACCAATTAGTTAATAATGATAAATTTGGTTATTTTGTTTCATTTTTCGAACTGTTTGTCCATTTTTGGAGCATTTCTCACTATGTTGGTTATAAATCTGATATTACTGTCTCTATATCAGCTTTTTTTCTAGATTTCATAATATATCGCAGAACTTTTAGTTTTTCGATTTTTGCATCAAAAAATTACAATTTTCATTATTTTTAACAATTTTGACAACTATTTCGTTGAATGACCTTGAATGAATTTTCATGGATGTGATTAACGAGGAAAAAAATTACCTAATAGTGCATTTCCAGCAAAACTATCACGTGTTTTTATACAAATACTTATATAAATATAGTTTCATGGAATGTTTCTGGTCATGGTCCCAAGAGCCGAAAATAAATATTTGGTTTCGATAAATTTTGGTTTCGAAAATACAAGAAGAACTGAGTAGAATAAGAACAGAGACTGGTTTGAAAGTCTGTATTGCATTGAAATATGTTTGGGTTTTCCATTTATGAAACAAACCATTTATGAACATCGAAGGTTTACCAAGATTTTGATGATAGGTAGTTCACATATATAACAAATTTTGGGTCAAAACCCGTGACATCTTCCTATTTTTTCTAAAGTCGGCACTGCAAAACGACACTTGAGAAAATAGAGAGAAGTAATATAAGTGCACTGCATATAGGGAAGTGCACTTTGTAACATGCCCTTATAAGCAACTTTACTCTTCGCTTCTCTCTCAAGCAACTTTGCTTCTTAAACATCTCACAATATAATGAAAATTGTAATTTTTTGATGCAAAAATCAAAACTTAAAAATTCTGAAATATGTGTTGGAATCTGGGCAAAAAGTTGATATAGAGGCAGTAATATCAGATTTATAACCAATATAGTGAGAAGTGCTCCAAAAATGGACAAACAGTTCGAAAAATGAAACAAAATAACCAAATTTATCATTATTAACTAGTTAGTGCCAGTATTAACTAGTTAGTGCCAGTATTAACTAGTTAGTGCCAGTATTAACTAGTTAGTGCCAGTATTACAATCCCTCTCCACAATTCTTTTTTAGGGCAAACTCGATTTCAAATTAGCGCCAAAATATAATCGCATGCCAATGGGGTAAAAGGGGGCCGCTGAAAATTTTTAATGAGGGGGATTATTCGGCAGGGTCTCCTCTAGAGATTGGTAAAAAAATTTGAGTGGGGCCTTATTAGAGTAAAAATTTTCACAGTCAACACTTTTCCCTATTAGAGGAGGCTCTTTTCCTGATGCTGAACAGAACCTCCTCTAATAGGGAAAAGTGTTGACTGTGAAAATTTTTACTCTAATAAGGCCCCACTCAAATTTTTTTACCAATCTCTAGAGGAGACCCCTGCCGAATAATCCCCATCATTAAAAATTTTCAGCGGCCCCTTTTTACCCCTTTGGCATGCGGTTACATTTTGGCGCTAATTTGAAATCGAGTTTGCCCTAAAAAAGAATTGTGGAGAGGGATTGTAACTAGTTAGTGCCAGTATTAACTGACTTTTCAGTTAGTGCCAGTATTAACTAGTTAGTGCCAGTATTAACTGATTCCCAGTATTAACTGCAACAGTTACACTGATTCAAATGTAATGCTGATCCTGTCAAAAATTAATTGACTCCAAATAGCCCTGTGAAAATACCATATTTATATCACTCAATAACTTCTAACGAATTTCTCTATAAAACCATACTTGTCATGGCAATTCATTAGATTTTTTAAATCCTATTTTGATTATCGTTCATTTAGAGCAATGTCTAATGGCGAAGTGGTTCGTTTCGCTTACGTCAAATATGGCAAGAGGAATGCCATAAGCAATGCTGGACAAGGATATGTCTATATTTGGGGAAAATACAAAACTAGTCCCATTGTCAATAATGACACTTCTTTGGGTCCAAAATATCGGGTTAATCATTTTTTGTGTAAATTTTTTCCATTTAACGAAATTGTTTCAGGATCGCTATTATGTATGCTCAGGATGTAGGGCTATTCACATTGCACAGAGCATACCTTTTTCTTATTTACCAAAGCGGAAAATTAGGGAAATATCTGGCCGACATTTCTGGTGTGGTAATGTAATGAGCAGATCCATTACGGGCCATATTTGTGTTCCAATGAGAGAAATTGAGGTTAGTGTTTTGGTTAACTTAAACAAAATGCCAAGAAGTGTTAAACTCGAGTGCTAAATCCACTCTTACCTAAACCGCAATGGTTACGTCACGAACCCCCCTGTGGCCGAAATGCAACTTTCCACGCTGCGCTCGGATTTGGGCGATCTTGGTGCCAATCAATTGCTCTCGGCGAGAGAAGACGATTGGTACCATTTTCAGCCTCCAGACGGCCCTCTGTGGCCCCCTATGACCCCTTTTACCCCCCCCCAGGGGCCCACAAAAGGGAACTTTTCACGCTGCGCTCGGATTTTGGCGAGTTATAGCTCATTTGAAAGCTCTCGGCGAGAGAAGACGATTGGTACCATTATTTTTTGTTCTAATTTACGCTTAGAAACAACCCAACTTTGACCGCTGATGGCGGTGCGCGAAGCGCCGCAGATGCAGTCTCCGCGCGTACAGGCAAAGTTAATTTTTACAAGATTGCGGCTTCGCCGCAATCTTGTAAAATCGAGTCCCTCTAAGGCGCACTGTGTGTGTTCACAACGAATAGAATCTTCCGCTACCCCCCCCCCCCAAAACCCATGATTTTAGTGGGGGGTTATCAATGTCAGAATTGGGGTGACATACGTGAAAACGCGACATACGTGTGTCACGTAAAAGGGCAAGTACCCCGTCGCGCCTCCGTTTTGGGGCATCTGATATGTCAATCGCTTCCTCTCGGCGAGACAAGACGATTGGCACCGGTCCCAGTTGCGGCAAACCCTTATTCCGGAAAATATGGCTTCCGGAAATCCTGGAAAACCTCCACACCACATAGATTTTGCATGACTTGACTTCGTGCAAAACGAAATGTATATGCACATTTGACTGAAGGCGGGGGGTCGTCCGCGGCGGAGGCCGCGGGTGTCCTATGGAATAAGAGTACTAAATTACACACTTCTTAATGAAACATTTCATATGCATTTTTCATTGTGATGTAATTAAAGACGTTTAGCTAGAAGCCAAACAAAAGAATTCCATTCTCAATAAAGTGATATACCACACAAACGACTCATTGGATCGGGATGTAGAAAACCTTATTTTGACTGTGGAACATAAAAGAGGTATAAGCAGTTTCATTTACGGTAAAACCTCTAACAAGTCCCCCGGGGACTTATTGTTTCGTAAGGGTTTTGAAAAAATTTTCAAATTTCAAACTCAATTTTCTCCGATATTTTCAATGACAAAGTTTTGGCATTGGTGTTTTTCTTACGTAACTCGACGAGATCTACACGAATATGCACTTACTTTTTTTCGGGCGAGACCGCAAGTACGTTTGGCATTCTGTTTGAGGGGGACTTAAAATTTAGGGGGACTATATAGCTTTTTTGAGGAAATATTATTTTACTCAAATGGCTTCTAATGGGCCTGCTGGTTTATTTTAAATTCCCCAACTAGTTCATTTACCCGGGAAATTTAAATAATCCAGCTTTTTTGAAGCCGTTTAACATATATATAAGACTAAAGAGACTTTTGCTTGTATATTTTGGCAGTTTAAAATTGAAACACCGGCATTTCGCCAAAAGAAACAGACTATGAATTGTATTTTATGCCGTCATTCTTATTAGTGTTATCATCTGTTATCCTAATAAAAATTGATGAAAACGTTTAACTTTAATGTACATGAAATTAAAATTACAAAAACGAGAACTATGTATCTATTTAAATTATTTAGATATGACTCACTTCGTATTTGATACTTAAGAAGAAGCACTATTTATAATATAGTAAATTCTATAAAATATTTCGTGTATTAATATTATATAAATGTCATAAATCCTAAACAAATGTTCTTGCATATAATTTGTTCATATTTAGATGGGCAATTATCAGTAGCAGAAACGGAAAGAGGGCCTATCGAAATGGAATCATCTAGAGCGTCCTCCTCGAACGATACATCGCGACCCAGCACCAGCAATTCGAGTCATCAATTGGATCAAAGTTCTATAGGAATAAGACTCAATACAGTGGTGATTCCAACAGCAGATGCCATAAAAGATGGAATAGCGACAATGACAACCGATAAACCACTGAGGTTAGATTTTTTGACTATTTTAAAGGTCAATAAACCTTAGAACGCGCTGGATAAAGTACGGAGACTAATTATGTAAAAAAAGATTGCGAAGTAGGTTATCTATAATCGGGCTCTTATAAAGAATATATTCCTGCTTCCTTATCTATAAACAGCTTTTCGATTTTTGGCATGTTGAAATTGTCTTTCAAATGTATGCAAAATTATTTTTATGCAGACAAAACTTTGCTCCAGATCTGACAATATTAACTAACGAAACTACTAGAAAAGAATATTCGTAACGTAGTTTTAAGAAGAAAAAGTAATATGATAACTCAAATACTATATTTGTAAATATATCTCTAATACGAATTTAGTGCTTATGAAGTGTATCAGAAAGTGATGTTTGATCACGCCGCCAAAATAATGTCAACTAGTAATAATGTTCCTGCAAATATCTTACCCAACACAAAGGCCGAAAGTTTGTTTTGCATTCATATTGTGTTTTTATTGACAATCATTTACAATTTAGTACTCAAACTGATCGAGAAGACATGGCATTCTATGAGCCAAGCCGACCGAATGGTTTTTCAAAACACAGCAAACAAATTGAACACAAAATTGGAAAGACGAAAAAGGAAATCGGCCGCTTTATCGAAAAAGTTCCTAAATGGTACAAATGTGAAACTTCAAAGGATGCGTGTCATTAGCGTGAATACGCCAGTTTCTGCTACTGGTAATGTTTCATGCAATATTTTGTGAATTACCATAAGGCATGCATTTTGATATACATTTCATGTGTCAAGCATTGGTATTGAATTGTTGTATTAGAATATTATTTTAAAGGTAGAATAATTTTCGTAAAATTGCTTGTCCTACCGCGAAAATCCCCCTATATAGAAATGAGTTCCAATTGAAGCAACGAACCTACGTAACTTTCTCTCCCCCACACGGATCGGGCTGATTTCGGTGTCAATCGACAGCTTAGCTCAAGGCAAGACGATTGATACCGAAACCAGCCTTAACTAAGCTGCGCTAAGGAAGTTATCCAGGATCTTAGATCCTGGAACCCAGCTATTGTCCATTTTTGGCAACTTTCTCTCCCCGCACGGATCGGGTTGATTCCGGTGTCAATCGACAGCTTAGCTCAAATCAAGTCGATTGACACCGAAACCAGCCATAACTAAGCTGCGCTAAGGAAGTTATCCAGGATCTTAGATCCTGGAACGCAGGTATTGTCCATTTTTAGGTTGTTTGTCCAGGTTTAAATGCGCACAGGTTTAGATGCGCATAGGTTTAGATGCGCATAGGTTTAGAACATATTAATGTTCTAGAAACAGTACAAGCCGCGACAGCGTCTTCGACGCCCAAAACCGTTGATTTACTCCAAAACAAACAATCATTCCTCCTCCGAACAAGCTTTTTTACTAGCACCGAAGGTGCTAGTAAATTTTGATATATATAAATGAGTCTGAAATTATTGATTCAGATTTGTGTTTTCTGCAAACTAATGCACTTTGTGTACATAGATCCAATGGCGCCCACTCTACAGAATCCAAATCTACAGCAAACTTTTGCAAACCGTGGCATGAATCCCGATTCAGCTCTAAGCACTTTCCGTTTGATTTACAGGAGTACTCTAGGTACTCAGAACACAACCCAATTATATGGAACAGAGACATTACCAGAAAACGAAGAGGCATTACAGGAAATAGCGTCAGAGAGAGCAGCAAAAGATTTGTTCGATATTTATCGTTTTTCATATTTCAGTAAGTTTAGTTTTAAAATTTAATCACAAACATTTTGGAAACGTTAATCGATGTAAATTATGATAAGAAAAATTTTTATGCAAAGTTCTCTTTGAAGATACAATATATCACATACTCACTACACGTATTTGTTTTAACACTGGTTTTACTTCTGAGACATCTTTTAGCATATTTTTCGGCCACTGCAATAAACCACCTCCCTCGGAATCCTAGTATGATGCCATTTTATTTGGCTTCTAAATGTTTGTAATGAGCACTCATTTTTGCGCAGATACTTGCTACATATAGAATTTTTGTAACACAAATTTTTATATTAATCTTCATTTATAACTTTGCTACCGCATTTTTGTCGATTTTAAACATAGCAACGTCGATAACAAAGATGATGCTGAATCGTTAAATGCAACATAATCCAAAGAATCACTTCCTCTTCCGATAGATACAACCGCTTAATAGAAATTTGTTTAAGATAAATCAAACGAGCCATCGTCTTACGTTTCATTAACGTGTGCGCCTTATTTCCGCAAGTTCATCCATTCCCATTTTGGCCCGGACACACCAGAACCATCAAATTCTTAAATTAATAGGATTATGCTTTGTTAATATTTGTTAATGTATTGTAACTTTTTTGCGTTTTTACAAGAACGTCCAAACAGTTATTCTAAGAATTGTGTTTGACATTAAACAATTTACAGCATTGTGAATTCGAACACCGAAATGAAATTTCTGAAAAATACTCCCTTCGCATCACGAATTTAGTTTAAAAGAGGGAAATTAACACAAACAGATATTTGGACATTCTTATTTTCGCGCTAACCTTGTTGTTGCTATCTTGTTAATTCGCTTATTCTATTTTCGATCTCGTCAAAGGCTTGTTATTGGATGAAATTGTAATATTCTATCCGCAAAATTGATATCTGTATTGCAAAAAATTATGTATTTCTTTCCGACATTGTAATTTTCCCCGTATTATTTTCTTAGTGGCGCCAATAATTTATTTTATGAGCACTGATGCTGTTAAAAAACTAAAGTTGACCAAATACAAAAGTTCAACTTTAGTTAACGCACAAAACCATTTGTAACAACGATGGTCAAAGAGGTATTCCGCATTTCTATTGTGTTATTGAATTCTGTCTGTATACATATTGCGAATGATTCTCTGATATGATTTTTGATAATTCTCAATTCACTTTCATAGGTAATTGCGGGATATAATTGATTTTTGATTACTTATGTAGTTTAACGGCTAGTCTTTTCCTTTTTATATGCGTACATTTATTTACTCAAGCATTTTATAATGTTAGTTACAATTGTATCAGCCGGTGATGGTATTTGGTAATTGATTCATTCTATTTAATATTGTTCATTATTAATACTTTATTCAAATTGCTTTAAGATAATTACGATTTATGATGATCGAGTAAAATGTGGAATAATGTTTGAACTTAACAAAACGGAGCTATCCCAACATTTATATGATTATAGTAATGTTGTGGTATCAGAAACACATTTTGTTAATAGTACAAGTTAAGGTGCTTAATCACAAGTTCTGGCAAAATCGATGCACACTACGAAAGATGAACAAAAACGTATTCAATGACTGATATCGAAACAATTCAAAGGTAAGTTATTATAATTAGGCACTCAATCAAATATGAAAGTGTGGCGGCTATTTTCTCGGATACTTAATATGTTGAATATTATTTCGACTAGACAAAATGGAATTTTAGTAACATTGTATTCCCATATCCTGCCCAATAATACATAAACGGTAACTTTATTTACGCCCAACGAATGTTTGCTAATATTGTTTCACCATTACCTTTGACCCAAAAATTAATCTGTTTGTGCTTTTACAAAAATCATCGCACACTCAAAAACATCGAACCCTAGTTTCATAAATATAGGTAAAATGTAAAGAGGAGATTTGTCAGCAACAAAGAAATGCAGGCCGGCAAATGTGTTGCTAGAAATATACTTGCGAGAGAAAAAGAGGACACAATGAGATGCATAAATATAAAGCCCACAACTCCAATCGTTTTTGCTGCTATGTTGACCTATTTTCATCCCGATTATTGTTTTTCCTATAGTATAGGCATTTGAAACTTGTTAAAGAAAATGTTGTAAATTGTTATATATGAACCACGTATTCGGATAGCTTTTCACTATTAAAGAAACCCTAGAAATACCAAACGGAATGTAATCCCCTCTTCTCTTTCATATCCAATCGTTCAAACATTGAACCAATGCCTATGTTTGACATTATTATCTAATAATATAATTATGGAGAGTTATGACAACAGTGCCTTAAGTGACTTCATGGAAACGAATAAACGTCTTTCATCCAATTTTTTTGCAGATCCAATGTCAGCTTCAAATAAGACAAACTTATCGAATCCACCGCAAGTTTATGCAACTCTAAATCTCGCACAGGCCAACTTCCGAGCATCGTATAGAAGCAGACTAGATGCTCAATCCACAGATCAATTATACGGAACGAAATTTTTGCCAAATAATGAGGAGATGCTACAGCAAATCGTTGCACAGAGAGCTGCTCAGGACTTGTTTAACATTTATTGTCAGGCATACTTGAGTATGTTTTTTAATATTAAAAGTTACTGGGCCTATCTGCTGACGGTTTTGAATCCGACCCTGAGCTTCATAAACGTGTGCCTGAGCAAGCATATCCAACCGCAAGCATATTGGCTGTCTCTAACAGTCATAGTTTCTGATAAATTACTCGAATTTAAGTAATATATGTTGTGCATTAATGTAGTTTTACGTTGATTAATGCTCGCTTATATTACATTCAAGATGTGCTAATATTAACAAACCTATATCACCGCTTTTGATGAAAATTTCTTCAATATTGATATTTACACTAGTGACATAATTTTGTTATCAAAAGATAAAATTGAATCGTCTGCGTGCACGGTTCTAACTTTCCATTGTGTAAAATTTGGGTAAAGACGCAGTGGGAGGAAGGAGAGATTCTCTTTTGTGCAATTAAGCATAAGAGAGTTTCTACAGATATTGCGTGGGGGCTTTAAATATAGGGAATACGGTACTTGTTTTAGATGACACACCACAATCAGCTTGTGACTCATGTTTGACACACTTCCGCAACTACATCACTGCCTGTTTAATCTCTAAGAACACTGTTAGCACATTGGATTCCAGAACGAACCATATTGCTCAATAATTTTGCGAAATAACTTCCTTCTATTTTATGTCATACGTCCCGCATTTTTATTCGTTGCATTTTTATATGCCATGAGTTGTTATTTATAAAAAATGTGTCCGTATTATACGTTAATTTATGTCATCAAATTTCTACTTTAATAATTTTTTATCGGGCAGCTCCTAGGTGCAAATTCCGATACTCATTTGATGTTCATGTAATTGTAACTGATTTTAAGGTAATAAAATTCTTAGTATTCCCGAATTTTAAACAATAATGGACGATCAACCATAGTAATTATTGTAAACAAATTGATTGTTCTTTCTTTAATATTGCAAAACTAGCTGAGATTGGCCGCTTCGCGGCCCCTCTCAGCTAGGAAGCGGGAGTGTGCACAGCGGGAGATTGGGTTCTTCATCGCTTCGCGCACCGCCATCAGCGGTCAGAATTGGTTGTTCGGGAGTAGAAGTTGTACCAAGCAACATCCCGCCCTTTAGTAACATCCCGCCCGTTAACAGAGTAATCCAGAATCGCCTCACAAATCGATTGGGACAAAAAAAACATCACTTCCCCAGGTCAAAACCCTTAAAAACACGTTTTTCGGTTTTGGCGCGAATTCAAATATTCAAATCTCGAATCTGACGTCAGATTCGTGATCAGCGTACCCGAAAACCCCCGTGTACCAAAAATCAGACCCGTAGACACATTGCGACAAAAAACCCGAATTTTTGGCAAAAAAGTGGCTTTTTTCAAAAATGCGCCAATCAAAAAGTGTAAAAAGCAAAGTGGTCCAGAATCGCCTCAGAAATCGATTGGGAACATAAAAAACATCACTTCCCCAGGTCAATACCCTTAAAAACACGTTTTTCGGTTTTGGCGCGAATTCAAATATTCAAATTTTGGGTCTGATATTTTTCGGGGGACCTACAGCCTGAGGGCTTTCAAATGAGCTATTACTCGCCCCGATCTGTCCACGGAAAGGTGCCGAAGTGAGAGGATCATTTGGGCGTTCCAGACTACAGACTACTACAGAACGATGCCGCTTAGTATTTAGGGATAGGGAATTACAAACAACACATTTCAGTTAAAAATTGAGCAATGGCAGTGCGCATTCTCAAGAATTCCGAAAAAGTCGATGGTGTGGAGCAGAAATTCTCGGAACAACAATTGGGTGAAATTGAGGCATCGAAAAGGTACTTACGATTAAATCATTACTGAAAAGCTGATTTTCATTAAACATTAGGATAGTTGAAAATTTATTTCCAAAACTGATTTTATGTAATATGTTTGTTAATGTCTTAACTTCCTTATGTCCATAATGATTTTGTTGCACAACAGTGATATCATCCAAGGCGATTGGAAAATGAAAGCAACATAAACACCTTAAATTTGTAATAATAATTGAGGTCAATCAAACATTTACCTTCTTACCAAATTTAATTTTTCAATTTTGATCGAATCATTAAATGAACTTAAATTAATTAAACACCGTCAGATTTTATCAAACACTTAACTTTTGAAATTTTAATGTGTAAATCTTAATTTTTCATGCGCATTCTCTAATTTGATACGCATTATAAACAATGCGTTTAAAATATGTTGTCGTATACGTTAAATAAATAAAATTGTTTTAGGAAAATCAGAAAATTAATTCATGCGTTGAATTTGCTTATGGAGGACCGTCCAGAAGTTGCCATTTCCAGTGAGAAAACCTGCTCAACGCGAGAAATGTATGTTTAATGTTATGTGTTATAAGGTATACCAAATACTCATATTTTGGATATAATGTGAATAAGTATTTTCAGTAAGATAAAACTACTTACATAAAAATATAATACGTTTTCTGAAAATGAATGTCTTAAAATTCTAACTATTTGACGTGACGATAACGGCACTGTATTTGTAATAAACCTTTACAGGCTTTCAAAGGAGTTCGAAAAATTGCTTGCGCTCGGTGATTCTCGGACCAAAACTTTGGATCAATTTTGGAACTTTTGTTGGTATGCGCCAATTAAAGAATGCCAGACCAAACGTCGTATCAAGGAAAGAAACCGTGACTGGTTGAAATCATTTATTGACTCGGGCGTTGGTAAGCACAGATTTTAACATTGCAAATAATTTGCAAAGCCAAAATATTTTAGAATTTCTCTCCAAGCTGTTAGGAAAATACGACGATCTTCAGCGAAATCTTTACATCTATATTGGCGATCTGCACCGCTATTCTGTGATCATGTGTCATAGTGATCACCTAGAGGCGTCCAGGAGCTGCTATGAAAAAGCTTTTTCCGAAGGGAACCCAAACGAATATAATGGTCGTTCTCTGAACCAAATAGCACTGCTTTATCAATACCAAAAGGGTTCGGAAATGTTATGGCAAAGTGTGCGCTTACTTTTGAGAGCCATGATCGCGCCAGTGCCATACGAAAGAGCTTGGGACAATCTGAAGATCGTCGATGGAAGCGGATTTGAAGGGCATCGAAAGATAGCGTTTGACTTAATTAAATCCAGCTTAGATGATTTCAGGTTTGATTTTTGTCAATCCGATTGTGATCCATGTAAAAATGCACAACGAAAAATGTATAGGAGATTGATACAATAATATGAAATATACACCATGATTTTTTGCTATTATGAGTGTTTTAATATTTAATGAATAAATTACTTCGCTGTTTTAATTTCAACACTCTGGAAACCGAAACTGGTAAAAAGCTATGCGTTCTCGATTGTAAATTTGGAGTTGTCGAAATTTACAGTTTTGGTTAACTAACAACTGCTATTTGATAACATCAAATAATAACATGAACAGGGTCATAGTAGTAACTAAGGCTAGTAGAAACTTAGTATAAATTATATTTAACATATATTGGATATTTTACCATGCAATAATCTATTACTTTAGGCGGACCGAATTCGACAAATTGAGCGCTGATTTTGAGGAAGTTCTAGAGAAGATGTTGCAAGAGGAACCTTCGAAAACTGAAAACGTTTTGGACACTGTTTCCATCGTTTCTCTTATGGCTGCACACGTTCTGAAATCTGAAAGTAAAAATTTTCTCATAACATCGAAACTTATATGACAATATTCAGCGTGTGATGATGTTCAGCTGAGAACTGTGGGATCTTTTGCTCTGCGTCTTTTGCATACGTTATTAACCCATCTACGAAAGCAGCAGCTGCCTACGTCGGATGGGAACAATGAAAATGGCGACTATAAAGACGTTATGATTGATGCACTGACCATAACCGCGGAATTTTTTAGCATGAGCAGCCAGAAATTCACAACTAAGAAGATTCCGGTTTCGTTGAAAATTGTAAGAATATTTTATTTTATAATATCGCTATAATAATACAGGGTGGTCGGATGAGACATCAGTACAGTTGGGGGGGATGACAGTTGGGGGGGGATAGTTGGGGGGACATCCAGTTGGGGGGGGGGAATGATGTCCCGCAACTGTATGTCCCCCAAGTGTCCTTTTTTTTAAAACGTTTTTTTACCCTAAAAATACATTTTTCTGCCCTAAAAATGCGTTTTTTGCCCTAAATATGCTCCTAGGCTAATTTCTGGCTCTGTATTCGACGTTTTCCTAAACAGCAGCCTAAGGGCCTCAGCAGCCTAAGCCCCAAGCCTAAGACTAAGTCCGATTGGAGCGTGCACAGCGGGGGCCCCAAGCCTAAGTTCGGTTTAAGCCTAAGTCGATTTAGGGCCTAAGGGTCGATTTAGGGCCTGATGGCACATGAAAGGGCAACGCACTTTTAGGGCAAAAAATGCATTTTTAGGGTAAAAAACCGCTTTTTAAAAAAGGACACTTGGGCGGACATCATTCCCCCCCCCCCAACTGTCCCCCCCCCCAACTATCCCCCCCCCAACTGGGCGGTAACCGTCGGATGAGAAACTATCAGAGAATTTCGGACAAATTCACACACATCAGAAAATTTCGGACAAAAACTACTGATTTTTATCTCATTCCAGAACTTTAACCAATTGGGATTCATGCGAACAAAAGATCTGTGCAAATCATGTGAAAATCCCAGGCTCGTATCTTTGGGATTGATCCTCGAAATTTGAAAATATATACCGTATTTGTCTGATTAAGCGGCATAAATTTGAGACACTGCCCAAAATTTTCAAAGCAAATTTTCAATGGAAAGGCAAAAATTCCTACAAAAAATTGCGCCTACAAAAAATATTGATTTACATTACGCGGCGTAATATCCCCCAAGTAAGCGAAAGCTGTGATCCGTGCGTGCGTGACCTGGCCGTTAGACCCGTTACACCGTCTATATCTGGGCAAGTGATAGCTTAAAATGTTCGTATAGACGAGCTGAGTGTGTTTTTGCAAAAATTTAGACCAAAATTTTGACAAATTTAGAAAAATTTTTTTAGACAAAATTTTCGAAAGCCCATTTTTTCTCAGGGGTGGCCATTTTCAGGGGTGTATATTTCTGTCCGTGAGGTTTTGTCCCCCCTTTTTCTGGAAGGCATTCTTGGGGGTGCTTAATTCTGTCTGTAAGGTTTTGTCCCCCTTTTCTGGAAGGCATTTTCAGGGGTGTCTATTTCTGTTGTAAGGTTTTTGTCTGTCCCGCTTTTTGAAAATTGCATACTCATACACCCTGGAGTCCTGTGGTCGGGCGCGGAGCGCCCGACCTTCTCCCTTGGAATGTGAGGGAACTTAGAACATAGGTATACATCTATACAAATTTTTACCTGGACACCCGTAGGGAGTCCCTGCGGCTAGTAAATCTTAGTCTAACGCTTAAAGTATGCCACTAGAAGTGTTGTTCAGCCTAAAACCTAAGTAAGTGAAAATTGCAGGCGAAATAACCGGGGGGGGGGGGTTAAAATGACCGATTCCCGTGAGCGCCCCTGCCCGCGATATTTTTCTGATTACAGGCCCGGATCTTCCTATTTATGAGAATTAATGCTTGCAATTCGTTGTATAAATATGAGACTATGTGATTTTAGTACTTTAAAAATCTACTTCAACTCTTCGCCGAATTGCTAAACAACCTTGAACAGATGGACGAGCTTCTAACGACTGCAAAAGACAACTACAATTGCGCTATAACGGACTGGTTCGTAAATGGCACAGTGAAAAAAACCATGGAGAACAAACTCCATCCTTTGGTGCTTTTCTCGAGTAAGACTCATAGTAATAGTTAAAAACGTTTACGTAAATAAATTTTCAGAACAATGTATCAACAATAAATTTATTCCAATAACGTTTAATGAGCGAAAGTTTATCGCAATGAACAACATTAACAACGGCGATCCCGCCGGAGTGGACCCGGCTCTGGGATTTGTCGAGAAGGTCACAAAGGTGCAACAGGAATATGCAAAAAACCAGGTATGAAGTTTCAAAACTTGTATAAATAGGTTTGGATCTGGAAATTAAAGCGATGTAACTCATAAAATGATTCATGACAGGCATTCATTCAATTTTTAATGAAGATGCGCTTGTTTTGAGATAAATTGAGAGCTGCTTGTTATGAATAATTTAAAATTAGATTAACAATCAAGACTATTTCGCAACAATAATGTAAAATAGTAATAAAAAATAGCTAACGATACATTCCTAAACCGCACTTCTATAAAAATGAAGTTGTATCTTTTCGGTTGATTTCTATTTCGTACAGTTTTTATGCTTTTTGATGTTATAAATAACTATAATTCATGCAACTCAACAGTTTACAAATATGTGATAAATGCATACATACTGCGGAAAGACATCAAAGGGACACAAAGAATCACATTGCTAGACACCCGAAATATAAATGACAAAACTTAATGGCAATCTCGGTATTTGGACCAAACTACTCGCGATGTAACAGAACAAAGAGTCCAAGCAAGGCCAAAACGGTGTATTTGAGTTTGGGGTAATCGTTCATGATGATTGTGACCATGCCCACATAAGGGATAAATCCTTTAGCTCGTCCGACCAAATCCTTGCGATGTAACCAATACTGCCCTGGTGCGTAGAGACCGCGATCATCAACCTGGAATTTTAATAGACCACATTTTACATATTTGTATTTATCAAAACTTACATCATTGTTGTCTCCCTTAGACAAAAATTTAGTATCATCTGTAGTCTTTTCGTGAACTCTCAACGTGCGATGCACTATGGGAATGGGACGGCCCTCAATTTTGAACACAGTGATGTCTCCGGCTCGTACTGGGTCAGTCTCGTCATTGGTTAGTACTAGTAAATCACCTCGGAAGAAAGCTAAAATTTGAATGTTTTTCATCTTTTACCTGAATTCTTATTCAAAATTGTAACATTGTACTTTGAATAGTTAAAAAACTGTAAACCTAAATTTTGTTGTTTATTGAAATATGATATTTTATCTGAACTATTACACAAATTCTCTCTTCGTCAAAAAGAAAGATTTACCAATTGCTAAAATTTACCTGGCTCCATTGATCCCGACAACACAACCACAATGGGGCTTTCGCATCCCGTCATCACCATTAGGCCTTTCCAAATCATGAGCGCTGAACTGACAATCATGGCGAAATTCAGGGCTTGATAAACGAGTTGACGTTTGTTCATTCGTCGAACTTCATCGAAAATAGCGGCGTCAAAAAATCCCATTTTTGTGGCTGCGTTTTCGTAGGTTACAAAATAAAACGGCACTCTAGGCAAACTGTTTTAAAATAGGGACGAGGGAAAAGCCTTTTCACAGGACACGTCGCTTAAATTGGTCTCTAGAACTACTCAAATTGCGCCAACAAAACATATTCCCGCGAAATTTGAAAATATATATTGCGAAGGACTATGTAGCGTAAAATCTGTCATGTTTGTGTTCGGAAAACTTAAGCAAAGCGAAAAGACATCATGAAAAAATAAAATTGGTTTAACATCAAAACAATAATGTAACCACGAATAATTCTAAATTTCATGCGAATTGACCTTAATAAATTAATTTAAGCAAGAATCAAATCGGTCCAACTCGATTCCCGTGTTCGTCATGCCCGATCACGAAGTACTTCTCAATAAAATGACAGTGCTCGAACAAATTATTAAAACCAGTCGATTAACAGTCATTATTTCACCTCGCGTACTGGCCAGACTGGACAAGGTAAGAAAATAAAAAAATTAAGATTTGGAATATTCTGTTGCTGCAAAAGATAAAATATTATAGAACACATTTTATTGAGAACATTTTACACATTTTCAACATTCTACACAACTATGTGCAGGAATAAGAAATTGTGCAGCAATTTGATATTATATTTTATACAATTAACCTCCTTGGAATACTCTTCACTCGAGTGATTATAGAATTGAAACTCTTCATACAAAATTAGGTTAGGAGATTGCCACGGGTTGGGGAATAATTAGACTATATCGTTTGATGGAAATATGGTGGATTGAAAATTAACTAAATTTAGCAATGATTTAGATCAAAAAAGAAAGCCCTCAAGCTCGCGAGGCGATTCGCTGGCTAGAAACATCTTTGTCATCGGGAAGACGGGTTCGAATGGGCACTTCTAATTCTACCGGTTCAGGTCCAAATTGGCTAGAACAAGAAGCGGAACACCTTTTAGCAGAGAAAAATTTGTTAAACCGAAACTCTCTCTTCGTTACTGTTTTAACGTCTCAGAAAGAGGAAGAGAAATCGGATGAAACAACGAATGGTAATACAAAGAAAGCAGGTATGTGACTTATTAAAGAATAATATTTCATGACACCGAAAAATCATTTTAGCCATTAGTGTGGAGCATGTGGATGGTTTCTTTCTTCGTTTGGTGACTCAAGACGACGGTGCCATTTACAAATGATCTGCAGGACACTCGAAACAATGTATGAATGGAGCTTGAGGCTATTCTTTTTGATAGGAGGTTAGTCCATTCAGCAGTTTTATTTTATGATTCAAATGACACTAACTTTTATTATTCAAGGAATGATGCGCAGTGAGTAGTCTCCGATGGACATGGCGTCAATATCGACGGAATCAAGTATTTTCGTAGTCTTCTGTTTCATTGTAACGATTTTTATATTGAATGTTTTATTTGTTTGAACACAGCAATATTTTTTATATCTTGCATAATTCATATGACCTTATATGGCATCTGTGCAGAAAATGTAAGAATTCCATCTTTTATGAATTTTTCATAATTTTGTCAAACCTTATAGCGAATCATTTGAACGCGTCCATAATCTATGGACGCCATAAAGATTCAGTTTTCTTTAAAAAGTTTACGAGCAAAACACAAACATGGAAATATTTCTGGTTAGAAGAATTTTTATTTTAAAGTTATGCAACATTTATAACTTTTCATACACATTACTCCTCTTATTTTCATTGTGAGTTTTATTATTTGGAGTTAAGAATAAAATATTCATTTACAATAATTTTTATTCTTCCGTTATAACAATATAACTGATGTATCCTTCTAGCATCAATGCATACGTATCCGGAGCAATGCTGTCAAATTATTTTCAAATGCCAAGCATTCTTAAAGGATTAATTTCTTGCAAGAGTTAAACTTGCCACCACATTTTTCTTTAGCCTCCTCTTTTCTGGAGTCATCAGCGCCCAACAAATGTGGAAGCGAATTAATTCATAAGTTTATGTGTTTTCTTTGGCGGTACAAAGCCGAAGAGGAGTCAAACGACATTTGCAAAAAAAATATCCTTTGCTGTTCTCCGGCGACATTTGCCCAATAATCCATTCAGCGCCCGAAGAGAATTGAATTAGATGTGGGAATGGAGAGTGGCAATAAAATCACACACATAAAGAAGGGACACTTTCTAATACTGCAGGACAAAAACGGCGAATCGATTCACCGATTGGGATTTGACATACGCCAAAGCGAGCCTGTTAACGAGCTTTAAAGGGGGTCATCGAGCCATTAGATGATGAGCATGCGCATCTGCTGAAATTAGAGGAGACTGACTTGAGAACAATAACCGAGATTAAGGACCGTTTTACGATTGTGTGGCATGGAAATGGAATAATTTACATGATTTTATTAATTATGACTGACGATATAACTAACCGTATATAGTGTTCTTAAAGCATCTCCATTTTCTTGAAGTTGTAAACAAATTTCTGACAACTTATTTTATTTTAGTTTAGTTTTTCCTAGAAATCTTTAGTCTGTTTAAAAAAGTAGGGTAGTTCGCAGCGATTTTGCCACCGAATATGTATCTTTTTGTTTCAAAAATGCAGTAAAAGCCATTATTTCCTTAATAAATAATTAGTTTTTAGTGGAAAAATCAGACTAATTATTTTCTTCTACTGGAATAAAATATATATTAAAAATGATAGTGAGAGTGTTAAAATTCGAAAATATGTGATGGTTGTTGCCCAAAATTTTCAAAGCATTTGATTACTATGAGCGATAATCATGTACACAGACGTTTCGTTAGTCTGTACATACTTTTTGCAGTTTTCATTATGCGCCAATGACACATAATCTGTTATTCTTTTCTGAAATTGACATTGTTATCCACTTTGGTACGCATAATGAATATTTCCCTAATAAGAGTGTTTATCCAAATTTATGTTTTTATCCTAAATTTAAGAGTGTTTATCCAATTTCCCATAAGTTTCCGAAATATGTGGATGAGAACTAGGTTTCTTGTTCACCCAGGATCACGTGACATTATGTCAATGATTACTTTGTAATTCTTCACAACTTCATAATTAATTCTCTACAGTCCATATTCAAAGTAGGCGCATTTTCCCCCACAAAGTAATCCGTTTTCTCATTGCCCTTTGAGGCAAAAGTGCTTCTATTTGCGAGACACCTTCCCCTGCTCCTTCCTTCTCATGGATTATTGTGATGAAATTTGAACCTTCCCCATCACAGACTCTCCGCTGACATGCCCAGCCATTTATATACATGAGGTGGTGTATTCTTAAGTGTCTCATATGTTGCTGCTGCCGCTGGAAATTGGGCACTTCTTTTCTTTGTTATGCTCACCGAAACAAGTGTTTTCATTTTCTGCATGTCCAGGGCGATATTAGATGATTTGACATCTAACGCCTCAAAGTGTGCCTTTAGGGGATTGGATATCATATATTTCGAATTCTATCCTTGTATTGCTCCTGTGGCCACTCTCTTTATTTGATGTGCCAGGGCAGTGTTTTATTCGTAGGTTTATTCCTCCAAAGTTCAGAAAAAAATTCAAAGGAATGAAAATGCGTAGTTTGGTTTTGATGTTTCCTCGGGTCAACCTGGCCATTTAAATGATCCAGAGAATTTGTTGCAAAAATGTGACTCATTAATGTCTCTCACAAAATCGGCAATTCATCTGGCTTTGACTTGGCAACTTTGTGTGTTCCTTATGCTTACAGCCAAAAATACATTTATTTCTTCCATTTTGCACTCTATCTTTTTCCATTTTCCATATTTATGATGCCTTCTTGCACAAAATGCATTATACAAATATAGCATTTAAGTACTTCTGCGATCCAATCTCCCGATACTGCGACATTATTTCCCAGAAGTGATTCTCGCTATAAATGGAGATTTTGACACATAAATCCTCGAAAGATCCCATAGGGATTTCCAAGCTCATACCATATAGTTTTGACTCCACTCCCTCTCTTTTGCCGGGTTTGTCCATTTTTCTTTATTTTGTGTCTGAAAGGATTTCTCCCGGGAAACAGATGTACCTCCCCTTTGGCCGTCGCCTTTTCCTTCCTGAAAGCTGCCTAAACACATATCATCACTCGTTACTAATCCCATTTGGTGTTTCTCTAAGAATCGATCCACAAGCTGAGTGGAGGAGGGAGGAGGCCATTTGTTCGGGGCGGCAAAACGCCCGGAATCAAAGAGATTTCAAAACAGACCGAAGACTGTTGTTTTTCATACATCGCGAAATTAATTATCGCAGGAGATTTACGGCTGGAACTTCGAGGTGCCCAGCCCTCAATCACTCGATTTATGACAAATTGTGATGGGCTCGCCGGCGGCTCGATCCAACTTCTTCTGTTAGGCAAAGGACATCATTGCAGTCATTCCAACACATTTGTTTCCCGTTCTTCAAAGGTTGAATTAATAATTTTATGGAACTTTTGAAAAGATTTTGAACGAGAAATTCACACCGTTTGATATAAACAATTGTCAATTATTGTCTACTACTTATTCAGTGTTTCTTAGTCAATTGTGTTGCGTAAATACTTTGCAATATTTGTTATCCTGCAGTGTTACAAAAAGTGTCCTTTACTTTTGAGACGAGTCGCATACTTTAAAATTATAATCACAATTTAGACTCCAATACATCATATCGCTTTCGTAAATAGGACATCATCCATCCGATCTTCTTTTCTGCTTATCCTCAAGGATTGACATATTTATAGCTTCAAACTTAACTACGGTTTTCCGCACGTTCCCAAATACGGTTTTCTAATTTTCGTGGAGTATTTTCACGACGACACACATCCTCTTCCTTATCCTCTTTCAGCTTGTTATTGTTCTAAGCATTCGCGGTAATTTTCTCCGCAAATGGAATAATATGCCTGCTCCTCGACTCTTTTCCTGCCAATAACCCACAACACCCCATCTCCTACTCCAAAGAGCTGGAAGAAGAAAAAGGATGGAGTCCCAAGGCCAATTAATTTTAATTTATGCATTCATGGATGCTGTTAGGAGCTAATAGAACCTCTGCAAACCCATGGCATCAACTGAATGGTTTCAGGGACAGTGTTAGTCACAGTAGTGTTGTTTACCGACTTAATCCCGATTTCAATCACGTGTTTCACATTAATATTTCTATGACATTGTTGCTAAAATAGAGGACATTGTATAAACAGTAAATTTATCTATTGGATTTAAACCCGTCGGTCACAAAATATTTTCAGTAAGTCATCTTTTTGTAATCTAATAGAAATCCTTCGTTGGAATCAATCGTTACAACAGCCCTGCGTGAAAAACTAATGGTTCCAGAAAAGATCGCTAAATGCTAGTTCAACTAGTCTGCTTATCGGTTATATTTCTGACACTAAAACCAATGCAACTAAGCCAAGTTTCGGTCAATCTTGAATTTCAGTACTGTGATCTCGCTTCATGACTGTGGTTCCGAAAAACGATTTGGTCGTGAGAGCCATTTGAGGAAGGGACATAACGCCTGTCCGATCTCTGGACAAGCTCTCCGAGAAATATAGACAGCATTGATGTGCCTGGTTTGGAGCATGTCTCCCGAACTAAACTCGCATATCCCGAGCGACACCACCAAGGGCCTGAATGGGCAGCCACGGCAGCTTGTTGGCAGTCCCCAAATATCCCATTTGGGCCTCCTTCGACCCACTATTGAGCGGCAAATAGAGTGGGCTCCCCTTTCCGCAGCCGGATGCTCTCAAGCCAAACACGGCGGCTACCCAATCTTATCCCCTCTCGCCTTTCCTCCTCCCTTCCTCATTCCATCCATTCATTTAATGTCACAATGATTTTCCGTTATGGAGCTTAAAAGTCGGTAATCTGTGCAAGGCATCCATTTGAGGCCGAAAAGCTCTTCGGAAAAATATTTAAGTTGATTAGCTGTACTCTAAAAGGATCTGTGAAAAAGGTCATTTGTTTTATACTCATGAAAATAAATGTCAATGTTCTATAATCTCGAGATGCGCTAATTATGGAAAATTAATGTGTTTAAGAAAATGTCGAACGGATTTAATTTAGAGCCCTACTTCAGCCCTAAACAAGACAGAATCAACGAGTGGGACATTCCTTTAATATAATTGATTCAAATTCTTTCAATTCTTTTAGTCTTTTAGGTTTTTTAAATTAATTTTTTGATCACATATATAATTTTGTTGCGTACTCAGTAGATCAAATGCTTGTTTCACCTTGTTTGTTTTTACGTATTTGATTGTTCTACAATCGTCACACAATTTCTGTCATTTGTGAGCTTAACTGTTAATAATGCTGAAAAATAACCTTTTTGAGAAATTTTTCTGATATTATTCAGGCTCAATGTATATAACTGTGTTAAAGTCAATTATATGTACATTTATGTGCGTAATATCATAGTTAGCTTATTTCGACTTGGTTGAACTTAAAATTAACTGAAATTAGATCGCAATTAGTTGCACAAATATTACACTTAACTACGGACAATATGTGAACCTCTATGTCTGTCTGGATTTAGAATGGATTAGCCACCTAGACCGGAAATAAAGTTCAATTTTTTTATCAATTTGCCCAATTAATTATCCATCTAAAATTGGATTGAAACGAAGTTATCTATAATTTGACTTATAACGTGTAGAAACTCATCTTCTGGAACTCCGGCACCACCTTGCCTTTTTTGTTTTCCCTCGAGTCATTTGCGAAGCCCGGTCCGCCAATCCCTCTCCTTATTTTAATTATAGCCTGACCGAACGACAGCAAAAGAAAGAGAAAGTAATCCGTCTCTCGTCTCAACGTTTAAACACAAATGCAGTCATGTAGTCTAAGAAAGGGCAGTGCCCGGTCGACATAATAACCAATGAGCCATTCCACGGCCCGACCGACAGTGACATGCTTTGGTGCTGCTGCCACAGTGAGAGTCAATAGCCCTCAGAAAATTTGGACCTTCTTTGTTTAATTCTAGCGCCCCTGCCCAATATTAATCCCATCGCCCTGTGCTCACTCAAACCTCTCAGTCATTGCTCTGAGGAGGGTCAGTTCCCCGCCTAAATGACAAAAGAGCGCAGTCACTCATCGCTTCTCCCTCCTTTGATCGTTTGTTTGCGTGTATATTATATGTCTGTCCGTGCGCTCACTCATATTAGATCATACTTTACGTACAGATTTATTCGGTTTTTCGGGATTGTTACCTGAAAAATGCCCCTGACTTAATCCCGCTAAAAAGATAACGGAAATTGTAAACTGTTATAAAGAGCAATGAAAAGTGTTTCCTCCATCAATTGATCAAAAATTCGATTTAATATTCCCTTGTCTTCACTCAAGGAGCAACATTTCTTGCAAAATATTTTGCAGTTAATTAATTAACAATGAGCTTTTAATTTTTGCCGCACCTCAAGTAATAAAAAAATTTCAGTCATAGAATTCATTAACTATACATACCGTAAACTCTCTAATTTAAGCCCCCTCTAATTTTTACCCCCCTAGAGCTCGATTGAATAATTATATCCCCTCTAATTTTGACCACCCTTAGACCTCGATCGGTTTAATTTTATCCCCACTCTAATTCTGACCACCTCTGGAGGTCGATTGAATAATTATATCCCCGGGGCTTAAATTAGAGAGTTTACGGTATATAGATTTTTAAACTGTTAATTTGTGCTCTATAAAGTTAACCAAGGGCGTAATCCATAGGTTTGCCAAGAAGGTATCATTCAAATTTTGAAAAATGTATGAAAAATTGTACAAGAATCTCGATAGTGGCATGCTTTGGCTGCCACAGTGAGAGTCAATAAAAATGACAATAAAAAATCTCAATGAAATCTCACTGAACATTTCTGAAGGTCTACACCTTGAAATTATTTCGGCTACTCAACTGACAATAATTGTCTTCAAAATTTCTGTATTTGAAATGGAGACTTTGTTGAGCCTATCGTTTTAAAATATTTTCCCACGAATATTTTAGCAAAAGTCATTATCAGCGATCTTTTATCTAAAATTAACATCAATTTTTATTTCAGTTAATATTTCTCATAAGCGTGCCCAAAAAGAAGCTAGAATGGGAAGTTAGTCATTTCAGTGGTTTATATATCATAAACTGTGCACAAAAACAAATTTTCATATCTCATTGAGTTCATCTCAATGGGGCTCACCTCCAATATATCTTTCTGGTGCACCTATATGCTTACATATAAGCGTTATAAATATATGTGTAGATAAAAAATAATATTATGAATGCAATAGATATTTTTCGGGAATTTGATTTCTTTTATGCCTAAACTAGTCTTCTATATGGGCCATAAATATTCATTTCACTGACTCGCCACATAAAACAAAGCAGTGACAAGACAAACGAGTCAGTCGCTCCCTTTTTTATTTTCCCATGCCAGACCCGCCCGTATTGATAGTAGGGATCGGCGCACTCTCTCGTCGCATTTTTGGCGAATATCGGCAATTTTTCAAATTTTTTAAAGGAAGTTGAAAAATCTAAAGGAACGTTAACCTAGATAATTTAGTTTTCTAAAAAGGAGCAAAAAATCCCGATGACGTCACTTTGTAAACAACAGAGAAAAATCAATTCTCCCAACATACACTTTTTGGTTAGAGAAAAAAATCGAGCTTATGCTATTCGAGCTTTGGTTAATAATATTGTTATTTTTTTGCAAACCGAGAATGTCCCAAATCAAAAGTTGTGTAACTTCGGCTGCTCTACTATTCTGCCAAAAAAAGTTTTCAACTTGATTGGAAAAAACATCTACTTTTTCCAAAAGCTCGGTTATTTCGAAACCGAGCTTTAGACCGAGCTTTAAACCGAGCTTTTGGAAAAAGTAGATGTTTTTTCCATTGAAGTTGAAATCTTTTTTGACAGAATGGTAGAGCAGCCGAAGTTACACGACTTTTGATTTGGGACATTCTCGCTTTGCAACAAAATAACAACGTTATTAACAAAAGCTCGAATGGCAAAAGCTCGATTTTTTTCTCTAACCAAAAAGTGTATGTTGGGAGAATTGGTTTTTCTCTGTTGTTTACAAAGTGACGTCATCGGGATTTTTTGCTCCTTTTTAGAAAACTAAATTATCTAGGTTAACGTTCCTTTAGATTTTCCAACTTCCTTTAAAAAATTTGAAAAATTGCCGATATTCGCCAAAAATGCGACGAGAGAGTGCTCCGATCCCTAATTGATAGTTTGTCCCGTCCGCTTTGTTGCGCATTCCCATCCGTGTATCCCGAAATGTGCGCCTTTTTTCAAAAAGAACACACGAGAAGACACGCGATAACCACAGTGCCATATTCTCTAACTTACACTCATAATTTCAGGCCGACTGACAAACGACGCACTGCCAACAAAAACATTCTGGTCTCGTCACTGCACCCGACCGACTCCTACCAAAAGACACCACAGCGCGTAAAAGGTCAGACACTCTAAAAAGGGCGACGGACGTAGCACATCAACGATTTCCCAGCTCAAGCGCCAAAGCGGGCGCCAATAACAACAACATCGTCGCCTCTCTCTTTGGTACTCTCTGAGTAGTAGTCGCCCATTCTCTCCAGTGTCTTTACAACCCGCCAGAAAATAAAAGAAGTAGAAGGCGATAGCAGGAGCGGAAGGAAGCGGCAGGAAATCAGAATAATCCCGCACCCACATTGATCGCTGTTATTTTGCTGGTGTGTCGTCAAAGGGCGCTCTCTCCTGACACGACAACATACACGAGCCGGCAGGCAAAGAAGAGACGACAGCAGCAAGGACCCCTTCGACTCAACGTGTGGGGTGCTAATAAAATAAATTAGCAGCAAATCAGCAGCATCTCCGCCGTACTCGTTCGTCACCATCCATTATTATTCCCCTCATCTTCCGCTGATTTGTATTGCAAGCTTAAGCTACTTAATCATTACGACTAGTGGAATTAGCACCTCTATTTTGCCCAAATTTTTGGCAAAAGAGTATCCAGCAGTAGCGCCAGTTCGCGTATTTGAGTCAACTTTGAGTCAAACTGTGGAGGTGTGTTGACTTTCGCGCAACACACCGCCCAAAAAACACAGGCCAACAAAATTCCGAGGCCGAACAAACCAAATAACGTCGCCGCGTCGTCGCAGCAGTCGTCGTCGAGTATGTTCCAGAATAGACATCCGGTGGGTTGTTTTGCAAATATCCCATCAAAAAATAGCCTATACAGCTAATTATATTATTCAGTCGCGTATAAATACAGTTTTCTAGCGCATATTATGTGAATTTCATAGCCATTAGGTCCATTAAAGTTTTTACTAATTTTAACTCGAAATACTTTTGAAGAAAAATTTTTAAAGAATAAACGTACTGAGAAAATAATTGATAAAACGGACAAAACATGTTGTCTAGAAATTCAGAATTAAAATCAAAGCATCTCTTGGCGTTTTATCAGGCTAACATTACGTAGATTCTTACGCGAAATATACGCGGATATGCAGCTATTTGTGACCACTCCCGGCAGCTAAAGGGCGCATTTTATGCTTCTTGTACTTTGATTCTTGGGAAGGCTCTGAGATCGCATTAAAGGATCAACTACTGTTGGTTCCGTATGGGTTTACAGCAATTTGACGGATATCTTGATTTTTTCCTCTAGGATTTTGCATTTTTTATTTTCAGTTTTTAACAACTGGTCAATAAATTTGAAACTTAAAATCTTAAAGAAATTAATGCAAAAATTTTGATTTCCACAACTGAGATCTCGAATGCCAATTATAATCTTACGGACATTCCTTTACCAGTAAAATCCAAGTAGAAATTTTGGCGCCAAAATAGCTTTAAAATTTCTGCTTAATCGTCACAGTAGAATCTCAAAATCGGTTTTTCTAAAAATGATTTTTTAACAAAAATTTAATAATTATTTTCGGAATTCCATATTGGCCTATTCCTTCTTCCCGTGTCGTATTATGGCGGATTTCTTTTCTCCTCTGTCAATTATCTATTTAGATTCTGTACTTGAGCGTTCTTTTGTCACCCAATCTCTGGCCCTTGCTGTCCATTACCATCGGTTATTCAGTGTTTCGCAGTCATAAATATATACAATCCGCCTACTACATATCCTCTTTACATTAACGGGCTCAAGTCCACACCAATAACCCCCACAGAGGGTGGGTCGCGCCTTAATCCGTGCCGTCCATCCGCCACAGCATGGCCCTCTTAATTGCCCACAACACTAACTGCGTCTTCCTCCAACATCCCAAATCATTCGCATATCATCATTATTATCCTTTGCCCAATAAGGAAATTGGCGCTGTTGTTGCGTTCAAATAGTTTTCGAATTTTGATCTTAGGAAATATAGTGAAAAGAGATTTTTGAATGACACTTGGAAGAATAATTTTTCGGTGTTGCGAATTATTCAATAACAATTTGTGTGAAAATTTTCCAGTATTTTCCTAAAAGTTATTTCCCATATGTTAAATCTGCTTAATATATTTTTAGCCAACAACAATTAAATATTCCCCTTTCCTGGAATTGCAAATTTTTATTGATGGAATTGTTTGAGATAAACATTTCATATCAATACAAAACTTTCATTTTTCTTTGCGCTTCAAAACTTACGCCTTATGCCATTATTTTGATTATAACGATATTTAATTTTAAATAATTGAGTAAAAGTTTGCGAAATTAGTTAAAAAACTAAATTCGTTTTCTTTGTAACAATATAAGTAACATTGGGATTTAAGGGTAGCTCGCAACAGCACAATCAAATGAAGCTTCCATTTATTGAATACCTGGACAGGTAATACGGATTTTTGCACTGTTTTACGAAACAATTCTTTTTCAGATTGCGCGACGAATATAACGGCGTTCAAAATCAACTGCAAAGTAAGCAAATGGAAATAGAAAGCCTAAAGCAAGAGAAGGAATTAGCCCAACGCCATTCAATGGTCAGTTAAATAATTATTTTTGAAATTGTTCCGGCCATAAATATTAATTTGAAGTTTTAACAATAAGTAACTTTGCAAATATCAATGACCTCTAAACATTTTATCTTTAATAAAGTTTTCTGTCTAATGCCAATTTTAAATTAACTCCAACTCTTTATATATCATAAGTAAAGCCCGGATTTTTTGGTTATTACCTGAAAACCTAGATTTTAACCTATTTTGCATATTGGCAGCCTAAATTAGGTTATAATCTAAAAATTTATATCTCAAAATTATATTCAGATGTATTATGAAGCCGCGTGCAGTGCCAATGTGGAATTACAAAAACAAGCGGAAATTGTAAAACGACTCAGCGGTATTTTGGGGCACGTGATTCCTTTGCTGCCCGCCGAGCATCAAGGATCCGCCATACAGGCAGTGGAAAGGAGCAAAGTTATTAGCCAGCAGGTTTGCTTTTCATATCAAAAATTTATCCTTGTACTTATAAGCTGTAATTTAATATATTTTGTTTAGATGACTAGGCTAAAATTAGAATACCATTTTTACATCTAAATTGGCTCGAGAATTTGGCAAACCTATAAATACTTTTGCCAAACTCTTTAATATTCCTGGCAATCAGTTTTAATCATCTTTTTCCAGGATCTACAAGTGATTATGAACAATCAGATGCAACAGCAACAATTAGCAGCCAGTATGCTACCCGGAGGTCTGGCCGGCCTTGCTGGCATGGGCATGGGTGGTCAGGCGGCATTCAACCCCATGACAGCAATGGCGATGCAGGTAGATATATGAAATTTGACATTTACATATTACCACTGAAAATTCCAATCATTTCTCATTCACCTGTAAACGAATAACTGTCTTTCTTGTTGAATAAAAATATTTGCACATGCTAAATAGTTATTTTAAGGCCGCAGCTGGAATGAAACCTGAAGAAGCCACTGCCTTATTCAATAACTTCCTGAAGAATTCGGGTGGTCTGCCAGGAATGGCACTTCCGGGAATTCCTGGTTTAGCAACAACCTCAGCAGGTTTGACCTCAGGAATGAGCAATGCCGCCATGATGGGTTCGTCCTCAGTACCACCTCAAGCAAATAGTGAAGTATCAGCAGCAGGCTCTAGAGCTGCATCAGCTTCAAGACCGAGGTTAGATGTTTAAATTGGCTTTATAAGGACGAAGCTGATATTATTTTTGTGATAGATAATAATTTTAGTATCGTTACAGTTTTTTTAATGAAATATCTAAACATGGTTTTATTTGGGGTCATGCTGCAAAATCATCCCATGAAACATTTTTAAAATTGATGTATTGCAGATCAGGTAGCCCAAGCCACGCGGGAGCCAATTCGGGTCGGTGCTCCACCTCTACACCAGTCATGAAAAGGGCCAAAGTTGAGGAACCTGACGGAGACGCTGATGGAGAGTTAGAAATTGACGTACAAAACGATGTTGACGGGTCTTCTGCACCTTCCGCATCAACCACACATCACACAAATGGAACAAGTCAACAAAGCAGTTCAAAACATCACAAAGATGGGGGAAGGGAAAGTACTCATTCGGTGTCATCTAGAGATTCTACCACGCCGAGATCAGGAAAGCAACAGGTTCGTAAAACATTTGAAATAGAGTAAAAATACTACGCTCATCTTATACATTTGGTGTTAAATAAGGTTAATTATTCTCATTTAATTCCATGTTGAAAAAACCAAAAAGTTACAAAATTAAAAGAAAAGAAAGTCGGACTTGCTTATTCAAATAAATCTACATTTAGTTATCATCTGCACCCACAAATACTTTGCTGCCTCCAGGTGCTGATATGTCAATGCTTTTGGGCCAAGCTGGCAAGTTTCCAGGTCTTCTTGATCCAAACCATCCTTCTGCTCGGATGGCAATGTTCGGTGGATTTGGTCCAATGATGGCTGCAGCAGCTGGTATGGCGGCAAACGGAAAGCCAGCTTATGCGTAAGATTTCAAATTTTCCGTTACAAAATAATAAAAAATAAACAATTTGTAGGTACAAAGTAGTTGACGGAGGACAAGCTCAGCCGGTTACATTTCCCAGGTATGTTTTAGGTTAAGGACAAACACGCGCCAACGATTAGAGTTTGTATAATTAAATGGCCGCTCTAATCAATCTGACAGCTAAAAAGAATCAACAGAAACAAAAAATGAATCTAACTATAATTTTTAGTGATCCCGCACAAGGTCCCGATATACCAAAAAACATGAAACGTATTAGTGATCTTCCCCACGGTGACGTCGTCTGCGCAGTCACCGTTTCCCAACAAAATCGTCATGTTTACACTGGTGGGAAGGGTTGTGTAAAGGTATACATTTTATGAACGTCGATTTTATGATATTATTTATACGTGTTATTTAAGGTATGGGACATTGGGCGAGTGTGTAGTCCCGTTGGTGGAGCGGAAAATATAAAACAAGATCCCATATCAACTTTGGAATGTCTCCAGGACAGTTATATAAGATCTTGCAAGCTGTTCCAGGATGGGTCCACTTTGATTGTTGGTGGAGAATCTGAAACTGTTTGTATTTGGGATGTGCAGGTAAAATATTGATATAGCGTTTCAGTATTATTTATATTGTCTAAGCATTTTGGAAACATGTTAGTCGACGTTTGCTATATAAAAACATTTCCTTGTCATATATAAGTAATTACATTTTACAGGCAGAGAGAATCAAAGCTTCTTTGAATTGCGAAGCGCAAGCCTGTTATGCTTTGGCCATTTCTGAGGACAATCGATTGTGTTTTTCGTGCTGTGCCGATGGCAATATTGTAATTTGGGACCTGGTGAGCGAAACCAAAGTCGCTTCGCTTTTGGGCCATCAAGATGGCGCGAGCTGTGTCGATTTGGCATCTGACGGCATCAAATTGTGGACCGGTGGATTGGACAGGTTTTTCGATTAAAACTTTTCCTAATTTTATGTATCTGATTTTTAGCACTGTACGGTCGTGGGATATTCGTGAAAGGACAGAAATTGACAAATATGTGTTAGAAAGTCAGGTAGTTAGTTTAAGATAATCTCAGGTTTTTAATCAAACACTCGATTCATGAGGAAAAACTAGCTTAATACAAAAATCACCGGCAGTGTATTATATTCATTTATCAGGGTATCAGTTCGGATTTTAGATATTCTCGCTTGGTTGTTGCCCAACTGACGATTATGTGGCTGTGGGAATGGAAAACAATCAAGTCGAGGTGTTGCATATAAATAAGCCTGATAAATATGTTCTACACGACCACGAAAGGTAGTTTATAAAGTAATTAAAGATTATTATTAAAGTAATTAAAGATCGCAGTCTTTGTAAGCATAATTTTTAATATGGCTGTTTAAATAGGTACATATTCGTAAATTTATAATTGTAACATATTCCATGCCCAATTTGGGTTCGTAAATTAAAATGTCCAAATAACACTTTGGAACAATTATCATTAATAGTATTTTTAATTAGTCATTGTGCCACTAAATTTACTTATAATATACTGATTTTAAATTTGTAATATTTCAGCTGCGTTTTGGCGTTGAAATTCTCTCATTCCGGCAAATGGTTCGTCTCTACAGGTAATTTTTTCCTATACATTTTTTAACAAACCATAATTATCACAATTTAGGCAAAGACAATTCTTTAAATACTTGGCGAACTCCATATGGTTTTCGACTGGTCAAAACCAAAGAAAACAGTTCAGTGCTGAGTTGTGACATTTCCTCCGACGACAAATTCATTGTTACGGGATCAGGAGATAAAGTAAGTACTCCTCTAATTTTGATTACAGTGTGGCCAGCTAAATTAATTTCATTGCTTTCATCTATAGTCATAAATTTGGTATATTTGTATAGGTTGCTCATATGTGGAAGGCATTTTAACTAACTGAGGCCAAATAAAACATAGTGAATCTGTATCATAATACTTTAACTGGTATCAGTGATATGCTTCGGGTAATATATTCTTTAATGTCATGTTTTTAGAAAGCAACCGTATACGAAGTTGGCTACTGATCATGTACTTCACCGCAAATGAATGTCTAATTCTTCGTTTTGATATTTGGCTTACTACACTTCACGCTGTTGCATTATTACTTACATTCTCCTCTATACAGCCGCGCAGTCACTTATCCGCCCATTACTGTATTTGAATTTTCGAATTGGTATTGATTGAGTATTTATTTATGCTTGACGATAATTGGACAAATTTGCTTGGCAGAAAGGTATACAAAACCTGAATAAGACCAACAAACCCGAAAATTCAAAGGATTTTAAGAATATATAAGATAAGTACATAAAACTTACCACATTTCAAGACGAGTTTTGATTTATGTCTGATCCAAGTAAATTTGTCTCTTGTTTTTGAGTTCTTTTGTTCATATCACATAAATTTAGCTACCACAACTACTCATTCTCTTACATAAATGTATCTCAGTTTTATCCAACCTTTGACAAAACAATGTCCTCATTTTGTTGATTTTCGTCCTTGATGCTTTTGCTTATTTTTGCATTTGTTACATTATCCTGTGACTTTAAACACCAAATGCTATTACTTTATTTGGCTGACCATATTTCGAAATGATACAAAATCAAAATGACACAGCTTTCCGCCTCAACACACAGGTCAAACAATTCTTAAGCAATTGACAACTTATTTGTCGAACAAATTATTTGGTGCGCACACTTCTTTGCTGTCTTATTTGATTGCATAATTTGATTGTATTCGGCATTTATTTATGTTAATAAACGATAAGTTTAATTAACCTTCAAATGCACAACTAAATCCGATCTTGTGAATGTAGCTAATACTGCAGTTGGAACAAAATATAGCCAAGCTGTTGTGATGTTGAAAATGATGGATTTATTAAAGCTAACCACAAGTTTATCGAAGTAAAAGATACGTCTTACTTAAATGACCATAAATATTGAGATGCAACATTTGACTGATCTGCTGTTTGATCTATTAATTTGAGTAAAAAGCAAACTACTGTAAATTTAATACGACTAAATTTTTACGAAGATGGACAGAACAAACCAGCACACCTGACTTTGAAGAACAAAATTATAAGGAGACGTGAAATCAATTTTTAAATTGAGTTGAATTATTTTGTGAAGTGGAATTGATTTCAAGCAATGTGATAATTGCTATACCATAATTATTAAAGTGTGAACGCAATATACCGTAAATTCTGTAATTGGTCTCCCCTAGACCACTTATGAAACAATAAGTACTCTGGGAATTAATTAAAGGATTTACGGTATCTATATGGTTAGTTTTCACGAATGAGTGCACGGCCTTTGGGGGCTAAGGTCAAAATTTTGGCGGAAATTTGAAACTAGCTTTTACGACAGGAAGGAGGAGCATCTGAACTGAGCTCCTTATCTATTATTGCCTGCTTTGAGAGTGCCTGACTGTCTGAACAAAGGATCTGACCAAAATATGACGCATGTATGCTGGCGCTCTTTGGGTGTCTTTGTATACGCCGTGCACTCATTCGTGAAAACTAACCATATATAAAATTATTAAGTTCGTTATTAGTTGAATTTGATACTATTGGATGGATTTGGAATAATGTTATTAAAAATTTTTTTATTGTTTTCACACAAACAATGAGGAAAGTTAGATTTTTTGTTAAGCAATTCAAATTTTAAATGCCAAATGAGTTCCATCCCCCAAATTTAAGAGAGCAGATCGCGACGTTGGATCAGCCGAGATGAATCGATTGCATCCATCAACAGCTTTGGAAGAATCATTGAATTTCTCTGAATCTCCACAAACGCTGCCCCTCCAAAGGGCATTATCGACTACGATTACACCTCCTGGCCGTAAAAGAGTCATGGATTTCTGGTAATAATTTGTATAATTCTCCTTATCCGCGTCAATAAAGGCGAAATCCCATTTGCCAGACTCACCGGAAGCGATCAGTTCGTCTAACTTTGAAACAGCTGAGCCAAGGTGGAAACTGGAATTCACATGCTATAAAGTCAAGCTTTTGCATAATTAAGTTTAAGTGATTGCTTATATTAATTTCTAGCTATAGACCTAAAGCTCTGGAAATATTTCCCGGCTGGTGTCAGAACATTTTGTAGTGTTGTTTGTTTTTACGAAGTTCTATTAAGGATCGATACATGTAATGTTTTACCAAAAATGCTTTGTCAGCACCCATTTCTGATGTCTATTTATAATTCCAGTAATTAAATAATTATACCAGGAATACTTTCAGAGACAAAAGCGACTGGAACTTCGTAAAAGAATTTTATAAAAAAATTGGCGATTGGAAAAATTTGCACGTTTTGACACAATTCTAATATACCATCCCTAAAATGATTCTAGAAATTTTCCAGAAACCACGTAAGTAGCGATATTTTGAATGAAAAGCTTTTTTCGAATTTTTCTCTTATTATGATCTGACTTTACTATCTCTTTCAAACGCTGTGCTTGCCTTGTAAGGGTTAAGGAAATTTACATGGAAAATGTAAGGTAACCTTTTCCGCGAGTTCACGTCCCTCGATTCATTTTCGTTGGAAAACTAATATTGGTCACAATTTTTCGACCTTACTTTTTCTCTAACTATTTTTTACTAAACTCTTGCCTGATTTTCTTCCTCATATCTGGATATTTGTCCAAAATCGGCAAACCAATGGCATTGAGCGCCGTATGGTCAACATCCATGGACAACACGAGTCCGTCATTTGGCAAAGCTGTAGCCCAAGCAAGAGCTGAGCAGCCAGTGAAAGTTCCAATATCGAGACAGCGTCTTGCCCCAATCAATCCTATGAAATTTTTACCGAGCTGCAACACTTCTGGAGCACCAACCATGCCAGGGTACCAGCCCTGACTTGGCGAAGTAAGAGTGGCATGAAGTAACTCTTTCTCTGCTTCAGTTTGTTTATTAGTTAACTGAAATCGGAAAATTTTAGCCGTGAACAATATATTTTATTTATATTTAGAAAAGATTCGCTAGAATTTGGAGAGCCAACATGTCACCAAAGTTATCTGAATATTAGTATCCTGACATTCCGATATCGTCTTCCTTCTCATTTAATAAATTGCTTCTATGTGAGTCTACGTTTTTATTTTTCTGATCTATGCTCAAATTATGTATATGGACACTAATAAAAAATGAACATATTTAGTAATTTTACATGTTTTATTAAATTAACGCGGGATATTATCAAAACGCAAACTGAGATTTTGGTTTTATTATTAGCAAATATCCCCAAAATGACTCACCTCCGAGCAGTATTCGATCACGTTATCTCGTCGCTGGCCAAAACTTTTAGAAACAATTGAAGACATTTTTCACTTAAAAAGCGAGAATCAAACAAACAGTTAAAATAATAAACAATAGTTTATATACCGATGGTTCGGAAAATCCGTTGCGAAGCAGCACTTTTATTCTCGTTCTGAACAAACATCAGCAAAATATCAGAGGGGGAAACGTGACAATCCTCACAATAAAAAGATGCAAACTGATTATTGCACACAATTTCTCCGATGAGGAATTCTTCCGCTTGATGAAAATGTGCATTCACGTCATTGATTTGGCAATGCGTCCCCATTTATGTGTTCGAAATCTTTGATCATTGTGCACTCATCCTCAAATGAGATAATAACGGGACACATTCTCTTCTAGAAAAATTTGCAGTGACGTAAATATGAAGAAATTCAAACAGAGAACAGCAATTGTTTATTTCTTGTTGTAAAATTATGATTATGATAATTACTGGAGTCGTAATGACCGCTTTCGAAACTTTTGTGAAGAATATACGTTCTCTTAGACTCAATTAATTATTTATTAGCAAATTAATAACAAGCTTGCTGAATATACTTTACTAGTAATTTAGCTGATAAAAATGTATAACCAAAATTTTATATTTGAGCCATGCGCATAAATGAAAACGAATGTCCGATTTTAATGTTCACTTTTCGTTGTTATAAAATTTCTTCGGTTATTATGTGAAATGAATAAGAACCCAATTCGTTAAGTAAAAAGAATTCTGGAATAAATATAACATAAATTGTAGAACAATAAAGGAGTAGAACTCTATCTTGCCAAGATTAAATGAGTAAATTTTGAAATAAAATTTTCAGAAAGTTTTAACACTTACATTAAGAAAACACGAAGCTGCTTTTCAACTGCAGCATGACCATGGTCATGTACAATGGTGCATGACCATGGTGCATTGTCTCTACAATGGTGCAACTGCAGCATGAACCCGGGAGTACACGTTTCGCACCCACTATCTAGGGTCCCGGACGAAATAGTGGGGTGGTACTTCTTAAGTTTTAACTTCTAATGTTTTACTCACCAAAAATCACTCACTTGTGTCAAATGGATTTCTTCTTCTTGTCTCTCTTTCTTAGTATGTAATTCTACTAAATTAGGTTTTACTAACTCGCTATAATGCGAAAATTACTTATAAGGAAATATACGTGTCACTACAAAATATGATGATTGATTTAAATTTCATTCAAGTATTGAAAATAAAAACATTTTAGATTTCAGCATGCCAAATACCGAGTGGTTTCTGTCTTCTATATTTTAAACAATATTGTACAATGGAAATGCATTGTTCAAAAGGTAAATTAGCATAGAAATGTTCTTCCACTGAAATCTATCTTCAAGTGCCAAGACATGTAAGTTAATGCATCTCACAGTACTTATTTACTTGCAAAAATGTGTACAAACATGGAAACAATTTCCATCTTTGTATAATTGCCAATTAGTTTATTAAAAAAATTGTCAATTGTTGCAAATGACAATTTTAAGAGGACCCAGAAGTTTAAAGCAATAATAAGATGAATTTTTAGCATTGTGTGATCAGTACCAGTGATCACTCAATGTTTCAAAATTACAGTAAAATCATTAAAGGACATTGTGGAAATTCACTTTTTAGTTTGGAATTCAGTGGACGACTTTGTTTAAATTTTGCACTAATTTCTTTTACAAAATTATTCGTTTTTCTTGGCTTTTGAAAATGTTGTGAATTGTAACAAGTCCGGTTTAAATGTCATATAATGAAATTGAAATATATCTGTTTCAAATTTCAAATAGCCTTTTTATTTGGATTTCCCCATACCTTATATTATCTGTATTTTACAAAATTTCGGTAAAAGTGAAATTCGAAAGCACTCCATCATCAGCTACAAATCGATTGCAAAATTCCCACCAATGTTTCGTCCTCCGCATAAATGTAAAGGAAGTTTTGCATCGGCAAAAGACGTACGTCTTTTGCCTGTTTTGCATTCGTATTTTAATTAGCTCCATTAGAGTTTGACTTTATCAGCTCGCAATTTGTGCTTATTATTCACACCGGTATTTTCTAATTGATTAATCGATCGGTTCACTATACACAAAGGAAACGACAAATTTCGTTTTCCTATTTGAAGTCTTCGATAACAACACCGGCACATTAATAATTAGTAATATATTTTCTGCCCTAAACCCCTTCCATAAATCGATTGCTCAGAACGTTATTCTTAGGATAGAAAGAAGAGTTGTTCTATGCCGAATGTGATTTATTTGTTCATCTAAATTGCACTTTTGGTAAACTAACAAATGGTATGGCTGCAGAAAACTGCAGTAAAATAAATATGTGTTACTTTTGTGGAAATATGCGCCCTTTTAATCAAAACTGATTTTTATCCTTGCGTGTACGTAACAGATAAGTCTTTTCTTACCAAACAAAATAAAATGTCTTAGTTGCCCAATAGTTGAGCCATATCCGTTGATTTCATATAAAGTTTACCTACTAAAAATTCAATGTATCGATTTTTCGCTTTGTCATTAAAAACTCTGACATGATATTACGAGGAATGTCAAAGAAGGATTATGTTGCATGCTATACAAGTGCTATTTTGCCGGTGTTTTCATTGATATTGCGTTGCATATTCCGATATTGATTGATTGCTTTTGGTGAAAAGAGAAACTTTCTCCAACTTTTCTCAATCGCTGTCTGTTTGCCGAACAATTTCTCTACAGCAGCCCTCCACTATTCCTGCAATTTCCCATCCATTTTCTGCACTGAGAGAAACAAATGCATTTGGGATAGTCACCTCTTTCCAATATGTTTTCTGTCGGTACCTGTCCTGGTGGATCGATTTTGCGTTGTAGCACTTCCCACTTGCATATTGAACAGACGCCCTTTTTACATCCATTCTATTGAGAGCGGAATACTAGGAGAAAAACGTTGGCATAAAACAATCAATAGCTCATTTACTTAAAAATATACACAAAAATGCCCAATTTGGTTAAGCCAAGTTTCTATTTTTGTAATAAATATGGAAAGAGCGTACACAATTATATAATGCGAAAGATCTCTCAAGTCTTATTTCTTAGGATTAGGTTCATTGCCAGAAAAGTTGGAACAGACTGGTTTCCGACGAAACTTTCGTTGGAGTCATACGCGCTGTGATGTAAAGCTCAAAATTTTCAGTACTACATAAAGAAAAATTATGGGCCTAAATTTTGAAAATATACTAAGCTGCTAATCTGTGAGAGCGACAAATGCTTTTCTTTATTTGAGAATAAGAAGATATATTTATGCACCAAAGAAAAGGAGGTGATCATCATAGAACACGACACAGCTGACGCAATAAAGTACAAAATAACAGAAATGAAATATATTTTGCCAAATTAAATCCATAACTTTGAGATTCTCACAAATTCCTCTCGTACGGGAATTTCCCTGCATCCCTTTCATCATCATTGTCGTGTTGAGGGGCACTCTGCGGCAGTCCCCTCTCCTCATCCCCCGCCCAACCCTTGTGAATCAAAAGACGACAGCAGTTGTGCTAGAGAAATGAAGAAACGAGCAGAGGTCCGTTTCGTCGCCAATCAATAACTGCCTCCCTCCTTTCTCGCACCCGGTCCTCTCCCAGCCACACAGCCTTGGTTGTATACTTGACGCAGTGGCGCCTTCCTCGTCCCCACTCCCTCCCCTTTATCGATTGGCATTGCCCGTTGAGTCTTCCCGAAATGCTGACTTCGTCGTCCCACAGACCCATAGTGGCCAGCCCAGCACTATTCCTAGCGTTTTGGCTCTCCTGACTTGATTATTACGTGAAGATTTTGCCACGGCGATCGAACGGTGGGCTGCGGCGACGGGCCAACCATTGGGTTGGGTGACTGTCCACTCAGTGCGCAATGGGTTTGGTTGTGATCGGATCTTTTTGCCTATTCTTGCTTATAATTTGGGTGGAGAAGGTGGACTGTCACTAGCCAGTTCATCTTAAGTTGTTTTTATTTCGGTTAATTATAAGTCAGACTGTTTTATGCACTTGTCACGAGAGAAAGCCTTTATGTGACGTAGTTCAACGTTCTCGTAATAATGTATTAATTTTAAATTGCGATTATGGCTCGGCCCATAATATGTGTCCTACTACAAAATTCCCACTCAAATCGCAATTTGTGGTACTTGAAGTAAATTTGTTTCTGAGACTCCAAAAAAAAGCACCCGCACATTTTTGTGGGTTAGAAATGTATTTCGCATATTTGTTTTGTAGCAGTCCCACAAATTTTGACCAGGGAGCTTGCTTTCAGGACCTTGCCTTGCTGGTAAAATTTCGCAGCTGTTTTTTCGTAGCAAATATTCTCAGATATTAGCTGCAAATACAAAGAGATGAATTTCGGAATTAATCATAAACCGAATTTATATTTTTTTAGTTTTACTTCAGTGTTCTGTCTTACTTTTTTAAACTTAATAGAAAGTCAACGGCTCAATTGTTCCCATTGTTTTATATTAAAACACAAAATTAACCAACTTTTTTACAGAATCTATTTTTGTCCGACTGTCTTCTTGAATTTCGATGCTTAATCGCAGAGATTTATATCTGCATATATTTCCAAAGCTAAACGTATAGTGACTGTATTCTCTTGTTACAGCACGAGAGAATTGTACCATTTGAAAGAATTGCTATATTTAACATTTGCACTTCCCTGTTTTTTCCCTCTGATATGTCTGGATAAAAGCCAATTTGCCACATATTTTGGATATTTTGTTTCCGAATTTTTTAAATATTATCGAAGGTGACGTAAATTTTAAAAAGCTTTAACAAAATAATTGAATATCTTATCATTCCGGCTTTCTATAAAATTGGCACAGCCCTGCTAAATTACAAATTTTCATGCTCAATAGGAATTCTTTAATACAAAGTCAAACCTAGACTGAAAAAAAAGAATAGAATAGTCTTTTAAGGGTTGAAAACGTCACAGGGAAAGCAACAATATTTTAAGAAAAAACGTTAAATGACCAGAATCGATAAACAGCTCTGAAGGTAAAACTATGAACTGTGGTAGATGAAGCATGTCGTATACTAAATGTCGAAGTAACATACTTTCCCAATAGTTCGAAATTATTTGAATTTTCGTAGGACTTGTAAACCTGTTACAATCTCCGATTAAAAACTTTCGAAATTGCTGATTATAGTTGCGTTGCCGAATCAGAACCGAAAGTAATAATAGGGCTGATCGCATAAAGTGCCCTTTGATTTTTCATTTTCTATATCTTGTCTTGCAAATCTTTTTGCTAACTTTCCTGCTGTATAGAAATGAAAATGCCCTCGTGATTATCTGCCAACCCTTTTCCAGAATTTTTTCCTATTCTTTTACTGACCGTTAAAAGTAACGGAATAACATAGTTTTGCTTCATAGAATAACATAGACTTGTTTCTTTTTACATATTGTGTCGATATATCAATCTATTTGTCACCTTCTCAGATGTATTTATGTTTAAACTGATGGCATTCTCACATCTAAGTTTACCAATTAGTACATTCTATACTCATTTAACACAAAAGGAAATGTGCATCAAGGACGTTTCATGGAGTGACCTGTCCTAGTGCAGTCTCGTGGTAGTCAAATCATATGATCAATTCTATTATTTTACCTTGTCTGTGTTACCAGACTTGGTCACATTACGTGACATTCTCGTATATTTTCATGCAGATATTGTCATCCGCAGGGCGCAAGACAATTTCCCGGGTTATGTTTTCCTTGAACTTAGGACACCTTATCTGGAACATGTCCTAGATATGAGTACGCTCAAAACAGAAAAGAACGTATTTCGAATTTTCTATATTGACCAATCTTTTGACTACCAAAAAGCCGAATGTTGTACACTAATAGTAACGAAATAATTTATACTCTTACTAGCTGAGATGGGGCGCTTCGCGTCCCCTCTCAGCTAGGAAGCGGGAGTGTGCACAGCGGCGCTTCGCGCACCGCCATCAGTATGCCCTTGTCTGTATCAGTATGCCCTCGGTGGCTTTGTCAGTGAAACTCGCGGCCTTCGGCCGCTCGAAAAAAAAATTTTTTTGTACCCAGGGGGGTACCCCCGGATTTTTTTTGACCCCGGATTCGGATTCCCCGCACCCGAAAACCCCCAGAGCCAAAAAATCAGCTCCGTGTGAGCTGTTCTCGGAAAGTTCCAAAAAAGTGCCAAAAAGCCACTTTTTGGCCCAAAATTTGAAAATTTCGGTTGGTGCCCGGAAAAATTTTTCCGGATTCCGTTTCAGAATCACCGTAGGAGCATTTTGAGCTATTATATTATGCACCTCTGTAGGAGGCCAACAAAAAAGTTACAAAACGTGACCGATTTCGTGACCTTAGTCTATTAGTATTATAGATTTATGCTTCTTTTTAGTTTAGTTTTCTGCTCCCTAAAGTGAAAATGTATTATATCCTGTTAGACGCTAATATCATAGGTGATCAACAGGCTGCGGATTTTCCGGACATGAAAATCGCATTTTCGGACATTTTCTCTAAAATTTTCCCATTTTCGGACATGGAATGTGTGTTTTCGGACAATTGACCTATTTTATTGCATTTTTAACGTGAAGTTTAGCTTCCAAAATGACTGTTTTCGGACATTTTCAGACAATGTCCGGGAAATCCGCACCCTGGGGCCTATCTTACTAACATGACAATTTGACAATGACAATTTGACAATGAAATCTTGACAATTGATGATCAAACTTGTCTTACATTGTATTAGTCCAATTCTGAATTCTCGATAAACGGGGTCTGGAGTTTTATAAAAATTTTGCCAAATTTGAATTGACGCCCAAAATTTTTCGAGTGAAATTGAATTTTTCCTAATAATTTTGTAAATTCTTGCAACTTTTTGGAAAAGTTGTTGTTTCTCCGAAATTTTTACGGAATTATTCCCGACAACTCAGGGAAGTCCCAATAACTGAGGAAATTTGTATGGAAAAAATCCGTTCCAATTTAGTTCTGATACCTGAAATTCCCGATAAACGGGGACAGACTGTAGTTGGTTACTTTATACTAACAAAAATATAGAACGAATCTCGACTTTTTCTCGTAAAGCTAACAAAGTATACTTAATTAATCATTTGAATTACCGCAGCGAATTGAACATTCAAAGTCCAAGCTGCATTTCTATTTTTAACTAAATGCTAAATTATTTAAGGTTTAACCATATGAAACCAAATCAATCAAGCAAAACATCGAAATCTGATATGATTAAGCGTTGATATGATATTCATAGTGTAAATATCCATGCAAATATCAAAAATCTCGTCATTCGATATAATTTCGAGTGAAAACTTTATCATTATCATTAATAAGTCGCGGACGAATTATGCTATTGCGTGTCCTTATATGTGCACAAGGAATCAAATTAAAATTCTGATTTTCAGTTTGGCTTGGGCACCTCCTTCGAAGGAATGTCCAACTCGGAGAGTTTGCCCAATGGCCATCACTCGAGCAATGTCAGCAACAGCGGCAGCACTACCAACAATAATCGGCATTCTTCGCCTGCCAAGGCGTCAGATGAGATGAAAACGCTCAAGCTTCAGGTAGGTTCAAAGAAATTTTAGAATAATAAGGTTTTGGTATATTTAACATACAAAATGTTATAAATTATTAATAAAATAGGCTGAGAAATTTTTCGCAAAGACAAAAGTTATGTTTCGTTGTATTTATGATTTTTTACAAATTTCAGCATTAAAGGATTAAAAATGAGTTTTTATTAACACTGTGATTCCTGTTTTTATAATAGTATTGACCCCTTTATTGAAAGACAAAATTTATAGATTCTGTAAAAATTGAGCCTGAACGTTCTGACAATTTCTGAGCTATATAGCTTTTTTCTATTTCAGAGCCCTGCTGGAGGCAATCCTTTGACCTTTCAGTATAACACTGCTGATGTGAAAAAACACCTCGTCGGGCTCGATATACTTGACGCCATCAGGTAAATTTTTGCTCAATCCAGTAATGTCAGTTATACGGAATGTATTTAGGATGGCAATGGGTCAATTCTCAGGCTTGTTTATTTTGAAATACTTTCGAAACCAATATTCTCATTTTCAGAGCTGACTTCAGTGATTCAGAATCATTGCAAGATTGATGAAGTCGATCCAAATAGGTGCGTTTTATATTCATCTAAATATTCAAACCGGGCTTTGATAATAATAAAATATTGGTTATAAATGTAATTAATTTATTATTTTCATAATAAAAATATTTAAATTGGTAGGTATTTAAATATGTTAAAGTTAGCCGTGCAGCAAATGTGTGTTACTTTTACATCGATTAACAGTCACAGACTATTAATTTAGCTATTCGGAGCTTAAATCCATGTGCAAAAAGTTCAACAAAGCTGCAATAGCCATGAGCCAAATGGTAAGCATGCATTTTGAGTATAGTTTTCAAAAATATAATCTCGAAGTCCTATAGTCTAAAACGTTTATCCATTAACTTTCAGTGGAACGACACGATGTCTGTGGAGGGTGGTTCGGCTGATCTTCAACAAATGGCAAACAAAGATCTGCTAAGGGCGTTGGTTAACCGTTCCTACAACAGAGCAGTTGAGAATGAGAAAGCGCTCAATAAACATTATGAAGCATTTTCGTCGCAAACATATGGTAATAGTGGGAACACTAAGTTCATATCTTGAAGTTATTTGCGTCAAAAGTTAACATTAAAACTCACTTTAATTTTTAATTCAACTTTATATAATACATATGAATGTTGTTTTATTTTACTAGCAATTCTAAAATATTTTTCAGGCGAAACTTCATTCGATAGAATGCGTATGATTTTGGATGAGATTCAGCCAACCAACAAAGACGTATTTGTGGATTTGGGTAGCGGTGTGGGGCAGCTTGTCGTTCACGTGGCTGGAGGTTCACAAGTATCTAAAGCTATCGGGATAGAAATCGCTCAGGTATGATCCTCAATGAATTCGAGTAACTGAAAATAATTCGCAAATTTCAGTTACCATCAAAATTTGCGACAACGTTGGAAAGCGAATTCAAGAAGTAAGTGTTCAATTTATTTATATGGCAAGATAATTATGACAGTGCTTAGATATTAACAAAATTTTATAAATAGATGGATGAGTTGGTTCGGCAAGAAGTATCAACACTTCGAACTTCATCGTGGCGACTTTCTTGATGAGAAATTTCGCGAGTTGATTTCCCAGGTATGGAATACCAAGCTAGTTATTGGATTACAAAATTATGAATTTCAGGAAGCCACTATCATTTTCATCAACAATTACGCATTCACCTCTGATCTTGAGACGCGGATCAAATTAGAATTGTTGAGCGAACTAAGAGACGGCGTTCGGATAATATCCACAAAGCCATATGTGCCCGTTAACAAGAATTCCATCAACGACAGACAAATGAATGGTATGAACGTAATCCACTTAGTCTACTAACGCTAACTCTTAGTCAACAATACCTAATTTTTGGCACACATGTTTTACAATGTTAAAAGATTTCTGAAACCAGTATGATCAAACTGGTCAAGATTTAAGAAACGTTCCTCATGATTGTTCCACTTTTAGACATTTCCGTGATCATCGATGTCGTCGAAATGAAGCGATGCGCCAACCCCTGCTCCTGGACCTCTGCCGACGTACCATATTACATGCACACCATAAACCGAGCTAAACTCGAGAGGTATTTCTTCAGCGGTCGGGCTCGCTCCAACGACGGTTCTCGGCGCTCCTCTACACCCTCATCAAAAGCCTCCAATTCTCGGGCTCCATCAAGGGAATCCTCAGTTGGAATTCGGGAGCGTGAGTATAACTGCCGCCAAACAAATGGATACCATCATTTGGGCGGTGCTGCCAAGGCTCATAGTACGAACGGGGAGGAAATTGGTTACGGGCCTACGACAAGAAGAAAATGGAACGAGTATGTGAATGAATTGCATAAACGGAAAAAGGATGATACTGCTATCAGTGAGGACGGAATGGCTTCGACTAGCAAGGCGGGAAGCATGGTAAGTTACAGGATGTTACTAATCTGATAGGATTATAATGTGTAAAATGAACTTTAACTTCGCAAGAAGATTTTTGCGAATTTTCAAGTTCCATAATGTGAGATTGTTACATGAGCTATTTTTAAACGTTTATTCTTAAAATGATTAATAGTGCGAAATGAATTGAACGTAAAAATTATAATAAATAAAAATAATATTCTTAGCCCATGAAAGTAAAGAATTTGGAGTCAAAATAACTTGACAATAAAACTATAGTGCGAATACATTGAGTTTAATCATCTGAATTAAGATCATATATCGACACCCACCACTTCAGATTAACTTTGATGAGCAGCCGCAATCGAGCAACGGCGTGAACGAGTTCTCGTTTGAATTGATCAATTCACCGCCAGCGGCGGAGACAACTACGAGTAACGATCCTCTGTCGTTGGAGAGAGACACCAATTCACCTGCGAAGAAAAGACCTAAAAGGTCTTATGAGAAGAAAGAGAAAACCAGAGGCAGGCCACGAAAATCGGATCCACAGGGTGGACAAGGCCATCACTCCAACCACAAGAACCCGAGATTGTCTGACGAGGCCAAGGAGGGCATAGAGGTAGGTCATTGAAACTAGACTTTATATTTTGACCTAATTCGTATGTACAAATCAAATATGTTTTCTTCTCACTACAGAGCACAGCTCTGTAATTTGAATTTGTTTCATAAGCATAAACCCATGAAAGTTATCTATAATCTTACCTTCAATTCTATTACTTTACGAAAACGCATGATATTTTATTGTATAACAAACACATTCAAAATGCCAAACGTGGAAACGTTGATAATATTTAAAATATGTTTTACTTTTCAGCTCATGCATGAAATGACTAAAGCAGTTGCCAGTGGAAGTAACATTGATGGAGTCAATCCTGCTCTCATTCTCGCTGACCTGACAAATCAGAGGTACGTTTTTTTATAGTTGTTGTGTTTATAAATTAAAAAGCATCGAGTTCATATATCTTACTCGATAGCCTAGCATACCTGCTACATGTTATTAGCAACAGGAAGGCATTCTTGTATTTACGACTGATAACAAACCTCTTCATAAAAATATGACACTAATTATTAGTCAAACTTAGACGAAATTTCTGTATAGTGGTTTCTTGTTTTTTAGGCAAAAGAAAATGAACAGTATGCGCGAACGAGAAGCAATGGATTTCGTGCAAACAATACAAACATCTCCGCCAATAACCGATGCTCAGCAATCATTTTTGCAAATTCCCTTCCCAGCACTTCCCGGAACCTCGATTGCATCACCGTCGAGAAAGTGCGAAGCAAATTTGAGCAAATATCCAAATTTGGACAATTTCTTGAGTATGTTCTCTGTATATTACTTATACTGTAAACATATTCTGTTTAGGTGAGCTGAGGCATTTATACGAAAACTTCTTTGACACTGTGCATACTCCAGGTAATTTTCTTGTAGATAGATGTTCTTGGTTTAACCCATATTATTTCAGAATTCCTGCAAGGCATGATCGACAAAGTTAGTTCCGCAAGGGCCAAAAATGAACTCTACATCAATACTGCCGATTCGCCCTTGGATGGGAATCTTCGTCAAAAGATGAATAATAATTTGAACACGAATTTACTCGAGCGAATTCAGGAGATTCATACAGGAAAGCTCGCCTCTGACCCATCAAACCGCGATTCAACTAGCATGCGTTTCGTTGAGCGCTCTCGCAAAATTTTGGAACACCACAGGCGCATTAGAACAAAATGTGCCGAGTTGGAATCAGAAATTGCGCTGCTGAACGACGAAACTGAGCAACTGCTAAATGAATATCAGCAAAAAGAAGAGGAGGATAGGCAAAATAGACAAGCCCAACAGAGGGAACTAAGGTTTCAGGAACAGCAGCAAGCACAACAACAAGTTAGTTAACATTTCTTAATGAGCAAATTTCTTCCTTGATAATTGTATTAATAATATCTGAAACCAAATTTAAACTAGTACAGTCGAACCACCCGATGACGCGGGTCCCGCTACCGGACAATCGGGCGGTCTGCGTTATCCGGGGGTCCGCCATTTCAAGGGTAAAAGTGCCTAAAAATGGTGTTTTTGTACTTTTTACTTTTTTAGACAATACGTTAGTCTTACACATAGAAATTAGCTAAAATTTAACTACCTTTAGCTAAATTTTCGGCTATAAGAGGGAAAACTTTTCTCCGCCACCGCTTTCTGCGACGCCCGAACCAAAACAAAAGGGGGACCCTTTTGTCATTTTCCACGCGGGCCAGCCAAAATCAGCATGTTTCGGGGGGCAAACCCATACAAATCCATTGACGTGAATTTGGGTCCGGATAAAATGCGTTATCTAGGGTGGGGCGTTATCGGGAGGTTCGACCGAGTTTATGTCGAATACCCAATAAATTGATAAAACGGACTATTTATATATTGTACGGCGGTCACTTGTCCGACCGGTAGTTGTACATTTACTCAAAAAGGTCCTTTTTATAGGGTCCCCAGCCGAAATTTTGTACCATAGCAGGTTTTCGACCCCGCTGATTCCGAATCTGAAGTCAGTTTTGGCGTAGCACCACTCTCGCATTTTGCCAATTTCAAAGGCCAAAATAGCCACAATAGGCAGTTGTACAATATGTAGAGATCCATAAAACGCTATACTATTTATGTTCATACATTTGAAATAAATATTGCACTTTTACAGCAACAAATGATAGCTGCTCAGCAACAAGCAAACGCACTTGCATCGGCCGCAGCCACTCAGCAACAAGTATCGCAGCAACTCGTAGCAGCGGCAGCACAGCAATTGACCGGAAACGGCGGTATGTTCGGTCCAGCACTCGAGCAAATAGTAAGTAAATTATTCAAATGAATATTGAATTTCATTTCGTGGCTTTTAGACGCTCTCTGATTTGGTGCATTATTCTCAACAAATAGGAGTAAGTAGCATTGTCTAATGTTGGGTTAATAAACAACGGACCATACTCACTTGATTTTGTAAAATATAAGAACAAAATTTCGATTCTTTTTACTTGAAATTTTTATTAGTTTGACGATATTTTCTTATACAACATATATAAAGTAAATGAATTCATAAAGTAAATTGAACTTTAGGTCCTCAACCCAACTCCCTTGTTGTCTCAATTACAAAGTCATCTCAGTATACTTAATAACGCTGCTCCATACGACCAGTTAAGCGCCGTTCTGCAAGCCTTAACAGGAACGGGCATGGCTCTTCCGAGTCCTCTGGCAGGTTCTCAAACTACAGCCCTGCATAGTCCTGTTATGGGTACGGTGCAACAACAACAAATGACCGCTGTACAGAACTTCCTCAGGTACAAGTTGTTAATTAATTTTCTTTTATAACTCATATTTAATTCTCATCTTTCAGTACCAATCTCGGTCTAGAATTAAATGCGCTAGGTCAAAATGCCAGCACAGCAACACTCAATACGGAACTCAATGCTCTGAATAATTCTGCATATGCTGGTACCAATCTTAATGTCGCCACATCAGCCATCCAACACCAACAGTTGGCTGCAGCCATAGTAGCCAGTGAAGCCGCTCAGCCGCTTCACACACCGGTGTCATCCGTTTCGATTAATTCGGCGCTTGTATCGTCCTCAACACCAGCAACAGCTCAGACTACGGATGAGGCACATCATTCATCGTCTGTGGCTGCCGTCGTGGTATGATTTTGCCGTACTGCAATAAAATCTACCTCAATACCGTTATAGGATTTACTTAATAGTGATTTATTTTATTATGCAATATGAATATGTTACATAGAAATAATGGTATGGGAGTTAGGAAAGAATGATGAAAGAAAGATAGGTGATACTAAACGTAATATCATTTTTTAGGCGGCGGTAGCAGCTGGACATAAGGATGCGAAGAAGTCAACACCGAGAAAATCATCATCAAAGGCACCTCCTGTTCCATCAACTAACAAAAGTCGCAATGGTCCCAATGCGAAAAATGTTGGACAGGTAGAGGATCCTGTAAAACAAGAAGAAATTGAACGACAGATCCAGGTGGGTACTACTGTTGCAATTAATTGTCACCGTCAAGAGATTGTCCTAAAAAATCATATATTCGATAATACATAAATATGCAATTTAATCCAATATATTAAACATTGTTTAAACAGAAGTAACGGACTATTTAGCTACAGAAGCAACCGACACGGATTTTTGTTCTACAGACAATAAATTAATATAAAAATCCAAGACTTGTTGCGAAGCATGGAAAACATAATTATCTTCTACATACCACAAAGTGGGCAAATAAATCAACAAAAAAACAAATTATGTATCTCTAAATGATGGAAATCTAACCGCTATAACGAAAATAATGAAAAGGCAAAAATGGCTAAATTCAGGATATTGTGGAGCGGTGTCTGGAAGTAGACTCAGCAGCAAAATGCGCCGAGAAGGAGGTAGAATAATGAAACCAATGATAAAAGCGAAGAAGAAATCTATAAGAAAAGCAATATGAATAGAATAATGAAAGATAAAAAGATCAGATAACGGAACCACAATATGCTTTTTTTGCTTTCCTTATGGTTCCTTCTTCAGAGTTTGGGCCACGAGTTGTGGTCCAGTAACTAATCTAACATTTTCCTACAAATTTTAGAGAAAAGCTCGATCAGGTGACCGCAAACGAGAAAAATCAAATTCCGTTGCCAGCACTTCAGCTGACTCTATATCTTCAAACAAAAAGCGCAGTTCCACCGATTCCATATCCAACTTTATCCCACCCACAACCCCAACAGTGTCTACTTCAGCTGATTTCGTCGCCCCTAGTCTCAACAATTTTGTCAGTGCCGCTGCGGCGTCTGCAGCTGCTTTGCTACATAATGCCAACAATAGGACAGTCGAGGCGAAATCCGAGTCGCCTGTGTTCACATTTGCACCATCCTCAGTTAGTCTGGCAATATCAGCAGCGACGCTACAGCCGCAATTGACGGGGAATTCGATTGAATCGGTGCAAGAAGCAAGGCATGCGAATCTGAACTCAAGGTATCGTTATTGTTTCCGTAAAAGATTTTGCTCAAAAGTACCATGTTTTGGATATTTTTATTTTATATATTATCCTGACTCCCAATATGATATTTCTCTTAAATCTATGTTGCGACATCTAATTATGAATCTCGAAATCCAATATCTAGCAATGATTCGTTTCAGCCACTCGACATATATGACCTCCTACATTCCACTATCGTCCAAAACCCGGGCGGAGCAAGCTAGCCAGCAGCAAAACCCAGTTCTGAGTCCAATATCGCCAAACTTCTCGCCCAGTTTCCCCACAACGCCTACACCTTCCACATCGAGCACAAGTTTGATCACGATAAAGCAGGAACCTCAATCCATGGCAAATCCACAATCTGTGAGCGCTTTGGATGAATCCATTATGCAAACCATCAAGAAGCATACTGCTTCATAGCCATAGCTGCCTTATTCAATATCCCTGAGCCAGTGAACGTCATTTTTATTTTTTGGTATGTTGTATTCTTTTTCATATTTCGTATTTTTGCAGTTAAAGTTTGCGATAAAGTGGTTAAATTTTGCTTCAAATACCGTAATGATAATTGTGTTTAATTTTAATTTCATGCCCGAAAACAACAAAATGAAACATGCATCTTCCCATTTGCAATCTGAATAAATTGTTATCCAATTCTGCATTTTTGGTACAAGAAATTCGTTTTAAGCTCCAAAAAAATTTACTTCCCTCGTTTCTATGAAAAATAATATTATGTTTTAAATATTATTTTCTTTTTGCTGAAGTATAATTACTTTCTTATTAAACACAAAGTAAACGGCTTCATATTCACAAAGTAATGAAATCTTTTTAGTTTACCTGTTGATCGCCCCACACATAATGAATACCTCGAGTCAGTCTCTTTATTTGGAGATTATCAATTTTATGCAACACGTATGTTTTTGTGTGTCTGTAGTAGTCGATTATTTGTCCTCTTTGCAATTATATTCCATTTGAACTGCCATTTAGCCCCCTTGATTGATTATTATTCTAGCCTCGTTTCTCATTTTGTACAATTATAAATTTCATCTCTTCCTCCCTTCCACCTAATAATTTTTCAAACAAATAATATTTCGAATATTCCAACTTTTACAACTTTGCTATTAATTTAGTTAATAATAATGATAATATTAGGACAATGATATTTAAGTAGTCGAGTTGAAACCCCATTCGCTTCCCGATTTAGAGAAAATATCGCTGACAGATAATGCAAAAACTTTGATCACCAATCCTAGGTTTACCTCACGTTCAGGGTTTCCTAAATCCGTTAGCTGATGTCGTATAGTTTCGTTTTAAAATTCAAAAAATGTGATTTGCAGAAAAATTGTATTAGCGCATTGTTCACATTTTAAGTTAGATTTTAAAATTCAGGTTGCCTCATTGCATACATATTTGGTTGTTCGATATTATATTAGTTACATATATTACCTCAGAAGGAATTTAGAAATGGAAGAGATGTACCAAAACGGCAGAAAACATGTTCAAATTAGTTCGTTACCTCCGTTACATTTAAATGTATTGAATTCAATGACAAATGTGTAAAATTTTGACGTAAATATCACATACATGTTTAAAAGCTAGAGTTTATCCGAACACGTCTCGTGATATCGAGATATCTAAGGCCATTCTAACCAACTTAATAATGTCAATATTCTAATTCACGTGAGAATATTGACATTTGCGGTTAGGAAAAGGATTCAATTATTAGTCCGATGTCACAACGTAAAAGCTTAGTGTTTTTAGCGATATTGGCTATAGATTCATGAAATTATTTAACCTTCCCAATATCCGACGTGGAATAATAAAAATACTCTCATTCTCCAAAACTGACCTTTCATTTGCATTGGTTCCCACTCCTTTTTTTCACATACCTCTTTCCTTCCCGCTACCCCTAACAGACAGACATTCGATTCACAAATACTCTCCACTCGTCTCTGTTTCTCTGTTTATCCAGTTTGTCTATTGATCAATAATTTTGATTTCCTGTGCCCTACCATTCAAAATTGGCGCTATTTTCTCTTTCTCCCGATCACTGCTACATTTCGCAAACTGTGCTGATATAATAATGCGATGACCGCTGATCACTGAAATTTTCTCTTTGTCCTTTACGTTTATACATTGAAATATATTTTATTATTAATGATTGGATGAATGATTAGCATATAATAAATTATACATGATTTGACTGTTCTCATTGATTTGTTTGCGCTTTAAGGTCACTTTGGCCAACACATATATCCGTTGAATTGACATACATTTTTAAATAACAATGCATTGATTTTGAGGTTGACCTCTCATAAATGCATGCCCAGTGAGTCTGTCCAATCTGCAACCAAAGTAAGCTTTAATTATTAGATTCTCTGTTGAAATAAGCCAATAGTTTTGTCATTTCAAATTAAATGCGTTTTGTGCCCCATTTATTTTTAAATATAGCCCTAATATAAAAATAGCCATGTAAAATTGTTCCCCTTTATTTTCGCAATAAGTTAGCGATAGAAATTAGCAACGATTTTCTTTGTATTCTAGGTCGCAAGTTTCCAAAATCAACTTGACTAAAGCATATGAGAATAAAAATCAATCTGGAGCATAGCATTTGACTTCCAGAACTGCATTTGAGGTTTTAGAAATTATCGATACATACGTTTTTGATAGCCGAAAATATTTTAAAGGTTTTGTCAAGTTTTTACTCTATCGATTGTTACCCTGCCAATATCAGATATTATCCCATAATGCCCTGTTTTTCATTACGATAAGATTAATAATGATTTTGCACGAATTTCCGACATTTTCCAAACATACCTTTATACCTGTGGATTGGACAGATTTTGCTTAACACGCAAGAAATACACTCAATTATCAAATTATTCTCATATTATTACACTGTCACGTTTATTACGTCCTGACTCTTTGCATTCGTCAGTACACATTTGTTTTGGTTAAAGCTATAAGTAGTGATTTAGACAAGATTAGAAGTTTTCATAGAGATAAAAATTGCGTTTCTATAAATTAGATTCGAAATATAATATACACGTATCTTGCTAAGGAAACCTCCGGAGGTTGCGGTGAATAGAAAATAATAACAGTAGTATCTTGTGTAGTACATTTTCCCGGTACGTGACATTTAAAGTCCATTATCAAATTTTGGATGTTTAAGCTTCTGGAACCTTCTAAAACGTTGCAGAATGTTCTGATATATTTTTTAAGGCTCTAGGGAAATAAAAATCAAATCTTTGATCCAAAAGTTGCAGCTAATAATTTCATCAAAATTGTGTTAAAATCATGATATCCCCATGGATTTAAAGCCAAATTTTGAAAAATTTATCTCACTTTTTCAAAACAGCATTTTTGGTGTCGTGTTCACGATTTCACAGGGTTCTACTAGTGATTAGAGCGCAAGAATATGGGAGCCATAACTATAGAACAAAAATCTTAAAATATTGCATTCGGCTCCTATAAGTTTGCTAAAGGGTATGAAAGTAATAAATCCAGTGCAAAAATAAACTTTGATCTATAATTCCTTTAAATGAAAAAATTAAGACATTGCCTAAATTGTCTTACATTACATTAATGTATCGGTCAAAATTTTCGTATCCATCAAAGGCATATTTTGAACCTTCGGCTTATATTTTTAAAACAAGAAACGATTGTTATTTGAAAGGCAAGTTCATTGTTGGTACATACTGGAACAATTTTTCCATTGCAATAATAATTTATCTGTCTTCTAAGTTGTTCAATTTAGTGATGAACCTATTGTCAAACGGTCGCGCATCGATGGACGCGCGGGTGGCACAAGATTCTAACAAAAATAACAAAGATAGTGCAAACAGGAAAAGGCCCAATGCTGCTGTTCAAGTGAAAGCAAGGTAAATATTTTAATTTAAGTAATTTCATCCAAAACAGATGTCGCTTTTTTTGAACAGGAATTTTTGAATTCTATCCTTTAATTACTAGATTTATTATTTGTAAGGATGTTTTTACTGAAAACTGAATCAGACAAATGACTAAATTCTCAAAGAATAATTCATGTATTCTAAAAGTAACTGAAAATTTTACCCTGTTTTGCTGGAAGACAAATAAACTAAAATATATTGACCATATATAAATATGTTTTGCTAATAAAAACTTCAATACAAAATCTATGCCATGTTTGTCTTTCTATCTAATGTCTCTCTGCATTACAATTACACGGATTGAATTTCGAAAAAAATTCAGAGGTAGTCCTGTTCCGAAAAAGCCGACGCCTGGAAGTCGAAATATTAGCGAACGTACTCCGCTCGATACAATTTTGAACGAAATTGACGCATTCCAAGAGTGCAGTGGCAGTAAAAAGCGTCCGACTCAACAGAAAGAGAGCAGTAAGCCGGCTCATGCTCGACCTGTTGGTGTGTTTTATTCGCTTATATTTGACCACAAAATAATCATTTTACGAAATTTTCCAAATTTATTTTTTATATTCATTAGAATTTTACAAATGCTTAGACCCTGCAAGCGAAGAAGGCGATGTTGCATGTTTGAAACAGTTGCCACCTACACCGGTGCCATCTTCCACATCGCTTCGACCATTGACGAGAAATGGTTTGATGGGTTATGATGATGACGACAGCATGGTGCAGAGGTTTATGGTGGGTATTTTTGTTTTTCTTTGTTATTTTGAAAATTTATTTCTAGCAGAAGAGTGGTCTTATGGAACGCCTAATAGGTTATAAAATGATGCGCGGAAGATTAGAATCATATACAACAATACGTGCGAACGGATATAATTTGGACGATTGTGTCATTGCTTACGATGATAATGGAGAAAAGGTTCGTTTTTGCTCTTCGTGACAAAAAATAATTTATCTTAGATTGAAAATTAATGTAATTTTAAAGTAAAAAAATCGTAAATTTTATTATTTCAGCCGATGCCTGAGCCAATCCAGGTTACCTCCAGTTCCGATGTAGCCAGACCATTGGCAAGTAAGTGCCTATTCCCTGCAAATCAAAGTACTCCATCCACACCGCCTGTCCATTCCACTACGCAAACGCCCGAGCTAACAGCCCGGCGTGGGCCACGCACTCCGCCTGGCTCACCTCCGAGACAAGCTGTGGACACGGAAGCAGAAGACGCCAATTCTACTCGATCATCGCGAGGTAGTATTTCTCAGGTCGAAATGACCCCGCCACCGCCGCCTCCGCCAATGGAGAATGAATGCACTCCACTGCCACCGCCGCCACAGTTTCCTGGTAACCAGTTTATAATAAAAAATTAAACTGAACTAATGTGCTTTAAAATACTTAATACTTTTTTTATAATACTTGCTTATACGTTTTCCTTTGATACCATCACAACCATTTTTCCTATCAGTGGAGCTTTTTCTTAGAACAATAAAATTGATACTTGATTATGAAATTATAAGTAACTAAAAATGGTTTTATAGATTTGGGTAATCCTGTTGAAGCTAGCACTTCAGCCAATGCATCTGCTCAGTGGAAGACTCAAAGTCCGAACAAAACAATCTATAGTAAAGACGGGTCGAACACAGCTGGCAGTTCACGCGAAGGTAGTCGACGTTTATTGGTATGTCTTTTAATTTATAAGGTTACGGAAAATAATTAAAACTAACCCTATAGGAGAAAACTGAAAATGTGAGATTTTCCATGAATTTGCGGTTCGTTCATGGCCTTTTAATATTGTAGTGGTAATAACAAATGTATAAACTATAAACATCCGCTCATGTATGTTAATATGGTATGTTACTATATTATGTTACTAATGTTAAGTTCACCCATTTAATTCACTCGATATAGTGGGCTAATGCAATTCAATGGCACACTGAGAGTGTAAATATGAAACCAAGTCATTGAAGGGCATAAGCGTGCTGAGCAGTATATTAGTATTTACATTGGTGTTAAATTAAACAGAAACTTTGATTTCAAATGAATCGTGTGCAGGCATCTATATGGAATTTGTCCTCTAATACATATCCAGTTCTTTCGCATTTAAAATGATTTAAAACAAATTTCCTTAAAAGTACAATCTTTGTTGTAGGAGCAAATGGCACAAGCGACTAGCACACCAGTCCCCCAGTTAGAGGAACTCTTGGGTCTCGAACTTCAAAGTGCAATGGGCAGAATGGACAAAAACGTGTTGCTCGATGCTCTCAAGAATGCACTGAAGTCCGCAGCGGGTGGACAGATGACCCAAAATGGTTACCTTGAAGTAACGGAAGACCGGTACTATAAACGCATATTTAAAATATAATAAGCATTTTCCTATTTTATTGTATAGCTCACCGCAAAAGAGAAAAAGTCCAAATACAAGTGGGACACGTCCGATGGACGATTCAGAGATGGACATTTCTATGGACAGTGAGAACAGTGGGCCGCAAGTCAGCAATCTAAAGTCTACCGATGCTGCTGCGTATGTTTCACCACTATTGCCGCCTCCACCTCCACCAGTTTTCCCTGAGTCATCCGGATCTAGTGTACAGCGATCATGGGGACCTGAAACTACGAAACCGTTTGAGTTTAATTGTCCGACTTCGAGAACACCTCTGTTGCCGCTGCCAAAGGCTTCAGGTGTCGGTCAGAGCCAAACGCAGTCTCCATTATCAAAGTAGATTTCTTATTATATTTATCTAGAAAAATCACATAGTTAACGAATGCTTCATAGGCTGATAAAATTTAAATCTGATCACCGAAGGCCACTATATGTTAGATTGTAGCTCTATAATATTAGGCCTATTCATAAAAAGTGTGCTACTTAAGATTTTCTGTATTCAAAGGAAAACAATAAAAATGACGTTAAATCATGAACCAAGTAGTCACAAAGGTTGTACTAGTTCCATAGTTATAGTTTTGCAGGTTTTATTTTACATTCTTGCAAAACATGCAAAATGTTGGCTAAAAGTGTACTCGAATAACGAAGTTTTTGCTGTTGTGAAAAAGTCCATTTTTTGGTGTAGCCACTTTTTGGAAGGCCCCAAATTTGTTTTTTCCATAATATTTGTATGGGACAGTGCTAAAATGTGACAGTTGTGAAAGGAACATAGGGGACATATCGAAGTTTTTAGAGCAAAATTTATTAAATTCCGGGCCAAAATATCGAAAAATTGGAGTTTTCGATAAACTTTATAGACACCAAAAAAGAGATATTTCCATAAATTTACTGAGGTTAGATGCGCAAGAATCGGTTGCTAAATTTAGTTTGTGGCGAAATCTGATAACTTGAATTTTTTGTAAAAACGGTAAAATTGAACGCGGCACTTACACCTTTCGCTATAAAGTGACAAAAAAATTTTATACGCTAAGACGCCGTCTTTTGTATTGTTAAATTGTAAATTTTGTCAGTTTTCTACAAAATGTTTTTAACAACACCGAAGCGCTGGGATTCACTCACTTTTTCTATTTGAGCATTTTTCTTGATGCGAATTATTTGGTTCAATTTCCGAATGAAAAATAATAATATTGCGATGCAATTTCAACAAATTCATTTACGGAATTAAAAAGAGGAAAATCCTAGCAATATCATAGAACCACTTAGAATATTGCTGAATAATGACATATCGCAAAATCGAATATGAGAAAAAGCGCTCTTGTTATGTATTATGAATATAGTGTAGTAGTACAATAGTAATAATAGTTGCAATATGGTTCTTATATTTTGAACGTATTAGTAATAGTATAAGGTATAAACTAGTAGTAAGTGAAAACATAATCGAGTTATATATCAAATTCCATAGGACCACCAAGCGGCTTCGCCGCATGGCAGCGCCCATGGTCATCCAGGATTTTCCGGATTTCCGGAAGCCATAAATCCCGGTACTCGCAAAAGTTTCCGGAAAGACCGGTACCAAACGTCTTGTCTCATCGAGACGAAGCGATTGACGTATCACACGCCCGGAACCGAGCGGCTATTAGAAAGTTAGCCCCTGGCCAAATCCAGGATTTTCCGGATTTCCGGAAGCCATAAATCCCGGCAGAATCGATCTTTGTCGGCGAGACCGGTACCAATCGTCTTGTCTCGCCGAGACGAAGCGATTGACGTATCACACGCCCGGAACCGAGCGGCTATTAGAAAGTTGCCCTTTTACGTGACACACGTGACACACGGATGTCACGTTTTCACGTATGTTAACCCCAATTCTGACATTGATAACCCCCCCTAAAATCATGGGTTTTGGGGGGGGGGGGGGTTCTCGCGAGTTTGGGGTCCGGGACCCCCAAAAAGTGGGTTATTCTATTGAGGGGTCAGCTTCACCTATCAACTTAGAGGGATCCGATCGCAATAAGCTTAAATGATACTTCAAAATATTTGAAGGCATTAATATATTTAGCGAAAATTGCACTAAACCTTTAATATATCAAGGGTGGACGCGGACCGACTTTTTACCCGGTCCGGACCGGACCGGACCGACCTCGTGCCCGGTCCGGTCCGGTCCGGACCAGGCAAGGGGTCGGTCCGGTCCGGTCCGGTCCGGACCGCGGACCGGACCGGAAGTAAATTTTTCTCAAAAAATCTGAAAAAATTTTCCGAAGTCAAATTTCTTAAAAATTGTAGTTTTTATTAGTTTTCGCCATTTTAAGCTTAATTAGAACATTTTTTGCAGTCTTAGGCTTAATTTGCAAGTTGTAGAACTTTAGATGTTTCTTGAATTTTTGCCAACTTGTCATAAAAAGTCACATTTTCTGGTGAAATTGTGATAATTTTTCAAAATTAGCGTAAAGTGTAAATGCCTCAATAGGTGTAATATGTCACAAAAATTTTAAGCTAGAACACTTTAAAAAATTTGATTTGCTTTGTCAAAATTCCGCTTTTAGAAAAAAAATTATCATAAAATTTTATAACCGGGGCAAATTCTGTCGGAAAAGTTCGAGTAACCAAAAATTGTCTAATGTTTTTTGCACCCCCAAGAAAGCACTCGGCCGTGCCCGATAGGGCGCGACCGAGCGAAAAATTTTGAATATTTTGCCTCAACATTGAAAATTTTTAAAGGAAATTTTCTCCAACCTCTCAAAATTTTTCAAAAATTTTCGCAAAAAATTTGGCAAACAGCATATTTATTTTTAATTTTCGCCTTAATTTTCGCAAATTATGCTTGAAATTTGCATCTAAAATTGCGCCGCTATCTAAAATCACAGCAAAAACTGAAGGATAAAATCGCGCCGCAGGCGAAAAAATTTTTAAAACCTCTAAGATACAATGTAAAGATCAAAGAGAAAAGTTTTTAATATGTGGGGTTGGAGATGAAAATTTTCAGTGTTGAGGTAATGTTTAATATATAATTTCGGGAATTTTTTTCGAAAATTTCTCAAAAATTTGCACCAAATTAGGCACCTTTTAAAAAATTTTTCGTCGTGCCCGGTCCGGTCCGAAAACGGACCGGACCGGGGGGGTCGGTCCGGTCCGGACCGGCTCAGGGGTCGGTCCGCTCGTCCACCCCTGTAATATATTATAAAAACCTGTTTAGTCAATCTGTCGCAGCGCCAATAAAATTTTCCGTACCACCGCCACAAATTCTGCCATCAACTTCCACTGTATCCCATACGAATGAGACACCAAATAGACACATCAGTCCACCACAAATTATATCCGATGATCTGCCAAACCAATTTTCTAAACCTGCACCAACTATGTCCACTTCTGCCAAATACACCGTCCAATCGAATTTGGATTTGAGCAAGCCTCCACCACTGATTCCAGATATATTGAAGAAGCAGTCTATGCAACAAACGGAGAAGAGCATATCGACTGGAGGTTTATTTCCAGCTCCTCCACTGTTGCCAAATTTGCACTTACCACCTCCGAATATTTTTCAGAAGGAGAAGTCTAGTGCTTTTCTAACTAATAAGACTGTGAAAATTGAACCGAATGAGGTAAATAAATATATAATTTGTTTAAACAATATATAGAATAGTACCTTTTTGACTCTTACAATGTTTTCGATCATTAATAATAAGTAAATTATGATTTAAAATCACAACATTATAGCATAATTTATTCTAAGTAGTATTTTAAATGGGATTTGGTTCCGTGGGAATAACGCATATTTTTGGCTATTAAGAAGGGAGGAAATAATTTATTCTGCTGCGTGATTTTCGATAAACGAAAAATTAAAAATGAAACGTTTACATATTTAAAATCTACTAAAATAGATGTGTAATACGCACATGAATTTCAGATATATGAACAAACATGTTTGCAAAATTCATTGCCTGCGTGCTTATCAAAATTTGAAACAAATCAGGTTTGATTCTATAAAAATATGCATCCGTAAAAAGATAATACTTTAGAAATATTCCCAGAGCAACCTCACGTCACGTCAACCGCGCCCGAAATCACCAATTGTGAAACAAGAATCTTCCTTCAACCTTATTTCGGATAAGGAAGCACGTACGTTAGCGGTTAGTCTTTGGAATTTCAGTGATTTAGTGGCGAGAGGTTTAGTAAAAGCAATTAAATTTTTAGCCAACTCCAAACCAACTTTTTTCCATGCCTCCACCCCATTTTACAACGACGCATCCGGTCAGCTCGACTTCAACTACTGCAAATAATTTTTCCCAATCGCCCCAAAAGTCCACAATTGCTGCGATGAAACAGGTACACTATCAAGTTAGACCACAGAGTAACACATTTTTTCATAATCATAAAATTAGTCATAAAGATTATTATATTTGATAACAAAAACGTCTAGATTATACGAAAATGTTCAAAATTTTATATGGATGAAAATCCACTCTTTAGATCAAAAGCTATACAATGATTTTAGCAATCTTCTGGACAACTGCTGCAAAACCCCACGGGGCCCAGTGGGTCTACGTCAGCACTTACTCCAAATTTATTCAGTGTCCCACCTCCGACCATGTCCAAACCACAGCCAAATATTCCCAAAATCTTACAACCCAATGCGCTTGTGGCTAAAAGCTGTGAAACGATAAGCGGTCCCATAACCAGGAACGTTTTTTCTTCAGGAGAAACAGCCCAAACGAGTAGTGGTGTTGGTGCTTCTGTTTTGGTGGGATCTCAAAACGACGTAAAGCAAAATTTGACGGAAAGCGGAACTTTTCCGAACAATCAACAAAATCAAGTGTTTAAGACTTTAATGAGTGCTTTGGCAAATCCTGCATCGACTAAAACGAATGAACCTCAATTATTACATATGAATTCGGCGGATTCTTTCAATACAATCTTGAACAACATGGATAAAAATATGAGCCATGATCGAGTGTCGACTCCTGCAATGCATGGGCGTCCTAAGCCGTTATTCCGATCAGGTAGGCATGTTTTTCAAGATTTAGAATATTGTTTGTTTTGAACAAAATCTGATAGGTGCAATTAGATCATAGCCCTGACTTAGAGCCTAGCATGACTTTGATTGTGCTTAAAGTGAGTTAACGTATGAGATAAAATAGTTTACTAATATCAGGATTAACTTCGGTGTTTGTCAACAAAATTAGATTTCTCTACTCAAGATACTAGTTTACAGATTCCCAATATGCTAACTCATCAGCACGACGAAGCCCCCCGCCTTTACGCACAAAGCCTCCGTCGCTCTTGTCCATGCCATTACAACCGCCCCCGTCGCATCTTCAGAACCATCCTCCACATCGTCCTCAAACGGGTTACAATCAAGCGAGACCAAATAATATCAGAGGCATGCCGCAAGCAACGGCGCGCGGTCCGAACGACAGTCGGCAGCGTTTTGGACAGGAACGTGTTAGAAGGGACTCACAAGGATACAAACAGGCAAGAGACAGACCTAACTCTATGCAGCACTGATCAGTGATCGAATTTTATGTATAGAAAATCTCATGCTTAGAAAATCCCAGCATTTTGTAATTATTCAATGTTCTATATCTTTTCTCATTAGCTATATATCCAAAATTCATATTTCAACTCACCCAAAAATTTCTATTGTATTTTCATACCAATTGGTCTTCATTTTTTAGTCCACTTTCCTTAAGGGTATATGTTGCGAATTCTCATTTTATGTCTGGCGGGATCCTTCTTATTTGACATAATTTTTATATCAAAACCTTTTGTGTAAACTTATTCACCGTGCTCTTTATTGTTTTTTTCTTTCCTGCGTTTACTTTTATCAGTGTCTAAAGCTGTTTTGATTTCGAGCTAGCATACTTTTAAAAAGTGAACCTCTTTGGGATTCCATTCCTGGATTTTGGAGATAACAAAACGACAATATGGGTAGCTCTCGACACTTGAGCTCAAGGCTCTTTTCATATGTATGCTATATAAAGTAAATGCACATTGGAACATTCACTGTGTTACATTGATCGTATTCGCACTTATTCTTTCTTATCGTAGCTTTCCACAATGGTGCAAGTTGAATGTGCTACTCATTGTCACTTATCTTTAAAGGGAGGGTCCCATTCCTTAGGGGGATTTTTGTTTTACACTTTATTCAATAAACATATGAAGAAGTTTAGAAATTTTTTTATTGGTGTTATATTATGGTACATTGTGTGTGGCGCTACAACTCTATCAGTACCAGTTTGTTTTTCATCTCACAAATTTGAAAATGCCAAATACATTTATACCATTTTCCTCAAACCATTACCATACCCCCCGAGCACCATGACTTCAACAAGGTCTCGTTTCACAATTTTTTCTTGGACATATCGAATTTCTGTTTTTTGATATAGAAACTAGACAAAAAGTTGAGGTATACGTATTTTTTTTCAGCCCCGGCTTTTCAGGAAATCCCGCCCCAAAACGCCCTCATTACTGCCCAAAACCGGAAATGCCCAAATCCCCCTAGGGGGACCCTCCCTTTAAGGGAACACATATTTTGATCAAATGCATTTTGATCTTAAAATTGCATGAAACATGATGGCATATTCACACTTAAAATTGTTACTGGTTCTTGTGCTCTGATCAAAGTATATCGATTGTGTATTCACCCGACAGACTGTTAGGACCAACTTTTGGTCCCATATCGATTTTTTGTCAATTTTTTATTATTGTTTATATTTATGTTTTAATGAAGTTTTGTTTCAAAAGACCATTGATAAATTTAATCAATATACATTACAATCTCAATTACAATAAGAGGAATATTCGGTAACTCAATGAAAATTTGAATCTGAACTCCTGAAAAATACGGAAAATGGTAACAATACTTGCATACTTCTCAGGTTTGTATTTACAGGATTCTTGGTATCGAGTATTCCCCTACAATTTTATATGACATGTAATTTACAACATAACATATTTACTCATTTTGCACTTCATATTTCTGCTGTCCATGGGCGAGGCTTTGTTTTGGCTAGTAATCCAAAACCAATATCCAAGGCAAACAATATGGCTGCCATTATAAAGAAAATAAGTGACCACTAAATCAAAACAAGATTATAATAATGATTGCAGAGAATTAATGTACCTCTGCTGGAGTGTTCTCTCCCGCGATCGCCGAAATTGCCAACGGTAAACCAAGAGTCACTAAGCTGTTTATCATCGCCAATATAGCCATAATGAAGTGTGAGTGTTGCTGAGCAGTCTGAAAACGAATTCAGTGTTACAAATAATTTCAAACAATTGACTGCGTAGCAAATAATTTCTTTGGATGACCAATATCGTTTAATACATACTTCAGAATGCGAAACTGAAGTAGACTTACCACTTGAGCATTCCTCGCCAAACCCACAAATCCGACGCCATTCGAGACCAAAACAACAATGATGAGCAATTGCGCAAGAAGGGCACTAGTCGCCGGAAAAATTCCCAAGATCACATAGCAAATCACGTTGAATATCTAAAATTCAGAATCAAATTCTGAAGTTTTCTATTCATCGAGACGAACCTGAGCAATAATGGTGGTCCATACAATACGTGCTTTCATAGTGAAAATTCCTATGTAGTCCATTCCGGGACCGAATAAGAGTTTTCCTCCAATGGCCAAAACGAATGGAATTGCAACAAAAATTCCAGTGTGTTCCACTGTCACCTTGAGCACCTGAAACGAATTTCTTTGTTTTGTACTTTTGACAGTCCTTTGTAGACGAACTTTTGAATAAACATCAGCTTTGTGCCGGTTGGTGATATAGTACAAACAAATATTTACAGTTGTATGAATGTCTACTACTATTCCGTTTTAAAATTGTTATACAGTAAATGTCTAACCTTGTTCATGTAAGTAGGACCATACAGTGCAAAGAAATAGTAAGCCAAAGCTGAGCCGGTGCCAGCAGAAAGGCAGGCCCACATGGATGAATCGGTGAGCATTTGTTTATAAGGAATCCGCTGCTGATGTCTTCCATTGCTGAGACTTTGAGATTCATTATCTTGTTTGGAATTAGTTAGTACGGCGCGATCCGCTTCAAGTACATCCAATTCAGAGTCCGAAGTGAACCTGAATTTGCTTAGAAGCGTATGTATTTTTCTAAATGTATTATTCTCGGAATTTATATCTTTTAATGATTCTTCCATCCTACAAATGATTTTGCCTTAAGAGCACTGTTAAATTACTAACACACGTGTGCTATTTTCAACTTTACTATTTAGAAAGGACAATAAATCTTACCAAGATTGTTTTGGAGTATCCCGATAGAATATGAAAAACAAAGTGAACAATAGAGCGCATAGAGTACCGTGAAGATAATAAGCAGCGGGCCATTCCCACTTTGATTCACAAAGTGCTCCAGTCACGGGCATTGTGAATATTATGCCGAGCTAAAATTTTTATGTGGAGAATATATTTCTGGCTATGGTATAATTTGATATTAATCTAAAAATACAACAAAAACTATGAACTAATATAATATATGTAATAGAATCAGCTGTACTTAATTTATCTACTAGGGGCCAGTACTGGCTACGCCAGTATCAGAGTTCACCTTCATCCCAACTCTTGTTCGGGAGTAACTTTTTTGGGGCTAGTCCGGGATGAGGGCCTTCGGCCCTCATCCCGGAGAAATAAGCACTCTGTACTCTAAGATAGATACAATAAGCACTGGTAGGAACCAATTTTTGGACGGACGGAGAAAAATTGTAGTTTGTAGTCAAAAAGGGGGACGGACGGATAAAAATTGTAGTTTTTAGTAAATTTATCTATATTTGTCTAAGTTTTATCTAAATTTTGACCTCATATTCGGATTCCCCGCAAAAAGTTACCCTAAAAAAGGTACATGTAGAAATTATGCACCCCTAAGAATGCACCTGCCAAAGCGTTACCCAAGGAGAGATTATCGCACTATATTACTAGGTAGAAGATTAAACTGACTGATTAGCAAATATGAAATATTTATAGCTAAAATTAAAGTATATCTTTAACTGTGTCCAAAGAGAAAAAGCAATTTATTCGAAACTTATTTATCTTGTTGCCTTAAATATATTAACGAATTGGATCATTGTTATTTCAGCGTAGAACATTGAAGCGATTTCATTAACGAATTGATTATACGGTATTTATAGAAGTCTTACCTGCATGTAACATGAGAGAATCGCCATATATAGTGCTTGCTCTTTCATTGGCGCCCAGTAATGTGGAATTTGGGTTAAAGCTGGCATTGAAGGTGCCAAGGCGAATCCATAAAATAGAATCGCAATTAGAGAAATTGTAAAAACACATTTTCTGAATTATGCTATCCCGAAATGCACATTTATATTTAAATTATTAGAATTCATTTTGTTTAAAAATGTATGGAACATAATCAATTACTTTTGCGTAAAGTATCACAAAACTGTTGCTTACTTGGACGAATCGCATGATGAAAATGGCAGTGAAACCAAAGGTTTTCTCTGTGAAAGGCATGGTAAAGGTGAATATGGCAGAAAATAAACCACAAATTGTATAGATGGTCCTGCAAAAAAACAAAAATGTGATCTCATACTAAGACAAAAATATACCGCAAGCCAAAGCGAGTAATAAGGAAAGGGGTGGGCAAAATACCAATAATACCACCGATGGCTACGGCCGAAAACATCCACCCTCTCTCCCTGGCATCGTAGTCATCTTCTTCGAATGATACTAAATTATAAAATGACACTTTAGTTTATAGTTGCGATTTTATGTTTTGCTTCTAGAATGAATACGAATTTTATAATACAGGTGTTCAAAGCATTGAAGCTACAGAAACTCAGAGAAGAGACATAGAATTCTGCCACAACTTATGATGGAACTGTCCGTATTTTCGGACAAAAACGAAAGCTGACTTAAACTAACTAACAAATCTAGTGTTTGTGTGGAAATTGGAGCCTTGTTTTCTTCCAATTTTCCGCCGAAAATAAAGACGTGTAAAATTTAAATAATAATTAAAAACCAACCTTGCAAAGTTGCATTGTCAAACTTTGTAACTGTGCCCGGGGTTGAAGTCATTGTCTGTGTATTGGACGAGTGTGTCATACAAATAATAGTGAAATTTAGAAGAACTGAATTGCTGCCCATAATTGTCATGCAAAGCATAGACAAGGTCAGAATTGCGAAGCGAGAATAGTTCCCGAAAATAGTCCATTTATTTTCGGAGCGTCTTTGGAGGTTGGATACAAAGCTTTTGAAAGAGTTCTTATTTGTAGAGCGGCTCGCGTTTTCGACAATATAAATTTCAGGTGCAGTTTTCACAGTCATCGATGACGGAGTCTTGCTTTAAAATCTGAAAGTAAGTAGCTGATAACTAATTTCATGATACATAAAGTTTATTTGAATACATAGCATACAAAAAGCGTATAAATCACATGCTCCACAAATACAGTTGACCAAGTCGTTTAGAAATAATAATGTCAAAACTTGAAAATTGTAAACCAAGTCAAAGTTTTTGCTTTTTAATCATTACAGTTGCAGATACTAAGCTGTTTCCAGTCAAAGTTTCGCTAGATTCACACTTGCCTATGAGTTTAGGGAAATCCGGTAGGCCGAATGATTTTATTTTCAAGTTACAATGGACCAAGGGCTATGATGGGATAGCAAAGGTAACAAAAATACAAAAAGAAATTCAATTCACATTTCAATTTTTGCTCTTTTCGAAAGAGCAAAGCAGAAAGTAGAAGGCTCGAGAAAGTAGAAACTCTCCTCCTTCTATTTTTTATTTCTTTCTTTTTATATAATCATTATTCACTAGTTTTTTGCTGGTTATTCAATGATTTTTATTATTCAGAATCTGGAAATTTCAGGTGCAGTTTTCACAGTCATCGATGACGGAGTCTTGCTTCAAAATCTGAAAGTAAGTAGCTGATTTTTCAGAAACCGAAGGATTCTGAAAAATATTTAATACCTTATTCATAGAAAGATGCCCAAGAAGCCTATTCCTTAAAAATTCCTTACCCATCCACCTGTTTATAATTTTCCTTTTTTCGTTGTATTTTACGAAATTATTACTTCGAAAAAATTAAAGCATAAGTTAAAGGAACAAATAAATTATAGAGTAGCAATCGCGTAAAATTATAAAATAAGAGAAGAAGCAAGAATTCAACCAAAATTTGGTCCACGATTGATTCCGTTGAGTGGGACGCCACCAAAGCACCTCTGTCAAACACATTAGTACCCTTTCAACACAATCACGTCTTTTTTGTTATGATTGGGAATGGGTGCAAGTGAATGATAAGCGAGGAACACGCGATAGTTTCAGCGAAATTTATGTACCCAAATTGTGTCCAGATGATTGAGAAAACACCGATCAGGAAGTGTCTCATCTCGGATGCCTTATCATTTTACGACCATTATTATCATAAAGAACATCCGAAAATGTAGTGTGATAAGGCCTTCTAAAATTTTAATAGAACTAATAAAATTATTCAGCTGATTGTTTTTGAACATCTCTAACTAATTTTTCTGAAATGAGAAGCGGTGGCCTCTCTAAAAATTTCCTGCCACTGCTACGATGTACTAAATTTTATTTTATACATCTGAACTATTTTTCGAAATTCACATAAATGACCATTATAGCGAAAATACTCCCATTTTCGCTTAAGTATACTTGGGATTGGGTTTCAGGATTTTACTTTAGGGCTATATAAATAGGAATGCCAAAATTTGATTCCGCGATTTTCAGTGATAGACATTTTATTTAAGCTATGTTGTCAATGAATATTTGAAAATTTTATGATTATTAATAACAAACGGAGTTTCAATACTTCTTAGCCATAAACAGCTTTATTTTTAACCGCTGAAAACTAATTGAATTAGTTTTGACTAAATTCCAGTTAAAATCGGTTTGACAGCAATACATAAGAATAATACAATATCAGACTACAATGACCAGACTAAATCGATATTCAGTAGATCCAGCTGAAATGAATCATTGGCACTCTTTTTATTTTTTAGTTATACTAATTCAAATGATGTTTATCATAAGTTAAAATTATTCTATTCCGACTATAACCTCATCCTATACAATATTTATAGGAAAAGTGCGTGGGGGCATTTAGGTTGTGGCAACAGTTACTTCTGAAATTTAACAAAGATTGGCCAGATGACTTAGAAATCATGAAAATACGTACTGAAAAAACATATTTTCTGGCGTTTAAAACAATAACGGACAAAGTATGTCAGAATAATTATCATAGCGGTTTTTAAACATAGGAATAATCATCAATCTCACGAAGTTAAGGTAAATATTTCTCCAAAACAAGCATGTTTTTATCCGTATTATAAAAATGTCCTAATAGCAACCAAAAACAGACATTATCAAGAATGTGTTTGTATGTCAAAATTACAAAAAACGCGGATTTGTCGTAGATGACAGCTTTGAATAATTATCGTAACTATACCAAAGAAACACATGTTGACTGCAGAGTGCATATACAACACTGAAAACGAGTGCAAATATACCGTTTTAATCGTTGAATAATTTTCTCGCTTCCCTGCACTAATGTTGGAGAAAATTCGAGAATACACATGGACAAAAGGAGTAGTCATAAACTTAGTAGGAACGATTGAAAATCAAATGAATATCAATCATCTCCTTTTGGAAGAAGAGTTATGGTGTATTCTGGGATGGGAGGAGATGTAAAAAATACGAAGTAAAAATGACAAGTAAAAAAACGCATTTTTCAGAAAAATTCGCAATTTTTTAAATAGATGGTCCTCCCGTCCCAGAATACACCATTTTTCGAAAATTACATAAAAATAACCCCTGGATCAAAAGTTATGGCCCCGGCACCCAAATGTTACGTACCGGGAAGAAAATAAATGATGTTACAACAACAAGTTATGTTCCGCTGTATGCTTAGGGCGTCCTACGGTCCAGACTGTCTGTAACATAATAACTTAGACATAAAAAATTCAAGTTCAAAACCATAAAATCTGACTTTATTCTGAGAAAGGAAATAAGCCAAATGACTCAAAATTTAATTAATATTTAGTCATTTTGTTGAAAGGCTCATATCCACCGGAAGGCACAGAATTACTGGATTCATACGCGTACAAATTAGCAGAATGAAATTATACTTTATCTTATTTTGATCTACACTCTTGATGGATATATCAAGTTGGTACTAAAATATTGTAGATCTATGAGCAACATATGGATTGTAGGAAGACGTTTGGGCGAAATTACAGAAAGTAAAGGCTGAATATCTGTAGGGGAATTTATAACGGCTATAGTCCGATGCATGTGGAAAATTATTGTTACTTTGCCAGCTGCTCTGTGGCAGGTAATAGCTAAAGTTCCAAAATTATTTTCAATATGAACGACTTTTAAAATTTACCTGTTATGAAGTAAATATCGATAATGCACCGGTGAGTAATTGTACACCTTATCGTAATAATGGCTGTCATACTAAAGTTAACGACATAAGAGCACATATGTGAAGAAACGAGTAAATGTTTCAAGAATGACACGTTCTATTATTCATTTTGCGTATATATTTGCCTAGGTGACCTTCTTTTATAGTTTTAAATTTTAAGCTGAAGTATACTGTAACAATAAATGGTCTGCAAATATATAGTGACATTTTGGGACACGGACATTTGTACGTCGGACATTTGTACGTCGGGACATTTGTACGTCGGGACGTTTGTACGTCGGGACATTTGTACGTCGGACATTTGTACGTCGGAACATTTGTACGTCAGACATTTGTACGGCGGGACATTTGTACGTCGTTATCAAATTTTGCATTTTAAAGCTCCTGGAACACTTTAGAATGTTCCAAAATGTTCCTTTAGTTTCTACAGAGGATCCGAAACGTCTAAAAGATGATATTTTTGAATCTACACATATTAATCAAATTAGTGTTTGAATTTGTTGTTTGTGCCAGTATTGTACTGAGTTCACGTGAAATCACTCACTTAAGCCTTATATTTAGGCTCCCGAACTACGATTTAGGCTTAAGCTCCCGAACAACCCTTATAAGGCGCCAAACAAGACATTAGGCTGGGGCCCCGCTGGGCACGCCCCAATCGGACTTAGTCTTAGGCTGAAGCTCCCGAACAACCCTTACATGGGCATACTCTTAGGCTTGCGGTTAAAATGGGACTTAAGCGCCCGAAAAACCTAAGCTTAAGCTTGATATACGCGTGACTGCACGTGAATTCACGTGTAATCAAGCTTAACCCTTCATTGCCCCGTGTATCTTTAAAGATACGCATATTTTGACCCAACTATATCCTTATAGTAAGCTGAAGCAAAACTTTCTCCGTCTGTAACGTTACAGACGGAGGAATTTTTGATCTTTGGTGCCTTATTTTGTCGGTCATTCCAGAATTTTGTCGGTCATTCCAAAATTTTGGGCAGGTGCATTTTATCCAGTGCTTAAGTCTGTGAATGAGGTTTTGTAGTGTTACTAATCAGTCAGAGACACTAATCAGTCAGAGACACAAGTCAGTCAGAGACACAAATTAGTCAGACGCACAAACCAGACAGAAGGAGCGGCCGAAGGCCGCGACTGTCGACCTCACCCTGACCATATCTTCCCCCATAAATATTGCGAGGCGCCGGAGGCGACGAGCCAGTCCTGTGGTCGGGCGCGGAGCGCCCGGCCCTCCCCCTTCGAATGTGAGGGAACTTAGAACATATACTCCGAACAACCCTTACTCCCGAACAACAGCTGCTTGAGGGCCGAAGGCCCGAAATAGTCTCATGCTGCTCTACTCCCGAACAACCCTTACTCCCGAACTTCAGATTCGTGCTCAGCGCATCGAAATTGACCAGAAAAAGTGTTTTTCAGACATCTATAAATTTCGAAGTTTTTTTGAAAATTTCGAAACCATATGGGGGTATCATGGATTTTCGGCAAAATCCCGACTTTTGACCCCCAAAAATTGGAATTTTTCGGGGTTTTTCAAAATAAGAAAAAATACGTATCTAATAGAATCTCGAGATCTACCCATATACCAAAAAAACATCAAAATCCTACGGTCGGGCATACAAGGCACTTTCACGGTCGGGCAATGAAGGGTTAAATCAAGAAACTTCACTTTTAGTGGCCATTATAATCGTTGTTGAGATAACTAGAACATTCTAGAGTGTTCCAGGAGCTTAAAATAGGAAATTTGATAACGACGTACAAATGTCCCGACGTACAAATGTCCCGACGTACAAAAGTCCGACGTACAAATGTCACGTACCGGACATTTTCGGATAATGAAAGTAAAAGTAATATTAAGGATCAAAAATCATAGCAAAGTACTTGCAAGCGAACATAGAACACTTCAAAAATTTGAGGAAATTCGCCATTAGAGTATCACTTTAAATTCCTTTCTTTTATAATACTTTTGCGTTTTTGAAGTGCGCTTTCACTAGTCTTTCAGCAGTCACTAACTGGGCCATCCCAAAAACTCGAGTAACACTTACCAATTTATAATCGCGAAGTATGTAATATGGCCAACTTGAGCGAAGATGAGAAGACGTGTGGGAGTACTTTGGCTTGTAAGCTTCGCTAGACTGGAGCTGAGAATGAAAGTCCGTTGTGGAATACGTCCGTGTTAGCTAAAACAAATGTTACTTGAAAAAAGAGTATTGACTATTTCAAATAGAGGTTGTATTAGCAGACACTGCAAAAGTTAACCTCTTGATCGCACTCTCTGGTCAATTTTCCCTGAGCCACTTATTAACTCCTTACTGAAGACCCTCTTTTGGCTGGCTAAAATATAACACCTACAACGCCTTACAACTCGTTCCTGATCAGTCTATAAAAACTTGTTTTTATTAGAATTAGAAAATAATTTAGAATCTGGGAAAATGGTATTTGTGTATTAATATTCGTAAAATTAATGTTATAAGTAACATCAGTAATAATGCAATATGATGTTTTATGAGCAAAAATTTTTCTCTTCAACAGAAAACGAAAAATTTAAAATAAACTAAATTTTAATAATCTTAATCTCATAATCTTTATATTTCCACTTACCAAACCATAAAAAATAAAAACAACTTCATGCTTACAATTTTTAAACTTTTACTTACCAAACCATAGGAAGGTGTTCGGTGAAGTTCTCCCACGAATGAACTTGAGCGCCGGATAACGGACGAATTTGATCGTCGTGTGTATCCTGTCATGTAGTAACCGTTCATTTTGACAATAATTTTACCTTAAGTTATCTAAAAGTATAATGAATAGTTGCAATTTATCCTGACGCGCCGTTTACCATGAAGCTCCTTTCTCAGCGCGGACCGAGTTCCAGTTACGGGCTAGGTTGCCTGGGCTGGAAAATTCGACTCTGAACTGTCCCGATTTTCGTATCGAGAAACACATTTTTCTAGCTTTTGAAAAATACCGAAAACTCCTATCCGCAATACCACCGAGAAAGCAGCTTCAAATAAACTGATTTTAAATTTAAACTACAATGCATACATCCCTCTAACTAGTATTACAGTGCCGTTCGCCACCGAAAACGAACTAACCACTTTGCCGGCGAGCTACAGAGGTGTGTGATAGCTCATTTTGTAGGTATGGCCGAGCTAATACCGAATCCGGAAAAAAGTTTGGGGCAACGTTCAAAATTTTTAAATTTTGCCCAAAAATGTGTTTTTTTGGTCGCTTTTTTGGTTCTGCCATTTCTGACCAATTTTGACGCTGATTTTTTGCACCGGGGGGTTTTCGGGGTCGCTGAATCCGAATCTGGGGTAAAAAAAATTCCCGGGGTACGAATTTTTTCAAAATTATTTTTCTGGGGAATTTCGTCGTTTCCCATGCTGATTTCTTGCACCCGGGGGTTTTCGGGCGCGGGGAATCCGAATCCGGGGTCAAAAAACCCCAGGGTACCCCGGGGTACGAAAAATTTTGTTCAAAAAAATTTTTTTTTAAATTTGTGAGTTAGAACTAGACGGGAACTAGACGAGGGCCGAAGGCCCGAGGAACTAGACGTGTACTGGCGTAGCCAGTACTGGGAAACCCTGACAAAACCCCGTTCGAGCGGCCGAAGGCCGCGAGTCTCACTGACAAAACCCCGTTCGACCCAGTCCCGAAGGGACTGGCACGCTAACTTACAGATTAAAGCATGGTAATTAGACTCCCGAATCGCACCCTTCGAGCGGCCGAAGGCCGCGAGGTCGGGCGGGAAGCGCCCGACCTAGGTTTTTTTCCAGCGCCTTCGGCGCTGGAAAAAAGCCTAGTTAATATATATACAACAGTAACGTACGCAATAATTTCATCCCGCTAAATTTACGCTCAAGTAACCTTAATAATATTTTGGTAACGAGTTTCCAAATTCGGTCTCAGATCATGTACTAAATAATTTAGAAAATGATACTGATGTGAAAACGTATTTTAAAGATTTTATTGTGAAACTAAGAATCAACAAAATACTTTCAAGGTATTTTCTAAACAATGTTGAGAACAAAATCAATAATTAGGTGGGGTATGAGGGCAGAAAATAAGCACAAATAAATGCTCTTTGATTTTCACTGGATACCTACTCCTCATCCAAACATATGGCACCAACAAATGGGCGAATGTTTGGTAGGAGCGAAATTCCCTTAACTATTTTTTAACGTAATAAAAACTGAACTCAGCTTTTGCTGAAATTTATGATCGTGGCCTTTGTTAGTGAATTTATGAAATTTAATAAATACAGGGTGTCATTTTTATTTTGCCATTTTTCTTTTGCAAAATTTGATTTCAAAATCGCGTCAAAATATTGGTTTGGCCGGAAATTCTTGTCGGTGTTTTTAAACGTTTATATATCAAACATTTATTCATCAATGTTCTTCATAATAATCACCATTATGATCTACAATGTGTGTCCATCTTACTGGTAAAAGGCGGATGCCTCTTTCCCAGAAAATTTTCTTTTTACGAGCAAAATACAAATCAAGGTGATTTTTGACATCGTTATCATTTTCAAAGTGTTTTTCTGCAATTTCATTGGCCAAATCCCGGAACAACCAGTAGTATGACGGGGCCAAGTCTGGGCTGTATGCAGGATGTGGCAACACTTCCCAGCTCAAGTCCTGAAGTGTTTGTTTGGTTAGTTTCGCAACATGGGGTCTAGCGTTGTCGTGCTGAAGGATGACCTTTGGCTTTTCGAGCCGCTTTTCCCTGATGGCTTGTGCAAGCCGGCGAAGCTGAGCACTGTACGTAGCAGCTGTGAGTCTCTCCTTTCTGCCCAACAGTTCATAATGGATCACGCCTTCCATATCCCACCAGACGGAGAGCATTAACTTTTTCCCATAGCGATCTGGCTTTGGATCAGGTTTTGCCTTTTCTCCTGGGCCCACCCATTGCCTTTTGCGGCGAAAGTTGGCGTGAAATATCCACTTCTCGTCCCCTGTTACTAGGCGGGGTAAAAAGGACTTACGATGTTTACGGGACAATAAATTGGCGGAAATGGACATTCGCTGCCATTTGTCGGCATCGTTCAGGTGGTGCGGTATCCAAGCACCATACTTTTTCTTATAGCCAAGAGCTTTCAAATGGTCTTCTACTGTAGAATGACTGGTCCCAAGCTGCTCTGCAAAATCGCGTGTTGATTGCCGGTTGTCTTCTGCTAATAATGCCAAAAGTGCTGGTTCATTTAGCTCGGAGGGTCTTCCAGAGTGTGGTTCATCTTCTAGGTCAATACTTCCTTGTTTAAAACGAGGAAACCATCTCTCGCAGGTTCGGGTGGAAATAGAGTCTTCGCCGTACACTGCGTTAATATTTTTAGCTGTTTGGGCCGCACTGGTGCCTTTGGAATATTCATAAAAAATTACATGCCGGAGGTGGTTATGAGGGAGATTGTTTTGAGAATTAATAATTTTAAGGAAAGAAAATAATAAAAGGCTTGCTTTCCACATTTTCCAATAAAGGACTCTCTTGTGCATTAAATAGTATAAACACTTCCCAAGAAATTATTGATCACTGATAAGAATGGCCGACATAAAAAACACCGACAGGAATTTCCGGCCAAACCAATATATGAGTGATATCTCATTTTGTAGCTGTAAGTTGTAATAAAGCTTGTGCCGTGCCTCGGCACAATATTTTATGAAACGATTTTGTTTTATCAAACAAATGAAATCCGTTTATTTTCGGTTAGATTTTATGCAATTAATTGGAATAATGTCTCAGTTGTTTGGTAATATTTCAGAATTATTGTGAAGCAATAATTTGAGTGAGTATTTTTAGCTACACAACACAAATGTTAGTTATTGCATATCCAAAGATCAATAATGGTTTTAAATCTATCAGGTGGGGACATTGTTTAAGTGTAAATTAAGGACAAGCACTTTGTAAACATTAATATTTTAATTGATATGTCATTTTGATTTTACAAGTAAGACACACTTAAATTCAACATTTTATTTTTCTTTTATATAGCTTAACACAAAATTTCAACAGTATTCCATATTTAAACAAAAACAAAACTTGATTCTTCTTGACGAAAATTAATTGATCTTCTTCTTTTTATGGCTTACATCTGCCAATATAACGCGGATATAGCGTTACGTCTCGAATATGGTGTGTTCCTGAAAGCATAATTTAAGAATATGATCTTAGCTTCTACATAAGTCGAAATATTAACGAAACTCTTCCCAGCAAAATTATTAACTATTTGAGCGAATATATATGTACAAATTTTTGTTCTTGTATTCTGAGTCATAAGTTCACTTTCGAAACAAAATCTCGCTACCCGATTATGTTTGGGATAAGGAATGTTTGGGAATTAATGAAATTCCCAAATTAAACCAATGTGAAACTACTTCCTAACAGAAGTACCATCCTACTACTTCATATAACTTTTTAGATGCAAAACCTAACCTGTAAGCCAGCAGACAAAACGTTCCAAGCCCAATCCATACCCGCCGTGAGGACATCCACCATATGTGCATTGATCGATATACCAGTAATAAGGTTTTGGATCGATATTAGCTTTCTGGAATGCTGCTATGAGTTCGTCAGCTTTCCACATCCTCATTGAGCCGCCAACTATTTCGCCCACGCCAGGCATCAGCAAATCCACACTTTCAGTCAATGATGAATCTTCTGCACATCGGCTCATATAGAAGGACTTGATTCCATGAGGAAAACGGTTTAGAAGAATTGGCTGAAATCATAATGATGAAAGGAATATAATAAAGTGAAATTATGCGAATAACGGGATTAATTATTAGTCTAAACAATACCAAAAACGATATGATCGTATAAGCTTGGATGAGCGTATTAACCCTTCATTGCCGAGTGTTCCAAATTTGGAACAATATCGATCTGCTGATTTCACAAAAAGAAAGAAACGAGTGAGTGTTTATTACACAAAGACAGCTCATTTAAAATAAAGCTAATGGTAGCGCAGACATTCTGCCTTTTGTCTATGGCTCCGGCAATGAAGAGTTAAAAGCGTGGATTCAAATTTCAAGTTGTTTAATGAATGGTACAGCAGAAAAAAAGAATACCTGGTTAATACTGTCGGTCATATGTCTCTCTGGTGCCTCCGGAATATCTTCACCAAATTCGAATATTTTCCCCTCTTCATTTTTCACGCCATGCTCACGTAACCAATCAATAGCTTCTTTGTAAGTCATTCGTAGGAATGGACGTTTCGGTGGAACAAAGGTCTATAAATATTATTAGACTTAATAAATAACTTCACGTTAAGTGACAAAATGTTTTTACTTTGATGGAGTTATTATAATTTTGCCAATATTCGAATATCTAGTAAAATGTTGTTTCAGATATGCATTTTTAGATCAGTCTTTTGTATAGCAACAATTTTTTGCTTAATTGGACTTTGCTCAGCATACAACCCGGTTGGCTTTCCCTCGATATATATTTGCTGAAAGTATGGTTTTATCTCCGTGTTGTTGAATGCTAACTTTCATATTGTTAAATTGCATAGTTTCAGCGAATTTCAATTTTTTTCAAAATAAATTGTGCGCAAATTTCAGATCAAAAACTTGTTAAAACTAATATTATTCTCACTATTTGTCACATAAATAAATCATACCGGGTTCGCCTGCAAGATTAGCTCCTTAATTTCCGGATCATCCATACAACGTTTCACTGTATCACAGACAAGATCTTCAATTTTGTCCATGAGTTCCTCGAATGTAATAAAGGGACATTCAGCTTCGACGTGCGAGTACTCTGCCAAATGTCTATAATAAACATAATGATTGTTAAACTTAACATAAAACGTCATTTTTGCTTTTTTGAAAATATAACATTTTGTAGTAAAAGCAGATTATCCGCTTTTGAAACAATATAATTTTCGGCAAGTGGCCCGTTCAGAATTAATTATTCGTCCCGTATCATAAAAAAGTGTTTATAAGGTTCGCTTTAGGTTTTTATAACTACAACCAATACTATCTTAGAAATGCAAAACTTCAAATAATTAAATGGTCTCACCGTCGTGTTCGTGATTTCTCCGCTCTGTATGACTGAGCAATACAGTAGACGTCACCAAGTGATGGGGTAACAGTCTCCAAATAAAGCTGCGATGATTGCGTTAAATAAGCTGGCTCGCCAAAATAATCCAAACCAAACAAAGTAGAACCACCTTCTACCTAAAAGAACGTTATAAAAGCAAAAATAATAACAAATAACCTACCTGCGTTTGCACTAAAGTCGGCGGAAAGACTTCGGTGTATTTGGTCTTGTAAAAGTGCTCTCTCATAGCGCGAGTAGCCGCTGCTCTGACGCGCAAAATTCGAGATGTATTTTCTCCTAAAAATTATAAAGTAATTAAAATTATTATTATTTAAAAATGGAACTATACCGCGAACGACCAGATGACGGTTGTCCTGGAAATAATATGATGGGGTAACAGTCTCCAAATTATATTTATACTTTAAGAATGTGTTTAATACTAATTTTCGTAAATATGTGTATAGCTAAGCACATATATGGATGTAAACCAGACTAAATTACTGATGCCTTAATAAGGAATATTTACTGCGGAAAAGCTTTTCCTTTAAATAAAACATTTTGTGTGCAGATTAAAATGGTTAAGAAGATAAACATAACATTCGCTCTATAATAAGTTAATAATAGTATAATTAAAAATAAATTTGATCATACGAATAATAATAATAAAATACCAGCATAGTTTCGACACCAGCCTCCTCGTTGAGCACGTTGTCAATTCCTCCAGGTGGTGCATTTTGAATCAATTCCCCTAAATAAAAAAAGTTATTGAGCTTATACCGGAATGTAACTAAATGACGCACAATAATCAGCTGCCATCTCAATTCCGCCTGGCGCAGATTTGCCTTCTGGCAGCTTCTTAATCACACCGTAAACGCACACAGAACTTTCAGTGTTCAACGTCACTGCTTCGTAGGTTTGGCAAAGCTGGTTAGCGAGAACAAGTTGCAAATAGCCGGTGCCATCTCGCAACACGAGAAACATCAAGTTCTTTCCTACAAACTGAGGATTTAATAATATATAACAATTTTTCCCAGTCTCTTTCAACATTTTAAAATTAGGACATACTATTATTATTCTGCTAATAAGATGTTTGAATTTGTGGCTGGTTACAGACAGGGGGACGGCCATTGGCGCAGCCGCACTTTTGGCATAATAATATCGTAGGGAATATTGGCATATTTTATGATAAAATAAGATAACAACCAATCTGAAGAAATGTTTTTTGTGATACTCCTTGATAAAAATTGACATGAATATATACCGAGTTACTCCATTAAAAATTTTTGTGAATAAAATTTAAATAAATGTTCCATTTGCGGCATAAATAATCTCGCATGGAAAATATTTGAGAGAATTGACACTTCCAATCTAAGCTTCCCCTAATTGATACTTTGTCAGATCATGAACTAAAAATATTAAACAAGATAACCTTGTTGCCTCAATCGATGTACATATCCAAAAACTTTCACACGCTTTTCCGTCAAATTTGGGCAGTCACGAATTCTAGCCACCAGAGGTTCAGGCAAATTTTTGTCCATAGTAATTTGGACTTTCTTAGACTCCTCCAAGCGTCGCTCCTGTTGCTCTTGGTCTTTTTTCGCAGCAGCTTCAGCTTTCTCCTTCTTCTTGCGCTCGGCTTCGAGCCTCTTTGCTTCCTTTTTTGCAGCTGTTTTAGTAGGTTCGCCGGAATTTTCAGCGGGCTTCTCGGCAGGATCAGACATAGTTCGCGCAGTGAATTTCTAAAAAATTTAAATAATATGCATTTTTAAAAATTATGTTTGAGGAACGTCGAAGAACAAGCATTGAGTATCACCATTACTATGGACAAATTGTGAAACGTTTCTCAAATTATTTTAGCAAAATAGGATTTGCCACGCTGCCGGTTAAACGGAATTACTAAACTACATTGTTCACAAAATTGTAGGCGACGGTATCATCAAAGTAACAAATGTATAAAGTAAGAAATGTTATATTTGGTGCAGAGAAAATAAATATGATGCAAAACGCAGAAATGCACATATAAATAACTCGTGTTGACGAAACTTTACTCTTTTATGCATACCAAAATGATGTAATTCGTATAAAATGAGACACATTGAACAAGGCAAGATAAAATACAAATGAATTATATTGATGGCATTCTGCTTAGGACAAATTACTTTTAAACGCCGGATTTGAACGGCCTCAAAGTCCACTCCACCTAAGCCGCAATCTGTGTCCGTCAGATTTTGTCCTTCACATGACACTTAGGTACTTTCCACCCCTCCCCATTCCTGGCAAGTTTGGTACCAAAATGCTCCCCAGGAAGTCTAGAGCGGGATTCCGAAGAAATTGAGGCCGACACGGACAACCTGCGCGAGATATGCCTTCCGGAAATGTTGCATTTTCGGCATTTTTGCCAATTTCGGCCTAAAGGCCCCAAATTTTGTCCTTATATAGTAAATCGACCTCGCTGAGTCCGTATGCGGGGTCCGAATTTACCCCGGAACCTTCCAGAATGTTCTAGAAGCTTCCATGATTTAGGCCCCGTACCCGCGGCGAAGCCGCGGCGCACCCTTTCTCTCACTCACTACTCCTAAATCTTCGGGTTTTCTGTTACTTTTTTTACCTTACAATAATTTGAGCCTAAGAGTTTATGGATTACATTTTTCTTGTAAGAAGAGAAGTTCAATACCAAGAACTTTTGGTATTGGTCTCTTTAAATATTTATAAGTGATCATTGTATACCGTTAATCCTCTAGTTACTCCCCCGCGAAACTTATTGTTTCGTAGGAGTTTTCAATAAAATTTCAAACTCAATTTTCTCCGATATTTTCAATGACAAGTTTTGGCATTGGGGTTATTCTTACGTATCGAGATCTATATATATAGTTAGCACTTAGTTTTGGGCGGACTAAATTGAGGGCAGGTGTAGTAGGTGGAGTAATTAGAGGGTTTACGGTATTCGTAACAATATCTCAAAATGTTACGATGGTGCAGTTAAATTACTTCATCATTGCTTATTTTTAAAAATGAGCGATGAAATGTGTCAAAAAGTGCAAAATTTACCATTTTAGGTTTCACTTGATTTTTATATAATAGAAACTATACGTAACTAGTACTGTGACATTGTTCTCAATCTTAGCATGTATCAATAAATTTCCGCAAATGGTTACTTTCACGGTATCAAAAATCTCAACTGAAAACGGCTTGAAATTTTAATACTTGAAAGCCGTTTGAGAAAATATTTGCGCGTCGATAAATAAAATGTATGTAGCCCAACTATCCATTTTTGGCGCTCTAGCGTCCAACGCTCAAAGGTCCATTTTGGCGTACTAACATTTGGTGCTCAAATGTTGGTAAAATACTTTAACACCGAGAGGTACTTACTAAGCACCTCATTAGTACCCAAAGGTGGCTTGTTGCTATATAAGTAAAAGACTAAGTACTGCTTAGTCTTTTACTTATATAGCAACTAGCCGCCCTCAGGTGCTCCGCACCTGAAAATGAGAGTCCTCCTTCCCAACCTCAGGCATGCGTCCTCGCCCAAGCTAGGGCTGGTCCGCCAGGTGACATTGTTTCACATTTGAATGTGGGTATTGTAATTTTTCGAGAGTTAATAACTCGCGATTCCACCCTGAGTACACGGCTAAAAACAGGAAATTCGTCATCAGCTGATGAGAGCGTTCTATCATAACGATCATAATGAGAGCGTTCTAAAAATGCAAAATACGTAGCAAATACCAAAATCATCCAAAACTAACGGCAGCTAAGAAAGTTATGTTTTTTTACGACCGTTATATTTTTTGAGATTCTCTACAACTATATAGGATTACCTTACCTTATTAATAGTTTACTTTGCTATGAGGTGACGCCTGGTGTATTGTAAAAATAGGTTACATTCGTATTATATTCCATAGGACGCACCCGCGGCCTCCGCCGCGGACCACCCGCGGCTACGCCGCGGACCACGCCCCAAATCCAGGATTTTCCGGATTTCCGGAAGCCATATCTTCCCACGCCCCACTCGGATCCGGCTGAGTAATAGCTCATTTTGCTTGGCTCATTGAGAGCTGTCGATTGGTGTATCACTCGCCCTGATCCGAGTGGGGCGTGAAAAGTTTCCTTTGTAAAAACCCCCTAAAAACTGAAAAAATGGCATTTTCTCAACTTTCGTCGCGGGACCACCCCAATTCTGACATTGATAACCCCCTAAAATCATGGGTTTTTGGGGGAATTCTCGCGAGTTTGGGGTCCGGAACCCCCAAAAAGCGGGAGATTCTGCTCGTCCCGGTGCCTCTGAGTGCGCCTTAGAGGGACTCGATATAAATGCTTTTGGTGAAATTTTACATTTTTGCCTGTAATGTTGCAGGCAAACATAGTTTTAGAAGAACTAGTTTTGGTCGAAATTATTTCGGGCAAAACGGTTTTTGCCTATATAAAATTAGTTCTGCCTAAAAACTATTTTTACCTGTGACATAAACATTTACTTTTCATATAATTGCTTCGTTTCAGCATTGGACATAAGAATAACCCGTGTAACAAAATTTTGCTGTGATACTGCGCTTTATAACCAAAAGCCAATGGATTAATGCGAAGGCCCGTTGTTTTGAATTCATTTGGATGAGGAATTTCGTTCCTTTGAACATTTTCGTTCCAAAAACTTTTTTCAATTTTGAACTCATATCGAGTAGACTTTCGTCGGCCTTAATCACTTCAGACCAGTTGTTGAATAATTTGACATAAGAAACTGATTTATTGCTACTCACCGCTCACTTTTAGCAGAAAACTTGACGATGGCGCCGTCTCTTTTCAGCATTTTTTGCTTTTGAGTCTCTTTCTTTTTCATATTTCATTGGTTTTACTCTGAAACATGTCTCTGTTTCATTGCTACATTTTTCTTGTAAAACTATGCACTGAGAATAATCGATGACCCCTACCTATAATTATAACATATTTTGACACGTTTCCAAACCACGCTATACTTTGCACTCATACGTCGTTCAAAACACTTTGGCTTTCATGGAAATGAACATGTAGTCATTCTTCGTTGCGCACGACGGTTTCACCAAAACATTATCACAAGACTAATTTTTTCCTCGCATTATATGTTATTCGGAAGAGCTTCCCCATGGTTGCTATCCATTCATCTTTCATTCCTCGCCAGCAGGGTTTCCCCGACCCCAAATGCGGACCCTCACAAACAATCTTCCTCTATCCAAGAAATGGGGAGGGAAGCGCCCGATTTACGCCACAGCCTTATAGATTGGCGAATAACACCCCGAAATCGACTACCGGCGATCGAGAGTCCATAGTCTGTTTCTATGTCGAAGGGGCACACCCCGATGTATACATCATTTTTGGCTGTTACTTTGTTTCTCCTCCTCGCTATCTCAGTCATCGCTTTGGAGCGGCGCCCATTTCGTTGAAACAATCAATTCTGCTCCCACTAATGTTTTATCATAGGAACAGCCTTTCTCCCCAAAATCGATAGGTGTCTTGACGATGAGACCATGTGTTGTCTTTGTGAAAGGCCGAGGCACCCCTTGCCTCTTTGTTCGCCTTTTATGTTGGATTATTTGTAGAAAAAATTGAAGGAAGTAAAGAAAATTGAGACAAACATCAGAAACCGCACATGTTGTGGATATAGACAGGTGGAGCGGACTTTGTTCCCATGCTGAATTCTCTGGATATTATGGGAAAAATTTTTATCAGTAGAATTTGCAATAGTTCCGATTAGTGGAATTTTCTACTTTGTTAACTTTTACATAATTATTAACATGAAAATGTTACATATTTTTCCGATGCATAAAGTTATAAAATATAACCTCTAAATATTCTTAAACAAACTTTCATATGTTTTATAAACAGACAGTCTTTCGCTAATATCCTAGCACCTATCGTACACATCAGGTCACAAATTTTATTAGCTAAGTGAATATCAGGACATTTCATAATGTCTACAGGCGTATCTAGCAATCTTTTTACCTTCCATCCTAAAATTTTGTGTTATAATGACACAGCTACGGTAACTTTACAACCCGACGTTATTAGTTCTATTTTGAATCTTTTCCCTACTTTTACTTATTACGATTTCAAATCTTATGCACTTTTAGATTATTGTCAGAATTGTTATTATAATTAATATGAATTCACAGATATTCTGTACACGAAAACCAATTCGGTTGTATGAGGCCATTAAGAGCATATGTATTGGGTGTGTCCCATGGCCGTTAATGGTGTCACAATTTCAGACTCATATTAGCTAAACTTTTCGTAAATTTTCTAATAAGTAAATTAATAATAAATCTTCTGAGACAAATGTAATGCAACGTTCCGAAAAATGTTTTTATTATCAATTCTCCATTTTCATTCCTACGCTATAATCGATGCCACGATAAAGCCTGCCTGATTTTAAATTATATCGTTTTATCAAATAATATTGCTACTAGGGGAGGGCCGCGGCCTACGCCGCGCTAGGCTTAAAACTGTGTGATAGGGGCCTTATTAGAGTCGAAAAAACTGTTGAACCAACCAACTTCCCGCCAGTTAGTGTTCTGTACCAAGTAACATCCCGTCCGGGAAAGTTATTACCTCGTGAGAGACCTGGTGAGAATATCACGACCTCGTGAGAACAAATCTCGAATCTGGCGTCAGATTCGTGATCAGCGCATCCGAAAACACCGGGGGCCAAAAATCAGACCCGTAAGCACCTTGCATCAAAAAATGCCATTTTTTGGCCAAAAAGTGGCTTTTCAAAAGATTTTTCAAAAATGCGCCAAAACAAAAAGTGTAAAAAGCAAAGTGGTCCAGAATACCTTCACAAATCGATTGGGACCATAACAACCACTACTTTGTATGGCCAAAACCCTTGAAAACACGTTTTTTCAAATATTCAAAATTTGGGTCTGAAAGTTTTGTCAGGATCAGTAGCCTCAGGGCTTTCAAATGACACCTCACTTGCCCCGATCTGACGACGGAAAGGTCCCGAACATTTAGTCGGACAGACAACACGTTGCCGTTTAGTCTGGATACAGTTTAGTCTGGATATAATGGCACCCCTTGAGACCAAGCTCAGGGTGTCACTATATAGAGGTTCGGATGTAGTTAGTTAGTAGCTGATAGCCAATCTCATTACAAACACAAGAAAGATTAAGTTTTCGAAATTTTCATCTAACAAAAATTTGCGAAGTTGATTTTTCTCCATCAGCAAGACTATGATAGCGCCGTAATTCCAAACTTTATTCCTGATAAGCCAATTTCAGACAAAGCTTTCACCGTTTTATTTTATGCAAGCGAAGCACTTTTACATAATTATCTTAAGTAAATATTCCTTAACAAACACGATTATCGTTGTTGACACGAACCGACAAATGTATCCTCCCTATCGGTACTGTAAACATCCTTTACTGTGCTGACATGCCAAGCGAGTTCCGTTATAACTTCATTGAGATTTCGTCAATCTATCAATTTCGCCACTACAAATTACGACGACGCCAAATAAACCACGCAAATGGTTCTTTAGAGTCAAATGGAATTCCACTTTTGGGTCCACAAAACGCGCTTTCCTCTTTCTATTATCACTATTTGGCTTCATCATTTCGTTGAAATCTGCAACATTAAGGAGGACTTTGGCGGTACGTCGGGACAAAACTCGAAAGTCAAGTGACTTTTTGCGGAAGCAATCGCCGGGAATTGCCCTTTCTTTCATGTTTGAGGCGCCCAACAGTCAGCCAACCCAATCGACTTTTTTCCAACAATGATCAGAATAAACCGAAAAAAGCAGCCACGTCTTGCCATGTGCTGGCCCACATGTTAAACACATGGCATTGGCGTAATTGGGGAAGTAGGTGGGCACCACATATGGTATCATCTATTTCGGTGCAAAAAGTCATATGGTTTGCAGACATTTAGGTCTAGCAATGGTTGCAAGAATTGATAAGGGAGCAAAGCAACATGGCGATCAGACAGACACCAATGCAGAATGAGATAAGGAAGTGGGAAACTTAAAGCACAGTTTTATTTGAACTATCAGTTCCAAAAAGTTAAGTGGGGTAATGTTTTATTACACCCCACTATCTATGAATTGATGTGGAATGACTCGTCTGATAAATTATGATAGAAAAGGAACCCCAATTCGAAGCAGAATTAGAATCAAATTTAACAAATTCTTATTTGTTAGGTATGTTGTTAAATATGTTGGTATATCTACTTATCTTCGGGAATATATCCTATGTCCTCAGACAAAATCTAGAATTTTACGATTATTTTATGGGATTATTGACATTTAAATGAAAGCTCTCGAGAAATTTCTAAAGATAATCAAATTACTAAATATCGATTTTTGCCGAAATTTTATTATCGATCACTATGGTGTGTTGGAAAGTTACGTGCCTCTACAATAAAAAATGCACAAAAAATGCACAAAACTACGCCAGCAAATTCAGTCAAATCTCTTTTCAGTCACTTTCCAGCACAAAAATGATGAATCATTTTTTGTTTTAAGCAGTCTGACTTGTGACTGACTAAATTTGCTGGCGCAGTTTTAGTACGTTGTTCATGGTAGGGACGTATACATTTCCAGCACAACATATTTTTGTGCAAAACCCTAGTGGTTTGAAAAGATCATTTTTTCGAAACATTTCGGGAACAAATACCAACAGAAAATTAATCAAAAACAACTACATTGCGTTGATTAACTAATAGCAGCTGATTGCTTTTATAAATCAGTGAAAGTTGCAAACCATACAGTATGCCTACTTTAAAATGCAGTCATTTAAAAAAGTACCTAGTGCAGAGGGGAACAAATTCAATTATTAAGCATGCAATTGTTTCTATTTTAATTTTTATTAACTTATACAGTCTTCCCATTGTAGTCTATTAAATCAAATTGATTCTTTATTGTCAATTGAAATATTCGAGATCCATCTTCTATTCCTGAATAATAGCAATACTACACCATAGATTGTGTTTTGCTCCAAAATAAAAACACATTTTCATTCGTTTACATACCATCAAAACTATGCCAGCCCGTCAAACTAATTATCGACCCATCCTGAATACAAATATGTGCAAATCTATTAAAGTCGAAGCGTTCTCAGTTGTAGATCGTGTGGTACTATGCCCTCTCTAAACCTCTGCAAACGAGAAACGTGAATATCGTGTGCTCTTTTGTTTCAACGAAATAAGAGACCATACTCCACCACTCTGCCGCCACAATTTGTCCTTGTGTTGCTGATGCTCGTGATCGATCTCCCTAGCAAGGGGTCTCTCTGTCTGTATGCAGACAGAGAAAGTACTCACACAGAACATTGAGATAAGGGCAAATTATTCCTAGAGAGACGTTTTTAAGGGTAAACTAGGGATACAAAGACAGTAACGTGCACAAAACTAAAGAAACGATACAAAGGGGAACACCCATTGAGACGGTTAGAGATTCGTCTATTTCTCCTTTTTCTTATCACACACCTTTCTGCTGCTGTCTCCCAGCAAGGGTATTCCCCACTCAATGGGGAGGCCCGATGGGAGAGCCCAGTCTCTGTTAGAGATAGCCGTGCATTAGGGGCGGGGTTTCCCCTCCTTGTGTCGTGTCCTATAAATTGAGCGCACTTGCGTACATTATTCATCCGCTTTATTGAGGATTCCCCGATTTTCGCCATACTCTCGATTTTTTCTTATTCTTATTTCTGCAAACTTCCAAAATGTGGGCCTTGAAAACCGCCATGCGACTTCCGAAGAGCGTCCAAGTAGAATGGGAAGACGGCTTGATGGCATCGTTTAATTACGTTTGGCTCAGGGACAACAGCACTCGAAGACCTTGTTTGGTACATTTGGACTTAAACACGAAACCGGAGAAAGTGGACTGTAGCCGGAATGAGTTAAATGTGACGTGGCCGCCATTCCTTACTAGCAAGTAAGATCGAGATGCCAATTTAATTTTTGAACCTAGGAAATAGTGTTAGGGATAATTTGGTTAAAATTTTTGAATATATTTGTGGAATTATTTAGTTTCACTTACAGGCCTAATGTAATCCATAAAAATAGCATCAAGCTACTTTTTCGCCCTTATTTGTTTCAAAGGGAATAATAAGCAATATTTCCGTTTTGTTCTGCTTGATGTAATGTTTTGAAAAGGTTCAACGTTTTCCTGGAAAAATCCGATATGGAACTTTCTCCCTTTGTTGCTTTTCGCCATTCATCGACAAAATACTTGAATGTTCTGTGATTTGTATACGGGAAACGTCGCAAAGTTATACAAGAAAGTTTATAAATCTAACAACAATGGAATAGATTAAAAAGTTGTATTAATTTAAAACGCCCAATTAATAGCAAACAGTTTGAATTCAGTTTCTCACGTGCAATATTCATTTTTACAGTTACTCATCGGACTTTCTCCGCGAAAATATGATGCATTGTCAGATGTATCAAACTCCAAGTGGCTCAGGCAATCCGCCTTCGCTCCCTGAAGCCCTAGACAGACCTTCCCCACTTCGGGGGCAACTTTGCACAATCGTTAATGCAACTCCCGTCGATTCCCAGCAGGTAAGTAATGTTACAATAAATCACTAAGCTGATAAATTTCATAGAAATTTATGTTTCTTAAAATAGATCGAAAATATCTTTGGTAATAGAACCGGAGGGAGTAATACTTGATAATACAATGCCTGCAAATACTGTGATGTTTGGAAGTATACGGTAAATTTTGTTACAGGTGATGGGCTCTGTATATTGGAACGCCTCTGCTCAAGAAGCCGGGACCATATGGCCGCATATGCATAGTGTTCCGACCATGGTAACTGTAGACAACTTGCATGGAAAGACTTCAGAGCTGTTTATCGTCGATACTGTAAAAGCCCTCGCAACCCTGGCCATGAGGCATCCACAGGAGTTTGAATTTTTGGCGCAATGCACGTTGGAATATTCCGAAGGCATGTTCCGATCGAGACACAAAATGTGCCACATTCACAACGGCAGAATTTTCCCGGTACGTTATAAATTTTTAATAGTAAAGTGAAACATATGCAGAATTAAAAATATGTTACTTTACAAATGTAAAAAGGGTGAATAGTTATATCAATTTTTGGAGGTTTCATCGGAAGTGAATTTCTGCGCACTGTTAAATTTCCTTTTTACACTTTTTTCATACTTTGCACCCACGAAAATAGTTTCATTGAAAAAGTTTAAAGCACATGTCAACTACCGTATACATAACTGTTGTTGGAACATTGTCAAAAAATCGTTGTCAACAATTTTGTGTATGACCAAAAAGGGCGCAGCTTCATTTCAACGAAAGTCTTATAGTGTTTAGTTTACACTTCACGTGATTTCCCTCTCTTAGAGTTAGTTTCCTCTCACAGTATTAGGTCTTCCACTCTAACCTAAAGCGCAGGAAAAACTGGACACGGAATAGAATCTGACCCACGAACACAATCTTCAGGGTTTCGGGCTCTCCCGGATCCCAGGATCGTGGGTACCCCCCCTAAATCGGCCACGCTGAGTCGAATGGCGCCAAAATTTTTCACGTATTTTCACGTGAAACGTGACTTACGTGGGTCACGTAAAAGGGTAACTTTTCACGCTGCGCTCGGATTTGGGCGAGTGATACGTCAATCGCTTCGTCTCGGCGAGAGAAGACGTTTGGCACCATTTTTAGCCCCCAGACGGCCCCCTGTGACCCCCTTTGCCCCCTTTTACCCCCCGGAGGGCCACAAATGGAAACTTTGCACGCTGTGTTCGGATTTTGGCGAGTGATACGTCAATCGCTTCGTCTCGGCGAGAGAAGACGTTTGGCACCATTTTTAGCCCCCAGACGGCCCCCTGTGACCCCCTTTGCCCCCTTTTACCCCCGGAGGGCCACAAATGGAAACTTTGCACGCTGTGTTCGGATTTTGGCGAGTGATATGTCAATCGCTTCGTCTCGGCGAGAGAAGACGTTTGGCACCATTTTTAGCCCCCAGACGGCCCCCTGTGACCCCCTTTGCCCCCTTTTACCCCCCGGAGGGCCACAAATGGAAACTTTTCACGCTGTGTTCGGATTTTGGCGAGTGATATGTCAATCGCTTCGTCTCGGCGAGAGAAGACGTTTGGCACCATTTTCAGCCCCCAGACGACCCCCTGTGACCCCCTTTGCCCCCCGGAGGGCCACAAAGGGAAACTTTTCACGCTGCGCTCGGATTTTGGCGAGTGATATGTCAATCGCTTCGTCTCGGCGAGAGAAGACGTTTGGCACCATTTTTTGCCCCAGACGGCCCCCTGTGACCCCCTTTGCCCCCTTTTACCCCCCGGAGGGCCACAAATGGAAACTTTTCACGCTGTGTTCGGATTTTGGCGAGTGATATGTCAATCGCTTCGTCTCGGCGAGAGAAGACGTTTGGCACCATTTTTAGCCCCCAGACGGCCCCCTGTGACCCCTTTGCCCCCTTTTACCCCCCGGAGGGCCACAAATGGAAACTTTGCACGCTGTGTTCGGATTTTGGCGAGTGATATGTCAATCGCTTCGTCTCGGCGAGAGAAGACGTTTGGCACCATTTTTAGCCCCCAGACGGCCCCCTGTGACCCCCTATGCCCCCTTTTACCCCCCAGAGGGGGCCAAATGAAAACTTTTCACGCTGCGCTCGGATTTTGGCGAGTGATACGTCAAACGCTTCGTCTCGGCGAGAGAAGACGAATGGTACCATTTTCAGCCCCCAGACGGCCCCCTGTGACCCCCTATGCCCCCTTTTACCCCCAGAGGGGGCCAAATGGAAACTTTTCACGCTGCGCTCGGATTTTGGCGAGTGATACGTCAAACGCTTCGTCTCGGCGAGAGAAGACGAATGGTACCATTTTCAGCCCCCAGACGGCCCCCTGTGACCCCCTATGCCCCCTTTTACCCCCAGAGGGGGGTCAAATGGAAACTTTTCACGCTGCGCTCGGATTTGGGCGAGTGATACGTCAAACGCTTCGTCTACGGACGAGAAGACGAATGGTACCTGTTCCAGCCTAGCGAAGCGCCGCGGATGCACGCTAACCGCGAAAAAAAAACAAGAGACCCCGCCGTTCGAGGCGGTAATCCGCCGAGAACGGCGGGGTCTCTTGTTTTGTCTTCTAAAGTACCCATTAATCTCCATCACATTGAATGATATAGCAACAGCTGAGATGCAAGAAGAATCTTTCGAAAAAGGTCTAGCAATTCTGTGAAAAGTGCACAGGTGTTTAGGTAGAAGTATTTCTATTTATTTGTCGATTTTTTATTCTAAAGCAAAGCATTCAAAAAATTCCCTCAAATATCCAAAACAGAATCAAAGCTTAAATTAAAATTGTTCTCAACGAGATAATATTATGAGATCAATATTCACAAGCATTTAATTTTACATCCAAATAAATCTGAAAATCTACGATTTTTGCGTAAATTGTACTAATCTAGAAAAACTTGAAATAGTTGAAAACTTTTTATGAATTTTATCATTAGAAATTTTAGTTTAAAAATGCAAATATCTCATTTGTTTCATTTCAGGGTATCTTTAATAATGCCGCTCGATCATCAACCATCACTGTGGAGCCAGGTTCAGTGGAAAGACTATACGAGTGTCTGCAAAAGTTTGGTCGTGCCTCTGCAGAGTGGACATATACAGTGCAATTGGAGCCAGGACAACGCCTCCTTGTAGATAACACGAGGGCAATGTTGGGTGCACCTGCCCAACGAAACCGGCAATTGATGCTCAGCTGTTTACAGTAAATATTTTTGGACTTATGCGGGTGTGATCTTTTCTTTAGTCTCTTTATTCTTGAATTTTGTCTGAATTGATCAAAGCATATAACAGTGCGAAAATTTAAAGTCATTCAGCCTTTCTGGATGTTTATTAATTTTTGACTGTTTTTGATTGGCCTTGAAACATTCTGACCAATTCAGACTATACCTCACGCTTCAGGGACATTAGTTGTTTACACATATAAATATTAAACTACTTCCTTAACTGCTTATCTATTAGAATGTATCTTCGTATTAGTTCCTTTTCCCGACTAATGACAATATTGTCGTATTACTATTACTTCTATGTTTACTTTCTAGCTATTTAAAAGGACAAATAACACAACACCATGCTGTTTTCGAGATGTTTTCTATTATTGTTTGTGTACATATTGCATTGTCATCCATTTCAAATGTTTCCAGCTCAATTTTTTATATTGTTCGTTTTCACGTCTGAATAATAAACATGACATAAATGAATTGGAATAATACACGTGACATATTCAAAATGGTTCATCGAACAAAACCAAATAACACTTGCGCATCTAAAATTATGATCAATGCTCACGGTATATTTGATCGTTCTTTGGTGCGATCATTGAATTAAATCAAATTATCTTTTACAATAATTAAATATGAAGAAAGATGTAGAAATTTTATTAATTTGAAAGCTCGAACTTTTTGACTATACGATACTAAAAATTTAAAATACACTAATATTTTTGACACATAACTGTTTATAGTATAAGGAATTATATACAATCACATGAGCTCAATTTATATTGTCCATTAACATGCAAGGTCCGAGAGCTGCATTTCAAGAAATTTGAGTTATATTTTTGAAGTGTTGAATATTTTAATATAAATTATGTTTCGTCAATGGGCGAAGTCAAGACTCGAGTCAAAAAGTGAATGAAGCATGCGAAAAACAGTACGAAAGTGGCCAATAACATCCAGTGCATCCATGAATAGGACTGAGTTTTCTTTGACGCTTTCTCATTTCCATCGTTCAATGCCTGCAAAGCAGCAATTTATTTGCAAAGCCAAGCAATTTATTTTCAAACACCATTAGCTATAAAATGTACTTTGAGAAAATTGTTTAAGTATGTGATTGTATAAAACTAGAAAACTATGTTCGCAAAAATATGTACCGGATTAAAATTAAGTATAACTGTAATAGAAATGAATCTGTTTCATTCATTGCAGTAGTTATAAGACAAGCAATAAATAGTATATCGATTCGCTGACTGAATGCATTCAATTAACATGTGAGGCCAAAAATAATGAAGCAAGACAACTTACTTGTAACATTCGCTTACACCTTCTCCTTTCTTTGTCCTTTTGTTTTTGCAGCAAAGAGTCGATCCTCTGAATTTCCAGTTTTATACCCTCATTGGATAGGTCCAATTTAGCTGCTTGATCCATACACTGCAACGCTTTCTCGTATTCGTATTTTTGAGTATATGCACCAGCAAGGCGACGCCATATTTTGGCAGAATCTTCTTCCAAACTTAGAGATTTTTGAGCAAATTCAATCACATTGTTCCAATCTTTTGTCTAAAAATTATAATTTAAATGCACCGTATTTTAGTAGGTATGGGGTCACTATAGTATCTATTCATACCGGATTCAAGCTGAAACCGGTGCCAATCGTTTCCCTTGAATTTGAAGTTACCATAAATAACACTCCCTCGCACCGGAAATGGTTACTCTCAGATTAACGACGATTCCTGCATCTCAATATTTCTCCCCATATTTTATTGAATCTCCATATTTTAGGCATTGTGTCTCAACATTATTATAGCATTTATTGTATTCCAATATATATTTGTAATGTGTTTCAAAAATTTTTTTACATTTCCGGAGCGCGAGAGTGTTATTTACGGTAATTTCAAACGCAGGGGAGACGATTGGCACCGGTTTCAGGTCGAACCCGGTGGGGATAGATACTACAGTTTGGCAGTGATAATTTTTGCCGAATAAAGGAAACAGGAGACTATGTTTAATTTTCAAATAACAGACGAACCACAGAGTAACAAGCTGCAATATTGGAATACAGCACCGTCAGTAGCTGATACAAATCCGGCTGATCGGTTTTCAACAAATCCGTATTTTCGTATTCACACAAATCGGCTGCTCTGTAAAGACAATATATATGAATAAAAATATAACAGATTGCTTACTTTTTGTAGACGAATATGGCATAGTCAATCTGATCTCTTTTATAGAAGTAATTACCACGAGTTCTTGCATCATGCAGGAAAGAAATTGTATCCTAAACAGAATTTTATACAAACAATTATACGCAATTACCTATTTTTGTATTTTGTCTAGTGAGTTATTAGTTTAAGTTTTTGTCCTGATATAATCACCACTGTAGAATATTTTGATGAGTATAAAGATCAAAACTACGAATACAGTCAAGTCCGCTTATAGCTCTCTGTATGACAAAGAATATATTGTGAAAAGCAAGGAGAGATGCGATTAAGCATATATGCAAAATGATAGGCTCGCTATAAGACTCGACTGTATTTGTATTGGTAGTTTTTATTATTTATACTCATCAAACTATTCAATAGTGGTGATTATATCAGAACAAATTTCACAAATAGTTGGTGAAAAATTTTCGAAATCCCCAGATTTTCAATCAAGTTTTTTATTCCGCTGGAAAAGGAAAATATAACATGGAACATGTAAATCTATCTCATGAAACAAGTAAGTATTTTTTTAGCGTAATTTCTTCAAAATGCACTCATTTTTTTCAGACATTCTAAAAAAGTTACCTCTATAAGTTCTGGATCATCCAAAGTGGGCTTTTTGCCAACCTCGACCAGCTCAATCTCGTATTCTTGCGGTTGATTTGCCGAGATCAGCTCTTCACCGGTGTCTTGATCGATTAGCCCCAAAGCACCGTATGTGAAACGAGGTGCGCTTTTCACACGACAACGTTCTTTTGGTTTCATCAGTTGAATTGTTAAATCCCATGCTGAAAAACTGGAAATAACAAGGCACAAATTAAAGAATATTTTATAGGTTGTTTTGGAATAAAAGCTAAAAAATATTTGTAGATACAAGTTTCATTTTCACAAAATTTTAATAAGTCTTACCATCAACAACCATGTGGTACCCCAGCACAAATTTCAGACGATTGTGACTCTCGACCTCATTCGTCATACTCCATATATTTACAATGACCCAATGTCCGCATTTCGGAGGCTCTCCACTGCCTTCAGTAACGATTCTTCTCTGCAGATCCTCATTACCAAGCACGTTAATCCAGCCATTCACGTCCGTCGCATCACCTTGTGATTCGGGTGATTCTCCGTTTGTATCATGACCGTGTTGACGCTCCTTATAGTCCTTGAGCGTTTGGATGGTTTCTCTCACACATTCAGTGTTTTCTAGAGCGCTGCTCGAGGGGCCTTTAAGTTGTTGCGCAAGTTCCTAAAATATAGTAATTTGAATATATCTTGCACAAATGCTGCCCGAATTTGAAAAAAATCGAGAGGCCTTTCCAAAGTGACGCCTTCTAGTGAGTGGACAACATTTAGCCTGTGGTTTTATAAAATTAAACATTTGCAGAAGTAATTTTTATCAAGTTTTTCAATGAGTTTTTGAAATAAAAATATTTTCTTTATTTTATTCCTAATTTTCTGCTTGGAATTAAAAAATTTTGATGGTTGCAAAATTTGTGCCCAGATGTCTAATTTTTGAGCAAATAAATTCGCTAACCATTTGCGGGTAAAAGCCAACTAGGGGGATGTCAACTAGGGGGGTACCAACTAGGGGGGACAAACTTGGGGGAATGCAAACTAGGGGGGGTAAAATATTTTTAGTACCAACTGGGGGGGGATAGTAACCCCCCTAGTTTGTAATCCCCCCAGTATGTACCCCCCCAGTTGGTATGCCATTTTTCCAACCCCCCCCAGTTTGCATTCCCCCCAGTATGTCCCCCCCGAGTATGTATGTAAATTTTTGCCCCCCCTGGAAATCTCAGGATACCCCCCCAGTTGGTATGAAATTTTTTTTCCCCAATTATACCCCCCCAGTTGGTATGTCACAAAATTTTCGCATTTTTTCAGGATCAAACCCCCCCAGTTGGTATGTCATAAAATTTTCGCAAAATCATTCAGGATTGGGCCATGAAGGGTCATATATAGGTAATTTTTCACGGGGAATTCAAATTTCGCATCAGATTAAGGCTCAAGACTGTAGAAAAGTCGAGAAAATTGTATACTTCCATAAAAGGTAATGGATAAACGATATCAAAATCCTAATATGTGATTATTCGTAAGATTCTCGAGACAGTTTCTCATCAGATTAAGGCTCAAGACTGTAGAAAAGTCGAGAAAATGTGTAAATTTTCATAAACGGTGAATATTCGACCGATTGAAACCCTGCATTCCCTTAAGGGCTCTTAAGCAAGTGTGAATCGAAGAGTATTGTTTGAGTGTTAGCATGAGCTTATGACAAATTAATCAGATCAAAAGTGTAGTTTATATGTAAAAGAGAAGAAAAACAATACAATGATGTTGATACATAGTAAATATGGAAATAGATCAATAAATGAACTGAGTAAGCCATGAGCATTCACTGGTTCTTCTTGCTCTCGAGATGCTTTTCGCGGCATTTGATACCGTGGGCGATGGCATTCGACTCAATTTCACCTGCAAATGACAGATTAGTTACAAACTCTCTTTGATGGTACCGTAGCTTATCTCAGGAGATCCTGCGCGGTAAACCGCAACTTTTTAATCAGAGCTAACTTATTTAGCAAAATTGCATGTTCCTGGGCTATTACCTAAGCAGTACAATCTCATACACTCAAAATTTGACGGTCCCGTAGCTTGGCCCACGGTAGACTGCGCGATAAACTGCAACTTTTTACTCAGAGCTAACTTATTTAGCAAAAACACACGTTCCGGGACTATTAACTAAGCAGTACTATCTCATATACTCAAAATTTGACGGTCCCGTAGCTTGGCCCCCAAGGAAGACTACCTTCACAAAGTGCAAAGAGTTAGCCGAGCGTAACAACACCGAAATCAAAGTTAAGGCACACCTCCGCTGCAATGAAGAAACTGGAAAAGACGAATGGGCCATCGACGTAAGTCTTTATATTATAACCTAGTCTGTAAATTTCTAAAACACCTTTAACGAATTTTGGCCTTAAGACACTTATCCACAAACTGATAACCTTAAATACTTTTTGAGAAATTTCATCCTAAATACCTAATGACATAGTTGAATAGCTAACAGTTTAAAACGACAGATTTAAAACCTATGTGAACTGAAGTTAAAAACCTTAGGCACATCTTAACAAAGCACATGTTAACAAATAACTCGTGCATAACTAATTCTTTTCTTTTAGTTAACGGCGGACGATGTATTCGCCGGCCATGAGCTGTTCTACAGCACGAAGGCTGAAGCCAAGGAAGCGACTGCCGTTCTACTTGAGCACCGACTACAAAAGCGCTGGAATGCTTCTACCAGCAAAGATGAACAGCAGCCTCTCAAACGACATGTAAAGAAGCCGTTCTCACGAGATCCCCGTTCCGGATGATCACTGCTCTAGTAAAACTTTTCATTTGTTCATTTGTAATGTCCTTACTACTTTATAGGTTCTTTTTAGAACCATCATTGTATTCATTTGATTTCCATATAAACTCTTTATCATAAAAAGTGTATCACATCAAAAAGATTCAAATAAAGTAAAGGTAAAAATGATTAACAAAACTTTATTAAGACAATCACATTTTACATACAACAATGGGAGTATAAAAACTAGGTCATTAGTCATGCTAAATCCAAGGTATTTATAAAACACATACAATTTTCTCGACTTTTCTACAGTCTTGAGCCTTAATCTGATGCGAAATTTGAATTCCCCGTGAAAAATTACCTATATATGACCCCTTATGGGTCAATCCTGAAGAATTTTGCAAAAATTTTATGACATACCAACTGGGGGGGTTTGATCCTGAAAAAAATGAGAAAATTTTGTGACATACCAACTGGGGGGGTATAATCCCGAAATTGGGACAAAAATGTGACATACCAACTGGGGGGGTATGGCCCTGGATTTTGACATACATACTTGGGGGGATGCAAACTGGGGGATTTAGGAAAATTACATACATACTCGGGGGGTACATACTGGGGGGATTGCAAACTAAGGGGTGTCAATAAATCACATACCAACTGGGGAGGATAGTAACCCCCAAGTTTGCAATCCCCCCAGTTGGACCCCCCTAGTTTGCACCCCCCCCAGTTGGAACCCCCCCAGTTGGTACCCCCTAGTTGACATCCCCCTAGTTGGTACTCACCCACCATTTGCTATATAAATATTTATTTACCTCGATTTTGACATAATCCTGCAAATCTGAGTCACTCACTGCTCTTTCTTCCTCATTAAGTGAATCTTCCAGCGAAATTTCTCCACTACTCGCAGCCCTTCGCGCTGGTGCCGAATTCTCAACTTCCATTTTGATGTTTCATGTAGAAGATATTAGGCTAGACAGTTTTTATCGTTAACAGTTGATAAATTCAAAGAAGTAATACAGAGGTCAAAAATGAGCGGAACGCCAACGCCAAAATGTTTTCATTTCGAAAGTATTTGTATGTCAATAGCGCAGCAAAATATTCTCATGCGCCGAGCTATTGACAAAATATCAGAAATTTTTGGAAACAGTGTAAAATCAGTGAGACCAAAATAAATCTGGATTGATTTTTCTTTTCCTAAAAATTCGTAATTACTAAAAATGAAGTGGTCTCTTTGTATCGCTGTAGAAATTTTATTTTGTTTAGACATTGGTGTTTTAGAATATGTGGTTGGAAATTTTATAAGAGTTGAAAGTTTTTGAGTAATAGGTTCATTGATTATTACTTTTAATTTTGTAACTTTTCTTTAGATATTTGCATCAAGTTGTTTTGAACAGAGGATGGACACACCTGGACCTTCTTTTACGAATGGACAATCAAAGGAAGCAAACAAAACTCATTCGGATTTCACAGCGAACTATATTCGCCAATTACAAATGGTTAGTCAAAGTTTTGTTAGGTCTCAAATTTCCCGAATTTAATATTGTTTAGCAAATTGAAAGGTGCCAGACATTAATTGCGGAACGCCAACACGATCTAGACGTTTACATTCACGCTCGAAAACTGTTAGACTATCCTAACGAGAGGAAGAAAATCAAATCGGAGCTGGATAAGTGGGAAAATGAGAAGTGTTTGGTTTTCGTGGGCGATAATTACTTTGTGGAAAGAACCAGAACCGAGGGACGTTTAATGCTCGATCGGCAAATTGAAGGTATGTTTTATGATTTTGAGAAATTTTTGTAGATTAAAGTTGGTCAGGTCCAAATTCAATTAGGGTAAGCATCGTAAATCTTAAATAGATGAAGCATGCAAGCATCCTCAATCTGCGAGGTATTAACCTAGCAAAAGCTAGTAAAAATCTAGTTTAAATGTTTAAAAATAGTTATTAATTTGAAACTTGCAGTGAAAAAGAAACACGTAACCCATATGGAGCACGAGAAAACTTTATTGACAAGGCGGCTCGATGTGTTAAACTCAGTCCAAACGGTAGGTCCAATTGTATATGAAGTTTTCAAGCTTTCTTTCAGGATATGGAAGGAATAGTAGAAATCCAAGAAACTGAACAAGGACCATTACGATATGGAGAAAGTGAGTTTTTAGTACTTTAAAGTACTGTTTAATCACGTTTAAAAACAAATTATTAACGAGTAACGTAGAAACTTTTTTCTTTACGGTTGCAGCAATACTGTTAAGCGACAGTAGTCCATCGTTGCCATTTTCTATCTTTTCCACGATCTTATTATCCAGTAATTTAAATGCAAATTTTTACGTTCGTTATTTTTCCTACCATTGATTATTTAGAACGCCGAATTGCACACAAACCAAAAGTTCCAACGGTTTCGAAAACAACGGTAAATCGTTTAAATAACCTGTGAGAGTGGTATAGTACTGCCGTATTACCTATAATTACCCCTAGTGTATGATTTATAATCATCATCGATGCTTCATCATTGGAAAAACAGCGCTATTTCGTAAAGCTGGAAAATCGCAAACAGCACAAAAGTTCTTCATTGGAAAAATAATACAGAGGGAAGCGCCGTCGAATTACATAGGCAGATCGATGTTTTCAGCCCATGTGTTCAGAGTGCTGGCTATGTCTATTGGGAAATATTTTTTGGGAGATAAAGCTTTTATGACATAGCGCACAGCGCCGGTGTTTCATGTGATTAAGATAAAATAGAGGAATAAACAAGCCGTACACTAGGGGTTTAATTACGGTAAAACGGTAATCCTATTTATTAATAACTTTTTTTATTTTGAAGACAATTCCTGGGAATGACTCAAAATCGGAAGTCAAATCCACTCTTCCAAACGTTGGATTGGCAGCAACACAGTCAAGTGACTCTATTAAAAGAGACTCTCCGGAAGATATTCTCCGACCCCAAGGTGTTTCTTCAAAGGTAGGGAAGTTACTTAGTATAATTATGTTAAACAAAATTTCATAGAGCATATATGATTAAATTTGGCTTTATTGCTCTTTGCATTATTATAACAAATTCTAGAAATACTACCTAAATACTTCCATAAAGATTATTCCTAGTATTCCTGTGTGTCAAGTGTTTATACTTTATTTATATTTCATAGGATTTTGAAGAATTTGTCAAAATCATGAATGAACTGGATGCCGATGAAGAAGAGGAAGATGAGAGCGAATTGTCGACTTGCGAAGAGGAACCAAAAGAGGAGTCCGATAGTCCTGGTGGTACAAAAGTGAACGATGTTTCCGATACAGATAATAAACCCGTAAAGAAGGTAGACATAAAATTAGAAATTTTTCCGTAATCAATTTATAACTTTTAGGTGCAATTTGCCGGAGAGGAAGAATTGGGGCCCGAATCCATTGGACAGCAAGAAGACGCTGCTGACAGAAAAACACCAGTATGTATTACTTCTGATTTGTGTCATATATAGTTATCTAAGTAAATTTTAGAAATCGATATTACTGAATAAAGGGGAAAAATCTCCAATAGACATGGAAGCAGTTGTGGATATTAAGGAACGGGAGGAATCTAAACTCGTAAAAATAGTACCCGTATCAAACAAGGTATGTTATTTTATTATGCCAATTACTAATATTAATTTTTAAATACTTAGTAAAAATAACTCCAGTGTAAGAAACTAAACAAATTTTCTGACATAATTGACCAAAATTACCATGTAAAGAGCTCAATTCAAAGTAATACTTTAGGTGTTCAAAGATGAGATAATGGAGAGAAATACCGATGCCCAAATTGGAATCGACGATAGTTGCAAAGAAAATGATCAACCGGCGTCAACAAAAAGGCCAAAATCGAAATTTGCAAGTAGAAGGTGACCAATCTCTTTTTACTATAGATAAATAACAAAAAAGTATTTCCATATTCGCTTGCTACATTTATCTTATGTTTCTCAATAAAGCTATCATATTGTTGTATCAAATCTTGTTTTCATAATTTATGAGAAAATTAAGTTATTCAATTCTGTTGGTTGGTGTATAAAATGATTGTAGCTCATCCAATAATTATAGTTTAAATAGTGGATTATGTATAAATACTTTATGCAAAATACCGAATCATGTTAAAATTTGTAACAGTTAAATGCTGTATTCTATAAAATTTCTAGATATGTTTAATAACAGGTCCCGAATTAATGTAAAAATGTAGTTGCTTTTGCATTTTGATTTGCATGCGCTTTTCAGAGGAAAATCAGTTTTATTTATGTATCTAATGAGAGCAACACAAATATTTATAAAAAACTAATGCGCGCATAACAATAGTTCTCACAAAAGTAAACTAAAATCAACGTGCATATTGAAAATTGGTGACCTGATATCCTCTAAGTAATTTTTGAGGGATAGAACACAAAAAATAATAATTATCGGTTAGAGGTTTTTCAATAATTTACTGGCTTCTTAGTTGACTCCGAGCAATTCCACGTCGAAGACGAGAGTGGCATTTGGAGGAATGTCACGGCCCACGCCCTAAACGACACAATATGAGATTTGCTCAAAATGTACAAATGAGTTGCAATTATTTTAAATAAGTAATAATATGGCTCTTAAACATTAGCGGTTATCATACTTTGGCCATTACTCCTTCACGTTACCGATACAATATAAGAAATGTATAAACATGTATTAGAAAAAAAAACACGTATTAGAAAATAGTTCATTACATAATGGAGAATACATTACCTGAGCGCCATATCCGAGGTCTGGACTGATAGTCAACTTTGCGCGCTGTCCAACAGACATCTAAAGCTCATATAATTTATGAATGGAGAAATTAGCCTTCTAAAAATTATTCTATTATATTTTGTATAAAATAGTTTTATACAAACATTCGTTCTAAAAGAAACAATAGCTTATCTTTAGAAAATATTTTAATTTACAAGAATATTACAATTTGGTTTGTTTGACAAGATTAATTAATATGGTTGGTGACATGCCGAAACTGTTTCATTAAAAACTGTCTTTTATTTTGATATTTTATTTCTCTCCTTTTCGGTCATTATAAAGTTACTTGAATGAAACATTTAGCGTGTTTGGAAACCTAGGGAAGTATCATTTTTATGCAGAATAAGACATGCCTCGCATCGCAATAAAATATTTAATATCTATGGATGTATATGCTTTGAAAAGTTGCACTTTAATTAAAACAAACAACGCACCTTAGCAACGCCCTCGTCCCATCCCTTGATCACCTCGCCTTTGCCGATCTTGAACTGGAACGGCTTTCCACGATCGCGAGAGCTGTCAACCTGCAACATAAGGAGTGAAATCATAAATAAAAATTTTGTGTGTATATTCCAAATTACTTTCTTCCCATTCTCAAGCGTGAGCACATAATGACAATTCACGGTCTGGCCCTTTTGTGGGAATGTGCTGTCTAAAAGTTTCTTAGAATAGCTTTCTGAAACAAAAATATGAAAACTTACTGTCGCCTTCTTTAATAGTCTCAATATTGACTGGCATCTTTACAGAATAATCTTTGGTCGTAAAGTACAAGGAATTTGCCTGAAAATATACTTGGTCAGGGTTGAGTTACAACAATGGCGTTACAATGAGAAATCGATTCCAGTGGAATTAAAAAAGGGAAAGTGAAAACATTTATGACTGTGGGGCGTAAATAATTGTGTGCCTTTAATTAGTGACCAGACGACTCAGCAGAGGAAACGGCTATAGTAAGAGTGCCATACAATTTTGAAACCATCCGTGTGAGACAAAGCCTTTTTGATATGATTTTAGCGGTTAAAATGTTGGTTATTCATTTCATACATTATTAAAAGCGTTGTGTGGGCGATTTTCGAAGAAAATGTGGGTTCAAATTCTACCGTTTCAAATTTTTAGAACATTTATTAGCGGACTTTTCTATTAGAGCACTTTTTCTGTGCCCTAACACCATAAAAACATTTCCTCGCTATATTATCCTTTGTTTGACTAATGTACACGATATCTATGCATTGTTTGTTATTAAAGTTTCTGATTAAAATTTCTTGGATCTAGATCTCAGATGGGCGTTGATGTAACGAGTGTTGCCGGGCCATCTTCCGATACAAACGTTGCTACATACAAGGAAAAGAAGGCAAGTGAAGAACGAAGGGCATTTGGTTGGATAAAACTAAGTTAGTCTTTTTATTCGGGGAAAACATCACTTAAGACTCATATAAATATTTACGAAACATTCTGCAAATCGCAACATAAATTTTGAAAATCGCAGTGAATATTTATGTCAGCAGCTAGCTTCTGAAAATAAATTTTACAGTATTTTTTAAATACTAATCTGGCACTCCTCAACAATTGCTACAGAAAATTAGTTGTTTAGTGGAGTTGATGTACAGATCGCGAAGTAACCTGCCAAAATACGTCTAGGCACAGGGTCAACCAAAAGTTCCACTACTAAAACCCGATACCCGAGTGGTATGTCTTTGCGAAACCAGAATTTATATAGTTTTTCATAACATCCAAGCAGTGGCGCAACCAGGTTTTTTTGGGGGCATGTTTTCAAGGGAATTGCCATTTTTGGGGGGGGGAGAAGGGCACGCCTTTTTGGGTTTGGGAGGGGGCACCGGACCGATTTCTGCCCAAATTTGCACTCATTTACACTCATTTTTCAAAATTTTCCCATTTTGGGCGTCACGTGGCCCCGGTGCCCCCTGGTTGCGTTAGTGCATCCATGATAATTTTCAAGCACCACTAGTCCACGGACTTTTGGCCCGGATACTGTATAACACTTAGGAAGTAAGTATTGATTTAAATACCTATTTTTTAGTTGGCGGCATCACATCAGCAGCATGTTTCGGGATAGGAATACGTGCAGCTGTGCAACAAGCTCGGCCGATGAAACCGAACGAGTTGTCGAGACCTCAACTCTTCGGAGGAGTCGGTTTTGCAACACGGGCACTACTAATCGCAACGATGGTTACTGGTATGTTTTATTTTTATATTTTGGACGCAATTAGAATTTAACTCGAATTTAAAGAACACAAGTAAAGTTACCATAGGGCTCTTTAAAAATTTGTTCATCAAATTAAACCAACTTTTATAGTTATTTTTTTGTCTTAATAAAATTTAGATAATAAAACTAATAACTCAATATTTACATATTAAAACTTTTCCGGGTTATTAATCCTTTACAGTTACCATAAACTAATAATGTAAACTAATAATAAAATAACCAGCTGAGAATAACTAAGTCATCAATATCATAGCGTAACTAAGTAGAAGTAAATAAAGATAATACGTGAGATAATACAAATTACAGGGTGGTACAAAATATGGGAAGGCGTTGTTTTTAACGTATCACGTTAAAAATTGCCATTTCCCTTACCATTATTTACCGAAAAAGCCTGTAAAATTGGAAAAACAACTTCAATTCGTGATCAGCGCATCGAAAAACCCCTAAAAACACCTATTTGTGGGTAAAAACCTGAAAAGGGGTAAAAATACGCGATTTGGGCACAACGCCAAAAATTTGAAACTCGCGCCAAAATCTGACTTCAAATTCGGATTCCCTGCATCAAAAAAAACCCCAACTCGTGAGAACGACTGTAAAAAGCCTCGAAAAACGGCCATTTTCCAAATAAAACGCTTTCCCAACGACGCCCATGTTATTTTGCACCACCCTGTAATATTAGGGCTCGACGAATCCGAATCCAAATTGGACTCAGAACTACCCCTAAGAATGCATTCAGCCGCACCCGTTGGGTGCGTCTAAGCCAAATTTTTGAAATTTCTACCTGAGTATTCAAAATTTTCAAAGAGTTTTTAGCATACAACTCATAGTTTCTTAAAAATTTTGCCATCTTTTTCAGTATATTTTGCAAGGATAGTTTGGCAAATTTTACTCGATATGAGCCTACTTTATGTAACCTGTTGTTGAAATTCCCAAACTAATGATAAAGCTTGACATAAATTATGTAAAGAATTCTAATTATAATTCCAATTCTAAATATAATTCGAAATTATAATCCGAATCCGGCGATGCCGGATTTGAAAAAAATTCCGACCCTAACAAGGAGTGGTACCTGGGTGGATGTGAGCTTTTGGAATTTGACCTTTGGCAATCGATAGATTATCCAGTAAGTTAGTGATGAATTTTTTCCGTCCGCCGCACGTTTTTAGAGCTCATTCTTAGGGGTGCTTATTCCATTTTTCAAGGGTGCATTCTTAGGGGTGCTTAATTTTTAAATGTACCTTTTTTAGGGTAATTTTTAGCAGGGAATCCGAATTTGAGGTCAAAATTTAGCTGAAATGTAGACAAATTTAGACAAAATATAGCTAAAATGTTCCATATTTTTGTCCGTAACCAGTAAATTTTGGGAAGTCGATTCTTAGGGGTGCATATTTTTGTCCGTAACCAGTAAATTTTGGGAAAGTCGATTCTTAGGGGTGCATATTTTTGTCCGTAACCAGGAAATTTCTGGAAAGTCGATTCTTAGGGGTGCATATTTTTGTCCGTAACCAGTAAATTTTGGGAAAGTCGATTCTTAGGGGTGCATATTTTTGTCCGTAACCAGTAAATTTTGGGAAAGTCGATTCTTAGGGGTGCATATTTTTGTCTGTCTGTCCGGCTTGAGGGGAGGTAAAGAGAGCTGAGCCAAACTTAGACTGAGCCAAACATAGACTGAGCCAAACTCAGACTGAGCCAAACTCAGACTGAGCCAAACTCAGACTGAGCCAAACTCAGACTGAGCCAAACTTAGACTGAGCCAAACTCAGACTGAGACAAACTTAGACTGAGCCAAACTCAGACTGAGCCAAACTCAGACTGAGCCAAACTCAGACTGAGCCAAACTCAGACTGAGCCAAACTCAGACTGAGACAAACTTAGACTGAGCCAAACTCAGACTGAGACAAACTTAGACTGAGCCAAACATAGACTGAGCCAATCGCAGACTGAGCCAAACTCAGACTGAGTCTGAGTTTGCGAGCCACCGCAGGTGGCGAGCCAACCCTGTGGTCGGGCGCGGAGCGCCCGACCTTCCCCCTGGAATTTGAGTGAAGTTAGAACAGAAAAGGCATACTGATATAGAAAAGGCATACTGATATAGACTCCACGCGCGCTAGTTAAAAAGTAACTCGACGACACAAATGTCAGTTTTTGCTAAATGGACATCCTCTCTGAGATATAAGCGTTCAAAGTTCGCGAGGGAGCACGGCTAGACCTGTTACTTGGAAAATCCAGTTTCAAATTGGCGCTGAAATTGGCGACAGGGGGCCAAGATTTTGTGTTTTTTGGAATCTACGGGGTAAATTTACTAGGAAATTTTTTTACAGCTCAGTAAAAAGTGAGAAAATTTGAAAGTTACGAGTAGCTGGACTTAGCTATTTCCTATAGAAATTGGGTACCAAAGGGGGTACATCACAAATTTTTTCGAGTTTTTGGACGGGTTCTGAATTTCTCTGTAAAGTACATTTTTAGGGTAATTTTTATGCGGGAAACACGAATTTGTGGTTAGTTTTTAACGAAACTCAGGATTTTTGTGAGAAAAAAAATAGATTGTCCGACCCCGGAAACGAACTTGAGACCTAAAACTCCAACTTTGAACGCTTATATCTCAGAGAGGATGTCAATTTAGCAAAAACTGACATTTGTGTCGTCGAGTTACTTTTTAATAATCTATCGATTGCCAAAGGTCAAATTCCAAAAGCTCACATCCACCCAGGTACCACTCCTTGTAAGTAAGATGAAACTAGTATTTATAAAAATGACTAACGCAGAACATTTTCGTATTTATGCTTTTTCATGTCATTTATTTTCAGTATCCGGCTATGGTCTGTTGGTGGTTGCAGTGTCGGCAGCATTCAGAGTCAATTCCCCCAGGCAATTCGGAGATCGAATGAAGGAAATATTCAGTGATAAATATCGTTTACCGGGCAGTACGAAAAAGCAGGAATTTGGTGAAATTTTTAAAGACTCTTAAATATAGGAATATTTTGTTAATTTTTTACATATAATAGGTAGTTTTGTTTGTTCTTATACGATAAAATTGTTGTATTATCTTTGTGACATACAGCATCAACCCCAACGTTTCGATCGTACAAGAGTCTCGGCAGTTAAAAAGAGGTTAAATTTAATGTTTCGATTTTTACATTTTATTCTTTCATATCAAAATTTACACGCTTTTATTCTAACAAAAACCGCAAGCTCAAGTACAGTATATCTAAAATATATATAATTTTTTACATAATCCTTGTTTGGTTACAAGATTAAGTCTTCTGTATATATCGTAGAGCATCTCTGACGAAGTTTAGCACAATTCTAAATAAAACTTATCATTATAGTCGTAAACATTTCTAACAAACCTGTAAGACGCTGATTCGCGACTTTCTGGTTTACAAACCTACAAATGGCACCTTATTAGTGATACTCAATCGGAATGTAGACTCAGTCGGAAATATTCGCTAATTGTCAAAGTGATTCATAAGATCAGATCGGAGTAAGAATTTTAACATGAACTTTTAGCAAAAAATTTAAGCGTAAATTTTAACGAATTTGATAAATTGTCCAAGCAATGTCAATACCTCGTGATGACTCAGCGGCAAATGGTACGTTGTTGCGGATTCAAAATAGGCGGATTCTTGAGGCACTATTATTCTCTAAAATTAAGAACAAGTAACAAACAGTCCAAATACAATTATTAGTAATAGTGACCTGTGATCCTAGCACCGAAGATGTTTTAGTTTCAAGAATTGTGACAAAAATAGGTATCTCATTGGCGATTTCCATAAATTTTGAGTGAAGTTCTTGATTAATGACTGAGTCTAAGCTTAGAAGTCGTAAGTCATCACTGGGCCGTAATACGCTGAAAATTTGTTTTAGTAACCAAGAAAATTAAACAAGACTTTCATGTTTGATAAAGAATTGCAATTACCTGTATGAATAAGTTGACGCCACAGCGCTGCCTTAAATACACTATTTATCTTAGATATATTTTCTGCTCCCATTTACAGTTAAGTTTGGCAAATTTAGTGTAAATACATTTTAAAGTGTATAATGGTTTACCTTTATGTGGTGTCGCCATAAAAAGGATGCCTACTGTTTTCTCGCGAAGTTGTTCGCTATCTAAATAAAACAATACGTTTTCTTATTCCATCAATGACACTGACCTATTAACATGTTTTTCACCAACAGTCCACCCATACCTAAAATTGTTGCGTTATTTAGATAAATAAAATTTCTTGTAAAATCTCACTATGGCAAATAAACACAACAGGGCGAGTGCCAATACCCGCATTGATAAATTCTTGCACAAAGCGACTTGAACGACTATGTATTGTTTCCATGACTTCGCCGAATCGCAAAAGTCTTGAAGAGTAATCCAGTGCTAAGATCCTGACAGGTACCGTGATGTCCCTGGGTATCCACTCCTGACAACAAATTTTACATTTCCTATTACTTCAGAAATACAGTTAGTCCTCCAATTATTCCCCCGGGGATTATTGTTATTATAAGAGGTCCAGAGCGGGATAATTTGAGAGGGACTTTTCGGTGTTTAGACAATTTTTGGTAAATTTTGCAAAAATTATTCAAAGTTTGGTAAAATAGCAAATTTTGTAGTAAAAATTCAAATCCGCGCCAAAAAATTTGGAAAACCATTTTTGGGGGATTTATTTGCAGGGAACGGGGAATAATTACTTCGTAAGAAGTGCAAATGGAGGATTAATTAAAGAATTTACGGTAACTTAAAAGCAACCCATTTAAATCGTAAACGTCTAATTTCTTGTTTTAAACAGATGCTAACCTTTGGCCAAAACAGCGTCGTCTTCAACCCTAATTTTTCTTTTTGTCGCCACGTCCGAAATGCAGTTCCTCTCAAACCATGTACAAATACAATGTCCAGAGCTGGGCTGACTTGACCCTTTGGGCGATGTAATTCGTATATATCCGGTGAAAGTTCGTATGAGTTAGCCTCCATTGAATGCAAACTATTTACGCAAATTTTATGCGCCAAAATGGATTCCTCTTCATACATCGGATTGCGAATCATTGAAGAGAGAATTTGTAGAAGTTCTAAAACAATTACAAATTTATGACTGGGAAATCGAAGGAAAGTTGCTAGATTTAAAAGTAAAGTTTGAGGTAAGTGAAGGTTTCAAAATACTTTGATCGGAACATTCATGCGCATTCTTGGTATAAATATCTTTAAAATCAACCATTTAGCGTGTAGATTTCTGTTTTAAAAGATGCAAACTTTTGACCAAAAAATGGTCGTCTTCATCCCTAATTATTACTGTTGCCAAGTGTACAAGGAAAAAACAAAATAATTTACCGGATTAATTGCTTTATTTAATTAGTTAGATTAATTAATCAATATACCTGATTCGCATATCTGTCGTGCTCCTTCTCTCGAGTTTTGTGCAATATTCGCCAGAATCTTCAAGCCAATTAATGAAATCTGCTTGCTTTCCTGCCGCAAGTCTTTAAGTAGCCTCAATAGCGCATAAACAACACCTTGCTTTACCAATATTTTGCAGGATTCCATCTATATCGTTTTCAGTTTGTTAATTTAATGGCTTCAATAAAATATGAGTCTAGGTCAAAATGCCCCCCAGTCAAAATGCCCCAATTTTCAGGAAATCATATAAAAAATGGCCAAAAAGCTTGAAAATGTTCATTTTTTCGCTGAATTCGTATTTGTTGGGTTGTTTAGCCTAAGACTGCACAGCAGCCTAAGCCCCAAGCCTAAGACTAAGTCCGATTGTGCGTGCACAGCGGGGCCGCAAGCCTAATGGCTTGTTTGGCGCCTTATAAGGGTTGTTTAGCCTAACGTAAGGGTTGTTCGGGAGCTTAAGCCTAATCCGATTTAATGTGAAATACGAATTCAGCGAAAAAATGAACATTTTCAAGCTTTTTGGCCATTTTTTATATGATTTCCTGAAAATTGGGGCATTTTGACCGGGGGCATTTTGACCGGAGGGGCATTTTGACCGGGGGGGGGGGCATTTTGACCCATTCCCATAAAATATAGTAATCATTACCTGACTCCTAAAAATTGATTTTTTAGTTTTAGACGAAAAATATTTTAAAATTACCTATAAAGAAGCATTGGTAACAATTTTAGTAAACGTTCGTTTTTGGACGAGCTCACTTCCACTGGGGATGCTTCTTGGCACCTAAAGAGAAAGTACAGCTGTGGTATATTTAATTATCACTCGGAGGACCGGTTGTTATAAATGTATTTTTAGTTTCGGAGTAGTGTGCTGGTAAAAAGTAGGTACAAATAAAATCGACAATAATTTAAAAAATCTTCTGGATTTCTAAAGAGACCTTGGGAACTGGAGTTGCCAAGTCAAATGCCTTGCAACAGCCGGTCCTCGGCTTTAGCTACGGATCGTCAAAAATCAAATAGCTCAGTATTCGAACCAATAAAAATATTACGCGAGGTCCTCTTCTGCACAGAATTTGTGAAAGTACCAACTGAGAGCCGAGTCCCAACCTTTGTCTAATTGAAGCTAAAAACTAGTGCGAACATTATTGAAACTACAAAATATGAAATAACCAACTTCGTGAAATAAAGTGAACACATCCTTGTCCTGGGCAATGTTGTTCCATTCGAATTTGGGCTCAAAGAAATCCAAAATAGCGTTTTCTAAATCCGGAAATTATCGATTAGTGAATATCAACATACCAATCTACTTCCACATCATAAACACTAACCTTCGAGAGCAAGTCGGCACCATGTCTCTGTGTCAAATTTTTTTTGCAGAAAGCCTTTCAAATATTCTTCGTCTAAAAGTATTTTAATTTAAAATCCTAACTCCATTTTTATACAAATTTTATGAATTACTTACCATTGCCTAAACCACGTTTTTCTTTTTGTTCGTTGATATATCTCGCAAACTCTGTGTAAGTTTGAGGTTTCTCTAATATTTCCACTGGAGCGAAGTGAGGCGAAGATACAGGGATTTCTCGCTTCCAGGAAAGCCATGAGAGCCTAAAACCTTACAAACTATTGCACAATTGAGTTTGACGAAGTACTAAGACAAAGTACGTAAGTATGTAATTATTTCTGTTCGTTTGAGAGTTGATTTTTTATTGTTTGAGTAAAAATAGAGAGGTATTTGTACCTTTTTATTTTTTAGCATCCTGGATTTTTATTTTATATGTAAATATTATTGTGTTGATGTCGTAAACTTATATTCGTGGTTCGAAATTTGTGAAAAGTAAGTTATTTCCTCAATTTGTGGATTTTTGTTGGTAAAAAGTAACAGCTTACCCTAAAGATATTACTCCGCAAGTAGAGCCGCCAATTTGCCAAAATTGTCTTCGCATACAGCAGATATTTGGCTAAAATAATCGAGAATAATATTTTTGTAACAAATCTTATTTTAAATCTTGGCGATTCGTTTGCAATATTCGACAATTTGAGGTTGAAATGCTTATGAAGAATTTATAAGGCAGAGACGTTCATACACACCTATAATTGATCTGTGTAAAATGAACCGGCATAATTCACTTAAGCAATGAAAGTAACGGGATGTGACGAAACAGGCCATGTGACCAACATTCACGTGACACCTTACACAGAGATCCCCAAAGAAAGGTTAACGTAAAATATAAAAAAAGCTGAAAGAAAGCTGACCTAACAGAAAAAGTGATTTCTTATGTTCATAAATACGTTATTTAAACATTTATAATATACTTAAACTATGACGCATAAAAATATCGTAAGTAAATAAAATAAAAGCGGTAAAAAATATGATAGCAAATGATTACAAGTGTGATTTTTTGCATATGGGCCATAAATTAAGGGACATAGCTAATAAGTTTTAGAATAGGGCCATATGTTTCGGGAACCGATTTAAATTTTCAATCTAATGATTAGACCTTTAAATTAAATAATGATATCATATGCAAACATGATAGTTATTGTTAACGATATCCGTTTTATGACACATATCACAGGTTAAAAGTCAACAAGAGTTTTGCAGATCAAGTTTACGGGATGGGCCGAAGTTTATGGATTGCGTGCGTTAGTGTTTGAGGTTCACAATAACATTTGCGAACACTGTCTGGCAAATTTGCACTATTATTTCAGCAAAATATTAACGATTATGTATGCGTTTAAAGCATAAATTTTTTACACATAAACAGTTTCTATGTGCTTTTAATTATTTCTTTTCCGGTGATACAAATATTTTAAAATTTTTCGTATTAACAGGGCGATGAATTGGGTCACTTTTCATTATGTTGGCGATAAATCTGATGTTACTCATCCTATGTCAACTTTTTCTCTAGTTCGTAATGGCACAATACAATTATTTCAAATTACCGTTTTTGACCAAAAAGTGCTGTTTTCATGGCTTTACCAAAAATTTTCCTTAATAATGCATGTTTTCTATAAATTCAAATCATAGCTTATATTTTTCCTGGTACACAACGAAAAATGGCCATATTTGGTTTGCAAAAATAGCCAATCTAAAAATGTCATAACTTAATTCTGATTTTTGAAAAAGTTAAAATTCGAGACCCGTTTTACCAAAATTTGCGTGGATGTCATACGGAGTTAGTGAAATTTTGAATCTTTCGTGTATCATTCAACAATCATCCTTGCTGTAGACAAAGAAATTCCTCCACATCTCAAACAGGAGTATCGACTGCACGCAGCCGAGATCGAAGAGGCCAAGCGACAACTCCAGGATGAAGGTCTAGAAGGTATATTCGATGCTTCACAAAACAGCTCTATGAAAAGCATAAATACGGCAAAACTGGGCCAGTATCTGGTGGTTGTTGGAGCCCATTTGGGAAATTCCGGTAAGCTTTTGACATTTAAGTTTAACACAATTTTCTATTGAAATAGGTCTTCCAATATACCAAAAGAAATTTTATCACTTTCAGTAACAACAAAAGACGTATCGCTGAGAATGGAACGGAGAATCCTAAGATATCTGATGATCCTCCAGACAACGAAAACAACAAGAACGACGACGACCAAAACGATGGACTGCTGAATGGAATTACCGTGGATTTCAGTATGAGGAGAGTGAATCGCAGGACGAAAATAGTCAATAAGAGTACCTGTACATTATTAGTCAAGGTTTTTATTTGTTTTACATTTGTTTCTGTTATGTTCTGGTTAAAATAAAAGACTCGAAAAATATACTATAGCAGTTAGAGTCGAATTCTACGCGAAAAATTACCTTATAAGGTATTTTTGTGGTAATTTTAGTTATTCATATGGGAGATTCAAAATTACTATGGCAATACCAGATGGAGAGAGAGTTAGAATTGGAGGGTTTTAGCAAAACCGTCCAACTTTAACTGGCCTCAATCCAACTTTCCTCGATATTAGTTTCTGTTACCTAAGTAAAGGTTTCTCGTTTTACTCATGAATGCATACGCCTAAAATGGAATCAAATACAAGTCCCATAGCTTGGATAAAGGGTTGAAATTAGCGAAGATTTGTTGTTCCTAGATTTTTTGTCACTAATGATCATCAGTGCAACTCTCTTGAGCAAAATAATAGCAGAGTCTTTTATACCTATATTTGAACAGTTCTTTTACAAATAATTTCACTATGTTTCTTATCAATTTGCTCTTCAGTTTTCTAAGGTACTTGTGATAATCTAAAAGGAAATGAGATTGCCTGAGATGTTGTTGATCTTTCCGTAAAACTCCCCTCACTACTGCTTATCGCCCAAATTTTATTGCCATTCATTAATTGGGAAAATTGTTTCGCAAGTCATTTGACACAAATCACAATATTTGAATGCTTGTCTTCCGCATTCATCATGAAAAGTGGACTTTCTGCTTCACGTATTCTAAGAATATATTTGTCAACAATTTTAGAATACGTTTATTTTTTATCATACAATCAAATTTTATTACAAGCAACGTGTTGAATATTATTCGGCATTCTTCTGAAACATTTAATAAACTTTAGAAACATCTCCGCTCTGTTCTGGTCATCAGCATCCAGTCAAGTACCGTGCACGCGGCGCGTCTTGAAACAATAGCGGTTAGTTTTCATGTAGAAATTAAAGACTCCATAAAAGCGTCTATTTTAGTCTTATCTTTTTTCTGCAAACACTACTTAAATTCAAGCTTTCATTGCTTTTCAACTTTTTATACTTATACTTTGTTTTCTTAGTGCGCTAATCCATTCAAGTACCTATTCGAAACTATGAAATTATGAATTTTTACGTTTTCCATTCACTTATTTTGTATTTATAAATATTTGTTTTAGTTGCCTTTTATGTGGAATAAGCCACTAATACTGGTGTGCCACCTGCGACCTCCCTAGCATCGTTCAAAGTAAAACTTTCTCTCAGACAGGAGACTTGCTTGATTGTAGAAATGACCACTGTTCAAAAACCACAATTGTTAGAGAAAATAAAAAGCAGCTTTAATCATGAAGACCAAAAAGGCGCAGAGGAGCATTTCTTCGAAGGAGCCGAAAAATTGCTAGAAATATGGTTTGATTCTTGCCAAAAGCAAGGCTCTCTAAGGAAAATTCCGAAAGAGGAGCTTGTGACTATGCTCGATATTGCCTGTTGTCATATACTTCACTCAAAGTCCAATGAATTCGTGGATTCATATGTGCTCAGGTAAGCTTACGATCCATATGTTGATTAGGCATAAAAGTGAAACATTTGAATTTTATGCTTCATTTTGTAGTCTTTGTTAACTTATTGATTGTTTTTATAGCGAGAGCAGTATGTTTGTGTCTGATAATCGATTTATCTTGAAGGTAAAATAACTAATTCATATATTTCTAACCAAACCTAACCTTCTATCTAAATCTTAAAGACTTGCGGCGCTACTAAACTCCTGGCTATAATAGAGCGCATGATCCATCTTGCGAAAGTATATGGCTCGCTGGATATTGTGACTAATGTCTACTATTCACGTATGTTCACCACCTTCGCTTCATTTGTCGCACAATTTCGCTGTTTTAGGCAAAAATTTTCTTCGGCCACATCTGCAGCCTGAACTTCATCGAACATTTGATAATGAGGTCAGCCATTTGGATGGTCACTTCCAAGGTCAGTCATTTTACCTTACACATTAAACTTTTAATTGTATAATTTGTATATTGAGAACCAAATATATAAATATGGAGATTTTAACTCTAAAAACCAGAAATATTGAAGAATCATTGCTAAGAAGAAATAATGTTAATAAGAAATATTGTTAACAGCAGAATATTTTACTACAGGTTATTCCATTTAGACGGTGGTGCTTATTGTATGGGATCGTTGAAGCAGGATCGCTGGTATTTATACACGTTGAACACACCGCTTGTTGCACCGACATACTCCGACCATACGCTAGAAATTCTAATGAATGATATTCCTCGGGACATAGCAAAAATTTACAGCATGGCTGAGTGCAAAAATGGAGAGGAATGCACAAAAGTAAGCTTTTTTTAAATACTCAGTACCGTTTTTTTCAATTTATGATAATATAGCATTGTAAAATAGCACATTTGTATACATACGTACATATTTTAGCGAGGTGGCATTAACAGACTAATGCCAATCGGTACTTTGATGCATGAGGAACTTTTCGAGCCAGTTGGGTATAGTATGAACGGGCTTGTACCGGATTCAGATCAATATGTAACAATTCACATAACACCGGAGCCCGAATTTTGCTTTGTCAGTTTTGAGACTAATCAACGGCGTGAGTGCCTCTATAAGCAGACTTTGAAAGTGCTAGACTGTTTCAAGTAAGAGCAATGCTGGGTTTATGCATTTATATTGCTTTGTTAATTTTAGACCGAACAAGTTTATGATAACAATTTTTTCCAATGAACTTTCACAGATGGGCAGAAAAGCTCAACAGCGTATTTGGAATGAAGAGGTTACAGTTTAGCGATTTGATAAGTAACTAAGAGATAATCTTTTCAGATTCCTGGATATCAGCGTGTCAATATTCAGTTCTTACGATTACAAGTATGATTTTAGAAAAGTTATACAAAGAAAATTAATTATTTTTCTCTTAGGTAAATTATTCGTAAAAACATAAAAATATTTATTATAAGCCATACTAATTTTTGAAACTATTAAGTAAATAAACGAACAATATGCAGAAAATCTAAACATGGACCCTCTCTCCCGGACGTGAAAAGCATTATTTCCTAATAAGGATATTTGCCCAATCTCTCAAACTGTTCAACATGTCTGGCACTTGCTAACGTGCCGATTAAAGCTTATTGTTTTAGTATGATACGCTGGTGTATGCGCAATTCGTAAAGAGCAACACAGGGCCGAATTATGTAAAAATTCGACGAATGATTGCTGAGGATGAAGACGGAGACATCAGCAGCGACAGTGACTTATAGTATTATACCTTATAATTTTTGGTCATAATGAGCTAAGTATTTGTATAAATTTCATTTCGGATATCTTTTATTACATATCAATTAATATATCGGAATTTATATTAACCAATAAATGTTTTGATACAAAAGCTAATCAACTTGTCTCACGCACTGCTTGTTTAACTGATCGGGAATAAATTGGACGATAGTTTAGCACTGAAGACCTTCGACGTTGTGCTGCTTTTGCATTAAGTTTAGTTTTCTTTGAAAGTAACGGTTCTCTGCCAATTTCTTTTTCTTCGATATGCCTCGGTACTTGCTGCACTAAACAAATCGGACATTTACTAATGAGTCCAACGTTAAAATAGACAAGCAGTCATCTTTAATTCTATGCTGTGACAAAATAATCTAAATACGGTAGTTCGAATGTTTTCTATATCGCTAAAAGAACAACACAATACTTATTACTTACTTGCGATGCAGTTGTATCCAGAAGTTACACGTCGGCTGTCTACGGTCTTCAGAAATATCACCTCCATTATTGCCTGACCATCTTTCGCCTGCTCACTACTCTGATCTCTATTAATAAGCATTGGCCTCAAATTTATCGCCACACAGTTCAGTTGCGAACATTTTTCGGCGGCCAACATCGCAGATGTATGTTCCAAAGAACGGCCTAAAGTGACTCCAGTGCAGACCTTAACATTTTTATTTAAATCACAGCTAAATAGATGATTATACAAAAAATATTAATTTTTATAGATAGTTTCTAAGTAAATGAATCATCTCCAGAAAGATAAATTCAGTGGTAATTCCTTATTCCTTCCAAAAATTCTTTAAAAATTTGAAAACTACGTTTCGATAAAGCATTGAGTACTTGATCATTATAGAGTAAATATGGTTCCGTTCTGTGCACTTCAGGCGATTGTTTGCGATATATAACGTCTGAATATTGCCTGTAGCCGCCTTTTCCCGCCTCGTGATCTGTGTTTATTGGAGCCGATGTACTAGCGCTGGTTGCTGTTGAATGCACTGGCGTTGAAAGCGCTGGTGCGGTCTGACTGTATGTATCTGTAGGTGGAGCAACGGCTGGAGGCGCCCTATATGTTTGAGCATTTGTTGGCGTCGTCGTAGGATGATGCGTTGTAGAAAACTCGTGATCATATGAAACGTTTGTGGTATCAGTATGAACGTATTCCCCAATCGAAGAAGGATAGCCTGATGATGTAGTGGTGGGAGAAGTGGAACGAGTATATTGTAACGTACTCGGATTTGAGTATTCTGAAATTTCGATTACTAAAACGAATGGCAATTAAATCGTTCTTTATGGAGCTTTTCGTCAATAAGATGTTTTTAATCCATATATAAATGTAACTTATATATGTAAAATATCCCTCTAGGGTGTGATGCAGGAATTTCAAACTCAAATTTTGTTAAAATTCTTTTGAAAAAAGAAGCTGCTTTTCTGTGTTATTTCTTTGCTAAAACTTTTTCTAAATCGATGGTTTTTATCAAAAACACAATTTGGCAACTAATCACGATGTAGGCACAAAGGTAACCGAAAATTTTAATTTTATTTCATTTTTAGGAAGAAGGTAATAATAATAATTTCATAACACATTGGAATTTTATGTTTACTAACATGTTCTAAATACTTACCATCGGCCACTTTTTCCTCATGTCGAGACATTGTTGACATTTTTTCATATTCCGTTTGTGGCTGAATATCTATATCTTCATGCTCTGATACTGTATGTTGTGTATAATCACCAGCGGGGACAGTGCTTCCGTACTCTTGTTGGGAATATTCATGCCCTTGTTCTTTGCTATTATCCGACGTGTGAATTTTCGAATAGTCATGTTCTGTATAATTATGATGGTTCACGTTCCTATTCTTTAATTTCGCTAAATACTGTTCTATTTCTCTAGTGTATGCTTGAGACGGCAGTGGGGACACATATGACGGCTCTGCACTTTTCTCTGGGTGTTGAGATTTGCAACATCCGGGATTTCCGGCCGTCTGAAAGCCTGAGTAGGAACCCTGACTTTGGTCATATGTCTGTTGCTGGGCGTATGTTTGCTGCTGAGAATAACTGTTGACGTCGCTTGAGTAATATGTGTATGGCTGCACATTATATTCAGACCCAGAGGACGTAGCTGGTGGAGGAGGTGGCGCGGCAAATCATAAAATTTTACTTTACATTTGATCTATCTATATAATTTGACTTCATGAATTCACTAACGGTTCAAAGAGTTTTGATATCAGTTTATATACACATAATTTTTCTAGAGCTAATTTAGAGCAATGTACCAGAGTTGCTTTGTGCGCATTGCGATGCGCACACAGTCCCCGCTGGCATTGGTCTTGTACATCGGCAAACTGGTGGTGGCGGAGCGCATGGACCACAGCCAGGCGACTTTGCGCAATCGCATCGACTTCCACCAAGAATTCCTGAACATTAGTCCATTCAAATTTCATAAATAGACTCCAAATATTTATTTTGTTGCATACAATAGGATTATCATTATGCTTTAAAGTGATTTTACGAAAATCTGTCATGATATGTTCAAACTGGATTTTTTCTTATTTTATTATTACTACCACATAAAACATATTGAAAATCACTTTATAATTAGTTTACTTATAAACGATATTTAAAGTTATGAAACCTGCGTTTGGAATGCATCCGAGAGTCATCCTCACCATCAACAAGAACAAAATCGCCGCTATGAACTGTTCCTTATTTCTCATGACGGATTTGATGGCAGCAAATGGGATTGCCGTCGGAAAGCACTATACTGTCAAACAATGAAATGATGGGAGGCGAATATTCTCACTCGCTCAAGGGTAATCCTCAATCCGACGACAATCCAATTCGAAAACGAGTGAAAGTTTTGCTTCTACACGGAGAAAATCACCGCCATCGTTTTTGGCGTTTATGGAAATCCATACAACCGTCCGCAAACACCACATTGCCCACCCATTCAGGAACGCATCTTTTCTCCCACTTTGGTCGCTTCTTCAGCAGTTTGACTTATATAGTGCATTTATTTTTTGGGCTTCAAATTATATACATCTTCTACAAAAGTGATAATGACACATATCTTGAAAGTTAAAACAAATGAATAAGTTATAATGAGTTTACATATTCTTGTATTTCTACTGAAATATTAAGGTTCATATATAAAGTATAAATAATATTACACTATGTCAAAGAAAGCATGACATTAGCTTTGAATTCTCGCTAATAATAGCTGGCGCAGCTTCATTTTTACAGTGAGCTATTGACAGAGAACTGTATAAAATCGAGTCCCTCTAAGGCGCACTCTGACTGTCCTAGACGAATAGAATCTCCCCCGTCGCCGCTCGGATCCGGGCGTGTGATACGTCAATCGCTTCCTCTCGGCGAGGCAAGACGATTGGTACCGGTCTCGCCGATAACTTTTGCGAGTTCCGGGATTTATGGCTTCCGGAAATCCGGAAAATCCTGGATTTGGGGCGTGGTCCGCGGCGGAGGCCGCAGGTGCGTCCTATGGAATATGCGCTAATTCAAACTGAATTTGTATACTCTCTTTGACACAGTGTATAAATAAAACATCGGATTATTTTGTAAAAGGAAAATAATGTGAACTCTGCAAATAATTATATCATAATTCAACATTTTTTAAAATTACGCAATATTTTAAGTTCGCCCCGGACAGGTTTTGTACAACAAATTATTGGTAACATACCAAATTGGACAAGTCAGTTTCTAGATGGTGTTTACTCAAGATGTTTTGCATTCTCATCCCCAAAAATATTCACGGTTTTTCCTTTCAGCTTGAAAGCTGTTTCGGAGATTTTGCATGCATTTCATGCATCATTAGTTGCTTTAAATGCATCGAAAGCCATTTAATGGATTTCTCTGTTCAAAATCTGCTCTCAATGCAAATGTTACCTTATTGGTTGAAATTAATAACGATCAACGAGCATTTATAATTTTGGGATAAATCCCTAAAACGCTTAGGCCGCAATCTTTCTAAATTAGAAGCTCATAATCGACAGCACAGAGTAAATGAGAATATAATCCTTCACATTGTTGTTTTCTAGAGAAGAAGAGTACTACAAATAAGCGTTTCCAAGAATGCTAATCGTAGTTGACAATAAAAAGTTCAAAGACAGTTTGTACCTATGGCACTTTCGCTATAAACTTAAAGCATCTTTTTAGTGGTTAAGTGTAGCATGCGATATTTGATGACTGTTTCTGAGTGACGTAAAATTTTAGTCAGTAGACGGATGTCTAAACGTTAAAGCATCTTTCCTTCACAAATGTGGGTTATATCTGATTTTGTGATATTTCTAATTTCGTTTGCAGATTTTAAAAATTCAGCCATCCTTATGGAATATAACTTTTTTGCTCCACTTTGCATTCAAAACCGCACCTGTCGAAGGCGTAATCCCTCCTAAAAATTGTTTTTAAGCAATTGCTTTCCAAATGTAAAATGGCATTCAGCACATAATTAAGCTATTTTTAACATGATTTGTCCGCATAGCATAGCCACCAATCCAGCACCTATAAAAGGAGCTCCAAAACTTCGCGCGATTAGTTATAAGAACCCACCAGTCTGAGTTTCAAGCGTTGCGCAAATATTTCTGCGAAGTCAAACTTCGGAGTAATACATTTTCTCATCAAATTTGGCCAATTTGAAAGTAGCGCATGCTTTCCCAAGACTGTGGGAATGTTCAACGTGTGGGGCTCGCGCAATTAAGTACTAACTAGTCAGTGCCAATGCTAAAGGTCTTCTTTGCTAGAGCCGGTACATTAAGTGGGCGACCGTTGAATCATCTGTCCTGCATTAATATTTTATCATTTCTTTACATCGTTTTATTTCTTCACTAATCTCGACTCCCGAACGTTCAAGTGCTTTTTCTGAATTCTTTTTGAGAAAAACTCAGCATGCTTCTAGTTTTATAATAGTCCAATTTACCGGAAGTTGAAACGGTTTTATGACTAATAATGCTAATTTTGTGAACGGCTGTGTTTCCGAGGGCGGGTTATCGATTAAAATGTTTGCTGCAAATTAACGAAATTTTTGATATTACATTCTGTCTCGGATTATGCTATTTTTGCATTAGCTTACACTTTTCTTGAATTTCAATTTCAGACGGATTTGAAATCCATTATCTACTATTCACCAATTTTTTACCTTTCATTTCTATTGTTCAAGTGTAACTCATTGTATACAAAAATATGCGTATTCCATTTTTGATATATTCCATTTTTGATTTTAGGTAATTTAATTTTAGTAATATCAACAAGAAAAACGTACATGGGTAACTTTCTGCGTTAAACTTGAATTATCTGGCGCTTATGCACCTAAGTGTGAAAGTATGCCTTTATGAGGTTTACCGACCTACTTCCCACTTTAAAAGACCAAAATATTGACATTTTCTAACTACAAATCGAAGCATTGGAATTCAATGCAAAATATTACCTGTGTACTTTTTCTGTGATTTTTTATAAAATTAGGTGGAATTACCGGGAGAAATTAAACATCCCCATTTCTTGCCCGAGTATATTCTAAGATACATTTTTAATTTATAACTACCATTAATTGTTATCGGAACGCCAAAAATATAGACATCTTTATTTGAAGATAATGGAAACATTTATTCAGAACAAAATGGTTCCACCAAGCCACTACGCAAGTAGAGGCAGCAAAACTGGATGGTCAGAAAGAGCGGCTTCTTTGGCATGGTCTCCATTTAACACTGAAGCGGGAACTGAATACAGCAGTAGCGAAGCATACAATACAATCTTTTATTTCGATCCCAATGATAAGAGGTATCGATGTTGCTGCCAACAGAGCCATAGTACTGTAAGTTTTTTTGATTATGTACATCTACTTTGGTATGAAATTATTTTATTTTAAACGATTTATTTCGGTGATTTTTGAACTATTAATTTTTCTTTGGGAAAGTCTCACATTATTAAAGTTATCTTCAAGAACAACTAATGTACTTTCTCATTTGTCTTATTGCCACGTGAAGAAAGACGATTTTTGTTTTTGTTCACATTGCTTTTCTGTCTGTCAGAAAAATTAATTTGACTTGAGCCGAGGGTCATATGATTATGTTCACATGCCTAATTTTTAAAAAGAAACAGACAATATAGGGACATAAACTGTATGCTTTATTTAGCATAACAATGAAAAGGAAGCAATACAATTCTAGTTTCACTAACTCACTTTGTACAATTTTTGCTGTACTACGATATAAAAAGGATATCCGGGAAAACAACTAAAAACGATCGGAAAATATTACAATTCGAAAGATTGTGTGCGAGACAAAGTTTGGACATCATTGTACTCTTTAGGTGGCACAGTAGAATTTTAAAGCATTTTTTGCACATTCTCAAATTGTTTGCACTCATTCTCGTTCTTGGAAAATGATTTTTAATAAAATAACATATTATAAACATTTTGCCATTTTAGATAATTCACATTTCTTCTCATAATGTTTTGTGAAGAAAGGCCAGGATAAAATAACGAATATGAGTTTGGTAGATATAACGGAGCAAGTGAGACAGAGTGGAGCCATTCCTTAAATTCTGAGAATTCCAAAATCTCCAGACTGCTCGATAAAATGGAAAGTCATAGTGCGCGAGGGAATGTGTCTGAAAGCTTATTCATAGCCAAATCGCCATTTATATTCTTGCTACCAATTAACTCTTAATCCTTAATATAACAAGAATAAAAATAAAGCACATCCCTAATTTAATACGATGGTTAATCTCTTAATTAATGTTGCAAAGGCTTTTACATCTTTATGGCAACTTTGAGCAAAAATTTTTAGTGTCTAAATTGTTACATTTTATATACACTGGAAATATTACAGACAGGAGTTCGCATCATCGCCGGAATGCTGTGTTTAACCGTTGTATTGGAAATATGGCATCTGGCATGGTTTTGGCTCGGCTCGGGCAACGGAGCACATGTCGATTCCGATACGGTTCTTTCGTCAACCTTTCAGCTTTTGATTGGCATTGCTATTGCTGGCACAGTTCTTCACGCTTTACACAAAGAAAGCGCTGTCTTTCTGATTCCATATTTATTGTTACAGGTCTTGCTATAAAGTTATGTTCAGTTATAATCTTTAGTGTTTAGACAGTTGGGCTCGGAGCAGTTTTCGTTATATTGTTCGCACTGGTTTACATAACACTGATGAACGATAGGGATACTATCAAAGCTTTCGTGGAATCACATGGACCAAAAATGATCGACAGTGTACATAGTGACAAATATTTATGTAAGGTTGTTTTCTATTTTCAATGTTCCAATCGTTTCATAGGTTGAAGGACTACTGAACTGATAAGAAAGTTTGTTGACGTAATTTTGTGAAAACAAGTACATGCTTTCATCTATTACCGTGCACGAAAATGAAAAATGTTTTCAAAAACGATTGTAAAATAAGCACCGAAATTTCTAAACATTTTGTACCGTTTTGTTCGGAAGTTTCCGATAAACTCTAATCGCCTTTAATTAGTCTCGAAACACACTGTCTGCCTAATTTATCTGCGGAAAATGACAATTTACTAAAATTGGGAAATGAGTTTTCATCTGCGTTTTTTCTTCTTTTCTAAATTATTCTTCAACTAAGCTCTGAAGGATTTAGCTTATGTCGGTTGGACCATGGTCGGATCGTGCCTGGTTTTACTTGCTCTCCAGCTTTGGCTCATTAGCATCGTTTTCGCGTGCTGGCGTTACTTCCGGGATAAGCATAACTACGGATATGCGAAAGGACATACCAGTAGCTTTGTCATACTTCGGCCATCCAGTAAACAACTTTTGGTATGTTGAGCTTCTTTGTTCGTGTTTATCATAAAGCGTTCTTTAAAATGTGGAATACCATTTTACATAATCATCCACCTTCCTTTGCTATACTAAGGATTAAGTCCCTCCCCAAATCCCCCAGCCGGATTTGAAGAAATATGCTGCAGGAAGGAATCTCTCTGCAAAAAATTGTTGGCTTCCAAAAACGATTTCCGTAACGTAAAATTTGTAATTATAATCAATTTTAACTTGATTTTTGTCATTGTTTAGATGTGGTAGTTCGCTTTTAACTAGATAAACGTATATATATATATATATATATATATAAATTGCCTTATCGATATGCAAATATACTCCATTTTTAAGCAAAACCGTCGGGTCGAAGGAAAACATATTTTCGTACAACGCAATTGATTGCATATATTATGAATTACTAGGGGCGAATCGCCCGGCAAAGCCGGGCGAATAAACGGTTCTATACTATCTCAAATTTTCAAATGATGTATGGTAATAAATTGTCTATCTATGTCCCGGGATAGATTGATATAAAATTTAACAGCTATTTTTCCCGGGATAGATTGATATAAGTTTTTCCGGTATATTTCCCGGGATAGATTGATATAAAATTTTCCAGCTATTCCGGTATACTTCCCGGGATAGATTGATATAAAATTTTCCAGCTATTCTTCCCGGGATAGATTGATATAAAATTTTCCAGCTTTTCTTCCGGGGATAGATGATCATAAATTTTTCCTGCGGATATAAATTTTCGGATATTTTCCATCAATTTTCCTGGGATATAAATTTTCGGATATTTTTTCATCAATTTTCCTGGAATATAAATTACTAGATATTTTTCATCAATTTTCCTGGAATACAAATTTTCGGATATTTTCCATCAATTTTCCTGGAATATAAATTTTCGGATATTTTCCATCAATTTTCCTGGGATATAAATTTTCGGATATTTTTCCATCAATTTTTCCTGCGGATACAAATTTTCGGATATTTTCCATCAATTTTCCTGGGATATAAATTACTGGATATTTTTCATCAATTTTCCTGGAATATAAATTTTCGGATATTTTTCCATCAATTTTCCTGGGATATAAATTACTGGATATTTTTCATCAATTTTCCTGGAATATAAATTTTCGAATATTTTTCATCAATTTTCCTGGGATATAAATTACTGGATATTTTTCATCAATTTTCCTGGAATATAAATTTTCGGATATTTTTCCATCAATTTTCCTGGGATATAAATTACTGGATATTTTTCATCAATTTTCCTGGAATATAAATTTTCGGATATTTTTCCATCACTTTTACATTACTGGTTAGACGATTAGAGAATTAGAGATATCAATTTTGGTTCATTAACTTGGATTCAGCAGAGAAAATGAGACATATTTTACTTTTTGCTGATATTCCATATTGATTTCCTATCCAAGTTAGAGGAATTGATTAGAGATTACTGGATAGACGATTAGAGAATTAGAGAGAGCATATATTAAATGTGTCTCAAATGTGCCGACTTCCTATTGCAGTAACTCGAAAATTCTGTGTCCATTCCACATTCAGTTGATCTCACATTTGAGTCACATTCAAGCAGTGTTGAAGGATAGTCTAAATGTGTCTCAAATGTGGATTCTGTTGAATGTGGGACACATTTAACAATTTTCACATTTGTGTCACATTTAACCCTATGCTACAGCACTGTCTGAATGTGACTCAAATGTGAGATCAACTGAATGTGGAACGCACAGACTAAAATCGAGTTACTGCAATTATATGGGGGATTTATAATACGATTACTCGTAAACGAACACAATATAAAATATTTATCCACTAAAACACACATATATATGTGTGTTTTAGTGGATAAATTCCATAGGACAACCGGTAGTCGCTAATCTTGTCGGCGAGACCGGTACCAATCGTCTTGTCTCGCCAAGACGAAGCTATTGGTGTATCACACGTCCGGATCTGAGCGGCTACTGGAAAGTTGGGAGACCGTCCGGAGACACATAGTGCGCCTTAGAGGGACTCGATATGTATCACGAGTCTATTAACAAATATAATTTATGATGTATTGATTCTAAGAAACAGGAGAACTTTTCTCATTGTTCAAAATTATAAAGATGAAACCACTACCCGGTAGTAGTACAACATTATTTTAACGAGTGATGATGTAGGTAATTGAGACTACAAATTAATTATTTCCCATACCGAGTTATAACTTATTCGTTTCAGAAAGAACAACATCAGCTGACGGCGGCTTTTCGCCCCATTCTCCGCTCAATGTCCGCGGACGAGCTACGTCCCAAAATTGCGGCTGCAGTGCGACATCAACGCATACGTAGCACTCTTTCCTCTTTTTCTTATGAACTACCTACGAGATTTTCTATTATTTGAATTAGGAAATTTCTGTGACTATTTATAATTCGTATATTGTTCTGAGAAAATAGTGAACCATTATTGAATTTATTTATTATTAGTGACAAAATAACTAAAGTATAATAAAAGAGCGATTATATGCCCGTGAATACATTTCGTTGAAATATCCGGATGTGATTGAGGAAACAATAGGATACACAAACATGCCTAGTCAAATGCCCTAAGTAAAGCAAAGTGCGAAATACCTTGATCCGATTTGACTTACAAGTTAACCAAAATAATTATTTTTCAAAAAACTCATCGTGAATATTTTTCTGTTCTTGGGGTTGAAATCGAGTTTAAGCAACCAAAATATTTTCATATTAAATTGTTGTTTTAAAACTTTTCCAAAAGTATACCGTATTCCCTGTAATTACTACCCCTCCCCCCTCAAATTGGCGCTCGAATTGGCGAAGCTTGGCAATCCACTTTATAGCTTCTAGAAAATTCTGAATTTGAAATATGTTGTAGCCTATGTCATTAGCTACAACATATCACAAATTCAGAATTTTTAGCAAATATAACAACCGAGAAAATGACCTTGGCGTAATCTTGGCTTTCTGCCGAGGGGAGGGGTAGTAATTACAGGGAATACGGTAACTCTAAAAAAATGTGCCGTTTTTTTACGACCAAGGATTTTTGGTTTCGCTTCAAGCAGCAATAAGTTTGATGTTCTTTTTATGTTGTCTTTCCAATCGGATCACAGAGACAGCAGAAATAATGTCTATGCCTTTGTGGCTACATGAAAGAAAAAAGTGATTCTGAATAGCGTTTTGCCTTTTTTGGTGATTTTTTATGTTTCACGCGATTTATCTCAAAAATGGTCAGACAAGACATAAAAAGCGAAACGCTTTCCAATGCAATCAGAAAATACCCATCAGAATGAAAAGGAGCTATGGACATAATAAACCTATACAAGTAAAAACGCACTCAGCTTATACAAAAGGAGTAAGCATAATATGAACAGATTTGCCTGTGTTAGCGGAGAAAGTGCAAGTATTTTCTATTTGTGTAATACGAAATTTTGTGAGGTCTGAATTTCCCGAAGAACGGAATTGTGGTTAAACAAAATAGTCTTACAAGACTTCAGATTAGTTCAATTTTCATAGAAAATTCCTGCACGTTTAATAACTGTCTATAAAGTAATGAATGAAAAGAATTGAGGTCAGAACGGAGGGCCAAGAATATGGGAAGACTAACGAGAAACACTAAACAAATGAAACATTGAGTTTGTATATGGGCACACAAATTTAGCTACAAAATGCTCCATTTCGTTGCTGTGATTCGAAATGGGTAATGATATTATATAGGCATATGGGCGGATACAACCTGATTTTGAGAAGAAGAAAGAAGAAATATATTTCAGAAGCGTTTGTTGCTGAAAATTGGATTGAGCCCAGAAATAGGAGAAGGCAAATTGTGTATTGGGCAGACAATTCGAGATGGATAATATACGAACGTTGGAGGGATTAATATGGGAGGAAGGAAGTAATTAGAGGTGATGGCTTCTGGAGCAACAAATGAATAAGTCATATAAAACGGAAGTGTGTCACGTAACTTTATGTAAAAATCATGCTGAGTGACTATATACGGATTTCCTGTCTCGCAGTTCTGGATTAATTTGGTTGTAAAATTGGATTGTAAAAAATGCATCTCAAACAATTTTGATTTCGGTTCAGAATCCTTTTCAAAATTTCGTGTTATTTGAGCTGTAACTCGCAAGATATTTTACAAAAGATCACGTATGATGATGACCTGCATTAAGAATGAGTATCTAAATGAACAATTCTTTACAAATTAAGCTGGCTATAACAATTCTACACGAATTTAGCTACAAAGCAATTTGGTTAACCGCATATCACCAGTGTTTAAAACCGAGTCCAAGATCAGACACCTCATTTTGGTAACACATTGTAAAGCACCCAATACTATGTAACAGCAGTGACAGATGTAGAAACTGGGTCCGCCGGTGCCTGGTCTTCCTGGCTAGAGGTGGAGGAGTCGTTGTTTAGAGGCTTTTTGGATTCATCTGGCATTCTCAATGAGATCATACCTAAAGTCGGTTTATTGAATACCAATATCAGAGCAGAATTCAGTCATTGTGTAAAAAATCAAATTCGAGCCAAAAAATTTGGCTTTGCGCCAACAATATGAATTTTTGGAAAATTCGGACAAAAAACCCATTTGGGAGAGGCTACATTCAAAGGACAGCTTAATTTTTTCAATACTCATCCAGAGGGATTTATTATAGAGGGGGCTCAATTATAAGGGATTTAATTAGAGAAAATACGGTATTTCAATATCAAATTCTATAAAATTCTCCCAGATGGAAATCAAACTTCCGTAAAATGCAGTTGCAAAACAATAAAATATTGAATAAGCTAACCGCCGTTATTCATATGCCTTCCAGATTCTGTCTGGGATTTTATCAATGGTGCAGACGGTCCTTCTTCTTGAGACGTCCTTAAAGCTGTTTCCGAGGATGGATCATCGTCCTCCCCATCTGCAACTTGATTTACATCGAGCCGCTCCACCTGCTCTAATGCCAGTAAAAGGTGCCCGTGATGCTTTTCCATTTCTTGTACTAACTCACCAAATAATTCCTTATACTTTGGACTAAAATTTGAAATTGGCTATAAAATAGTTAGATTTATCGAACTTACTTTAGTATATAAAAGGGAATAACCAAGGACCAACAGGCAGTGACTAATGCAACGACTCTAAAATAGCGTAACGCCATGTAAAATAGCAACACTAATGACAAACCTCGATTCAATTACCCGAATATCAACATTTTTGGCTGCCATAGATCTTAGGAGTGCATCAACTAAAATTAATTAAGTCAAATAAATATGGTTGGATGTATATAAAAATCTTACAGCGAGGCACGACACGAGTTGTTGCTTGACATATGATCTCATTGAGGTGATCTCCAATTTGATTCAGAGGAATCTTAGACATCTGAAATAATTATGGTGAGAAGAATACTACTTTGAGTAATTTTAATTTTCTTCCATATTATGTGAAATACGAAACACAAAATTGATCGCCTTGTGATCTCCGAGTCGTAACTAATTTGCATTTTCCGGAATAGCTTTGACCAGACATATTCGCTAATTTTCTTGTATAAATTTGTAATGCAGACATGTTTTGTTTGTCCTATAGACGTCCGCTTTTTTATAAAATCAGTGGTTATGCAACTAATTATTATGCTAATATGATTAGTGCTAATAGAGTGCACAATTATGAACTTAAGAGGACCAGCCTTAACGATGGAAATGGCGTGAGACCAAAATTATTCTGCACTTTATAAAAGATTACCTGATCAGTAAGCACATGACATAGTTTTAGGACAGCCACGCAATCTGCGAGCATACCTGACACTTCTTCGACCCATTGATTTGTACTCAATTTTTGCGCTAAAATTATATCATTACATTATTTATTGTAAAGATTTATTATTATTGTTATTTGGTATAGTTAATCCATCCGCATAAGATTTTAAAATTAGAATAATTTGCGTGACTCTGACGATAATATTAAAAATTCCGATAAGAATTAATTTTTTTGGTCCATAATATAGTGTTATAAGGCCGTTCTCAAAAGTCTTGCATCAAGCATTTTTCTAGACAAATTTTAACATTGAACTCAAATATTACCACAATTTTTAAACACTGCACATGAATGTTATATACCGTTTGAAAGTACGTATTGTTAGCTACAAAATGACATCAAACAATAAGCAAGTCATGTCCACAAAAAATTCTGAAAACTTTATTTCCAATAAACCAGTCAAAAAATCACCTTCTCAAAAGTCTTGCATCAAAAATCAAAATCTTGTGAATTCATAAAAATGTAAAAATCTAAAAAATAACGTGATCAGCGCATCAAATTACCCTAGAAAACACTTTTTCAGGCAAAAAAATCGACAAAAAAAAGTTTTTCGATCCATAGGGGGGACCACATGGATTTTTTGACAATTTCGAAACATTTTCAAAAAATGCCAAAATTGGCACTTTTTGGCGTTCTGTCCATCATCGGATGAATGGTCTAGAAACTAGAGACTTTTCCGCACCAGATGCAAAAAACCGCACTGGACATGGCAAATTAAACTGAATTTGCCGGAGGGTTAAAGTTTAAGTTCACACTTTTTCTCAATTTTGTGTGGAAAACAGGTAATTTTTGTGAATTTGAACTGTAACCAACAATTTAATCCATGTTTTGTTTGCGATGTCCAGTTGTGTGTCCATTTTTGTGGACATGACTTGCTTATTGTTTGATGTCATTTTGTAGCTAACAATACGTACTTTCAAACGGTATATAACATTCATGTGCAGTGTTTAAAAATTGTGGAAATATTTGGGTTCAATGTTAAAATTTGTCTAGAAAAATGCTTGATGCAAGACTTTTGAGAACGGCCTTATATGACTGTTGGCTACAGTTACATTTAAGAAATTAAAGTTGAGCAATTACCATAAAGTAAATAAAAACATTTCCAAGTTATATGTCCTTTTCCAATCAAAAAAATAAACATACAAATATGTGGTCCTAACTGAATGATGTCCAAGCTCTCCTGCCTCAATTTGGAAAAGCGCAACGAGTGCGCCATAAGTAACCGATTGTATTCATATTTCCGGTGGCACATCACGATTAAAATAAACAGAGAGAAAAGAAAGACAGCCAGGAGCACTGCCAAAGCCAAATAAACCACGATATCCATAGGTAAAATTAGAATAGAGCAATATGGTGATGACGAGATGAGAGCCGGTATTTGGTAGCAAACCCGATCACATGCTACGCAGATGGGGATAATTTGGCGTCTGAAAGTTAATTGTTACCTTTTTCCATTATTATTAATTTAACAAATTGACGCGGTAAATATCGTAAATTTAAAAATGGGTTACATAAAAATATTCAGACCGAGGAAATAATAGAGATGTAAATCCAGATTATGATTGTATTGCTAAATAAATCATTAAAATAAGCAATATTTTGTTTGCGTAATTTAAAAAATCGCTTTAAAATAAGTCCAAATATTATTATATAATCCTTCGATGGGACACAAGCATGAAAAAATTCATCAATTTATGTAAGTGCGAGAATTATATTATTAGTGTCTGAAAAATGAAAAGCATATTACACTTCTTAAGTACGCGAATAGAGTATCTAATTAAGTAAATGAAATCGAAACATTCGAAACAACTGGAGAACGCTCATGAAGATATGCGGTTAAATTGGGCTGTAAGCCACGGCTGTGACGAATATGTTTTAAATTGAATGGATTATATTTTATGAACTCGAAAAGGGTTTCGAAATAAAACGAGCTCAGATTTGGGGGAGGATGGGTGTCACAGTTTTTGCATTACCGACACAGCACAAAAGCAATGAGAGGTTATAAAAGAGATACAAAAGAGGAAGGAAAAAGAGGAACGCAGCAACAACAGCAATAATAACAGCATCATCACAGCATCCGCAGGAGCACCAGGCCCTACATCGCAGTGTTACTCTTCGCTTTGGCCAGCAGCACAAGAAACAACCCGCCGCCATACAAAAGGGCACTTTCGAAAAACAACACAGACATTACGCCATGATCGCGCTGAAGAGCGCCAATGTAAACGCCCTTAGAGAAATTTCTATATTCGCTGCAGTACCAGTAAAGATAATTTCCATTCACACCCTAAGAAATGGATAGTCTTGGAAATAGGAAGCTACGATTTATGATTTTTTTTCTTTATACAAATACAGTTTTTATTGAAAGCAGTATATTTTACAGAAAAATTCATCTCTAGGTGCAAAACTTAAATAGTTTGTGGCTTGAACACATTCATAGAAAGAAATATCTTTGATTAAAATTAGCTTCCGCAAGAATTTCATATTCGACCCGGTTTAGTGAGAGATATTAAACCTATTTTCCGAAACGTCAATTGTGCAAACTAAAAGAAAACACCATTGGTCATTTTGTTTTTCTGAATATGACCAATTTTTAATTCTCACGGAAGTTGTCTAGCAGCATGTTTACAGTCCGAAAATGCATTTCACACGTAAGGTATAAAAAATACTTTCCGGGTATGGCAAAATCCGAAATAATGGACTGAGAATTTTTCTTCTAATTCTTTGAATTCCGCTGACGAAATAATATGAAAACAAACAACCTCTGAAAAGCAGGCATTTCAAAACTGTTTTCGTCAGATATTAATCCGAATATATTCAAGGGAAAAAATTTAATGTAGTATCGAGATAAATATAGCACTGAAAATTTTGAAATGTCATTTAGCTAAAAGAGTGTATGAATATTGAAATTAACTAATTGTATTTTGGTTTCCAGAAATTTTTATTTCAAAATTGCGACAGTATTATCCTTTAGCAGCTTTAATAAATATATCACTTAGACTTATTCTCCAGACAAACTTTGAGACTATCGTTCTTGGCTCATTATCATTAAAGACCCCAAAAATATTTTTTTAATTCCGGTTTTAGTTAATTAAAATATTTAAAAAATCGCAAAATATTTAAAAAAAATATTTTTTTAATTAGCTATTTTTTTGCCGATTCTAGACTTTAATTCTGCTTTTTTAGCCTTCATTGTTACTTCAGACTAAATTAAAAGCTAAAATTAAACAAAATATAACAAGTTTTGGAAAAAAAGACTAAATAAAAAAATTTTTTTGAAAAATTTCGTAAAAAATTTTTCGGCAAAATTTTTTGGTAAAATTTCTCCGCCAAAAAAAATCACAAAATTTGTCCAAAAATGCAAAAATATTTACGAAAATATAAGTAAAATTCCAAAATATGCAAAATATTTTTTAATTAAAAAAATATTTTTAAAATATTTTAGTTTAAAAAAGTCCAAAATATTTTTTAAATATTTTTTTATTTTAAAAATATTTTTGGGGTCTTTAATTATCATACTTGATAAAAATCTGCAAAAGTTTACCTCATATGAATTGGATCGTACTTTTATTCTGTAGCAGCCTTAATAAATTTAAGCGACAATTAGCTTATACATACAAAATATAATCCGTTTAGTTCCATGCATAAATATATTCAAGCTTTACCATTCATATATTTGTCACTTTTGTGGCAAACAACTACGAATAATGTTGCATGACTCAGCTTTACTGCTTTATAGTTTCATATCCTATCCCGATGCAAAGTTGAATCATTTTTGCCAAGCAGTTTCAGCCTTCATAAAATTAGCAGATGCTTTAATGTGTTTCCAATTTCGTTAGTTGCTATTTCATCATAAATAAGTCGCTGAGAAATCGTAGCCTAGGAAATTGCCACCTTTACTTTCAGCAAAAATAGACCGCAAACCAATTAAATGAGCGTTCACGTTGGGAAGCCTCAGTCGATGCGCAAGTAATAATTTCCTGGGAATGTTTAAAAAGTGAGTGGGTATGACGTACAAGGCAAATTTTGAGATAATTGTAGTTTTAAATATTGGTGATATTTTGGCTAAAATTATAATGTACTTATATTTCTTTCCTATACCAGAAATAAAATATTTATGTCTTGTGACTTGTATGTCTTCCGGTGACGCAATTAGAATGAATAACAATAAATTTTATATGAGCCTTATAAAATAAATTCGAAAGGCATAACTAGTTGTTATTTTTGGTGTCACTGCACTGTTAATCATATTGCAAAATTTCACATCACATGAGGGTGTTGTCGGGGCAGGGAAAGTGGTTTATGCTTCTTGGAATACATACTAATAACGACAACTCGTAACAGAAGATGAAGTTTGCGATCTGTAGACAGACCCTAATATTCCAATTTAACTATGTAACTCTTATAATAGATCACGTAACAACGTGTTCTTTAGTTAAGTTGTTTACCAAGTAGGTAACCGTAAACTTTTAGTGTATTGTACCACATAATATTAGAATTCTTCTAATACCATGACTTATGAATTTCCCGGTTTTCAGGAAAAGTTTTGGCATGGAGGTAAAATTTTCGACTTCGCGAAGATAGTGAGAAAATATACAGGACGACGGAATCTACCCTGCTCAAAAGAAGAGCACGAAAGGTGAAGTTGTAGCAGAGAAAGCTGTTTTTCATAAAAGGAGAAAGGTATAGATCAAGGATATGAACTCAAAATTCCATTTCCTTATATTAATCTTGACTCTATTAATAAATGACTCTTCGTTTCAAAGTACAAGATAAACGCATTTTATCGTCTGAGCAGTCTTAGATGCTTTATCAGAGTTACAAATATACTAATTTTCCCTACGTTTCAATCAATAGTGCTTTGCGTATGGCCACATTTTTGGATCTCCTGACTGTTTTATATCGACTATCATGCTGTCAACTACAAAGTGCATCAAACTAACTTATGATACAAATCCATTTTCCCTTTCGGTTCCAGAATGTGTTCAAACAGTTCTTGCGTCCCATAAGGAATTCTCGCTTACCATATGCCAAGACTCACGCGCGCGTGTTCCGTTTATTTCGCTTATCGTCCATTCCTCCAATTCTCCCTTCATACGGCCGTGTATCGCCCCTTCTATGTGCGCACCAACTTCTTGACTAGATTTTTGCCATACTCACACCGCTACACTTCTGACTCTTTTTACATTAACTCAATACTTTCCTGGCTAAGCTTGTTTTCCAAAGCCGAAGGGCAATACTTGTCCCAACGCTCCGAAAACGCACTCTTTGGTTTTGGGTATGGAAAAATGTTGGCGGCGAGGCCCTGCCGCTAATTGGACATTGAAGTCTGCCCGAGGCGGCGTATTTTTTATTTTTCTGCTTCCTTTTGCCTTTATAAGGGATAGATCCAAAAATAGGGCACACCTCTTCGTCTCGTGTGTACCCACTGCCGGCTCAATAGGAGATTAGACAACTACGTAAATTGCTCCATTTAATGCTAAATAACAAACCCACCGCTACCGTTTGTGTGTTTAAGTTTGTCTATGCATGCCTAAGTGCGTGACTGACGTACTTTAGCGTGGAAATTTCTTGACAAATCGTTCCTTTATATTCACCAAATATCCGGTTTTCATTTTGTTTACCATAAAAATTCCGTTACATTTGTTGTGTTTTAAAATGGGTTTTCGCTTATAGAATATAGCAAGCGTGGCAGCGGACCGACCTTTTGCCCGGTCCGGTCCGGTCCGGTCCGGTCGACCCCCCGGTCCGGTCCGGTCCGGTTTGGTCCGGTTCGGTCCGGTCTCTAAAAGGTCAAAAATTTTTCGCGGCGCTACCTTCGGTAGCGCCGAGATTTTTTGCAATTTTTTTTGTAAAGGTGTTTTTAGAGTATTTCGATGCGCTGATTACGAATCTGCAACCATTTTTTCCGTATCGCATCAAGAATTTTAATTTTTGGTCTAAAATTTTGGCCAAAATTTCGAGAAAATTGGTTAATATTTTGTGAAATTTTGGCCAAAATTTGCATTTTTCACCATTTCACCAATTGCAGATTTGTGATTAGTGCATCGAAGTAAGCACAAAACGCTTAGACGTGGAAAATATTTGCGACTTAAAAATGGGCGAAACCGAGACCGAGTTTTATAAGAGAAAAAAAACATACAAACAGCCAAAAAGCGCCGCTGGCGAATATTTTGGAAAAATAGCGACGTACAATAGAAAATGGAAGGAAAAATAGCGCCGCAGGCAAAATTTTTTATAAAAATTGAATTGTTTACCAAAAACTTACATTGAAAATTTTTAATATTTCAAAAATTTTAAAATTTTTTGCCGCCGAAGGCATTCTTAGGGGTGCTTGTCCAGTTTTGGTCGGTCCGGTTTGGTCCGCCGGACCGGCCACCCCCCGGTCCGGTCCGGTCCGGTCCGGTCCGGTGCCCGGTCCGGTCCGGTTGCCATGCTTGGAATATAGTTACTTTTTGGAATAAGTTTAAAATATGTAAAACATATTGTGATTTATATGAAAGAAAACCTCTTACTTGTAAAGATTTCAGACAAAAGAGCAAACAAATGATATGATATATTTGCTTCTGAGTTCCTCTTATTACCAAAGCTTTAACATCATTCTGAAAGAAATGCGAAATCACAGAAACTAAGCGAAATCACAGAAACTAAAGCATGGTCAAATTATAACTTTCTCGAATCATAGAATTGGTAAAATTTCTGATGTTTCGCGTTGTATCGTATAATTCATTGAAAATCGTGAATGTAACATTCCCACTACCAACTTTCAGGATGAATGCATTATTTGTCTATCAGACCCTCTGTGTATGTATGTGAATGACGTTCGTGGCCACTGAGCAGAGAAACTTCGCGTCCCCGCGTTCTCTCTTCAACAAAAAAGCGTTTTCAGCGCCCACCTCCCGCATTCTCATTTCATTTACACGCTTAGGACCTCCTGAGCCTTTGTCTTTCACCCCATTCAACACTACCTTCTCCAATTCGAATAAAATGGATGCCACAAAGTGCCACCTTACTCTCTTGGGCAGCTTACTCAGTTTCTCTCCATTGGTTTCACAAACATTCCATCACACACAGCAGTTATCCACTATTTATCTATGTTTTAATTCTCGCGATTAACGTTCCGAGAAAAACATGATTTAGTTATTAATGTTCGTTCGCAATAATCTTACGACTAATAGCTCTGCGCAATAGTTTGGCTTTGTCAGCCAGGATTTATTTTAATACCGATAACGAATACCAAAGAAAGGATAGCGTTTTGTTTTCATCTAAATGTTTATTAGAAATTTCCGCTAAATATTACATTCGTTTGTAAATTATATCCCTCACAAGGGACCCACCAGGTGGTTCAGTTAGAATTGAGGTGACCTGGATCTGCTGGATAAAGTGTTAACATTATCCCGCAGAGTTATGCAAATACGACAACCCGTATCTATTGTTCGTGGGTAATAAAATGTGCCTGAGTTTAATATGGAAAATTCCTTATCCTCCATTTTATTGTTTTGATTTATTTGCAACAAAGTGGCAGCTATTGCTAAAACAGTGCTTTGCGTAAAATGCTAGTAGATTTTAAAGCACCTTTAATAGAAATTTTCCTGATTTCTTAGGAAAATTTCTCCACGAAAACCGCAATAATGGGTTAGTAGAGGAAATCTGAGCCTTTTATGTAACAGCGTGGTATCAACACATTGTCCTTTTTCATACCACCCAATAGTAGCCACTTTCCGTACCAGCTAGCCATGGTCGCTGAATATACATAACTCTAAGAGGTCATGCTAACCTTATTATGGTTCTAACCTAAGGGTTATGATGGTTCTTTTGGCAGTCGAAAATTTGTGGAATAGTAAAGGCATTCTCGAAATTTTATGCTTACCGTATTCTCTGTAATTAGACCCCTCGCCTGTCGCGACGGTCGGTGGCGGTTATTTTTAAAATGAAAAAAATTAGAAGCTTTTGGTACAGGAAGGTAGCCAAAACTCAGGACTACGTTCCTGTACCAAAAACTTCTATCCCACAAAGTTCACTGCCACCGACTGTCGTGACGGGCAGGGAGTCTAATTACAGGGAATACAGTAGTTTCGCCGAAATTTTGATAGAGGGTTATCAAAAATTTCGCTCAAATTCAGTTATAAACGATTTCCTTTAATTCCCATAATAAATTATAAACTGCGATTCCTTTCCGATGTTTTAAACTCTCTTCTCAATGCAATTTTGCGAAGTAAAAAATATATTGAGCGTAAACTATGTCTTGAAAATATGTCTCTTCCTAATTTGTGTATTTTCACTGAAATCTCATATTGCTTAAAAGTCGTTATTATAATATCTGCGCGAACCTAGCTTACTTTGGTTTCAATTGACACTAATTGTATATAAATTCAGGTAGTCAACCTTGTTTCTCTCCGGTTTACCGATTAGCTTGTTCTGAGTAGAAATGCGAGGTGAACTTCGTGCTCAGGAAAAAGACTTGAAAAAGGAGGGTGATGCCGAGGGCGTCGTGAGTGCCCAACTGGACACCGGCAAAGATGATCCATCCTCAGACGACGCTGTGTCCGTCGAAAAGCAACAAGAGATTCTACTGATTAACAAAATGGCTGCTGGAGGAAAGCTTCCGCCAAAGAACCAGAGCATGTTCTTGCAGAAAAAGTTGCAACAACGGGTAAGTCTTATCACTAGCGCACCCAGGGGGTACCGGGGTACGTACCCCCCACCCCAAAATGGGAAAATTTGAAAAAATGAGTGTAAATCAGTGCAATTTTTGGCAAAAACCCCCCAAAATCCAAAAGTTGGTTGTCCCAAAAATCTGATACCCCCGCCCCAAAATGGCCATTTCCACTGAAACGTACCCCCCCCCCAAAGAAATCCTGGGTGCGCCACTGAGTCTTATCTTTCCTGAGTTATATTGTAAAATATGGTAAACAATCAAAATCTCCTTAACAGACACAGCTTATTGCAAGCGTTAGCGCATCCTGGTTTATATGGATACAAGTAATCCCAAAAAGTGAGTTCAAAAGTACTCAATGAAAACAGAAGTTTGTCCATGTAAATTATTCTGCAATGTTTGTAGCTACAACGTATTAACTCACCTGAGTTATGAACCAATTTTAACAAATGGGCATTGACAATATATTTTGTACAAGTCTTCAGTAATATATAGTTAAGTATATTTAGAAATTCTTTGACTCCGGTGACTACGCCATGAACCAAAATAAGGAAAAGAAGATTCATCCGGTGCCCATTCCTGCTGTGCCCCATATCGCTCCTCCACCTTGTGCCGCTCCGGAACCAGCAGATCCGAAATCACCCACCAATGTAATAGCTGAGGAGACTGTTTCCCAGCCTTTGCCTACTTTGCGACCACCTCCTATGAGCAGTCTGAGCGTTAGTGGATCTTCGGTGAGCAAAGTTTTTAATGTTTTCATAGCATGAAAACTACATAAGACAAATGAAAAATATTGATTAATTCCATTCCACGCTGTTATGAGTTGAAAAAATGTTATTCCATTTACGTTTCCAGATGGACGCCGGTGATTCAGATGAAGAAAGCCAACTTCAAATTCCGGTAATTATTTGTTACACAATATCTGTATTTAAAAGGTGAATATTCTGGTGATTATAGCGACCCGATACTGTTCCGCAAAGAAAAGCGTCGATTTTGCACCCATCGGTGCACAGCAAATTATCGCCCCAGCCGCATATCCACCACGATCACAACGACGAGTCAATTACTGCGGCACCGCAATAAAACCAAAACTGTCGGAGTGCATTGGTGCCCATTTGAAACATAATCTCTGTCTAATTGCTAAGTCTAATGTTCTTTTCGATGTTACTGTATCATTCACAATGTTCACATTAGTACTGATAAATCACAAAATTGGAACCTGCATGAAATTTTGTAGTTTTTAAATTCCATTAAATCGTTTTCAATGTAAAAGCAATTAGTGCAGATGTACCTAGGTCACACGCCTATATTATAAGTAATTTCGGGCTTAACTATAAACCATTGCATAAATAAATAAATTGCTAATAATAATGCGAAATTCGCTATGATTTTCATTATTTTATTCCATGCTTTAGAAAAACTTGAGATTTTGAAATTGGAATCTTGTAAAGTTGTATCTTGCTATCATTTTCCTCAAAACATATTTCACATGAGTTTATATGCCCATGCGGCCATAAAAGGTAATATTAATGACGGGCCCTATAGTTTCACAGCAGTCAAATCATAAAATATAAAGTTCTGTGAGAAAGGTCAGAAAACCGTCACTCGTCAAGTTTAACTCCCAAGAGAAATATATTTATAGAGAGGACTCCGAAATGTATTTTTGCCTTTAGTTTTATGATTTCGATCCGCTGTGTTTTGTTATCGTTGTTCACCAAAGCTTCTATCTTCTCCAAATAAATCGTGTATTTTCTTGAGATTTCATACATAAAACTAGGACTTGCTATTTCATTATTACTTCCGCGCAACTCTCTTTTGTGTACGTGTCTCTTTTGTTGGTGTGTGAATAAAACTTAAGCCAACAAACATCACAGGATGCCATTTATTATTGGCGCAGGTGGGAATAACTCGTCTAAAAATGGAATAGAATTCGAAAATAAGTATATTTTGGACAAAATTGCATGCTGTGAACATTTCTTCCAATGGATGAAAAGCTTTGCTTTAGGCTGCCGTCCGAAGATTTTAAATGTTTATAGAACTCAAATTATTCCAAAATAAATATAGCCATAAAACAACATTATATTTGATCTGAAACGGTTCATCCAGGAATTACGTACATTTTTAGTGGAACGAATTTTTTATGTAAGAAATCACACATTCTCCTCCCCTTTCCACTCACATAATTTCTGGAGGAGTCATTATGAAAAAGTTACAATTATTATCACATCACTAAAAATACATATATAAATGTGATCGAACATACGGTAAGTTGAGTTTTACAAGCAATGACCAGGGGCTGATCCTTAGCAAATGATGCAAAAATATTGAAAAAATTGATTCGTTTTATGTCAATTTAAGTAAAGTAAATCAAACAATATTCTTTTGAAAGTTTTTTTGTACGAATACCGATTTCCAAAGGCATGTGGGATCGTTGGGAACATTTCTCCTATTGCTACGCTCAATAGCTAGTTTAGACAATTAAACATCATAATTTTAAAATAATGCTGTGACAAACATTTAGAAAATTCGTGTCGCGCAATTATTCACAGTTATGGGGCCGATCCTTATCAAATGCCCATATGCCGTTTTTGAGTAAACTCAAAATTTTTTGTTTTTTTCATGCATTCTACATCTAAAAAGCCATAGAATCCCAATAAAACTAAACCGAACCAATAACTTTAACTCGAAATAAACTAAAATGAAAAATAAAATTATCGGCAAAATATGCCGATATCGACATATTTTGTCAATAATTTTATTTTTTCATTTTAGTTTATCTCGAGTTAAAGTTATTGATTCTCTCTCACCGATGTTATAAAAATGATAATATTTCCACATAAAATGAAATAATCACTTGCTGTTTTCGTCACAGTAAAGCGTATCATTATATTCTAGTTGAAATATGTTTACATTCATACATACATGTTTACACCCTTCCCCAATTAGAGGGAAGCGAAACGTTCGTAGAAAAAATCTCCGAAAAATCAATGCGATGCGTAAAGCCACAGGAATCAGGCAAAAATAACTTAACTGTACAGTCGTCTCGTTGTATTTGTGATTAAAAAAGCTGAGTTGCATAATACCGAACTTAACATAGACATTATTAATAAACCAAACATAGTGGCGATACTCAATTTTCGGTTAGTAGCAAAAATGGGACCACCTCGTCATCGGAAATTGGGAACGAGCGGGAATTCTTGAAGAATCCCGGATGACACAGCTTAGTCGTGTTTCCACGATCCTCCATAAGGCATATTTTTGAAGGGCGTGCCTTCCTCCAATGTGCTCAGCATTTGGCATTGCTGCACACTCCAATCCAACACCCATTTAATTTTGAAGTTTTAGTTGCAGTTGTAGTTGCTGCAGCTGTGCTTTCGGCCCACTCCCTCTTAGGCGGTCCACGGACCTATGACCGACTAAATGGTTTATAAAGGAACTTAATTTCGTTCCAACATTGTGATGGTGCGCAGAGCCCCCAGAGAGTCAGAGATATGTGCTCTTTTGTGTTTTTCACTCTATGCTTACAGCCAATGCCGCATTAGTTCCGACAGACAGACTATTTGTGTAATAACAATATAGTAGGAACTAATACTGACAACTTTAAATTTCGATTAATTTGTCCCATTTGCTTGCCAAATTAAGGAATTATTTAGAGTTCACTAAGAACTCAATACACAGAATTTATATTGAAATATATTATCAAAACAGTTACAGTGAAACTGACAAATATTTCGCGCTACAAACAACAACACAAACAAAATTTGGGACCTCTAAATGATGGATATGCCGATTCATACTTAGAATGTTGGATTTTACACTTTTTGATCGTCTAAAACCCAAACATGCGGCGACTGATTTTGCCTAATAACAATACAAATTTTTACCTTTTTTAAGTTTTTATTCCCGAACAAGTAAGGCTTAAACGTTTGTTTACCATAATCGGATCCTTTTACGTGCCTCCACATCACATTCTGCGAACGGTTTTGGTATGTCGCAACTTATTGGGTGTTAACCACCAAATAATGTGAGCGAAATATACTTTTTATTCAAATATACGGAGACAATAAAATGGGTAGACAAAACAGTAAATCAAAAATTGGCATTGTAAAAACACCAGACCGCAAGAAATAATATTCACACGGAATAATGGAGCAATTTGTGAATTAGAACGAATTTTAAATGAATAATTGCAATAAGACATAACAATTTTAAGAAAAGGCAAAGTTATAGGAGAAAATATAACAGGTGAAGGAAATTTGTATTTAGCAACGAAATACATGTGTATTGCCTAAATCAGAGGTCAGAATTTAAAGTTGTTATTCGTCGTCGACAGTCTCAGTGAGCAGCTTTTGCTCGTTTCTTCGCTTTCTGAATTCACAGAAGAGGATTATAGCAACCAGCAAGACGATGCTCACAATAATGATCATAAGAGGTGTGACCCAGGCCAATTCACCTGAAGCAATAAGATGGTAAAAATATTCATTAAAAATTTTCGGCAATTAATAATACAGTTATCCAAACTCATGTATGTTTAGAGGTTTAAAACGTCGGTAAAAGAAGAAAATTACGTTAAAATTAAATTAATTAAATAAAATTATAAAAATATGAAATAAAATTTGTGTATGTCACTAACACTTATTAGGGCAAAAATTTTGTGAACAAAGATGATTGAATTAAAGAAGTGTAAGCATTGTTGAATAAATCCTATAAGAAATAGGTCATATATAATAAGCATAATAAACATTTTTGATCGTAAAATTACCGCATAAAATGCCGTAGAAAAGAGTTTCGACAGGGCAAATGGCGATTTGAATTTGCGCCAAAACATAATTGCATGCCAAAGGGTTTAAAAGGGGCCGCTGAAAATTTTTAATGAGGGGAATTACTCGGCAGGGGTCTCCTCTAGAGATTGGTAAAAAAATGGAGTGGAGCCTTATTAGAGTAAAAATTTTCATAGTCAACACTTTTCCCTCTCCCGTGCAAATTCAAATCGCCATTTGCCCTGTCGGAACTCTTTTCTACGGCATTTTATATAATAAGCATACTTTAATGAATTTTTAGGCGCTATAAATCTATTTGCTAATATCGTAATCAAAATATATGCTACAATTTCTTACTGCTTTGATATTAAATAAATGCGATAAAAATTAGAAATATTCAATTAATAATTGCGAAAAAGTTATCTGCTTCTATAGTTTACAAGACAGTAAAGACCATTTGTTCCCTTTCAAAATTGTATCGTAATTATTATAACTTACTCTTAACCCTTAACCTCCGTTCTACTGTAATATCGCTTTTCTGCGATTGGCCTTTGTGCACGAAAGAGTTCGTGGCTGTGCAAATATAGGTCCCATCGTCGGCATCGGTCACATTCTTTATGGTCAACACGCCGTCGCGCACGGACACTCTTGGGCTTTGCTAAAAACAATATTCCTAACATATATTTTACACGTAATATACTAGAACTACCTGTGAGGTAATATCCTTTCCGTTTGGTGCCTTCCAGCGGATGTCTGGCCGTGGGTATGCAAAAACGGGGCATTCCATGCGACTGTTCTCGCCTCGAACCACTGTGACACCGGACGCATCAAAATGAAACTTGGTAGCATCGCGATCATCAATACGCGAAGAATTGCCAAGAATAACCGGTCGCACTAAAAAGCCTCAGTAAATGCAGCTTTCTGGATCATTCTTCATTTACACGAAATACTAGCGAATTTTGCGCAAAAAACAGTGAAAAATCTAGTTCAAAGAAAAATGGAACTAACAGTAAACATAAATATTTCCCGTAGCGTTTCCATAAGCTCTCGTCCTTACACCACAGGTCCAAACTCCAGCATCGCTTAGCGTCACAACATCTTTGGTAAAGGTCGCATTCTTTCCATCTGGTTGCAATTCGGCCTAAATTTTCGCTTTCAATTCAATTTATTTTCCTAATCAGTTTTTTGTAGATTTCGCCTCATTTTCTGCCTCTGCCCTTCATTTTAAGAACTTTTTAGTCTTCTTTTTGGGCAAACTAGGTACATGCGGCACTGCTAAGAAGTACGCTCCAGGCTGCTTTGCAGTGTAAGTAGTTGCTGCCATAGCTTGAAAAATGTTGGAATTGTTTAGCCTTTTTGGTTAATATGCTTTTTCTCGAAATTTCAGAAGTTTTTGTTTTGAACCATAATAAAGGACATGCCTTTTTTCTCTGACCAAAGGTTGAATTCTTGATTCCACTTTAATGTAAACAATAAATTATTTCTCTACTAGCGCGCTAACGCGCGCTAGCGCGCGTGGAGTCTAGGTTGGCTCAGTCTGAGTAAATAAGCACTGGATAGAATGCCCCTCCTGAAAAAACCGCGACAGACACGAAAAATAAGCACTGGATAGAATGCCCCTCCAGAGAAAACCGTCACGGACACGAAAATTAAGCACTGGATAGAATGCCCCTCCAGAGAAAACCGTCACGGACACGAAAATTAAGCACTGGATAGAATGCCCCTCCAGAGAAAACCGTCACGGACACGAAAATTAAGCACTGGATAGAATGCCCCTCCAGAGAAAACCGTCACGGACACGAAAATTAAGCACTGGATAGAATGCCCCTCCAGAGAAAACCGTCACGGACACGAAAATTAAGCACTGGATAGAATGCCCCTCCAGAGAAAACCGTCACGGACACGAAAATTTAGGTACATTTTAGCTAAATTTTGTCTAAAATTTTGTCTAAGACTCAGTCTGAGACTCAGACTCAGTCTGAAATAAGCACTATATAGAATGCCCCTCCAGAGAAAACCGTCACGGACACGAAAAATACAGAATGCCAAAAGGCGGGAATTCAAAACGTGGAACGGAGGGAGGGAGGGACGGACGTCACTGACTTATTATAAGGATTTCCGAAAATCACTCACAGGATACAACACTCCATTGTGACGAAAAGCAACTTCGAGCGCAGGAACCACCTCCAAGTTCCTCTCATTTACAGCTTGGCACCAAAGTGACAAGGGAGTATTTGTCTGAATTTGTGCATGCTGACCAGTAGTCCGGCCGCTTTTCACCTAAACACATTATTTAAAAGAAGGAAATCTTTTAGGTTAGGATCTTTTAATACAATAGCGATTGACGATTGGTGCGTAATTTGTTAGTTTTGGTGTACGAATGGTCTGTTTTTATTTTATTTTGGCTTTTCAGGGTCTGTTTAGTCCCCTAATTGTTTTAACTAGGCATGGGGAGTGCCTTCGGCACTCAATTTTTGGTCAGTATTTCGCCAGGGTTGGATTGCTCGTCAGTCGCGGTCTTCGGCCGCTCCAGGGAGAAATAATGGTTAGGGTTAGAGATCGGCCGAAACCGAAATTTCGCCGAAAGTTTCGTACGAAACCGAAAAAATTTCGGTTTCGGTTCGTGAAAAATTTCGAAATTTCGGTCAGAAATGAAACCGAAATTTCGGTTTCGTTTTCGGTTTCGGAAAAGGCGTTTGGTCGATCTGTAGTTAGGGTAGCCATGGGGAGTGCCTTCGGCTCTTACATGGATTTGTGATATCAGTCACACACCTCACAGACGGACAAATTAAGCACTGGATAAAATAAATTCAGGTACATTTTAGGTAAATTTACACCTCATATTCGGGTTCCGCGCAAAAGTTACCCTAAAATAGGTACATTTAAAAAATAAGCACCCCTAAGAATGCACCTCTGAAAAATGGAATAAGCACCCCTAAGAATGCTCTCAAAATATGTCCCCGGACATACACGGCGACAGCAGCCAAATACTATTATAGGATTTTTGAAAAACATGCGTTTCTAAGAAAAATACGTCAAAGTTTGGCACTTTTTTCCTGCGTGATACTTTTTTCCGTGCAAAAAATCAAAATGCAAAAAAAAATTACCTTTTTCGTGCAAAATAGTACTTTTTTAATGCAAAACAATACTTTTTCTGTGCAAAAACCTGCGCAACTAGGTTTTAGGCTGAACAACCCTATAAGGGCATATTTTAGGCTTAGGAAAGACTTAGTCTTAGGCAAAAGCGCCCGAACAACCCTTATTTTAGGCTTAAGATTAAGCTTAAGCTCAAGCTCAAGCTACACACACTTTTTAATAGAGAAAATGTCATTTAACGTATAGTTTAGATGAGACAAGTAAATGCTACCTGAACGACGACACTCGGCGGGCCTTTGACTCTGAGATCAATTCCTTGGCACATTAGAGTATTTATCATTAGAAAAGATAAAAATGCAAGCAGAAAAGCACACTTTCGACCAGCCAATAAGGCCGGATTCGGTAGTAAATGGAAGTGCATTACAAAATATTAAAGCCGTCTTTTGTATCTAATACGCATATGTTGCTGAAATGTGAAATTAATTTTGATACCGTGAACTGTATAAAAAATTACAAACATGAAAAATGTGTGTTCAATAAATAAAAAATACTTGACCGCATTTAAAGAATAACTCCATTCTTTAAGTATCATTTTACTGACGTTCTCACTTGCCGTCCTTGGCGCTCCAGCCGTCTGCAATTTGCTGCCTTTTAAGGCGGAACCACAAGAAAACCAACTTAGGAAAAGAGGCACTCCCAAGGCCAAGTGGGGGGGGGCAAAGGGGAAAAATGCTGGGGTGTGGTCGTGGGAAGGGACGGAATATTACTCGCCCTGGACCAAACTGGGCTTGGACAAGGTCCGATTAACTCTGGGCCAGCTTAGCCGAATAGGATACCCAAACGAGGCGACAAGCAGGTGGGGGAATAGCTGTGAAAATGTCCTGCAGAGAGTGAAAAGGCGCTATAAGAGTGAAAGGGACCCATGGAGACCAAGGTGGAATCCAGCAAATGGACACACACTCATAGCTCTTTTATGTGTCTATTTGCCAGCTCAGACGTAGTCCATATGCCTCCATCTGCTTGGTTCTAGAGTTTGTCCGGTCGCGAATTGGCTTTGTATCCATAAATTTGAGGGTAGAGTGTTAGAGAGCCTAAAGTGCCTTTATAACCTAGTTACTCTAACCATTTTGGCTTTCCAGATGAAATAAGGAGAGCCCTAATGTGTAATGGGGCTGCCAATAGGATTAGGGGTTTTGGGTCTCTACCGAAAGAGTTCGGTTGGGGCGAGGGAGAAGACAGATGTTTGTGTCGAGAAAAGTTGTCCGTCCTATCAGTGGGTTGGTGGGCCTGGCACATAAATGAGTTATCAAATCGAAAAAATGGGTAATCTATTTTGAATCCACGTAAATATCAATCCATCAACTTTCTTTATTCTCAGAATTCTTTTATGTTTCACAAAAGTCACAAGTTGTAGCATAGTTAATAGTAGCAAATTTTTGACAAGAAAGGTGCAAAAATATAGCAAATTTATTTGGATTAAAATTATCATAAAATAATTAAACTCTATCTAGCGGCCTGAATATTAAAAAATATGAAACTTTCATTCCTGAACCATCATCGTTTATTTTTCTAAAAATGTCATCATCCATATTTGAGATCGCCTAAAATAAACAGACAAAATCTACAAAAATCTCGAAGGCCAATTTTGGCCAAAGATGACCGTTGTGGCAATATCGCGACATATATAGCCAATTTAGAGGGCAAAAAACCATCTGAAAAAGTGGACCGGAGCCCGTTCGAGACTGGCACGCAATCATTCGAAATAGGAACGCAAGGGTGGAAAGGACGCTTGTACTTCAGCGCGGAAATGAAACATTGTTCCTTTGGACTAAAGGAAAATCATGTTATAAAACAATAATAACCACAAGGGGCTGCTAGTAATACACCCTCCACGGTTTTCCGCAATTTGATAACTAAGAAGAGAGTCTGAGGAAACGAGAGAAAATAAACACGAAAAGCACTGACATTTGTTTACGAGGCGATAAGAGCTTCTCAAATTGCTTAGAAATCGAAGCGCAGTTCTCAGTATTTGTAGTGTACATTAATATGTAAGGCAACTAAAATGTTTGGATGGTCCAGTAAACTGACAACAAAGGTTAAAAACAATCAAAGTTGCCCAATCTTTATTTGTTAAAAATCAAGAACAAAAAAACAAATTTGAAAATTGGCAGCAATAATGCGAGGAAAGGTAAGCATAAGAAATTTCAAACAATGATTACAATATTGTAAGATTACAAATATTGCTCAATACAGTTTCTTCGACAGCCTTTTCTCGCTTACACATTTGCATGCGATTCAAACGCTCCTGAATGCTGGGACAAGCACTATAATGTTCATTTGCGATAATAGTACATAAACTTTCAAAATTTAATAGTACCTGGTAATCTTCAGCGATAATCCTTCGTCTTTGCCGTCATCGAGAATAATTTTATCCAGTGTCATTACCACCTGTGCAGCATGGAACTTATTGGAAAATGACACTAGTGCAGCACCAGGATAAGTACATAAAACGGACGTTGGACGAAAATATTTGGAGAAAATAGAGGCAATCTGTAACAGATGAACGTAGAATTTGGAGACACGCTATAATTATTTGTGGTTTCTTACTATTATGGATGAGGTCCGGGAGCATGAAAAAGCGGGAGAAAAGGGTAATTTTGCTTAAAGTGTCCTTCGTTTCTATTAAGGAGAATTTTGTATTGATATAAAGCCACGTATGAAAAGATATTACTTACCAATCATGTGAGGCTACTATAGACCAAAATATTCAACTTGTACATTAAATCAGGATTATTTGTAAATAATAGGTTGTAGTGAAAATTCCGTTCCATCCGGTACATAAGATAGGTCCAAAAATTTTGTATATGGCTTATTGAAATGGGAACAGTTTTACCTTTGTCCTTTTTCCACATTTATCAAACCGGCAATCAATTTAAGACGTGTAAAAATTTTGGGCGCTCCTTTAGTATAGTGCGGAAAGGAAATTTTGTTTCAACTTATTGTCAATAAATGTTATGCTAAGAATTAGTATAAAAATATCTATTTTGTAAAATGTGCAACTGCATTTTATTATTTTTTATATTAATTCTAGTTGGCTTTCCTTTGGTATAAACAGTACCTGGAACTTGTTGAAATTGTGAGGCAATCCTTCGACTACCACAGCTGAACCTAAGTCGATATCGCTGCTTCCATTTGTAACAGCGTTATCCTCAGAAGTTGGATGATAATTGATACAGCCTGAATGTAATTCATTTATATGTAGTATATCCGTAAAAAATAAACTCCATATAAAATACAGTTCTTCGAAATCTTTGAAATTTTAACTTACTTGAATGAAGAATCATTTCTACTGTAGAGCTCACGTCATAAACATCGGGATAAGCATGCTTCAATTTGAGCTTGTTTGAACTGTCTCCGTTGATGACCATATTATATGTGTTTTCAGGTCTATAATGAATTCGAGGAATACAACGTTAAAGGTATTTAAAGAAACACTCAAAATATTTGAACAAATTTTTTGATTTTGTAAACTAAATAATTTTGCATCAAATTTTCTTTACATGCTGCTATAGTATTTTACTCAGGCTTAGACTTAGTTTTCAATTACCTTCTGTAACAAATGATTTGCGAGAGGCGTCTAGAAAGATATTGGTTCATATTGTTGAAGATGGCGCGAAGTAGTAGATCGTCCGCTTCATCAAATTTTGTCAAAGCCTTTTCGAGCAGCACGCCTTGTCCAACCAAGGCGTAATTTATCGTGAGCTCTTTCAACATCTTGAATTCCAGCGAGTTCTTCACTGGTAAAATGTGAATAACATATATAACATCCGCGTATTTGCGGCTGATACGTTCATAAGTGTCCATTATTGCTTGATGATCACCCGGTTTGCAATGCAACACAAATCTGGCTGATCGAGCAAATCTATGAGATACGTACAGCATCTCTCCATGCGACTGCAGTTCATTCACCATCCATTCTCCGAATTCTCTGAAAAAAGTATCGATGTGTGATAATTTAACACTAAACGGTTTTTAGATTGTGACTTCTTGTAATAAAAGTTCCATATTTTATTGACCATATTTTGTTGGTTTATGTTTAGTTTTCTGGAAAATTGATTTACAGTAGCCTCCTAAAATAAAAAAGAGACTAATAAGAGATATATCAGAACTCGTTTTCCGCATATTTTCCAAAAATTTGAAGCCGACCTTTAGTTTTCATGCATTTCGGTGTAAAATCCGTATACAATAACACTATAATATGATTTTAAATTAGATCGACGTAGAACTTACTCCAAAGCACTAAAAGAAGTGCAATCAGGCGTGGAACATACCATTCCCCATTGCATAGCAGCCATAGCTCAATAGTAATATGTTATATGGAAAATATATGAGGAATAATTGTACGCCTCAGTTTTTCAAACGGTGTCCCAGTGAGGAATATTCAAAGCTGCTATCGTGCGCGAAAATAATTAATGTTCAAACTATGATTAGTCCTACGATGAAAACTTTAGTTGGTTCCATCTTCTTTATCCAGCAGAGTTTTATTGCGTTAATGACACACTATTACGTTACTTGAATTTCAGTTGTCATTTGCTGTCATTCGATCGTGGCAGCTAGTGTGTTGGTGCCAAAGAAATGACAGATGAAACTATTAACAACGTTTCCAGTCAGGAATTTTCCGATGAGAAGAGTCGAGACATCGTTTTGGAAACCTTACAAAAGAAAATAGACGAATTGACAGCGCAGAATGATAGTTACATTAAAGTAAGTCATTGATTTAAACTAAACATTTTGTTCTCTCATTTAATTTGACAGGAAAATAGCGTATTGAAACTACTGTCTTAGACATAGGTTATTCTAACTGAAAGTTGTCATATATTTTTCACGCCAGAATCTACATCATGTCACTTTGTTTATTATTCTTCGATATAAAATGATTTAGACCATACACATGCTTTCAAGCGAGCTTATTGAGAGCAGAAAACGCACAGTGTCATCCGCCTTTAATCCACCTGTTTTGTCTGGTGGAATGCCATGCCTTTATCAGCCAACTAAACAGTTACGCGAACCTACATCCTCAGATGATCAAGACTTTCCAGCCGCGAAGCGGTAAGACTTATATTAGCGAAATTTTACGTTTACAATAATATACAGTTTTGCACGGCATTTGGTTGGTTATTTTATCTTTTAGTTCAATTAAACGGTAAATCGTATTTGACCGACTATTACCTTTAAAATGTTACTATCACGTAAAATGCAGACTGTATTTTGATTACATTAAAAAGACCTTATAAAAGAATCTTTTAGAACATATTTTTAATTTACTGTCACGATTCTTAATTTTACTATGGTTTTAATTCTTGTATATATGTAAGTGTCCAAAAGTACATTTAATTAGCCCTTCATTGCCGAGTGTATCCGATCGGATACGTTTTTGATTTTCTAAAGACTTCACAAAAAGAAAGAAACGAATGAGTGTTCATTATTCATAGAAAGAATATGTCTGTAAATAGATCCCATAGAAAAGAGAAATAAACAATGGCGGCCATCATGATTTTGATAAAGACAGCTCACCAAAAGGAAAGCTAATGGTAATGCAGACATTCTGCCTTTTCTCTATAGCTCCGGCAATGAAGGGTTAATGATCTGTTACATAAAAGAATAGATTAACAAATATTGTCTTTTAGAACTCGTGTAACAACGCCCAGGGCTCTTAGTCCAATCAATCCAGCTGAATATATTCCATTTCGGAAAAGTTTTGAAGGCACTTCTTCGGCAACAGAAGGAAGTTCACTGAATTTTGCTTCCAGCGCAGATAAAATTCCCATCGAAATTTTCTCTCTTGTCTTCGTGTATTTGCGCCGAGAAGATTTGGTACGCGTTGTAAAATTGTTAAATTTATTTAATACTCAATTTTTGTCAAATGAAAAAAGCGCATCCCACGTGAATTCCCTGTGTGATATAATTTATCGCAAATCTCTTATGGGATACTTAATGATACAATCCTTTACAGGACCAATGCCAACTTGTGTGCAATCCGTGGAACAGTCTTATTAAAAGCCGCAGCAAAAAACTCCAGCCGAGAGTAATTCAAAGTTTAAAACTCATTGAAAAGGGATATATTTCATTGTCTGCATCAACCAAGGATGTTACCAAGAAATACAGTTTCTCGTTGGAATCTTTTGAGAGGTTGGCTTTTATTTTTCTAAATTTCTATTGCAATCAAAATTTAGGACTGATGATGTTTTTGCGGCAATGAAGCGCTTGCTTAGAAATTGTGCCGTGAAAAGGTGGATTATCTGTAATTTGACTTTCACCGACGATTTCTTTCGTCGACTGTCTACTGTTTTCAAAGACATATCACAGGGCAACCAAAATGCGCAGGATTTAAACGCTAATTCCACTCCTTTTCTCGAGGTATGACTTTTGAATTGATAATTGCACTGTAAATCACTGACGATTATTTTCCGTTACATAACCACAGACTATTCCACTTGGTCTTCAGAAAAATTCGGAACAACTGTAGAATACGACCATTCTTAAAACGCAAATTTTGTTTTAAGAAATGTAATGTAATACGAAAGGTATTTCAATGCATTTGAAACGCGAATTTTTATGTCAAGGTTTAAGTTAATTAAAGGGTTATAAAAATTTTTCTCTTTTATTGTAGGTCTTTCGATTGGAAATGCTCGCTGTGAACCTGTCTTTAGTTTCTCCAGACGTATTTCACCGTTTTCTCGGTCGAATGGTTATGGCACAGCAGTATTTTGTTGATGGCGCTAGAAATGCTACAGAAGAACATTTTAATCACACACTTTTGGAGCAGCCTGCAATTCGTCGAACTGACGATTTGACAATTTATGATGTGAGAGCGATAGATAGTGATGAAGTGGTATGATTTCAAACTTATTTGACTAGAAACAAATCAGCTAATAATTGTATTGCAGGTGCTTGATATGGGAGATGATGCTCTTATTGAATTCATTTTTGGAAACAAAGATTTATCTACGAGAAACACGCTCTACTTGGACAGTCCTCATGTCTCATCGAATTTCTTGAAAACTTGTTTATTGGTTAGTATTATTAATAAACACTTTGCCTGGTATGGTTTAACAAAATACGTCATAACATAGTAGCATAAAATAATATTGAAACTAAATATAGTCGTTGGGATGTTGTCTTCCAAATAATAACTATTACACCAACTACTATTCTTCTCTAGGAAACGATTTTTATCGGCTAAAGCATGCTCCATCTTAAGCTAATAATATTTTTCAGAAAATAATCCTTTCCATAATACAACGAAACCATTTGTTTTTAGCATTTCGTGGACGCTGACGATATCGATCGCATTATCACACACGTAAGTTACTTGAGAAATTAATGCAAACTTATCACCAAAATTTGCAATAATTTCAGGTAGAATTTGCTCATTGCCATGAACAGCATGTGCCTACATTGCGATGCATAACATTAGAATATGAACATGATATCCAAATTGAATGGAGCGCCAAAAACAGGAAAACTGGCCGTGTAATGGAAGCCAGGGTTTCGAGAAATGGTACGTTTTAAAATTTTATTTCTTATATGAAATAATGTTTTTAGGCGACGGTGACAATTTCTGCCATATGACGCTGAATTTGCAAAGTCTGTGATTGTTTCGCTAAAATATACTATACTCGTACTTTTTGTCAGCTGTCAATGTATGATTGTATCCAAATAAAATTTTATTATATAATAAACAGATTATATACGAGAATATAATATGACATTTGACCAAATTTGAAAATACAGTCCAAAAACAAAAGTAAAGCGCTGTTTTAAGAGGTCAGCAATCTAACGAACAAAGAGAAATACATAAATTGCGGATTTCGGGAGTGGAAAGATGAAAGTGGAAAATTAGACTTCAAATTCTTTGCAATCGGTAAGAGCGCTGAACTTGTTTTGTGTGGTGACTGATGAAGCACCGGCGTCTTTCTTAGCCTAAACTTGTTAGTTATTTATGCAGTGTTATATGTTCATTTAAGAATGATTGATTCTCTGATGACAGATAGTATACCAGGTAGTAGTTCTCTAATTTGATAATAATAAGATTAATATCACATAATTTAGCAGTGATTGACCTATTTTGGTCACAAAATATACTTTCACTCTTTCGAAATTCCTTACTTTTATGAGCATTAGATTTGGGAACTTAGAAAATTCACGTTTACAAAAATTTTAAATACTCTCTCTCAAAAATGCCTTACACAAACCTTCTTCTTGCTGTCCTTCTTCTTTGTGCTGCCACCTCCATTTGCTGGAGGTGTCGATGGATTTTTCTGTGGACTGTTAACATTATCCTGCTGTTGAGCGTCGGTTTGCTGAACGGATGCTCTTAGAGTAGAGGACACCGGATCAGGTGGTGGCTGCTCATTGACTTCCTTAGACGCTTCTTTGGGAATATCTTTAGGCTTTTCTTGGGTGATCTTCTGCGTTGAGTCAATATTTGATGGAGTTGAGTCTGATCGATTCTGACGTGGCCCACCGCCTCGACCGCCGTAGTGATAATTCGATTTGCCTCCGCTTTGGCTTGGTTCCTGGAATCATGTTTATTAGTAGTAAATGTGTATGTAAGATGCTTTAAAATTGTCATAAAAGTAAAATTTAACTGTAAAATATTCATTCAATTACATAATACTTTGCTAAAAATTACCTTTTGTTGACCATCCCGAACTGTTTCGTCTAATTTGGAATCCATTGACTGCTTCTTACGCACATTTGCAGGCATATGAGGCCCATCCTCATATTTATGGTCCTTATGACGATTATCGCGAGATTGGTTCACAAACGTTCGTTTGTTGTGGCGGCGGAGCGTATTTTGCCCCGATGGTGGCTGCGATTGCTGATCATGACTCTGGGAGTCCGATACTTTGGCATTCTGATTCTCTATAAAAAATAGAAATTGGTAAACGATAAAACTGCCGAATGCGTTACTAAGATTTCGACACAACAAATTCTAAAATATACCTTTCTGTATATAATTTTGAATGTTATGAATGCTCTCCTTAGCGACTCTCGGCGGTGAACGACGTGGGCTTCCGCCGCGGTCCTGCCCTCCTCCTCCACCACGAGCAGGCCCCTTGTGGTGATGTTGGCCTCCCTGTTTTGTACGCAGCTGTTGTTGGTGATGACGTTCATCGTCTCGTACGGCCTTATTTTCATTAAGATCGCTTTTCTGAGTTTCGGGATATTTGTCAACTCTTCCTCTCTCCTCTCGAATATCTCTATTGTCAGAGCGTTGTGATCGCTGCTGTTGGTACTGTTGCGGTCGTCGGGAGTAAACTCCACCACCAGTTGACTCACGAGACTAAAAGTGAACTTATTATAGAATTTGTACAAGTCAAATAATTGATTAATTGATAATCATCATAAAAATTAATTCAATACTTAAAAAACTCGAAAATCAAGTAAAAATACACAAGATGAAACAGTAATTTCCAAAAAAATTATTCTCTACAGAGGGCCGTAACCTAATAACATGTAAGTTCTTAAACGTAGTTGTTTATGGTTTATGTGTTTTTCTAAATAGAGTTCCTAAATCGAATGAAAGAACTATTTTGCATAAATTTACTTAGAAGTTCTCAATATCCTCCTCAAAACACTTTTTGAATATCTCAAATACCCGTTTTTATAAATGACTGTTGTATATTTTAAAACATAGGCGACCTGTAAATAACCTAGCAAAGACAAAGCTAAAAAATTAGGTTTAAAAACATGAATATGATACTCCCATCATATTTTCATCGATTAAATACTCAAAATGACCAACCGGCTGCTTCTTATACGTTTTCTGATTTGGATGGAAGGGCTGCTGTTCGCGCTGATAATGCTGGGCCGGGCCTTGCTGATAGTTTGCCGATGACTCGCTTCCACTACGTCCCGTTCCACTCATTTGACGTTTAGGCCCACCGCCAGTGTGATGTTGCATCTGCTCTCGCCCCACTTCTGAATCCAATCTCGATACCGCATCTGCATTCAGTACTTGCTCCGCCATAGAATTGTCCCATTGATTGGTCTCAGGGATCTGTAATCCAAAGTTTTTTAAATACATGATTTTCTTAGCCTAAGGGGCCACAGCGCCTAAAGCCCCAAGCCTAAGACTAAGTCCGATTGGGCGTGCACAGCGCCTAAGGAGCCACAGCGCCTAAAGCCCCAAGCCTAAGACTAAGTCCGGTTATGCGTGCACAGCGCCTAAGGGGCCACAGCGCCTAAAGCCCCAAGCCTAAGTTCGGTGGAGCTTATATGCGCTGGCTATAAGCCCCACGCATACAAAATATACAATAAAAATTTAATTTGTATGCGTGGGCGTGCAAAAAATGGGCCCACGCATGAAATATTCACATGCGTGGGCGGAAGAGGTTGCATTTCTCCAAAAAAATTTTGTGTTTTTCGGGATTAGGACTGGAAACGGAGGCGATTGACACCGGTTTCGGGCATATACGGCACAGGTCCTAAAACCAAGTGGCCCCAAAATTAATGTGGATTGAAAACCAACTCCCTATGAGCGTGACAACACCCCAAGTTAATATATACTTTTAGTTTTATATATCAAAATAAATAATATTGTGTGAATATGGGTATACAAATATTAACCTGCCGACAAATTAAAATTTCGCATTAATTTACCTCGCTTCTTGGCTGTGACGGTGCAGCGTCTAAATGCTGCGTAGACTCTCTCGAATTTGGATGACATTGATTCAACGGCACAGGGTAGTTGCTTGATTCAATGGATTGCTTCCTCTGCTGATACTGATGATCTGAAAACAAACAAATTCTAATAGTAACGATAGTTTTCGGAAATTTTTTAAAGAAAATAAATGTTATTAGTTAGGTTGCAAAAATAAATGTTTGTATAGGAATTTCACATTAAGTGTTTTAAGTTAATTTATTTAGGAATGCTTAACCCTTCATTGCCCGACCGTGGGATTTTGCTGATTTTTAGTATACAGGGCTCACTTGGGCCCCTTATAACGGGAAAAATATTATTGTTTAAAATTCGACCAAAAATTGCGATTTTTACGGGTTCGAAAATTTGGCGCGAATTCAAATTTGCGCCAAAAAAAAATCAGGTCTTGCACGGAATTTGACAAGCTTATTGGATTCCGCGTAGCCGAGTTACTCGGCAAGTTTTTTAATTTCCACAAAAGGTCCCAAATATCGAAAGTTACGAAGGTTTTCAAAGAAATTCCAAAATTTACGCTGACTCCTCAAAATTCGTCAATTTTCCTCGATTTTCGGGGGTGTGTTTCGAAAATGAATTCGGGGCAAAATCATAGATAAAGTGGGTAAACAAATTACATATCCTGATCCAGGACAAAAGTTGGCTGTATACGAGCAATATCAGATTTGTTCTTGGAGGCCAAAAAGTTGGCGAAAAATTACTCCAAAATTTGCGTATCTAAACCAATATACTGGGAAATGAAGGGTTAAAATATAGAATTGTTAGATTCATTTTCCCTTCTTCCTATATTCAACGTTGGATTATATGAAACGTACTTGTATTAGTGAGTATGCGCGTTGGTTGAAATTGTTGCTGCTGAGAAAGAGACTGCATAGAAGAAGAGTTGCTGGACATGCGGTTATGTCCGCCAGGCTGACGGTATTCTCCTGATCGACGGTCTCCATAGTGAGGCGGCTGATGATGTACCGATGACTGAAATATCGTCACAAAATGAGATGCTAGAAAATAAAGTGTCATACCTCGCTCTCTCTAGGCGTTCTCGTTTGTTCGCTTTCTAGCTTCTTTTGAATCTCCAGCATTTTCTTCGAGGTATCCACAGGCCTATAAACCACGATATTTTACAGGTTGAAATGCAATAACTAAGACACTTTTAAAGAGGATAGCATTAACGTACTTTGTACCAAAGATATCCGCAGATGACTGTCTCTGGACCGGTGCAGGTTTTTCTTTTATCTCCATTGCTGTATTCTCTGTCCATGTTTGGCCAGAAGGTGGAACTCTGCTAAAAACGGACTTTATTGGATTTCATTACCAAAAATTAAGCTAAGGTGTAACTAATTCAATGAAATGATTACAATACAGGGGTGGACGAGCGGACCGGACCGACCCCTGAGCTGGTCCGGACCGGACCGACCCCCCCCCCGGTCCGGTCCGTTTTCGGACCGGACCGGGCACGACGAAAAATTTTTTAAAAGGTGCCTAATTTGGTGCAAATTTTTGAGAAATTTTCGAAAAATTACCGAAATTATATATTAAACATTACCTCAATTTTCATCTCCAACCTCACATATTAAAAACTTTTTCTTTGATCTTTACATTGTATCTTAGAGATTTTTAAAATTTTTTCGCCTGCGGCGCGATTTTATCCTTCAGTTTTTGCTGTAATTTTATATAGCGGCGCAGTTTTAGATGCAAATTTCAAGCATAATTTATAAACAATAATGATTTCATAGACACCGTTTATACTAGTACTAATCAAAATTAAAAATAGTTATGCTGGTACTGCTGCTATTGATTTTTTTGACAAATTTTTCAGAAAATGATTTTTCAAACCATAGAGTCCCCCCTATTGATTTTTTTGAAAGCTTCTAAGACGGGGGGGGGAACAGCATAAAATCCTGTACAAAAAACTGCTGTTCCCTCCAAAAACTGCAGCAGTACCATAGCAATTGTTTTTTTCAAAAAATTTTTGCGAAAATTTTGCAAAATTTTTGAAAAATTATGTGAGGTTGGAGAAAATTTCTTTTGAAAATTTTCAATGCTGAGGCAAAATACTCAAAATTTTTCTCTCTGCCGCGCCCTATCGGGCACGGCCGAGTGCTTTCTTGAAGGTGCCAAAAGAAATTAGTCTGTTTTTGGAGAGTTACTCCAACTTTTCTGACAGTAGAGTAGAGTCCTTTTCTGAAAGTAGAGGGAATTTTGACAAAGCAAATCAAATTTAGCTCAGATCTAGCTTAAATTTTTTGTGACATATTACACCTGTTGAATATTTGAGACTTCTGAATATTTGAGGCATTTACACTTTACGCTAATTTTGAAAAATTATCAAAATTTCACCAGAAAATGTGACTTTTTATGACAAGTTGGCAAAAATTCAAGGAAAACATCTAAAGTTCTACAACTTGCAAATTAAGCCTAAGACTGCAAAAAATGTTCTAATTAAGCTTAAAATACCGAAAACTAATAAAAACTACAATTTTTAAGAAATTTGACCTCGGAAAATTTTTTCAGATTTTTTGAGAAATTTTACTTCCGGTCCGGTCCGCGGTCCGGACCGGACCGGGTAAAAAGTCGGTCCGCGTCCACCCTTGTTACAATATTAAATACAAATAAACACACTTTTTCTAGTCTAGCATAATAACATTTTTTTTCATAATTTAAACTTTTTTGCAAATAAAAATGTTCAATAAAATTTCCCTCGGATGTATTTTACATGTAGACAATGATTCCCTCAGCTAACCAAAAGCACCCTTATTTTGTTACAGGAGCAACTTGGGCGTCAGTTTCGTTCATTATTTACGTATAAAGGACACACTTGTATCCGCCTTGAGGTGGATAGGGAGCGTGCATAGACTGGCGAGGTTGAGGTGGTCCTTGATGATGCGCCATCGACGGTTGTGGCTGCTGGTAAATAACTTGGCCTTGTTGCTGGAAAGCGCGAACGTCATTACTTTCTCGCTTCGGCATGAATTTCTCTCGGACGTGTTGTGTTTTCTGTTGCTGAGGCGGCGGATAGGCATTACGAGCAGGAGGCTGAATTTTTATAATGCTTTATGACATAAAATTAAATCTGTTACCTGATTCCCTTGTCTTGGGGAGTAACTTTCACGTTGCACATGTCCGGCAGACGCACGAGAATCCTGTCTGTAATGACCTCGGTCGTCTGTAATTGAAGATTTACGATATAAACATTGAGCTGATTAAATACGTACTTTGATGATAGACTGGAGCGAGGCGGACATTTTCAAGCTGCAGAGCAGTATACCTCTTTCTATCGCGACTGCCTGGCATAACGTGGTATACATTGATACATCGCGAAAATAGTTCCTGAAGCAATAAATTTACACATGTATTTTAACATATATATATTTAATGAAAGTTAGCATAAATAAAGGTTGGCTTGGTGGTTGCAAATGTGACATAAGAAATCAAAATAAGTGTGTGATTTTTAAAATCTATAACAAACCTCGCCATCCATCTTAAGGACATCAATCAAGGCATTAAGACTCTTTAGTTTCAACATTGCATCGCCACTAAATCGGCCCGGTAGATTTCCATGCGGAGGATTCGTGTAAATGTGCACATCCTCCAACTAAAAATATCATCCCTTTAATGTCTCTAAGTACAAAGCGGCAGCGTTCTGTGGTCTGTATTTGACGCTCAAATTCAGACTATCAGTTCGGCATCTTTCCGTCGTCAAATCGGGGTAAGTGAGGTGCCGTTTGGTAGCCTGGGGATGATGAGTATGAAAAAAATTTCAGACCCAAAATTTGAATTCACGCCAAAACAGAAATACGTGTTTTTAAAGTTTTAGCCAGACAAAGTGATATTTTATATGTTCCCAATCGATTCGTGAGGCCATTGGACAACTTTGCGTTTTATACTTTTAAATTTGGCCTATTTTTGAAAATTGCACGGAAAAAGCTACTTTTCCCCCAAAAATGACTTTTGAACGCAAAATATCTACGGGGAAATTTTTTATACTTGGGGATTTTCGAATGCGCTGATTACGAATCTGACATCAGATTCGAGGTTTATTCTCACGAGGTTAGGACTTTTCCGGGTGGGATGTTACTTATATGGTAACCCTAGAGCGGCGTATGCCGCATCGCTTTCCTAGTATTAATATAAATGACGCAAAATGATATACCTTCTTAGGTCCTCCAAAGAAATAATAGATGTCCTCCTTTTTTGCCTGGAAACTTATTCCAGTGATAAAGGCGTAAAAAGGAGGTCGAAATTCCAGAACTTGTGCAACAGGCGGTTTCTTAACAGCGTCGCTAAGCTCCGGGTCTGCCTTCAACAAGGATGGATTCTAAATGGACAAAAGTAGAAATAGCATTGCTGAATGGAACTTTCAAATATCATGAATTTGTTAAAAATTGGTTTAATTTCCAAAAGTGGCTACACTTAAAACATCCGATAATATTTTGTCAATTAGTTTGCATGCAGTTTTAATTTTTTAACTGATAATTTGACTAATTTTGTTACAAAATGACCAAACTGGGAATTAAAAAGTATAAGCGCACATAAATTGAATATGAAAGTAGAAAATGCGAACCTCGGTAATCGCCGTCTCAACAGCAGCATTCCAGTCGATGATTTCCTCATGTTGTTTTAGCAAGGCCTCCAGATCCGATCCAGGATGCTGTCCACTGAGTCCCTTAGGAACTTGCAAATTCACATCAGAAACAGATGGAGATTCACTCGCGACATGGGAAGATTCATCCACAGAATCAAGCGTGGGCGTGGCTACAGGAGTGTCATTAGCAGACGAAGTTGAAACATCAGCCATTGGTGGTTCCATCATAGCAGCGCAATCGTTCCTTTTGATTTAATGAAATACGGTATTCGTAAATTAGCTGAAATTAAGATATGATACGACATTAATGGATATAGTAATATTAGCATGCAGAAAGTACAATTATAAATAAAAATATAATTTCAGTGGCAAGCAGCCTTTAATTAAGAGAAACATTCCGAGATGGATAGAAATCTTTATTAATATAATATAAATGAGCAAATATTAATTTTGAATGTAATTTCTGTATCTATTTTTGAGACCATTCCCGACCATTTTCGGACGAGATTTTTAACCCGAATATAGACTTTACACTACTTCAAGATGATTAGCTCCAAAATTAATATTTGCTCAATATAAAAAGTAACATAACAGTAAAAGTTACAATATTTTTCTAAAACTCTGCTGTTCATGAAACGAATTCAAAAATGATTCTTGGATTTCAATTAAGGCTAATTCTGAATGCAGCCGAACAACATCATCTTCATCAGACGACCAAAGCCGCTTCAACTCACGCGTTAAAGGAGCTAATGAAGTTCCAAATGCCTGTAATATATCAATAATTTCACGAAACATCAATCAAGAATGTAAAATTTAGCATGCTCCTAAATAACAAATGTTAGCCAAATGACGTCTACAGCGCAATTAGGGTTGAATTTTCAAAATCAACTTTCTTCAAAATTATGAGTAGAATTGCCTAATAAGAAAAAACGAACAAATTATGACAATATATAATAAATGATTTAGTTTTACTAAATCATCAAATTTTTTAAAAGAAATCATTAACAACCTCCAGCATAGATGAAAAGCTATCTCCTGCCGTCGCAGTTGACGTCACCATAGATCTTAGCAAGTAAATTGCGGCTCGTCTCAATAATGCCCCATTCGAGGAATTTCTTTTAATGTGAGAAGATGACAGAATTTGATTTACGCAAAGAAGTAACTGTAACAAAAATTAATTATTAAATAATTTTCTAACTAGTAGAAAAATTACTTCTTGTAGTATTTTATCGAAATACCGTCCTCGGCATGCCAATATCAAATCGGCCAAACTGCTTATGGCTGAAGCTTGAACCATCTCATCTTTGGAACATTCTACGATTGACAGAAATGTGTTCGAAAGTTGATCAAAATAGACAGGAGAGAAATCACCTAAAAAATTTCTCGGCCTCAAAATGATAGCAAATCGACATACCGTATTCCCTGTAATTACTACTCCTTGAAATTATTTCCCCCTCTAATTATTAACCCCTGGAGCTCGAACGATTTATTATTTCTTCTCCAAATTATTAAACCATGTAATTAGTACCCCCTCATAAAAACGATCGTTTTTCCAAAATTTTTCAAAAATTCAAATTTTTCGGCGCTAATTTGAATTTTTAGTACAAATTTTGCCATTTTTTGCCAAATTTTGAAAAATATGCCCAAAAATGAAAAAAATTGCCAAAAATCCTAAAATTCACATTTTTTCCCAAAAATTTGTGGTAGAAACTTCAAAATTGGTATAAATTTTCAAAAATTTTACGAAAAATTACCAAAATTCCAAAAATTTTCGCGCAAAACATTGCAAGTTTTTAGGTTTTCACAATTCTCAAAATTTTCGCCGCGACATTGAATATTATTTCCCCTGTATTTATTTCCCCCTCTAATTATTACACCCTGGATCTCGTTTGAAAAATTTTTACCTCGGGCCAGTAATTACAGGGAATACGGTAGTAGAGAATGGCGTTGATAATACTATGAAAGGAACGGTCCAAATTTTAAAGAGCAGAAATGGCGAAAGGACGCATTTAAAATTTAACCAAAAAAGAGTACCAAAGTAATAGAAGAATAGTTTTTTAATAGTAATTTAGAATAGTTTAAAATTAGAATAGTTTTAAAATTTAAAAACAACTCTTAAGGAAAAAGCGTTGCACATTGTATTAGCTATTAAGATAAGACGGGTTTAATTTTCAAATAGCTTACCGAGCTGTTTGCATACTTTTGACAAGGCTTCTCCCATTTTACAACGATCCATTATTTTCTTTTGCGCCAAGACTTTTGAATCTTCGTCACCTTGTGAAGCTTCGGGTTCTTCCCTCCATTCAACGAATAATTTGACTAATCGCCCGAGGAAAGGTTCAGACTTCCAATAAGCGAGTTCTGCCAAAGCATTGATGACGGCCAAAAATATAAACGTATCTTCGCTTTTAGTTAATTCTGAATTAAAAAATTGTCCAATTAGGTCAAATACTAATAATCAACATATATATCTCAGCACTTTGAATGACAGAAAATGACACACCAATAAGCTTATCAAAAATCATAACGAATTTCGAAGCTTCATGGAATAGATTCGTATTTCTTTGCCGAAACGCCTTTGCCAATTCAACTAGCGCATGACCACAGAGTGCAGGCTCGTCTTCACCTAATCCATCTACTATATCAGACAATTTTGTTACGGATCCATTTTTGACTTGTGCATCCTGAGTGGAATCAAGGTCCTTCTTATAGGATTCCGTTATTTCCTAAAATAGAAAACTCATAATATTTCTAAAAATGGTTTCAAACCTCCGTAGAGCGGACAACTTTGATTAAATCGCTTTCTGTGAAAATATTTTCCACGCCTGTAAAATCCACTTTCGACAGGAAATCAGCCAATCGTGTCAAAATGTAATGTGGAAGAAACATAGACTCATTGTCTAAATTGTATAGATGATGAAAGACAAAAATAGGGTAAATCTAAAGTGCCAGAAAATCTTTGCCAATAAATGTTGTTTTATATGTTTAGAATGGGTAGTACAAACCTTGAGATATACTAGTGTCTTTGACTTCAATAAAGCGGAAGGCTGATATTTCACTGAGAGCATCGAAAGCATCTTGTTGTTTCCTTATTGGCGTTCTTTGGCAAGACTTGGAGACTTCAGATAGCATAGAGAACAGGAACAGACCGGAATCCTTCTTTGTCATTTTCTGTAAATACAATATTAAAATAAAACATAGCCGTAAATTAAAATTTACTTTCAAGAACTCATTGAGAGCGGCAAACTGAAAGTCCACGCAATCCTGTACTTCAAATGCCTCTTCTCTGATAACGACAGAAATAGCTGGGTAAAGCGAGTTTTTATCGTTCGTGCTTTCTTCAGAAACAGGCTGAATGAGGCATTTGCTAGTGGAGGCAATCGGTGAAGCTAAGCTTTGCACAAGTTTTAGTTCGAAATATGCCCGTTTGCTATCCGGTTGAAGCAAAATGTGATTTGTGTAATAATCAGCCTGCAAACCAAGTGCGGTGAGGTATTATACAAATTTGTTACGATTTATTATATCTATTTATTTTTTAACGCGTAATAACTAAATTTTTTACAAATAATTCATAACTATCCGTAAAATCTAAAATATCATAAAAATGAATATGGATTCAGTAAACATCTTTTATAGTAAGGAGTGATTGTGCGTCCGTCGCATTTTTGCAACTTTCTGTGTTCCCCTCCTACAGAGTCGTGTGATATGTCAAAATGCTCCCCAGAGAATTCTAAGAACGAATCCGCAAAAAAAGTTTGCGCACATAAGGTGAATTTCAAAATTTGGCCAAAAACGTGTCATTTTTGGCACTTTTTTGCCCTTCAAAGGAAACTTTTTATGTTCCCCTCCGTTTCTGACGCATAATACGTCAAAATGCTCCCCCGGAGATGCCGAGAAGGAATCCGCAAAAAAAGTTTGCGCACTTCTCAAAAAATGGCTTTTTTGGCCAAAAATGTGTCATTTTTGGCACTTTTTTGGGCTACAAAGGAAACTTTTTTTGTTCCCCTCCTTTTCTGACGCATGATATGTCAAAATGCTGCTCTGGTGATGCCGAGAAGGAATCCGCAAAAAAAAGTTTGCGCACTTCTCAAAAAATGGCTTTTTTGGCCAAAAATGTGCCATTTTTTGCCAAAAATGGCCATTTTGAATCAAACCATTTGGGGAGCTGATTTTTTGCACCCGGGGTTTTTTTTGGGCTGCTGAATCCGAATCCGGGGTCGAAAAAATTATCGGGGTACCCCCGGGGTACGGAAAAAAATTTTTTTCTGAAAAATTTTTTTTCGAAATCCCATCGAGCGGCCGAAGGCCGCGAGGCTCCGCTGACAAAGCCAGGCACCCGAACAACCCAATCTGACCGCTGATGGCGGTGCGCGAAGCGATGACGAACCCAATCTCCCGCTGTGCACGCTCTTAGCTGTTAGGGCGGCGCGAAGCGCCGCCCTAACAGCTAGTTTAATATAAAATGCGCAGTAATAAAAGTATTGTTAAGAAAAACTTACTTGCATACTTGTACTTGGCAACGTCATTAAAAGACGCTTTTGAATAATAACAAAATCGGCAGCAAACTTCTGAAGTGACTCTACTTGTTGTTCTTCTAATAAATGTGCCGCTTGTCCGAGAAAATGAATCCAGAAAGGCAATTTCTGTAATAAATATTTTTCCCACTTATAAATTTTTCCATGTACTTCTTTGAAAAAATTCCTTGATTACCATTGCTTGTCTTTCGCTAATGCAGTCGAACTTCGATAAACCGACACCCCTGGGGACCGGGTCAAAGTGTCGGTTTATCGAGGGTGTCGGTTTATCAAGGGGCGATTTTTTCCAAAGGAAAAATGGCCCAAAAGTACTATTTTTGTGTTTTTATGCTGTTTTTGGCCCTTTTATGCATTAAATTTACACTATTTTAGCCCCTATTTACCTAATTTTCACCTAGATTATCATAGCTAGCGTTTAAAATCGGCTGCCAAGGGCCTTGCCAAGAAGCGCGAATTTGAATGCCGATTTTTGAAAAGTACTATTTTTCGGGTTTCCGGCAAAAATTACCTCCATTTTCGTATTCTATGTGAAAAACAGGGAATATGAGCCAACGTTTACCAGAAAAATGAATAAAATTTTGGTTCAAAATTTGCCTTGGTCCCCCCCCCAGGGAATTTGGGAACACCTATGAAATTCAGCGAAAATATAACAAACGAGAGGAAATTTGGTTGAAAAGGTAAAAAACGGCCGAAAATTAATGACGAATTTTTAATTGTGAAGCAAAATTAATGAAAAATTTTGGCAAAATGCCCAAAATTTTGTCCAGCGCCGCCATTGGCGGCGCCGGAAAAAAATTTCATGTGGTACCCCCTATGCTTTTTTTCTTCCGACCCTCCCGGAGGTGTCGGTTTATCGAGGTTCGACTGTATTATAAAAAATGTTTGAAAAAACATGATATACAGATCTGGCTAATTTAAAAATGTTTAAAATACTAGACAAAAATAGAAGAAAACGGAAAATACCTTCAAAAAACGATCGTGAAACGGGATTTTACATTCTTTTGTTGATGGCAGAGATTCAAGCCATCTTGCTAAAACCCAAATTGAAGCGCTGTGTTGTTCAGTCCATATCCCTGAATTTGTAGCTTCGCATTCATCATCGTCGTTTACAGTTTTGTTTAGGTTTCCACGCTCCAGCAACAAGTCAAAAGGCCGCAAAAGCTTATCAACGATATTGACAAGAAAGGGCACCGGCGCAACACTTGAAAATGTTGCCATTGCCATTGGGAAAAGTAGTGCTAATTTTGAATTCCATTGTTTATCCTATAACAAACATATGAAGCTATATATCGACCTACTAGGAAATATCTAATTTTAAGGGCCATCTTTACTGTTAATTTTTTCTATATAGCATACAGTATTACTCAATTATATATTGAAAATAACTATTAGAATAATTTAATGCGAAATTATGACATGCGTCAATAATATTATAAAATATGGGCTAAATTCTAGTTCATATAGTCATCATGAGAAATTACGCACTATGTTCAAATTTTAGGACTATCACTTGGCTCTATTATAAAGAAAAATACCTTAAAGATAATTAACAAATGTTTCAGAATGTAAGCGTAGTATTTCTCTCCTGATTTTACAAAGCTTGGCTTCTTCGATAATAGCTTAACAACAGCTGCAAGGGCAACAGAGTTGTTCCAAAAAGCATCTCCTCCTAAACATATAAACCTTTATACGAAGCGGGCCAAATTTCGAAACTGACCTAAATCTTCGCACGCCAGCAATAGGTAGGTTAACCCATTCTTTTCGAGTAGAAGCTTTGACAATTGCTTACTGATATCTTCCTAAATTACAGTAATCTCAATTGTTACCGCACATTCCAGTAAAATAAAAATTATTCTCTTAAAATGTATGTTAACCCTTCATTGCCGAGTGTATCCGATCGGATACGATTTTTATTTGCTAAAGACTTCACAAAAAGAAAGAAACGAATGAGTGTTCATTATTCATATAAAGAGTGTCTGCAAAAAGATCACATAGAAAAGATAAATAAACAATGGCAGACATCGTGATTTTGATAAAGACAGCTCACCAAAAGGAAAGCTAATGGTAACGCAGACATTCTGCCTTTCGTCTATGGCTCCGGCAATGAAGGGTTAAACTTCGCTATAATCAGTTTTTCTTAGTAATGTGATCTAACCTGATAACGTAAACTGATCAAAACATGCCTAAATTAAAAAAATAAATATAGTGTTACCTGGAAAATTTTCTTTTGATTATTATCAAGCTGGAAACCCCCAACATTATTTTCCTTCTGTTGCACAATGAGGCATTCAAGCAGCTTCCGAAATTTATCGACAGGTGGATCTTCATTTGTTCCCATTGTATATGGGAAGTCTACAAAGAATGTGTATTAGCATGAATATATATTTGTTACACTTTCGCACAAATATCTTATGGGTAAACATCGTATGAATCTCTAACTAATAGTTTACACCAATACTAAACATAAACGAATATTTACCAAATTACGTGAAATTTTATAGCAAAAGTACAAAAGATAATGTTAGATTCAAATAGTGGGATAAAAAAGACCGATTCTAGAACTTTCACAAGTCGTCGTTTAGACAAAAATGAAAGAGGCGGTGCAAAATAACGCTTCACGACTATCAACAAAATTAAGAAATGCAGCAATTTTCTCTGGTGTGACTCTAGAAGGAAATGTCATTTGAATTGCGAACTTGTCCTGCCGCGAATCAGGCAATGCGAAATGGATTGATTTCTCTCCATCATCAACAGTAGCTTGGTTATTTTCCTCATGGGACAAGACACTGTGCGTTGGGACCTCTTCTTTTCTCTTTTACACACCACTCAAGTGTGTATAGTGAAGGCTTAGGCTGCTTTCTTTGCCTTGCTCGGCCTTTCGATATATCTCTGTCACTGAGACACATTTGGCAGTTTGTTAGCTGCGGCCGTGCGAAGCGTTCCTCCTGCACTGCCACTGATGTGTTGCTTTCTTTTCTTCGATATTTTTGCTATGATACGGGTTGGGTTGATTGGGTTTACTAGGACTCGCTGGAGTTGTGGTTCCGAAGGTGGGGGCGGCACGGCGTGCGGCTCTTCTTTGTTTATTTTCCTCTATCTTTTGCTAAAGTCCTTTCACGACAATTCTTGCATAGCCCACAAACCGCGTGTGGGTCATACACTTTTTATTTACCGACAATGCAATCTTTTTATTGCCTAGTTATCTTATTGATTACTTTGACTCTGTGATTTTAGACTTTCACTCGGTGTACTCAGCGGACTGTGCCGAATAACTTTTTGCGCAGAAAATCCTATAGAATTATTTGTACAGACACTTATTTCTAAGAACGAAATTGCTGCGTGATTCGAATTAATTTATTGAATATACGTCAGCTTCTGAACGTAACTAAACGGAAATCAAAAAGTAGCTTTTGCTGGTGGACTTTGTGGCGATTATTGGTTGGTTTTCAATAATTCACAAACGATGAAGAGATTTTAGCGCGTTCTTTCCCGACCTTTGACGTATGCGTATCCGCTTTTCCCCTTGTTTTATGTGAACTATTTTCAAACTTTCGATTTTCAAAATGAACTTTCCAGTTTTCCATTGTGATACATGTAAAAGTTTACTTAGTAGATTTTGAGCAGGAATGTGCACTACAAGCCGGTTCTTTAGCGCAGAAATCCGATCCCACAAAATAAAATGTACGGAAAAAATCAATGTGTAATGTATTTTTCGGTTCTTAGCGCCAGAAAAAAATTTGAGCTTATAAATACGCTGTTTATAGTAATGTAGCAATTTAATATTTTTAAACACAGCATTTACGAAATATATTCGAAATAGCAAAATTTGTATTATAAGTGTAAATATTTCTTATAAAGGCCATTTTCATACAGTTTGAATTTAAGTGTTTATCGTAATAGTAATTTTCTAAACAGAAATACAAAGTTATAAATTCCAATTGTGGAGCACTGTGTTGTTCTTTTAAAGTTTACATATCCTTCTCTGTCCCTTTGCTGAAACTAGCATGTTTTGGTTCCTTTTTCTATCGGAATTTCTGTCTACGTAATTTCCCATTTATGCAACAATTGCTGCCGAGATGTTGCTAGTCGGACCTATTGATTAACTAAGCGATAAGCAACGACAGTCATTCTTCAATTCACACATACAAAACAAAAATGCTACTACTTCGAATGAACGATAAGAAAAATCGGGACGGCCAAGGTTCTTCCGATCGGTAACCATCAGTTTCCTGTATTTTCTGACGTTTTGCCCGCAGTGGTGATCGTGGTGGTTCTTCGTATAGCTTTTGCTGCTACACGAAAATTCCGGCCGATTTGCGTGTTAGTCACAAATTTCGTCAATTGGTTATTGATTGTGTTTGTGTTGGTTGTTCTATAATTTCGAAAACCTCTGCTATTTTCTAATAACCTAAGTGATGTTTAAACATTTCTGTTTAAATGCTATTAGTTAAGTGTTTGGTGACTGGTGAAATCTTGATCCGCTTTTTATTTAATATATTAAATTGTACAAGATGCATTAGGTGTTCTATCTCATACTACACCATAATCAAAGCATATAGTACAAAACTTGGATATGAATAAGAGTTTTTTACTATAAAAAGTTTATATTAAGTTTACAGTAATAGGTTTTATTGCTGAATTTGGTTAGTTACCTAGTTGGTAGCAATTACTAATTAGGAAAACTGTATTTTTTACACCAGATCTTTTTTATGTATCCTTATTTGTCTGATTTTTAAGCTTTAAAGAATTGAAAAATCTGATGTTTCATTGCAAACTTATTCTAAATCCAGTTCTTTACATTATCGTGAGATTTCGGAAAAAACTTAGTACGATACTTTTAACTGCACTTTTAAGAATCAGCGATTCAGATGCAAATAAAGACATTTTTGGTCGCCCCAAACAGTTTTTCACCTAATGATGTTGCGAACCATAGGTAAATTTTGCTCTGTGTATAGGTTAAAACTATTTAGTCCACTTACTTAATTGAATGGGAGACTATAAGCTTAAATAATCTAAGCTGACTTTATCTTCTCGATAATGCCTAATAACCAGGAAAGTAAATGGAAGATTAAGCAGCAGCTAGGTTGAAACCCTGCATAGAGACATTCACACATGCAAACCTTATTAGAATATATTAGGTCCCAGTACTGGGGAACACTTTTCTGACGAGAAGTTCCCCACTTTCTCCTCGACACCTACCTTACCAGTCCTCCGGCAGCTCTACTCCCTCCTGATTATTACGTGATGCAGCGCGAGTAGGAAGTTGGGAGAGTGATACTCCCAGAGTTCTTGTTGGTACCCTGTTGGACACATGCAGGCAGGGACAAGGTGAGCCTAGACACGCACATCCACCCAACCAGCCAAGTGGCTATTTGGGTCCACACAACCCAACAAATCGACCAATCATCCCGACGACCAGTCCCTATATTCCCCCTATCCTTCACAATGAATAAATGAATGAGTATTTGGGGTTTGTCATCATAAAAGGACGTCCTCTTCATCATAAAGTGGAGGTGTAGCCCACGCCCATTCCCAAATAAAAACGTGAGTGGTGCCCTCTGAGATGAAAAGTCAAATATGGAAGACAGAGTAGACCAATCAGCTGGATACCGAGACATACTAGAGTACAGGTACTCCAGCCCATTCATAGTCAGTAGTTTTAGGGTGATACCTGCAATACTTTCTTCATTATCCATGTCTTTAGTGACATTTTCATTTCCTTGTGACTTTCTTGAACTAACCCCGGAGGTTTCACACGTGGGAACGAATATTGAAGAGTCGGCCATCGCGATGATGAATCCTTCCTTGTCTCAATACCCTACACCTGAGCCTTTTTCCATCCACTTGTCTTCCCCACGCAAACCGCATCATTTCCCACTGCCCTCCCATACATTTATACGCTGCAATTATGTTGCCCTATAGCAGAATAATAATAAGTGCGGATTGTAGTGGTCCTCGGGGGAATCGATTTCTGTGAAGGCGGAAGGTAAGGTGGATTGGTGTAGGCGGTGGTCGAGATAATGAGAAACGCTGCAGGTAAATCCCTTAAAATCCGGGTAAAAGGATAAAAGAAGCAACAAGAATCCCGCGACCGTCGTTCTACAGCAAATCCCATCCCGTAATGCCTTTCCACCCTCATTGAATTATTAACACACAACCTTAATTAATGGTTAGTCTCTCATTATTTTCCTTTTCGCTTCCACTCATTTGCACTGGTAATTTATTTCGTGCGCATACTATCGTTTTGGCTTCAGTGATATTGTGATCGATATGCGATGACAAAGAGCGGGCCAGCCCCCAGAATATGAAACAAGTGTTCCCCCATTGTTTTACTAGCATTTGATACGCAGCTGTTTCGGCTGTTTGGCCGTTGGCTTATTTGTTCATATGCTCTCATTCACATAAATTTTATATTGAATGATCAATTGCGGTATTTATTTAAACCATATGTTGACATTGGATAATTTTTTTGTTATCTCTGAGCGGAAAAATTCAGTAGAAATTGAAATTCGACCAAATTAGCGATAATGATTTTGATTGCAAAACTCAGACACCGCTTGCCACATTCGTCCTTTTATTTATCAATAATCGTGATGCTCATATCTCTATCGTCGTTTTTCTTGCTTATGTGGTTTCTTTGCAATCGCCCCGTCACTATTCGTGTGGTTAAAATGTATGCTTTATTAAATTTCGCTCTTTGAGTTCCACCACAACGGTAATTTTTCACCGTGTCTCAAAAACGGTCTAATTTAATTCAGCTGATGCTTTGCTACTATAATTGCGATATATTCATGCACTGTTAAATATGCTAAATGTGAATTAAATACACTTTATTTGCTAAAGCACTAAAGTAGACGCATAACATAACGGAAAATATTTCAGACGAGTTCTCTCCTCGTCATTTGGTCCGAGATTAGCTGCCGCAGCCAGCAGTAGACACCGAGCGGCCGCAGCATTCGCACACCGCTTCGGAAGTGGCAGATCCGGAATCCCAAATTCCGTTTCACAAAATCGTTTGAGCGAGAGTGCTAGCGGATTTCTGAGTGGAGTCGCTGCTGTAGCGCATCCCAGACTTGCAGACAGCAGCCAGTACAACCTTCTTCGATTCCACCAACAAAAGAGCCACGGTGATAGTAGAGGCGGGCCAACAGGACTCCTACACTACGATACAGGCGCGAAAACAAACTCGCATTCTCCTACCGGAGATTTTCCAGCTGGGACAGGTGGGTATTAAATTTGACGAAAATTTTTGCGAAAATTTGGACCATAACGTAATCGAGGAATGGCGGGAATATAGTCTTCACCATAGTTGAATTGTGTTGGCTATAAAATTCAGACAAAGAACGAAACTATTAATAGTTTAGGGTTGTAAATTTCGATTAGTGTGTATTGAAGAGCGTAATGCTATGTCTACGCAAGTGGGGGAAAGGGGGAGGGGATTTTGTATTTTTCTATCGCTTTTACTGCACAAAAATACTCTCTCATTCCCCCGGCCAATCCCCCGGCGGATTCGCTTTGTGTAATGGTGAAAAATCAAATCGATTTGATTTTCTAGAACAAAGGAGTTTGTTTTGGAATAACAAAAATGAAATTGTCTTCTCTGCACAGAGCATTTTCGCACAGACATCAAATTTTGGTTGTGTATGCCATTGTGTACCAGGTGGCGACATAATTTCGCGGAATTTTATTTATGCATTTAAATTCGCGCCATTTCAGTTTAGCCCCTTTAGAAGGGGGTTAGCTTAAATCTGATATTGTTAACCCTATCTAAAATCCTATTCTAGAGGGGGTTATCAATATCAGATTTGAGCTAGCCCCCTTCTAAATGGGCTAAACTGTAATGGCGCGAATTTAAACGCACAAATATCATTCCGCGAATTTATGTCGCCACCTGGTATGTCGGCAAAGACATGTTTTATGTCTGCTTCACAACGCTTTCTCTTCGGGGGATTGGATGAGAGAGTACAGCGCTGTGATTAATCTATAAGAAAAATACAAAATCCCCCGGGGGATTCCCCACGTGCGTAGACCTAGTGTAAACTTTTTTTTATCAGGCTGTATTCCATAAATCAGAAAAATTAGAAACTGAACAATTACTACTGGCTCAAAAGTCTCAAAATGTTAACTGGACTCATTCCAAAAATCCATGTGAATGGACGCTCACAATGTTTTGTCCCATAGTATTATCGATTTTAGACGAATAGAAAATGCTGGACAAACATTGTGAAGTGGTTTTACCCGAGTTCTCCACAGCATTTTGCAAACTTTTTAAAGGTACAAAAATAAATCGTAACAATAGCGCAGAATTCCAACGCATTTCCTGCTCTCTTGTTTCCCGACCTCTTAACACAGAGAACAGAGTGTGATTCATCCACAAGTGGGCATAAATTGGTTTTAAATCTGCGCCAATATTTATACAAAACGACTCCAACTCTAATTGATCGACCCCAATATTAACACTCATTCTATTTTTCAAACGTTTTCTATTAATATTTACACATCGCAAACCTTTCAAAATATGTATTAGACCATTTATATTATTGGATCTCTTACTGATGACCACAGCACAAGCAGTTGAATTAAATGTATATGACGGAATTTTCTCAGGACTCAACACTTCCACAACGGCTGCCATAACCGCTCCAGGAAGTGCGCCTGCGATGACCAATGTGCGGGGACCAAGCTCCTCGACTTCCACCTCCACCACGACATCCACCGGCGTGCTCATGGTCGGACCAAATTTTAAGGTAAGCTTCAGATCTTTTTAAATTCAAATGTAGTATGAATATTGAAATTAAACTGCAATTATAATTTCATGAATATGGGAATTATTGAGTAAAATTCTGGAGTAGAAAATGTTAAAAGTGGTTCTAATTTTAGGTGTTAATCGTAATTATTAGTAACATTATACTTCTTCCCTGGTAATTTTTACAGATGTATATATAAATATAAATTATAATACAAATATTTATCAATGTAAATATTTATATTCAAAACAATTTGAATAAAATAATAAAATATTTTTGTTTTTCGGTTATAAAACTTAACACCATTTAGAATTGTGAACACGGAAGTATATACATAAGGGATTTTAAATATAAAAAATTCTCACAAAAAATTCTACGTACGTATTAAAACATTTTGCTCGATTATTTTTTAGCATATTACTGACTTATTAAATCAGATCTATTCCTTACGCATAAGGAATGCATAGCCACAGGAAATGAAATTCACAAAAAATTGTTGTGCCTGGTTAAAACTCCTATGACCAATCATTAGTCAATACTGACTGTCCTGTTTGTTATGAATAATTTGCTATATGACGTATTTGATAAAAAAAATAAATTCCTATTAAATCATCATTCGTAGAAAAGAAAACTAGAAGATTGAAGAAATAATATTTTATTGCTTTTTAGGTTGGCAAAAAGATCGGATGCGGAAATTTCGGCGAATTACGTCTCGGAAAAAACCTGTACAACAACGAACATGTGGCCATAAAATTGGAGCCTATGAAAAGCAAGGCACCTCAGCTTCACCTCGAATATCGCTTCTACAAATTGCTCGGTCAAAGCGGTATGCTGCTTAATTTTCTCATTCTTACCAGTAATCTACGAAAACAGTTATAGAAGGCCTCCCCCAAGTTCACTACTTCGGACCATGTGGTAAATACAACGCTTTGGTAATGGAGCTTTTGGGGCATTCTCTGGAAGACTTGTTCGATTTATGCGATAGAAAATTTACTCTAAAGACAGTTTGCATGACCGCAATGCAACTCGTAAGTCTATTATAGGTTGGGTTATATAACCGATTATTAGCAATCATACTGTATTTTTTTGAACATAGTTTGAGTGGTCGCTTACAGTTGCAGTATAAGAAATTTGAAAAATCTAAAATTATTAAGATAAAGTGAACACTTATAACGAGTTAAGTGGACGCTAAGAAGTTATTAACCTTAATATCTTTACATTTTTATTATTACATAATATTTTCAAGTTTGATCGGTAGGGAATATCTTTATACCAAATATAGAAAACATAACTATTGATAAAATTACACCCAAGAACATGGAGTACTTTTAGTTGGATAGTGGCAATTTTTAAAGCTTCAATTGTATTTAAATGTAACTTCTCTTTAATTATGCGACATATTATTTGTTTCAGCTCCGAAGAATGGAATATGTGCACTCCAAACATTTAATATACCGCGACGTTAAACCGGAGAATTTCCTTATCGGTCGCAGCTCAACTAGGAAACAGCACATACTCCACATAATCGATTTTGGTTTAGCTAAGGAATACATTGACTGTGATACTGGTTAGATTCAATACCACAAAAATACTTTCGCACCCAAACAAACTTTATTTTCAGGAAAACACATTGCTTATCGCGAGCACAAATCGCTGACAGGTACTGCCAGATATATGTCCATAAACACCCACCTTGGCAAAGAACAAAGCCGAAGGGACGATTTAGAGGCACTGGGCCACATGTTCATGTACTTCTTGAGAGGATCGGTAATTTATTTTATCTTTATTTTGGTATTGCCATGATTGTATATGGCATTTTAGTTACCGTGGCAAGGCTTGAAAGCCGACACCCTAAAAGAGCGATATCAAAAAATTGGTGACACAAAGAGAGCCACTCCTATAGAGGTATTATGTGAAGGATTTCCTGGTAAGTCTTTTATTCAAATCACAAAGATGTCCTCATGTTTTTCTTTTACAGAAGAATTTGCTCAGTATTTGCGCTACGCACGCCGGTTAGATTTCTTCGAAACTCCAGATTACGAATATTGCTACAATTTATTCAAAGCAGTATTGGAGAGGACCGGCCACACATATGATTATGAGTTTGACTGGACGCCGAAACTAAATCAAGCGGTATCTAATTTTATAAGTGGACGCTGACCTTTTTCATGTTGATAAAATATTTTATAGGTCTATATTAACATTGTTGTTGAAGATATAAAGTTCGCCGTAGTCAACTGCCATATTACAGGATTTTAGAATCACAAAAAACGCGAAAAAACTGAAATTTATGGCAATTTCAAAATGATTCAAAATGCTCCTTAACCAAATCTTCTTTTAAAAATGGAATTTATTAACAAATTTGACGATTGATTTATGAGATAATTCAGACCACTCCAAGCGGATCTCTCCATACGGGTGCAGATGCTGTGGGCGGGCATGTGGCCAAGCGTTCTTCTGGCACAAAGCGCACAGAAGACGCGCTCAAGCCGAGCAATTTAATAAGCAGTACGACAACACATCAAGGAATGCCACTTCATGGTCCCGGTTTTGGGTCAACACAGGTACGTATATTCATAGCAATTCGTATACATAAACTCGAACCCACCAATTCTTTCTTCCGATTTTTTCAAAAAACCGCTATGGCGGAAGTTTTTCTAACGTTCTTTAAAATGGCATCACATTCACCACTTTTCACTATTTTCAATAACTTCGCTACGGCACATTCACAAAATTTGCCAAATTTTGTTGGCGAAAACTTCTAATTTAGATTTGTATTTTAGTTTGGTAAAATTTCATTGTCGGAATGTTTTTATTTCCAGGTAATCAATTCAAATGCTGGAGAAGTGGACGAGCTAGCCATTGGACCCACGGGCGGGGGCATGGCGGGTAACGGTCCTCAGGGTCGCGGTGGGCTGCCTCAGCACGGCGCAGATGCTAACGAAGACGGTCGTGGAGAAGTCAAGTGGGTATTCTTATACACATTGTACGTGATGCTCGTTTCCTTGTTTCATGTGTTTGCTTCTATGTGTATTATGGACCGCAGAAATTTGTCCGTTTTCCAAAAAATACATTCTTTGTGTCCATTTTTTAGTAGAAATTATTTTTTACTTTATCATTTCAATGTTTAGAAGCTTTTTCTATCACGTGGCATAGTAATAGGTTCCTATGAAGCAAGTTTTGCACTTTTCAGGACTAATTCTTGAAAGTTTCGTCCTGGTCCCTGTTTTTTATTTTGTTGGACTATTTCACTACTTTCGATCGATATTTCCTAGCAAATCATCAAAATAAAAACTTGCACTTAGAAATTTTTTAATAGTACATTAACTGTTGAGCATTTTAAATAATTATTAACATGTTAATTATTGTAATTTAGGTGCTGTTGCTTTCGAAGAAGACGAAGAAAGGTGCCGAATGCGCAGAAATGAGGCCTCTAGGAGAATGTGCGTAAACTCTTTTACTATCAAAGAAGTCTTCTACCTTTGGGTTATGTTTTCCTTCCATTTCTCCTCCTTCAATCTTTGCACAATTTTCAAGAATCGAAATTTGCATCACACGCTTTGTTCTATTAGCGCCATTATTTTATATCGGACTCTGTGATCATTCGTACATGTTTGTTGAGTACATAAATATTCGGATGCATAGGTGTACGCAGTCTTTGAATTCTACCCAATGCATTTTTGACACCGTTTTCGGTTTCAAATACCATTTGTGATTAGAAAAATTAAGTATAAGCAGAAATGAAAGATTTACGTTTTTATTTGCTCATTGGATGAATTCAGGAAAGTTTCTAACCGATTCAAGTATTATGGGGATACAAAATTATGAAAAATATCCCAATTTTTAATAATTTGCACACTTGGGGGACATTTAGCTTTTAATCAAATTTTTAGTCCACAGTTATTATTTTTCCAAAATTGCTAACATCCCTAGCGTATGTCGATGTATATATCTCCTGTCTCTGCGCTTGATGCCCAAACTTGGTATCAAAGCAGCAACATCATGTATATTATCTTAACAAAAATGGCAAGCTAGTGAGGTCAAGAGAGGGTTTGCTTCGATTTTGTGTCGCTTTATGCATTGTATCGTTTTCCCTTTCGTTATCATATATTCCCACCCTAATGATAAGGCGACCTAATTATATACTTGGCCAGTGTATGAAATGCAAACACACTCTCGTTTCCTCTTCTATCTGATTCTTCGTTCGTATTGTTTGGATGAATCATTTATACACCTGAATTGCGCGCCGGTATATATTGGTTGATTCTTCGTCGTTTTATTATTTCCAAATTTGTTTTCTTCACGCTTTCGTTAAAATTCTTCAAAGTTTGTTTTCCACAATACTGAAATGATCAAATAAAGAATTTTATAAAGCACAAAAAATCACATTACAAAATATAAATTTACAAATTTTTCAAAGTGTTTTTTCCATGTTTCTACACTAATAATCTTTTGTTGTAATTTTACCGGCTGATCAGGGAGCAGATGATATACTGTTTCAGGAACAACAGATGGTGCCACAAAAGGTGGAGCATTTGTAGAGAAATTTTTCGGGAATTGATTTTTTCCGGAATTTGTACACGGTTTACGAAACCTTTTAATGAGTATAATTTAATACATCACTATTCTCGTTGGTCGTATTTTTGGAGTACTTTACGCAAAAATTGGTAAATACGATTAAATTGTTCTAACAATTTTTATTTCATATTATTTAGCATTGCTAATACCACTTTCATTGTCATTTTGCTTGAAACTTTTAAAATTAGAAATCCGTTTGTAAACAAAAGACATCAATTCTAATAGCCATAATTGAACTTGTTGTGCACGGTAATTTAGATTCACTTTATTCTAAATTCCGTTTTATCAAAGGCAAACAATTAAAAAGAAAGACAAAACCGCAACAAAACAATAAGTTGACTGCCTCAAAAATGAACTTCGGTGCAAATATTTTGAAAAACATTAAATGTCGTCGATGCAACAGCCCGGCTGAAGAGCATCCAAGTGTCTAAAATGTTGTATTAATAGCGGAGAACATTTGCTAGGGTCTTGATAACTTCCTACTTTAGCACTTAATATATTTGTGATTAAATTAATTATTTTGTAATGGTGATCAGATTTTATAACTGAAAATATATAAATGTAAAGTATTATAAAGTTTCATGTATTTTCCGTTTTATACGAAGTGGATTAAAAAGACTTGTAATCTTGTTTTAATGAGTAAAATTGGAAACGTACATTAACTGCTTTGAATAAAAGAAAAGCCAAAAACGCCGGTTGGTGATGAGATCCAGAAGAGTGGTAATTAAATTCGCGGGTTTCATTCTGAGATGCAACTAATATATTATATAAGGCGAATATATTGCCAGAAAAAAGATGAAGTAGCACCAAAAACGCGGGTATGCACTTCACCCAAAAATTGCCTGGAATTCCCACGAATGCGGCCGTCCATGGGATGGAAGTTAGTGTATTCTGATGGCCTAAGGCGAAGAAGGCATGACCGCCGAAGAGTGACATAAGAAAAGATAATGTAATCGGATCTGAAAAGCTATATTAGTAGGAAGTTCAATACTTGAAGACATGTGATTATTTTTTTTTGTAAATTCGATAGCATACCTTTACCAACAAAATTTCCAGAAATAACACAACTCATAATCATCATAGCCAAACTCATTGCCGGTATGTCACCCAGTACCATAGCTACAGTCAGCACAAACGTCTGCCTTTGCGCCCAAAGCATCACTTGCGAATTTGGACAGAACACGCTAGTTAAAATAAAATGCACTATGGTAATCGCATAGATCAATTGCGCTGTCCGTTGGCTACCCAGTAGAAATTTGTCTGTTTCTGTGGAGTCTTAAAATTGAAATTAAAAAAGCTATATCACAAATCCCTGCATTATACATAAGTTAGACTGATTTGAAAGTATAGAAAACATGCTAATTGGATAGACTATAGCAAAAAAACATGAGAAGAACAAATACTTGAATATTATATTTCTGGTTTTTTTCATATACGAATCTAATACTTCAATGCTTCAAAGCAAACAAATATTTCCAGCGCTATCCAGAAAACTCTTATGATATTTCCTTTGTAAATTTTAAATAATCCATACCCATATGCTTGAACTGCGGAATGACTTCACACAACCAATGAATAATGACGATACAAACCATCAGCCATGAAACGGCTTTTGTAAGATAGACAGATGCAGATTCATCTTGTGACGGACCTTTGGAGATTGACGCTGTGTTTTGTGAAATTTTCTGTTTTGGCGTGTCATTGTGCAAGAAATTGTTTAGGATGCAAATTCCGGCAACAGCAAATGCGATTCGGATAAGAAACCATTTCTCATCTAAAACGTAAATTTTACTTTACTCAATGGGAGTAAGAAATAGTGTATATTAAGAAAAAAAACCTGGCGAAACCGAGCTGTTTTGCTACGGGACCAGAAAGGATCATACTTTCCTTAACAGAAGGGTAGGAAAGACACAGTCACGAAAATCCCAAACTTATATTTGTCAATCTCTAATTATTATAATCCAGGAATCTTAAACCTGTTGCGTAGCTTGTTTGGGCCATGTTCGTGTTGATAGTTGTTGCCCAATAAGGAATGCAATCGATGTGCTCTTCGCGACAGCTCTCGAACCATTTTCCCATTCTGACACAAGTCATACAGAAAAGAATGAGACATATCGGAGTCCAGCTATTCTTCTTTCGGAAAATATTTGTAATAGTTGCCGCAAACTTTGAGCCTTTATTCGAGATAGTAAGTCTAAATAAAAAATTTATTTTTAACCTTCTTCTATGGCCTTTCTCACCTTTCTTTGACAAATTCAGTAATAAGCATAGAAAGGAGAAACGTTTGAAGCATAAATCGGATAGTATCTGATTCCTCGATCACAAAACTATTTGATAGGAATGAAGCAGAATGGAATACTGTGAATGCACTAATCAGCAATTTGGATTTCTGCAGATCCAGCCTACGAGGCGTTGATATTAACCACACAAATAATAACAATAAACGGTATATGACGGAGGCCAAAAGAGTCATAGTTAAAAACAGAGAAACATCTCCAAGGGAAGTCGTCCCATTGCCATCTAAATTATTATCGTTGCCAAAATATTCGGAAATCGTTGCAATATTTAAAAAATTTAATAGATAAAATTAGTAGTTAGAAATAATAATTATCAATAATCATAATTATTACAACTTATTATTGTACTAGTATTAATAATATACATTACCATTTTCACCAAAGTATAGTGAAAGTTGAAGTAGGACCAACGCTGATCTAAACATCCACTCTCCAACAGTCACGCTTTGCTTGCTGCCGAAAACCGAAATGAGCAAGTAGATATTAAATAAGATGCTATCAACGAATGAAAATATTCCAATAAAGGCCAAGTTTAGATTGAATTTGTTGAGCGACGAACGAAGCAAAGACTGAATGGAAATAATAGTTTCACGATTGGACACAATATCGTCGTTATCGGTGTTTTCGAATCGTCTAAGAGTGAGAAAAAATTGCTCCTGGAATAATAGTTTTTGACAACATACAATTATTATTTACGTAACGAAATGTATGTATTTCAAACATTGCAAAACGAAATTGAAGGGAAATTTATGAATACATAATCGAACCTGAGCAGTGACATCCATCCCGCCTGTGTACTCTTGGGCATATCGCAAAATTTGGATCGCATTCAAGTAAACGGCTTTGTTCCTTATCGATTCAGGCATCAATGACTCGATCACTCGGCCCAAATTGGAAAATGGGATGGGAATATCCAAAAGTAGGCTTGCTGTTGGCACTAAGTCGATTTGGTCTACTTCCTTGCCTATTGTAGTATCTGCGACACTTGATAGATTATTCTTTGTGAATACAAAAAGGGCAGCGTCAAGCTCAAGAGGACTTTCGCCTAAAACAACAGAATCGTGTAAATCCTTGAACACTTTGATTTTAAATATAAAATTATTTAAATCCTAATAACGAATGATTGATAGTATAATTTTACGAAATCTACACTTTCTTTCGTTCATTCAAAAAATACAAAAATATTGAAAACTTTTTTACAAACTAACCTCCATGATCCCCAGTCGCGGTCATGCCGTGGTCACCCATCACGAACAGAATTGTATCATCATCCATCATTTCTGTTATATTCTTGATTAGTGTGTCCATTTGATTTAACTTTCGTCTCATTTCTGGATGGTAGGGGCCATAACGGTGCCCACAGTGGTCAACTCCCTTCAATAAAATTCCCTTTAGTGGAATTCCAATCATAATATTACCACACTAATAAAATTATTCCAAAACACAAACCAGACAATGAGCAATGAGAAGATTCCAGTCGCTTTGATTCAATTCGTTATAAATATTTTCTATAAAATATGGATTTATGTGCAAAATTCTGTATACATTTTTAAACAGTAAAGATTCTAAAAGCATTGAAAACCTAATATTCTAAATAAAATAAATTTACCAATAACAAAATTATCCACAGTTTCCAAGTCTTTTATATCAAAGCTTGCCAATCCAAGTCCACGTTGAAAACGATTTGGTAAAAGTTGTAACCTAAAACTCAATATTTGAACATTTTATGATTTCCTCAAAAATCAAACCATGTGTCGTCCCCCAAAAGCATCACATTTCCCCTTTTGCTATTAATTAATTGGTCAGCCAGATTGTCTTCTCCAACTGTCGCGCCACCAAAATTGTCACCAATTTCGATGAAAGCGGGAATTGATCCTAAATTTAGTGTTGTCTTGTATGTTTTTCTTGCTATTGAATACGAAAAATAAACCAGTAACAAGTGCTTTGATGCGTTGGAACGTTGTTGTAGGCGGATCTGCTTTGAAGCGAAATAACCGTGCGTTCTTCGGTCGGGTAGCCAGAAAATTAGATACTTCTGGCATTTGTCCCAGGTAATAGCGACTCTCTGGTTGGGGATTATTCGCATATTTATGCGGTTCTATGAAGTCATATCTAAAATGATGCGCTTTATAACCTTTCACGTTTGGTTTGAATCGGATATTCTTAAGTCTTTAGAATATTTCTATGCATGTTAAAAATTTTAAATACTTTTGCACGAGGAAAATGTTAGATGTTTCGCATATAAAATTTATGTGGCGCATATCGAATTTCATTGAAAATGACCGCAGGATATCATTATGATACCCTGCGGTCAGGCATAGGCCGGGTTTTGTCTAGTATGATAGTATCATACTAGGCAAAACCCGGCCTACGTCGATGCTGATAAAAGAAGTATTTCACATACCTGAGTGCATCAATCACCAACCAAATGCTTTTATTAAACTGAGCTGGAATCCAGCAGTTTTCCCTGTCAGCAGTAACTACATCGGCACACGAACTTCGATTTGGCAGAACATTGCGTTTTAATAAGAAGCCCTGTTGAAACACGAGGAGAGACACAGTATAACCGATAATCAGCAGCGCCAAATCCGCGAGAAAGACCATCCACAACGAACGAACGAAAAGCCGAAATTATAAATGTAAACACAAATTTGCAACTATAATAAAACGAGCGGCATACCAATAATTTTCTATATAGGAACATATAATTTATAATCTTTACTCAGCAGTTGCAAATATACAATACACTAATTTTCCAATCAAGTACATAATTTCCAAAGTTCATAGTCCATAAGGTTAATGACTCATAAAAATGTTGGTAACTAACACTTTTATAACGAACAAATGTACATACAATAAATTAGTGCAACAATTAAAGCGTGTTCGCCGACAAGGAAAATTTCCGAAATTCAATTTTACGCTTAGCGCCAATTCTCGTCCGACATGCTGATGAATCTTTGGAGACGTCACTGCTTTTGGAGGGATTGAGATCGTCTATGTTTTTGGCATGAATACCATCACTAATTTTCTTCTGATCGATTTTACTCATATTAGTCGGCTTGTTTCCTTTCATTGTTTGTTGACGCTGCTTATTGTTTTTTTGTATCCGCTCCTCCTCGCTTTTTAGTAGTTTCTTTAGTTTTATAGCGGCATTATCAGATTCTGAAAGTAAGTTTCATGTTAGAAAAACCAATTCTGATTTGTTATTCATCATAATTAGTTTGAATGTTTGAAGCATGAATCAACTTATTGTCTTTTAAGGCGGAAAGTCACACTGAAAGCCTATCAAAGGGACATAACGTTACAAAGGGTTTACCATTTAAAAAGATAATGGGAAGAGAATCAAAGTTAATGTTTAGGATTTAGCAAAAACAAAGTTAATTTGTTAAAAATGCGAAATTAATTAAACATAAAACTTTATTTTGCTACAAATAATTTTCAAAAACCAAGCACTGACCTCTTCGTAACAACCTTCCTTGGCGATTACCCAAAGGACTGTTTTCCACAACATCATCATCCACTCCACAAAGCGGCCGATTCTGTGCCAACACTAGCTTCTCTGCGGGAGTTTCGGGAACATGAATTAAGCGTCTCCTAGCACGTCGTGGTGTGCCTCCATTAGCCACCTGTGGCGATTTCTTTGAGGTTGACTTAGGGCGACTTAATCCTATAAAAATTTTACGTATGTAAGATTTTTAACATAAGCGCAAACTCACGCTTTTTCTTAGCTGGAGCCTTTAGGGGAGATTCAGGAATATGGTTTCTATCTTTGGGCAATATCGATGAAAGAGCGGAACGTTCTGAAAATTAGCGTTAAGAACCTCAATTATAACAAATTACAGAACACTGAAATATTTCTAAACACTATTATTCATCAACAAATATTCTTAACACTATATATTTTGTGGACGTTTCCGTACATTCCAGTCTTCTACTTTTAGCTTTTAGGTTTCAGTCAATTACAACTACAATTCCTGGATCTTTTAATTAGTGATAAAATTAGTATGTTATTCATAAATTTTCTAATCATTCAACTTTATAAAGCTAAATCATACCATGCTTTCGCTTTACTGAACTCTTAGAATTGCTGACGTCCGACTTTTTATTCTCTGCTTCAAATTCTGCTAGAAAATCATACAACTCAGAAGATAATTTGTTCGTTTCAATCAAGTCCTCTGGAAACACTCCTTTATTGCGCTCCAACTGCTCTTCTGATTGAAACCTTTGCAAATCAATGGGAACGTCTATCAACAGTTCTCCATATATAGCGGCAAGAGAATATGTCAAATCTTCAGAAAATCTAAAAAGGCATTGAAATATTGTTTCACAACGGCGCCGGAGCGGACATAATGTGTCCGAAAAATCTGAAATGCCCGGGAAATCCGACCTACCCCCTAAATCGACCCCGGGGAGTTCAAATCCGGGCTCAGATTTTGCCTGGTCCCGCCACGAAAGTTGGGAAAATCGCATTTTTGGTACAAAATGGCCCAAAAATGACCATTTTTGACGCGTTACGTTAAAACTAATTGCAGATTCGGAATCAGCGCATCGAATTACCCCTAGAAACACATTTGGCTGACATTCCGAAAAAATTTCATTTTTTGGCCATTTTTGACCATAGGGATTGACCACATGGATTTTGAAAAAAATCGATTTTTTGAAAATGTGGAAGTTTTCTGCAATGAGTGTTTTTAGGGGTACTTCAATGCGCTGATTCCGAATATGCAATTATTTTTTTCATATCACGTCAAACATAGCCATTTTCGCACGATCTGTTGGGGGTTTTTCGTCTCTAGTTCGAACCCCAGGTCCGTCAATCATTTTTTTCTCGCGGAAATACCGAACTTTGTTAAAAATAACCACATATTCTTGTTTACCGGACCACAATTGATTAAAAATTTGGAACTGTAAAATTAAATGCCACCAATACTAATTTTCTTGCACCATTTTGTGATAATTTTCGCCCAAAAACGTGAAAAAACGCAATTTTCCCAACTTTCGTGGCGGGACCACCCGGATCTGAGGTCAAATTCGGATTCTCCGTACCTGAAATAGGGTAAGTACCAAAAATCCCAGTCCATTTCAGACGTACTACTTCGCTTTTTCCCCAAAATACACAAAAAAGGGTATTTTTGGGTAAAAAAATCTAAAAAATTGAAAAAGGTGAAAAATTTTCAAAAATATTTTGAAATTTTATGAAAAAGTAAAATTTGAGGTGTTGCTCGATCACACTGGACAAGTGAAATATTCGTCCCTACGTTTTAAATTGAAATCTGGGGTCTCAAAGTTGACTCATTTTACACTGAAAAATGCAAAGTGTACCAACTTTGAAGCCCCAGATTTTAATAAAAAACGTACGGACGAAAATTTACAAAGCGTAATGGATTTTGCGTGAACTGGAAAAAAGAAACAATTTATGGTGGTAAAACAGATTTAAGAAAAATCTGCAAAGTTTAAGTACTTGGTTATATTTCGCTGCTTTAGGCAATGCGTATCTCATAAATTTATAAAAACGTACTCATCACAGATTGTATCATTTAGGAAGAGCTTAACACGTTCAGCGTCCGTAGAAAAGAAAATCGCACGTAACATAGGGACAATCTAAAATAAACATATTTAGGCATATTATATGGGTTTGATCAGACTTGATATTGTGACTACTCACAGAGCATATAGGAAAATATTAGCTTGCCAGAATCACCGACAATAAATTTTCAGTTTTGGAAAATGTAAATTGCCTTACTTTCGTAGCATGCAAAGGTCGTGGAAACCGGCGAAGAAGATGAATCTCGATTAAACACCTGATTTCACATTCTAGTGTCTTATTCTCCGTGGACATCTCTTGAAACAAATCACCGATTGGACAGATGTTCTCGAAGAAGGTTTGCAGGAAGGTATCTCTTTTTAACTAAAATATATCATAAATTAATAACTATAAAACAAATAAACTCAACCTGCATATCAGCATCAATGGGATTATCTGCAGAAAGACGCTTGTATAAATCATCTAACGAATTTAGCAGTATTTGGTAGGCCTCATAAGCGGAGTTGATCTCGTTAATCGTTATGTGAAAAAGAGATTTGAAGCTATCATTGATATTCGACTCGTCGCAATCTATAACTCACTAAAAATTAGAATGTGAAATGTTTCATTGCACGTATTCATGTTTTTATCATATTTTATCTTCCATATAACTTTTATACTTGACAACTCAGCGAAATTTGTTTAAAACGTGTTATTATAAAAACATAAAATGTTCCATTGTTCCCTTGGAAGACTTCGGTCTCCGTTAAACTAAATAATGAAAATTGTATTTTATATAAAGAATGTTGTATGATTCAGTGCTGTATGATTCACAATTACTCAGTGCTATTTTATCGACAAATATATCCAGATGGATAATTCGCTTTAAATATATGAAAGAATATTTGTTTCATATTTCAGTCGTAAACATTACTTTCCAAGCTTTTATACCTAACACAAATAATGGTTAATAGTATTATCCAACAAGAATGAAATGATACATACCCATAGGGATAACTCGATGTGTTTTCTTCATTTTTCTCCTACGCTTGCGCTGAACCATAGCTTTTCGTTCTTTTTTTGAAACCGGCGACTGAATAAGATCAGCCGCCTCTTTCATTTCGCGTTCTTCCGTTGAACACAGCGATCCAGCTGGGGAATCTGATTCATTTCCGTCACGACTTTTGTTCAATATATGTGTAGATCCCGCCGATTCTTGGAGAAAATTATGGTCCATATTCCGACGGAGATGTGTTGGACTATAAATAAGTGTATGGTCATAAATTTGAGAATGGAGAATATAATATTCTTTTTTCTCTATTAGCACATTGTCAAAAAATTATTTGTATAATTTATAGGTGCTAATATTTCTAATAACAGATATGTTTCATGTAATATAACCCAAGCTGCCTGTGCATATCACAAAGCAAGTGCGTCTTGCCACCTGATAGCAACCTTATAGCATGATTCCTCTCATAATCCCCACCTTTTTTTTTAAATTCTACCTCCAAAGAAATAATGGAACAAAAAACTATATGAAATTATGTGTAGATATGGAAATTCACGAATCCAAGAAAGGTTTTGGACATTTTAATCGGGGCACACGCCCTGTTTGTCCAAACCCTATTTGTCCAAAGCCAGTTTGTCCAAAGTACACCGTGAAGTTAAATGGTCTTTTTGATAAAGCAAGGGAAAGTTGTTGTAAAAAATACCTTCTAGGGTTAAAAGTTGCGGGGAATTCAAATTTTCAATCAATTGTGAGCTAGTTGGGCAACTTTTGCCAGTAAAATCAGTGTTAGAGTGCATATGCAATTTATCAAATACGGATTTTTTCTTGATTTTCGCTATTTTTACGATACAAGATATGGAAATTTTTAAGATACGAGCGCGCGGATGCTGAATCATGGTGGATGATTTCGACCAAAAAAACTTCGAAATGGCCGTATAAGTGTGGAAGGGTGTAGGGATGGATGCTGTCAGCGGGAAACGTTGGACAAACGGGGTTTGGACAAACAGTGCATTTGGACAAACAGTTTGGACAAATAGGTTTGGACAAACGGGGTTTGGACAAATATGGCGCACGCCTTAATCGGCATATTTGCTCGACGCTTCATTTTTGATGAATTCCATTAGAATTTAAAATTCAAAAAGCCACCATTTGAATTTGCGCCACATTCATATGGCAGGATGCCACAATCGTAAGTTTCGTAAAAACACAATCATTTTTATAGCGAGCGCCAATATTCGGGTTTTCGGTTATGTTTAACTTAGAATAGGCGTAAGCCTGTTATCTTTTGGTTTTGGCTAACCAAGATTCCCTCGAGAACCGACAAAACATACCGTATTTACTCCAAAAAGGGCCCCCTGCCTAATAACCGCTTTTTTCGGGTTAGAAAAGCTCCTCTCCAATAATGACCCCGTCTAGAGGGACATTGACAAATATTTCCTCCAAAAATGCCCCCGGGGCCCTTTTTTGGAGGAAATACGGTAGTCCATGTAAATTATCAGTGTTCCACTTTAATTGTTCCTACCACGCGTAATTGACTCTCTTTCTTATGATATTTTGCATACATGTTTCATGTATTGGTCAATTCAATTATTTTCAGATTCACTCAGACATTGAAGATGGTGCGCGTTATTATCAAGGGTGGTGTTTGGAAAAACACAGAGGTATTTAATATTTATTAGCATAAGATATCTGAAGGCATAGTGTAACCTTATATACTTTTGACACACTTTAATAAAACTTATTGTTTTTCGTGAAGTTCCCTTTAAAACCATTAGTGACTCTTAGATTGTTTGTGAATTTTCTATTCACTTTTGTTAAAATTTGCTATAAATCAATTCTAAATGGCGTTCACTGTGCTAAAATCATTCCGTCTTTATCATATCTGAAAAATTAAATATCATCATTTACAGGATGAGATACTCAAAGCGGCTATTATGAAGTATGGGAAGAACCAGTGGAGTCGAATTGCTTCTTTGCTGCACAGAAAATCAGCTAAGCAGTGCAAAGCTCGCTGGTATGAATGGCTCGATCCTAGAATCAAGAAAACAGAATGGTCGCGAGAAGAAGACGAAAAGCTATTACATTTGGCCAAAATCATGCCAACCCAATGGAGAACTATTGCGCCAATTGTGGGAAGAACAGCTGCTCAGTGTTTGGAAAGGTAGCAATCTTTAAACTAGTATTTTGGCATAGATATGGATAAGTTTACTACACCATATTTATTTTATTGAATTTACCATTTTACTTCTCACAAAAAGTGCAACATTTGTAAAAACAATATTCTAGCCGTTCTGATTCTGTTGAAAGGTTGCAGGCAAAACAGAAATAAATTGTTTATTCTAAAACTCAGTCTTACCTTCAATAGAAGTTTTTGGATATTATTAAGTTATTTTTAGGTATGAACATTTGTTGGACGAAGCGCAACGACGTGCTGAAGGCATCGACGAAGCCGATACTTTAAAAGAAGCAAAAAAGCTGAAAGCTGGTGATGTAGACCCAACGCCCGAGACAAAACCTGCGAGACCCGATCCTGTAGACATGGACGAAGACGGTAGGTCGCGTTTCTTAATTCGAGTTAATAAGAATCGAATTAGTAAGCCGAAAAAGGCAATTGTTATAAGTATTTTTATTATATATTAACGTCTTAGCGAATAGTGGTTTAAAGTTTAATATTTACAACAGAAGTTTTTTATCCTTTTGCGCATCGTACTTGATTGCAGGTATAAGAATTTCGTCCTGTATGGGACGATAATTGGCCGACTCTTTTCTACTAGATTGAAGAAATTTGGGATCTCTTATGGTTGGGACGAAAATATCTAACTAGCTTAATATCTATTTTGCTTCTTTTGCATATACCATTCTATCACACTTAGAAATAATAACTATTAACAAATTTAACATAAAAAATATTTTAAAATTTTGTTGAAGATGTTTTGTCTGAAAGGTATAACTTTAAGGAAAGGTAACATAAAATATGATCATTGTAAAATTTGCAGTTGTGTATATTTATTAATTTATAGAGTTGGAAATGTTATCAGAAGCTCGTGCTCGTTTGGCCAATACTCAGGGCAAGAAAGCCAAGCGAAAAGCTCGAGAAAAGCAACTGGGTGAAGCTCGCCGTCTTGCGTCGTTGCAGAAACGTCGCGAATTGCGCGCAGCTGGAATTATGGCCGGCAATGGTGCATGGCGTTTCCGTAAGCGTGGTCTCATCGACTACAATGCTGAGGTACCTACAAAATTTATCTTGAATTTAATTAGATTATTTTATAGATTCCCTTCGAGAAAAACATTCCTATTGGTTTTCACGATCCAACCGAAGACAGCTTTGACAAGTCGACAATGGAAAAGATCGAAGAGAAACGACGTGATCACAAAGAATTCGAGGATCGCAAGAAAGACAAAGAAAAGCTGAAGAAGAGAAAGTAAGTTTTGTAAATTTTTTGTCAATTATAGGCGTCAATATGTTTAATATAACTTTCAACATATTGTTCATAATTCGGAGATGCCATTTATTTTAACTAAAATACTAATTAACAAAACACCTAAAATCGACACATTCTCTATAACATGCAAGTTAATTCAGGTAGTCATAAAGCACTTCACTATTTGCAAATATAAAAGAAATAACGAATTAGTTTCATTCGTTTTAGAGGAGAGGACAACCCGCAATCGATTTTTGCTGAAAAACACGAAAAGAAGCGTAGCAAATTGTTGTTACCGGAACCACAAATATCCGACAAAGAGCTGGACGAAATAATCAAAATTGGGCACGCATCGGACACTGTTCGGGAATTGGTGGATGATAATCCTAGCAGGTATATTTTGTGCTTTATGTCTATGCTGCTACATTTATTTTAGTACCCTTTTGCATGACTACACGCAATCAGCAAGAAATCCTGCCGCCGCTCGAACTTTAAGAACTCCTTCTGTGATGGCCGACAGTATTGCTAGGGTTGGTGATTCTTTCTCTAGTCATGGAGTAAAAGCAATATGCGAGGGTCCTTTGCAGTATATGTACTGCCTTATGATATTACTAGGTTTGGCGCCAGTCCCTTCGGGACTGAACTAACCAAGCGCTTGAGTTCTTCGACAGTAAGAGTTCACCCTTTTTGCTCTAAGTTCCCTCATATTCCAAGGGGGAAGGTCGGGCGCTCCGCGCCCGACCACAGAAGTGGAGCTTGAGTTGTTCAGAAGTAAGAGAAAAATTTTGAAAAAAATCGTACCTCGGGAATTTTTTGACCCCGGATTCGTATTTTTGCCCAGTTCTTGAGCTTGATCCAGTCCAGCATCCTTGGGCCATGTCCAGGGCAAGCCCATCGTTCTTTCCAGTCCGTTCCCTCAGGTCCCATTTAGTTGCTTCAAATTAAAAAATTTTTAAAAAATTCGTATCCGGACAATTTTTTCGACCCCGGATTCGGACTCAGCACCATCGGAAACCCCCGGGTGCAAAAAATTAGCTCCGTAGAAGCTTTCGTTCGGAAAATGACAATTTTTGACGAAAAAGCCACATCTTGGGCAAAAAATTGACATTTTTACATGTTGCGCCAAACTTTTTTTCAGGATCCCCTTAATAACTCGCCGAGACCTTCCAAATGAGCTATTAGAGTGGGTATCCAGAAAAAAAAGAAAAAAAATTTGCCCAAAAGTCAACATTTTTGAATGTTGCGCCAAGAAATTTTTTTGCTGGTCCGCATCCTTATAATAAGTTAAAGGTGTGAGGCGTCGCATGGGATTTACGGGAAGTGCATTCTTAGGGGTGCTTAATTTTAGACAGGTACCTAATTAGGGTATTTTTTAGCGTGGAATTCGAATTTGAGGTCAAAATTTAGCTAAATGTTGACAATTTATAGACAAAATTTAGCTAAAATGTACCTACATTTTCGGTTTCCACTGCCTATTTTCCTGTTCGTAACGGTTTCAGGAGGGAATGCATTTTATCCAGTGCTTATTTTTCCTGTCCGTAACGGTTTCAGGAGGGACTGCATTTTATCCAGTGCAGACAAGTCAGACAGACACACAAATCAGACAGAAGGAGCGGCCGAAGGCCGCGACTGTCGACCTCACCCTGACCATATCTTGCCCCATAAATATTGCGAGGCGCCGGAGGCGACGAGCCAGTCCTGTGGTCGGGCGCGGAGCGCTCGACCCTCCCCCTTGGAATGTGAGGGAAATTAGAACATATAGTCCCGAACAACCCTTACTCCAGGACAACAGCAGCTTAAGGGCCGAAGGCCTGAAATAGTCTCATGCTGCTCTACTGCCGAACAACCCTTACTCCCGAACAACCCAATCTGACCGCTGATGGCGGTGCGCGAAGCGCCGCTGATGCACGCTAACCGCTTCCTAGCGAAGTGAGGGCCGCGAAGCGGCCCCACTTCGCTAGGAAATCAGCACATTAAGGCGAGCATTTTGAGCTATCACACACCCCTGTAGCTCGCCGACAGAGGTTCTAACCATTTCGGAGATTGTCACTGTAATACTTAGTAGGGGATATAATTTTCATCTCTCTCGATAGTGTTAATTACGTTACGCAATCCTACTTGCCGCTAGTGAGCAGTCATATTTTTCTGAGGCAGTACGTTTCATTGGGTATAATTAAAAGATCAATTTCTCCAAATAGTAACTGAAGCTTAGACTCATTACAAAATTTGGTAGCGGCAAAGTTTTTTGAAGATTTCAAACAAGAAGAGCATATTATGAGGGCATATTTATAATTTATATAGACAAATTTTCTATACCAGAACATATCGAACGAAAAACATTCCGGCTTCTTCTATCAAAATTAATAGTATAAAATGTAACAGTATATTTTCAGGCTGCGGACGATTTGCTCGCTCTGACAAATGTGGAAACTCCTTTGAAGGGTGGATTAAACACTCCGTTACACACAACAGACTTCTCTGCTCCGTCGAGTGCAAGGCAAGTGGTCGCAACCCCGAACACGGTGTTGGCAGCAGTCGCTGCTACACCAAAAACTATTGTCGAACGTAAGTATTGCGAATACATCGGGAAAAAGATGAGCAAAATGTCCTTAAATAGTTATATTGACTTGAATATTTCAGACATTATTTCTAATCCAGTTGTCTCATAGTTCAATTATCTTTTGCAAAGTGTTTTTATTAGAACCGTGCAAAAACTTTTTATAGCGTTAAAGACTAATTCATTTCTAGAAACACCTGGATCGCAAATATCATCAACCCCCGGATCAACTCCGTTTCGGGATCAGCTGAATATCAATCAAGAGCCTGGAAACGAGACATTTGTTCGTGACAATTTGAGAAAGCAATTTAAATCGCTACCGAAACCCCGAAATGATTTTGAACTTATGGCTCCTGAAGCTGAATCAATGGAAGAAGCTGATGGTGAGGGTGAGTGGACCGAAGATGCGGCAGAAGTGAACGAACGAAATGCTCAGAAGCTGGCTAAGCAACGTGAACTGGAAATGATGAAAAGGAGCCAAGTTATGCAGCGAAAGTTGCCGCTTCCATCAAAACTCAATGAGCTGTACAAAAAACCTCCCAGTGGGAAACTTGGTGTAAGTTCATTGTCTTGGAGGAACGATACCCTGTTAAAATTTTGTATAAATTGTAGGGAAAAAAGGCAAGATGTCTTTTTCTAACGTATATTTTATATGCAATGACATTATCCACTCAGTTAATTACAGATTATGCCCGTAATTTTACAGAAATTACTTTTTCAGGCTGACGATTTTATCAAAGCGGAGGTGTACGCCATAATGGAATGGGATGTCAACAATAAGGAGCCAGCTCACATTTATGAACCTGAACAAATGACAGCGTAAGTAAACTTTCCAGTTCAGTCAAGTTTTATAGGAGATACCGTAAACTCTCTAATTTAACCCCCCCTCTTGTTTTACCCCCCCTCTAATTCTCCCCCCCCCCTAGAGGTCGATCGAGTAATTATGCCCCCCTCTAATTTTCCCCCCCCCCAAAGCAAATTTTTCCAAAAATGCCAAAAATTCAAATTTTTGGCGCAAATTCAAATTTTTTGCCAAAAATTTGACTTTTTTACCTATTTTTTACCATTTTTTGCAAAAATTTGCCAAAATTTTGTAAAAATGGCAAAAATTTCGAAAAAAATTCAAAATTTTTTGGGCGGGAATTCAAATTTTGAATTTTTTGAGTAATAATTGAGCAAATTTGAGCAAAAATTTTTCCCGCCGCGCCTCCGGCGCGGCGCGAAACCTCGATCGCGTAATTTTACCCCTCCTCTATTTTTACCCCCCTCTAATTTCCCCCCCCTAGAGGTCGATTGAATAATTCTGCCCCCGGGGGTTAAATTAGAGAGTTTACGGTATTTTACAGTTTCTTGTTAATTACGCACGAAAACTGGAAAAATAAAATGAACTAACCTTAAAATATATTATTCCAGTGCACGGCAAGTAATTCTGAAAGAAATGGAGCGCATTTCGATGGAAGAAGCCGGTGTTTCGCGGTTGGAATTAGATGCAAACATGTGGCACGTAGTCGAGAACTGTTCGAAAGAGCTTATTCGCCATCAAAATCGATTGTTGAGATTTTCCACACTTAGTCGTCGTGATCAGCTTGATTTTCTACAGGACCAATTCCAAGTAGGGTTTTGACAAATATCTATTAAATTTAAAAGTTCTCAAGCTTTTCGAACTCAAAGATATTTAAATGTCCTTTCTTTGTATTAAAAAGGGGACTATGTTATACAAATTATTGTTTCCATTTAAATTTTGTAATTCGAGCTGCACCATCTATAAATTGGAATGTAAAGTTGTTAACCATAACTCTTCAGAGAAGTGACTATTTTTAATGTTGTGTTAATTAGTGTCGTTTTGTAGATGTATCACAATTGGATGACTCAACAATCTAAGCAGACGCAGAAAATAGAGAAGAAAATGAAAGTTAAGTTAGGCGGATATGCGGTATGTTAGATTTAAGCTTCTTTCTGCTTTTAGCATTTTATTTTAGCAAATACAAGCGAATTTGCAAGCAAAAATCGACCAATTGCGCAAGGATCAGGACAGGTTGTTGATAGAATTAAAAACTTTCCAGCGATTAGAGGAGAATGAGCTTAAAGCAATCTACAAAAGAAGGACCACTCTACAAGAAGAGGTAGTTTTTATTGATTTCACATATATAATATAATAATATTTAGTCTATAATTTTCTACTCATTAAAACCAATAAGCTTTTTTAGCAAATTATTGCAACACATTACGAAAAAAAGTGAAATCTTTTTGCATGTTTTAAGCGATCATAACTTATCCGTGTGTATTTAGGGTATTTCATTTTATAAAAGTTTATATGGTCAAATTTTTAGCGTTAATTTAAAGCGTAAACCTTAAAATTTTAATGCCGTTATCTGTCGATCTCTATAATTGAAAGTAACTAACTCACTATCATTCAGTACACAAAATTTCCTGAATATCGTGGGAAAGGGAATTAGGTAGTTGAGTGGGCAAGGATTAGTGAACACTTTAGGGAAATAGTCGATTCTTTTTATCCAAAGTTCAGGACTTGTTAAAAATTTCCAGTGAGATATATTTGCATAATTACAATACAAGCAATTGTGCCTGATTTAGTTACGCGAACAAGAGGAACGCGAGAAGATCCTTCAGAAACGTTTCGGTCAATTGGAACATAGACGATGGGAGCTCGATCAAATGGAGAAGCGAGAACATGCAAGCACGATTGCGGCGCCGGTTTCCTACAACAAGCAGTAACATCGCACAAATCAAAATCTTACATATTCTTTGTTCATTCGTTGTTTATTCTTTGCGTAACAATTATTTTTTCATTGGACAATAAAATTTTATACTTTATTTAAGTTATTGAATTAATAATACTTTTATGATTGGGCTGCACATATGCGGCGCAGCTCTTTTCTTTGCACTAAGGGACATTTTGGACAAATATGATATTAGCGCAATCATAATAGTACAGGGTACGGCAAATATTTTCGAAGACTAGCGCTTTGGGACTCCCTACAGGAATTTGAAAAATTTGCTGTATACATGCAAACCAATATGTTCTAAGTTCCCTCACATTCCAAGGGGAAGGTCGGGCGCTCGACCATAGAACTGGCTCGCAAACTCAGTCTGAGTCCACAAAATTATGATTTTTTGGACATGTTACGCTGATATTTTTTTAATACCTTGGAATCTACCATTTTTATGAATGCAAAACCAATACAATATGACAACAAAATAATTATCAAATAACAAAATAGCGAGATCACTCATTTTTCTATTCAACTTGTCCGTTTCAGCCCAATTTTCGTATCGGGAACATGTATTTGACAGGTTTTATTTGCATCGCTGAGTAGCTAATTTTGTCAGGATTATAGAAAGGTGTGACATGCCATAGGTAAACTTGCTTCCCTGAGGAGCTGGAAGTCTTCAAAAGCAACTCACTTACACAATTTTTGACAAAAATGATGATTTCACTAGGTGATGAGCACTACTTTTCCTCACATAGAAAATGGGTGATTTCGCTATTTTGTTGATTTGATAATTATTTTGTTGTCATATTGTATTAGTTTTGCATTCAAATAAAATGGTAGACTCCAAGCTATCTTTTTTTAAAGATCAGCGTAACATGTCACAAAATCATAATTTTATGAGCAATTCAAATCTTCGAAAATATTTGCCGCACCATGTAGTTACTTTTGTACTTCTGATAATTTTCTTAATGAAAAGCATATAACACAGCATAATACCAATCGCATTAGGTCATGTCAATGAAATTTGAGGTGATATTAGTATAATAACATTAATGTTGCGCTATTTCGAATAATTTTATTTTTGGTATAAAAAGGATTTTGGACAAAACAGTTTAAAATTTCAATTGGACGGAGGGAATTTGATTCCGTTTGAATCGATTCGACCTTCGTAAATGCAGCGTTGCAATCGTCGCAACATCTAGACATTAAATCACTCACTCCGCCGGTTCTTCCGGAGGTTGATTGCGGTACATTCCCTTCATTTCTTTGTTTTCGATCAAAAGATTTACAGTAATGGTTACTTCCCATTGGAGAGGAAGGATATATATCCAATAAAGAAAACTTCACATAAAGGATATGACCTTTCGCTCAGATTAAAGGTTATTGTTGCATACAATAAACAAATCAAATGAGTAAAATTATTTAACTGAAAGTTAATCCCGAAGTTTATGTGGTTACAAAACTAAATTGTTTACAAACAGCTAGTATTACAAGGTAACAATAAGAGAGGCATACCAGCGAAGGTAATAGTTTAAAGATATTAATATTTATATATTAAGGGAATTTCATTCCAAATATGCTCAGAAATATTGGAACGTATAACATATTCAAGCACACAATAGTACTATAAGCTGGACCTATTTATGCTTAACATTGAGAAAATGCGTAAGTCCCATAATCAAAAAAATCACAAAATCCTGATCTGACGTAAAAACTGGAACTACTTTTCACGACTTGTCTTTAGACCAATGTGGAAAATCGAGATATCAACAAATACCTCAATTCGATTGTATGTATCAATAATTCGTCAGCGTTTGTCTATTGTAACACTTTTTGTGATGTATTTCTAAATAAAAATTAAAAATTTTTGTGCATTCCCTTACTCGTCCTCTTGGACACATTGGATGTGCCTCAGTGCTCGATTTGAGTGATTGATGAGTGGCTTCTTACTCCCGCCCTATTCTCTCTTCAAATTTTATAACCTCTTTTCTTTTGTCACATCCTAGGAAACCCCAAAACGGGCAAAAGAGGTGATGAGT